>OY755243.1:85024523-86224523 GCA_963576725.1 Azorinus chamasolen | reverse complement strand
TTCTTTAGTGTTTATTCGATTGGTGTTCTCCTTTTCAGCACATAAACAAACGAGTTATGTGCATGTTGGGCATTTTGTTAACTAGTGTCTCCTAACGTGTAGGTTAATTCACAAACTACTGCACAAAAGTCACATCAGCAGAACGTTCCTGCAAATTGAAAATTATACATTGTATTTATCTATAGTGACGAGTGCACTAAGCCGTACAGGTTAAAAACTAATGTCAATGTTTTACTGGTTTAACCATTTCCCTGTTCTATGTCTTTTTGCAAAGTTCAATACCTACTGAATATTCACGGACAAAGTAGTTAAAGTGCAATATAAAAGGTGGAACATTTACAGCCATTTTAGAAACTAAAGAAACATATCTATCAATTTCCATAAGCAAACAAAGCAGATCCTGATCTGATCTGGGTCTACTCAGTTTGCAGATGCATGAAAATGCGTTTATATAAATATGAAGGAAACGTTAACTGACTGGCTGAGGGTAACTTGGCATAGTATAAACGCACACATGGAATTTTCGCTTTCCTTGGAGAGATTTGACTACTTTTAATATTGGCACATGCACTAATATGTGTTTGATATTTTGCAGGAATTTCATAATCTGTCAACGGAAATGAACGCACTGAACAACGTTCTGAGAACTCTAGAAAAACAAACTGAAAAGCACAAAAGTTTGGAGAATGAGCTGAAGCATAATCCGTCAGAAAAAGACATAGTTGAGTAAGTATGCATGTCTCACAGTTAAGAGGTACATCGAATACAGCTGAATTTCATAAAACTCCCATAGCAGCTGTCTGAATTAATTTGGCCCTGTAGTATGCAACCGCCTGTTTTTTATTATGTCTGTGTTGAGTAAATAAACTGTCGATTTAGCCCTTTCACCGCCGCAGTCGCATAAATGCACCATGACAAATAGTGCAGTCCCAGATCAGACGCCACATTTTCAAGGGACTTCACTATTTGTCTCAGTCTCTATTTCTATATACGTGCTTTATTCCTTTGAAATTTGCATTTATTTATCTCATTTCCTTATTTTACTAAATGATGTAACAAACTTGGATTGCAGACGACAATTAGAAATTTGGCGCCGAAAGGGTTAGACAACTTCTACTTATGTAATGTACAAACCGAATAAAAAAAAACTTTTCATAGACGTAATGGAGTATAAATGTAGAGATTTACATAGATCATTATCTGACCAATAGAATAGAACAAATATCAACTATTGGAATGAATGCACCTCATAATCTAAGAAATGGAATAGACTAATACTAACAATTGAAGTGAACAGACGTCATAATTTAATGAATAGAACAGAGTATGTACCAACAACAATATTAAGTGAACCGACCTTATTATCAAACAAATAGAATATAATAAGTACCATCAATCAAGTGCACCATCTGAGAGTGAACCGATCCCATTATGTAATAAATAGAATAGAATAAGTACTACCATCTAAGTGTGAACCAACCTCATACTCTTAATAAATAGAATAGAATAGGTATATATGTGAGGTGGAACATTGTATCCATTTTAGAAAGTATAGAAATAGATTTATCAAACTCCATTAGCAAACAGAGCAGACCCTGATCAGACAGCTCCTATCGGAGCCGTCTTATCTGGGTCTACTCTGTTTGCAGATGCGTGAAAACATGTTTATATGAGGGATAATGTTAACTAACAAATTAAATAGAATAAGTACCACTTTCTAAGCGTACACCGACCTCGTTATCTCATAAATAGAAAATAATAAGTACCAACAACTAAGAGCGAACCAACATCATTAACTAACAAATTGAATTATCAATAGAATACGTACCGTCATCTAAGAGTGAATAAACCTCATACTCTAATAAGTAGAATAGAATAAGTACCAAGAGCAAAGAGTGAACCTCATTATCTCATTATGTAATAAAAATAAACAGAATAAGGGCCACCAACTAAAGGAGATATGACCTTATTACCTTACAAATATAATATTCATAATGTAAAGGGTTTAGGCTTCCATCTTAGTCTTTCAGATAACTATCAGCGGATCAGTGCAAGAAAAGCACAAGTGGAGCAAGACATTGTGCGACTACAAGAGGAGAAGACAGACATGGAAAAAGAGATTTACAACACTACATTCAGCAGTCACCAGTGTCGTCTACAGGTCGAACAGCTACTTGAAGAACTGACTACAACACAGATGTAAGACCATGGTCCCAGGTTATAAAACTGTTGAGTCTGAGTCTGAGTTCAGTCTCAAGTATCTGATTGGTCAGATTTTGAACTTGTTCAAAATCTGACCAATCAGATACTTGAGAATGAAGTCAGACTCAAGTCAAATGTTTTATAACTTCAGAGATAGAAATGAGATACAGTCTGAGAAAAGATGTCTTATGGCATTGCACTCGGTGTAGCTCTAGATCAGTTATGACGATGAATCTGATGAGGCTTACAACAGATTCTGATGTGTCACAAAAAATAAGATGGTATCATTGAAGGTTTAAAGCAGTTCCTGCATAGAACCCTTCACTCCACAGATACGTGTTTCAATGTACTTGCAATTAGAGTAGATCCAGATTAGACGAGTGCTGCGGGAGCCGTCTGATCAGGGTCTGCTCTGTTTGCTTATCAAGTAGGAGCTATCTGCTCTGGGTGTACTCTGTTTGTAAAGTCTTTTACCCATTTGCTCCCAGTGGATTCTTCCATGCTTATATATTGGATTAGTCTTTATTTTATCTAAGGGATGTCTGGTCTAAATTTTCAATTTTTGTTTTGTTTATATTGAATTTCCAATCAGCAAACAGTGTAGACTCTGATCAGACGTCGCATTATGCGGCGTCTGATCAGAGTCTACACTGTTTGCCTACGTCCCATATATGGGATCGTCTGAACAAATGGTTTAAGGAAGGGCTTATCGTGTAAAAGTTTAAAAACTATAACTATTGCGCTGCCAATGTCGCATCTGTGATTTCTTATGCAAACAGTTTGTGACTGTTTTCACACCAAAATGAAGAAAAATAAAATTGAAACTTTTAGCAGACGAGAAGGTTTGCAGACAAAGTATGCAGACGGCACAGTTTAGCATTGAAAGGGTTAAAGCGTTTCCTGCATATAATCCTTTACTCCATAGGTATGTATATTATGTTCTTGTAGACTGAGAATACCCAGATCAGACGCCTCCTACTGGTTCTGCTCTGTTTGATTATAAACTTCTACAGTTTCTGCTATTGCTATCCTTCCTCTGTTCAAGTGCCATTAGGTTTTTGTATAAACGTTCATCTAATTATATCCCACTCAACGAAGTTGCATGGGTACACAGGTTTTGACACGTCCGTCCGTCCGTCAGTCCGTCCGTGTATACTATTACACTTTTGATTTCTTGACCAATTTTTCTCACATTTGTTTAACAATGGTCATGAATAAAAGCTTGGATGAGTTCGATTTTCAGAGGAATCTATCAATAGGAACCACTGTTTTCTCTGACAGTGTGGTCGCGTGGGGTATGTGAGCTTGTTCACTAAAGTTCTTTAATTACTTATAATGCTGTCATTATTTCTTACAGGACTAAAATGAGTAAACGGTTTAATATACAATTAATAGCAATATATAAATACTACAGTAAAACCCCGCTAATGCGACCACCTAAAAGAGCTATAATTCTGGGTGCTACGTGTAGGTTGAAGCTCAATGCAGGACAAAAGTAATGCAGACAGCTTCTCTAGGATCTTTACTTTTGTCCTGCATTATGCAACCACCTGCTTACAAAGACAACCATGTTTATTAGAGGGGTTCTACTGTATTATTGTCTTGCATCATATTATTAGGGAGGTCATGGCTATCTATCCCGAGTTTAAGGAGTTTATAGACAACTTGCTCGCAGAAGATACAAGGGAACCATTCATTGCCAAGCCGGTAGACATCTCCAAAGGGCAGGCGAAGGCAAACATAAAGGATAGAGAAGAAGGGACATTCATCATATGGAAATATAAACCCCCAACACACCCCTACTGTATCACCATAAGGTAGGGACTGTTAAACAAATTTGGTATTAATTAGGAACACAATTTATTATACAGTAGAATCTGTCCTAAGCAGTCATTCATTTATTGATCACACGCGTCTTAAAAGCAGGTGATTCCTAAATGCAAGGCAAAAGTAATGCAGAAAGCTGCTATAGGAGTTTTCTGCATTACTTTTGACCTTCATTAAGCTACCCTCTGTCCTTCAGACTGATAATTAGGCGTATGTCTGATGGTCACTTAAGACAGGTGCTACTGGATATGTCGTATCAATTGAACATTGCAATATTCAATAAATTCCATTTATATATATATTTATGCAATATTGTTTTCAATGGCATTATAATGGCCTCTCTTTGGTTGTCATTGAAGAGAGGTTTACATGAGCTGTAACTATAACAGCCTGCTATGCAACCTGCCATCGACTTCAGTTGTCAGTGTTAACCCATTCCCTCATAGGCTAATTTTAGATACCTCTTTGAATAAATCTACCGAAAAGGAGCATAAACTAGAGAAAAGGAAAATTTTAGAATTTTATAGTTTGAAACCATTGTGATAAATAGAGCATTTGCTCCTATAGGAGCAGATGCTCTATTTATCACAATGGTTTCACAAAGTGACTTTTACAGACTCGTCAAAAGTCGTCAATATCAGGGAATGGGTTAATTCATCTTACTGTTTGCATACGTAATCAGTAGGCAACATATTAAGAAACATGTTCGATTAACACATTATGTACATGTACATGTATATTGTCATACGTCGAGACAGGACGTCGTCGGTCTTATTATCTGTCTGTAAAGCAGGTGGTTGCTTAACCCTTTATCTGAAAGAAACGTATGAACATAGTAGACCCAGATCAAACGGCTCCTATAGTAGTCGTCTGAGCAGGATCTGCCCTGTTTGCTTATGGAACTATATAGGTCTAGATTTATACTTTCGGCCAAAGTAAAACAATCCTGTGTTCATCTATCATAATTATACAGAGCACCCTCATTATACCGGCATTTGTTACAAAGCCACCCTCGTTATACCGGCAGTATGCATTGAAACAAAATTACCGTTAACCCCTTGAAACAACCACTGAATGAATAGGTGCAATGCCAATAAGACAGGTGAGGGCTTAATGCAGAAGATTCTGCATTAAGCGTTCACCTGTTGGTATTAGTTTAAAACTGGCCATATGGTTCCTTTCATATTTAAGCTCGTTATAACGGCAACCTCGTTATACCAGCAACATGTCTGGAAACAAACACATCCGTTGTAACGAGGGTTCACTATATCACTGTAAAACTCAGCTAAAGAATAGCCATGGTATTATTTCTTACGTTAATAATCACGAGGTAATTGGTTGACCCTTTCCCTGTTCTATGTTTATTCCAAATTTCCAATACCTACTGAATATTCATGGAAAAATAATTACAACGAAATATGGAATGTGAAATATTGTAGCCATTTTAGAAAGTAAAAAAGCATATCTTTCAAATTCCATTAACAAATAGAGCAGACCCTGGTCAGGCGGCTCCTATACGAGTAAATGTAAAAAAGGAAAGTACCTAGTTATAGTCTACTTTCAGTCTGAATGACCCCTCAGCCGACTGTACATTTGGCCGACTGTACATTCGAGCCGTCTGATCTGGGTCTACTCTGTTTGCAAATGCGCGAAAACACGTTTACATGAGGGAAAGGGTTAATACAAGACCAGTGCTATGTGGAAGGACCCCACAGGAGCGTTTAAGATAAATACTGTTAACCATTTAGCGGTCACTTTAGAGGGTATGTTCTTTCGAATGAATGCCAGAACACAACAAAATACAACAAATTGTAAAATAGGGAGACATGAAAACATAACAGATGAAACTTGTGAGCAGACGTAGTTGTGCGCAGCATTGTAAGGGTTAATTCTTTTGTAGCTCCCAGAAGGGTCCTATGCATTTTCCTATTCTGGTACATGATGGCTACTACGGGTTCGACGAGACCACGTGCATATTTGAGAGCTTGCGTGATCTAGTGATGAACTATGGGAAAATCCCATTCCGTGTTCACGATGATAGTCTAGGGGACCTAACTCTTCGTTACGAGTGGAAGCCGTGAGGATTTGGATGCCCTGTTATAAAACTGAGTTTTGTCACAAATTTCCCTGTCGGATTTGACTGTCTTCAACAGCAAGTGACCTGTTTAAAACGATCATCTGTGGAAGAAAGCATGGAGGTTTTCACCCATTTGTTTTTATCCTTAACTGCTTTAATATTGACCATTTCCATGTTGTTTCATGTTTATTCTAAATGTCAATACCTACTGGATGTTCATGGACATAACAGTCACAATGAAATTTGGAAGGTTAATCGTCGTAGTCAGTTGAGCAAGTAAAGAAATAGATCTATCAAATTACATAAGCAAACAGAGCAGGCCTTGGTCAGTCTGGTCTGGGTCTACTTTCTTTGCAAATGCATGAAAAGGCGTTTATATAAAGGAAATGGTTTATTGGTTTATTGACGTCCTTTTAGTATAAACTTTTGATAAACTCTGTCTCTGTATCAGGCAGCTTGGATCCTAACGAAACACTGATTTACTTTATCTACATTGTTTGAGGGCCTCCAGGTAGATTAGTCATTATGACTAATTGAGCTACCCTCGTTAAATAAAGTATATCATTCATGCATTAATTCAAATCTAATTCAGTTTCTGTCATGGCTAAATAATTCCCGTATTCATTCATCATTATAACATATCAGCTTATACATATTCAGGGTCCATGCTTATAAAACGTTTAATTGAGTCTGGGTTCGTTCTCAAGTTTTTGATTGGTCAGATTTGAGCCTTTGGCTCAAATCTGACCAATCAAAAGCTTGAGAACTCAAATCTGACCAATCAAAAGCTTGAGAACGAAACTCAGACTCAACTAAAAGCTTTATAAGCATGGACCCTGGATGCAATAGATTCTTACATAAACAGAGGTCCAGATAAGATGCGCAAATGTAAACATTTTCAAGAATAACTCATTTATTGCTCTACCCAAACCCTACACTGTCTCTTCGAGACACAGGATAGGGTTTGGTGGAGAAATGACGATTTTAGTATTTGGGTACACGCCTTTATCTGTAGCTCTGCATAAATACATGTATTCAAGAAGGAATGTGTTAACCCTTTACTCCATATATACGCCTTTCTACGCCTTTGCAAACAGGGTAGACTCAGATCAGACGGCTCCTGAAGGTGCCGTCTGATCAGGGTCGGCTCTGTCTGCTTGAAATGTTTCTGTCAAGGCCAAAATGCCTGTGTCGATGTGTTATTTTATCAATTAATCTAATCAATATTCAATTATTCATGATGTCATGATTTCCTACATTAATATTCATGGAGTAAAGGGTTAAAAGAGACTTAATTGTAGTGTGTATTGCGCTTCTTATCCTTTACCGCGTTGTGTGGAACTAACATCTGCTCAAGTGTAGACTTTGTGCAATATTGACTATATCCGACAAGGAAACATCTTTTGAGAAACTATTGAACGAGTGTCAAACAGCATAGATTGAGATGAAACCCAGAGTGTCTTGGCGTCTCATCTGGATCCTTAACCCATTTGCTCCAAGTGGATTCTTCCATGCTTATATATTGGAGTAGTCAATTTTTAATTTAAGGGACGCCTGGTCAAAATTTTCATTTTCATTTTGATTTATATTGAAATTCCTATCAGCAAACAGTGTAGACTCTGATCAGACGCCGCATTATGCGGCGTCTGATCAGTCTACACTGTTTGCCTACGTCCCATATATGGGATCGTGGGAGTAAATGGGTTAATGTTTGCAATTGCGAGTCGGGTATCGCTTAGCGGAAGTAAGATTAAGTGTATATATTTTCTGGTCTGCTGTGTGACATATATTCGGAATTGTCTTGTAACCATTTGTCACTGTACATTATATATGACATATCTGCCAGTCTTGTCTTTTTTTCGGGTAGGATATTAGGCGCAGAACTCACGGCCGAGTTTTTTCCTACTATGTCGTGTTTATTAGTAACATAACCCATTGTAATTTGTCTATAAATGACGTCTCTTGAATGTGTCTCATAACAATTGAAATATTGCTTTTCGGACTATTTTATTAAGATTTCCCAGACAAACTTATATTGTAAAACGCATTTTTTGAATAGATAATAGCGGTTTACTTCGCTAATCGTAATTCCTTAGCGTTATCTTGTGAATTTTACGGAAGAATATCAACAGTGGCATCGATACTGTAGTTATTTTGAAATCCTGCTACAGATAAACCTCGATTATACGAACACTAAAAACATGTTCGATCCTTAAGGCAGGTGGCAGCTTAATACAGGGTGCAAGTCATGCAGAAAGCTCCTCTATGAACCTTCTGCATGACATTCCCCTTGCATTAAGCAGTTACTTGTCTAAAAAGTTCTCAATTCTTCATTACTAAAAGTTCGAAGGATCGGGTTTTTACTGTTTTTCCATTAGCAAACTACACTTTTGGTCAACTCGTCATTTCGTAAACACATTGCATGGTACATTGGAGTGTACATGTCCTACCATTCAATGAAAGAAATATGAGAGACGACATTCAGACATGAGCATTGTATACAACTGCACAAAAGCTCCTTTATTTCTCCATCAAACCCTATATTGTAACCATCCTTTAGAATCGTCTCTTTGAGGCGATTCTAAAGGGTGGTCACAGTATAGGTTTTGGTGGAGAAATGGCGGTCTTAGTATTTTGGTACACACCTTTATATGTAGCTCTGTGTCAGCTGCATGCTTTATCTGCATGCTAAAAGTTTATGATCTTCAATTCTCAATGTGCGTCCCTTTGTTCAGTTAGGAGTTCAACACTTTGCAAATTTTATATTCAGTAGAGATAACAGGTAATATGTACATTAAATACTCTCTTAACAGGAATTCTATAGTAGGGAAGAATTTAGATACTGTTAGGCAGGTGGCTGCTTAATGCAGGGTGGAAGTCATGCTGAAAGCTCCTGTATGACTTTCGCCTTGAATTAAGCAGTCACATATGTCTCCAAGACCGATCTAGACACTAAATTGATCATCCGGTTTAGAGGGATGTTAGTGTATGGTAAAATCCCGCAAAACAGGGCGTTCAAAATAGTACCAATAGTCATATAGCAGCGTATCGCAGGCTGAAAGTCATGCGTCTCGTCTTGATCAAAACTATTTGCAAATGGAAGCCGGGACGTGATTCATGGGATAAGGTTTAACATTTAAGACCAAATTAAATCGAATTAATCAAATCATTACCCTCAAACTCGGAGCGTTTCACTTGGACTAATCATCCAGTGATAATAATTTGGTCCGTATTGTTTTTGACGTTTTGCATGCTAGAAGCGATTTTTATTAACTGAGCAAATATGTTAGCAGTGCTCAATATTGTAGGCGAATGACTCAATGACCAGGGGAGTAAATGTACAGTCGGCTGAACGGTCATTCGGACTGAAAGTAGACTATAACTAGGTACTGTACTTTACTTTACGAGGCACCATACCTTGTCCGCATGCTTAACCCTTTTCCCTCTTCTACGTTTTTTCTCCAACTTTCAATATACAGTAAAACTTCGATTATCCGAACACTAAAATACGTATTATTATCGATCTTTAAGACAGGTGACAGCTTAATGCATGGTGAAAGTCATGCAGAAAGCTCCTCTAGGAGCTTTCTGCATGACTTTCACCATGCATTAAGCAGCCACCTGCCTAAAAGGGTCTAAATTCTTCTGTACCGAAAATTCGAATAATCGAGGTTTTACTGTATACTGAATAGTCATGATAAAAAAACGTTATAATGAAATATAAAAGGTGGAGCATCGTAGCCATTTTAGAAAGTAAAGAAACAGATCATTCAAATTCCATTAGCAAACAGAGAAGATCCTTATCAGACGGCTCCTATTTGGAGCCGTCTGATCTGGGTCTACTCTGTTTACAGATGCATTAAAACATGTTTATATACAGGAAAGTTTTAAGAGCAATCCTTAGGCAATATTAACTTTTAGAATAGCAGAAGACTGCAATTACTGCAGACGACATTTACATGAACAATCCCCATCACGGCAAGCTGTCTATTAGAGGTTTTGCAAAGACTGTAGACCTATAGACATACCGCCATATGGGATCGTGACCTCTTATCAGGATCCTGAGATTTCATGGTTTGTATTTCTATTTCTATCATTCGTTTTGTTTTTATAAGTACAATAAAAAAAACTCTAAACCGGACGTTCATTTTACATGTAGTATAAATATCGGCCTTACAGACAGATGACAGCTTAATGCAGAGTGAAAGCCATACAGGAAGCTCCTCTATGGGTTTTCTGTGTGACTTTCAGACTGTATTAAGCAGCCATCTGTCTGAAAGTATCTAAATTCTTCTCTACTAGAACTCCGGGTTGGATATAATGACAATATGACAATCAATTTACTGAATTGTACAATAGTCACGTCTATATAATGCTATAAGCAAACAGAGCAGAGCCTGATCAGACGGCTTTAACAAGAGCCACCCGATCCTGGATCTAACCTGCAAAAGCGTGAAAGTGTGCATTTATGGGGTAAAAGGTTAAGGGAAGAAGCCATCGATTTTAAGGGAATTCGGCTGAATTATTATCTGATCGATAACATAAAAAAATATATATCAAGTGAATGTGGCGGTATTAATCTAACGCATCAATACATTATAAATAAAATGAACGAAACATGTTGTCTTTATTCTGTCATAAATTTATTTATTTGGCAGGCCTTTATGCCAGTTAGTACTGAGTCAGTTAAATATATTGCAATTACTATTTAAACTAATCTGATTGCCACTATATTCCTTTACTGTATAATAAAAGTTAAAGCGAGCGCGTGTACTGTGCAATGCATTCGCCTTAAAAATGCAGGCCCGTGCAGAATCGATACTATCAATGGCTTTAGTGTTTGCTTCAAACAGTGTAAACTGATCAATAAGCGCGTTTAATGCACGCTACACGCTACACGCTAAGTCTACACTGGTTGTGGTGCTCGGAGACTGGTTTCCACACAGGGAGGTTCAACTTCTCTTCACAATCTGTATTTGAATGTTAACGCATCAGTAGACACACCAACCAATTTATTCACGATCTGTACCGCTTCAGTTTTATTACTGCCGCTGAAGACAAATTTCTTAGGATGAGAGTGATTACTTCTCAATAACGAGAAATATCTATCAAGCCGGCCCGGTAACTGTTTTATATGTGTTGCCATATGCAGACGCAAAGGTTTCTGCATCATTACTCCCTCCACCATCTTTCCTCTCCAGTCCCATGTTACCTTAACGCTCCAATGAGCAACTGCGATCGTCTACAATCGTATTCATCGCTTCGCTGAGCACGAAACGGCAACCGCCGGGACACGAGAACTAATATAACCCTCAAGACCAAGTCAGTTGTCACAATCGCAATGTTATTTCGACGTATTACAATTGATTAACCATTGTTAATTTCCCAGCGAGTGTCACTTGATTTTCGGTTGATTCAAAAACAGCTTGCTCTTCACCGCTGGTTTATATATGGAAATGGAATAGCAAGAGGCAGCTATTGTGATGAAGAAGTCTGGATCTGGCAAATAAATACATTGCCAAATATTCAAAATGGTAATGTAGTCGTCACTATACTTTTATCTACAGTAGAACCTGTCTTACGTGGTCATCAGAAAGAGGTCTAATTATAGATATGCAAATCAGGCGGTAGCTTAATGCAGGTCAAATGTAACACAGACAGACCCTATAGGAACTTTCTACATTACCTTTGCCCTGCTTTAAGCTACGAGCTGCTTTTTAAGACTCCTTTATTCAATAATTGGGTGACCGCTTAAGACAGCTTGTACTGTATTCACAAAACTAAGAATATAAAATACAGTAAAACCTCTCTACAACGGTCTATGAATGGAAGTACAGTGAACCCTCGTTACAACGGAGGTGTTTGTTTCCAGACATTTTGCTGGTATAACGAGGTTGCCGTTATAACGGGTTTAAATATGAAAGGAATCATATGGCCAGTGTTAAACTAATGCCAACAGGTGAACACTTAACCCTTTCCCTCATATAAACGTGTTTTCACGCATCTGCAAACAGAGTATACCAAGATCAGACGGCTCCTAGAGGAGCCGTCTGATCAGGGTCTACTCTGTTTGCTAATAGAATTTGATAGATCCGTTTCTTTGTTTTCTAGAATGTATACAATGTTCCACCTCGCATATTTCTTTATAACTAATTTGTTAATGAATATTCATTAGGTATTTAAATTTGAAATAAACATAGAACAGGGAAAGGGTTAATGCTTTGGGAGCTTTTTTGCACTTCTTGTGTTCTGCATTAAGCGATCATCTGTCTTATTGGCATTGTACCTATTTATTCAGTGGTTGTTTAAAAGATTTAACGGTAATTTTCAATGCATCCTGCCGGTATAACGAGGGTGCCATTGTAACGAATGTCGGTATAATGAGGGTTCACTGTATAAGCCTGGGTCTCAACCCATTACCTC
The DNA here is from genome assembly GCA_963576725.1 of Azorinus chamasolen. NCBI lineage: Eukaryota > Metazoa > Mollusca > Bivalvia > Cardiida > Solecurtidae > Azorinus > Azorinus chamasolen. Next base: position 86,211,994 of record OY755243.1, on the reverse strand, counting down.
ATAGGATATTCTAAGAGCTTAACAAATCTACCAAAAACGAGCATTTACTAGAGAAAAGGAATGCTTTTAGAATTGTGTGTGTTTTTAAACCATTGTGATAAATGGAGCATTTGCTCCTATCGAGCTATTGCTCTATTTATCACAAATGGTTTCAAACAGCGATTTTTACAGAGACGTCAAAAAGCGTCAATATGAGTGAATGTGTTAACCCTTTCCCTTTGTTCGTTGACAAAAAATAATGCCTGCCAAAATTTGGATCTGGTGCAATTGTTTTTCACTCCAATTAGATCTAGCTTTTGCGATACAGTAAAACCTCTCTATAACGACCACTAAATTATGTTAATTAGTTGATATGTAGGGCAGGTGGTTGCTTAAAGCAAGATGAAAGTTAAACAGAACGCTCCTATAGGAGCGTTCTGTTTTACTTTCACCTTGCTTTAAGCAGCCACCTGCCTTTAACACAAAATACTTGATGTAATTTAGTGACCGTTATAGAGAGGTTTTACTGTACTAATAACCGGGTGTCAAACAGCTTGGATTATGGGTGAGGCGTCGTGCTATTCGACATCTTGTCTGATTCCAAGCTGTTTGCAAATGCGAGTCAAATGGCGCTTAGCGTGAACAAGCTTTAAGACAATGTGTCTATAAGTGATGCATTCAAAGAGTGTGTAAAAATCGAACAAACTTCTAGTTTGTTTAATGAAATGTTAAATGCGAAGAATATCGATGTCGCCGATTTTATTCGCCCTCGTGTTAGGCACATTCATGTTCGTTTTAGTTCCACCGCGATATGTCAAACTGATTTGCTCTTGACATTTGAAAAGGCGATGAAATCGAAGTGAGTGCAATAATCCGTTATCCCTTTCCTACATGAATATCCATGTAAGAAATAATGACATTAATTAGATTAATTGGCTATATAATAGCACATAGACATAGTTTCAGCCATAGCAGAAAGTGTAAACTCATATCTATATTATAGCATAAGCGAACAGAGTAGACCCTGATCAGACGGCTCCTATAGGATCTGGATCTACCCTGTTTGCAAGTGCGTAGAAAGACGCATTTATGGAGTAAAGGGTTAATACTGTTTCAAAAATGCGTTTTACTATACAAACAGTTCAGGGAACTACAAAGACATTTTTGCTAGTATTTAGTCTATCAAGCATAATCATATGGACATTACGAGAGATCCAGGTGTTCTAGAGCATGTCCATATTATCATACAATTAGCAAAGTTTCAAATCTGTCATTGGCCGGAAATAATGTTCTGAAGTAAAATGGAAACCACAGGAGTTGCTCGCTACATGCGAGTCTACAATTAGCCTCGATCCAGATTAGACCCCAAATAACTCGACATCTCATACTCATAACTCGACAGCTCATCAGGATCCAAGATTGATGATATTCGTTCTATAATTTCCCCTAGCTTCAACAATACGGACGTAAGTGAAAATTATAACAGATCGGCTTTAAAGCAGACATCTTTTTATCAGCAGGTCACTGGTTAATTATGCATACGCTGTAATTTAGTGATACCTGGTGAGTCTAATAAATAAAGGTATCATTATTGTAAATAATTTCATATGGAAATCAAGAACATCAAAACGAAAAGAATAACACAAAAAAAACCAGATTAGTATAAAACAAAAGACAAAACACATTGGTTCCTTCGATGCCACGTAGGCTATTGTCGTTTGCAATAGTGTTCATCGACTTCGATTATCATGTTTTAATTTCCCTTTTTGTATAACCCTTTACTCAATAAATACGCGCTTCTATGTAGTTGCAAACAGAATAGATCCAGATCACACCGCTCCTGTTAGAGCGGCCTGATCAGGGTATATCCTGCTTGCCTATGCTATGGTATAGATGTGAGTGTACAGTTTCTGCCATGGCCAAATATTCCTATGTCTATGCATTATTATAACAATGAATCTGAATAATATGCATGCTGTTATTATTTCTTACATGAATATTCATGCGGTAAATGGTTAAAAACATAATCACAAAGTCAAACTCTTTGGTTCCTAAAGAGACGCAAAGGTACTCAGCTTGGATACCAATTATTTGGAAAGGTACTCACAGATTCACTCATGGAAGCAAACGAGTTAAGATGCTGTATGATAGGAGTTTTGGCATTGATAGAAACCATAGAGTCAGATATAATATTTTATCCAGTCACCAGGCTTCTCTAGTGACATAATAAAGGGGGTGCAAATAAACTTAGGTTTATTAGGTTACTTCCGGTAGTGGAAGGTTTATTAGGTTAGTAGATAGGCGTAATGATTCTATAACCATGGAACTATTTTAGTTTTCTGTAAATATTCATAAACATGTTGATGGAATAGATCTAACAGATCTATTTGGTCACCAGAATAATTATTCAAATGAGAAAAAATAAAAATAATTGGCTACAGCTGGATTCGAACCCGCGCCTGATCCTACAAAACCTAATTCTAATCTCTCTAGAGACGTCGCCCTTACCGATTACGCCACTGAGGCCACATACAAAATGACGTTGATTTATCACTTTATCACCGCTGGCAAAACCCGTTTTTGATAAAAATCAAACTTGGAAGCAAAGATTGACAGATAAATAGTAAATGTTTTCTTTTCACTCTCATGATTATTTGATTGATAAACTCTTACAGGGGCGGTGATAGTCATAAACCTAAATATAGCCAATTCAGTTCCATCGATTTCTGAGTGACGTTAGGTAGAATCTAAAAATAGAAACCGAGACTACGTAACTCGAATTTGACCAAAGAATATAGATCATGTCTGTTTGAAATAACTTATCGACCCTCGATTCAAATCATCTTATTTTTCAATTTCAACCACGTTTCCCTTCTGGTAATACAAGTATCGAAACTATATTCCTCTGCGGTAGCTCATTAGATCTATTTACGTCTAAATGGAAGTGAAAAGGGAGGGATCCGTTGATTAAAAAACTGCATTTTCAATGTAAATTATTTCAAGAGTGTTATGAGTCTATAAAAAAGACATTTAACTATATTGACTGGATAAATCGAATAATAGGTTAGTGCCGTAGATGGGACGCCTTTATCCGACTCGGAGAGAAAACAGTTGAGGCTCGGCAAGCCTCGCCTCAACGTTTTCTCCCCTCGTCGGATAAAGCGTCCCATCTACGGCACTAACCTATTATTCTCTATATTATTTCAAAGGCTAACAGAGGCACATTCATGTTCGTTTTAGTTCCACCGCGATATGTCAAACTGATTTGCTCTTGACATTTGAAAAGGCGATGAAATCGAAGTGAGTGCCATAATCAGACGGTTCCTTAACTCATTCCCTTATATTGACGACTTTTGACGACTCTGTAAAAGTCAAATTGTGAAACCATTGTGATAAATAGAGCATTTGCTCCTATGGAACCAAATACTCTATTTATCACAATGGTTTCAAACTAAACAATTCTAAAGTTTTCCTTTTCTCTAGTTAATGCTCCTTTTCGGTGGATTTATTCAAAGAGGTTGTATCTAAAAATAGCCTTTGAGATAATGGGTTAAGGAACCTCTGATCTGGATGTATACTGTTAGCAATGACTCGAAAAAATGTTTTTATGAAGGGAATTGTTAAATCAGGGCCATAAACCCATGTACATTCAGACGAGTTTTAACCCTTTCCCCCATACAAACGTTTTTTCACACATTTGCAAACAGAGTAGACCCAGATCAGACGGCTCCTGGAGGAGCCGTCTGATCAGGGTCTGCTCTGTTTGCTTATAGAATTTGATAAATCTGTTTCTTTGCTTTCTAAAATATGTGTAATGTTCCAAGTTCCATATTTCTTTATAACTATTTTGTTAATGAATATTCAGTAGGTATTGAAATTTTATGCTCTAGCGTTTATTTTAAAGTCATTTCATTTTAGCAGACATCGTTATTCATGTTGTGAAGTTGTCTGGACGGGGAATTTTATTTACATTTTGACTTTGGTGAAAGTGGGATAAGGACGAGGTTGGGTACCCGTAAACCAGGTTTAAGTCCCCCAGTAGCTTATTTTTGGTTACTGGCCGTTCCAAGGCGGTACTCCTGCTTTCAGCCTATGGTCAATTTTGTTGTTTAATATGCTTAATGTTTAATGTTTTTCGTCTTGATATGCGTCCTGTTATGTTTTGTCTTGTGGCTTTACCGTTTCTTGTTTGATGGTGTTTGGTGCGGTGTCATTTCGTGTGTGGCTCCGCCTGTTTGACTATTTTTCCATATTTATTTTCTCGCGATATAGATTGCAATTTAACGTATTCCCATATATAAACGCAAACAGGGTAGACCCAGAACAGGTGGATGCTAGAGGGTTTTGCTTATGAACTTATAATAGATCTGACTCTTCGGTTTCTAACAATATCAAAATGTCCTATATAATTTACCTAATTATAGTCTACTTTCAGTCCGAAGGACCGCTCAGTCGACTGTACTTTTACTCCCCTGGTCATTGAGTCATTCGCCTACAATATTGAGCACTGCTAACATATGGCGCAATCATGCAGTCGCAGTACCGGCTAGTGACCATCACAGGTACCCATTTTAACCCCTGGGTAGAGAGGAGGTGCGGATGGAATACACTTAAAAGCGTTTCTGAAATTTCCGGGAGGGACCGGGATTTGAAACCCGGACCTCCGGATTGGTAGTCAAGCGCGTTACCACTAGACCACCGCACACCACGATACATACACATACGCCATTTAAAAAATCAGGTAATACATATCCATGCCATCATTATTCCTAACATGAATATTGAGCAGGGAAAGGGTTAACACTTTCGTTGCCAATGACGAATCTGTAATTACCTATGCTCTTGAAAGGTAGCAGTTACTAGAAAAAAGGAAAAGTTTTGAACCCTGTACTTTTGAAACCATTGTGATAAATACAGTATTTATCTCAATGGTTTCAAACGGTGACTTTTACATGAAGGCGTCAAAAGGCGTCAATATGCGCGAATAGGTTAACTGACTCCATATAACATTTTGCAAACAGAGTAGTCCCGGCTCAGTGTCTCATCTGTTTATTTCTCATTCTACAGTTTATAACATTGTCAAAGATTTCCTTGTTCATAATGCCACTGTAAAAATATCAGATGATGAATATCCATAATGTGATTATTTCTCATATAAATATTCATTATTAGTTGTTGGAAAAACAAAGCCAGGATAGAAACTAGTATTTAAACATTTTATGAACTCGCAGACACAGGTCGCATTCGGCATTTCTTTTAACATACAGCAGATGTTGTTTGAGTAAATTTCAATAAATATTGCAATACAGAAAGACTATTCTAACCCTTTACTCTAGAAATAATGACACTATGAATATTAGTTTTCTGAATTTTATAATGTGATACGAAGGCGGAAAATTTAAGCCACAACGGAAACTATAGGGTTATATCTATATTATTCCATGATCAAACACAACAGATCTTGGTATATTTAGTTTGCAAAGGCGATAAAAGGCGTTTACATGGAGTAAAGGGTTAATGCCAGCTAGATCTGTACGGCATTTAAAACACCTGTCTATTCTAAAAGTAATATTTCTCATATTCTATTCAAACCGCATAACGAATCAATTATTTTGGAACATTATGAGAAGTTAAGCTACCCGGCATCTTATCTAGATTTGCAATTTTTGAAAAGGGTATCGCAACCTTAAAATACAGTAGAACTTCTCTAATGCGACAACTTAAAGAATAAACATGGCTGCCTTTATAAGCAGGTGGTTGCTTAATGCAAGACAAAAGTAATGCAGAAAGCTCCTCTAGGAGCTTTCTGCATTACTTTTGTCCTGCATTAAGCTACCACCTGCATCTAACACCCAGAATTATACCTCTTTTAGGTGGTCGCATTAGCGGGGTTTTACTGTACTTGTGGAAATTGTTCATTGCATATTTATAATTAATAGCAACATAAAACGTATCTATTGGTATGTTTTTTTCTATTGGAAACCTTCATGGGCTCGTTGCTACAAGAAGGCGGTGCTATTTTGGACCAGCATCATGATTGGTTGGCAAGCCTTGACTGTAATTGATTATCGGAATTTCCTGAATGCCATTGTGGAATTTCTGTTATATCTCCGTAAATCTGATATACAGTGACATTTGAAAATATGCACTGGCTCATTTTTATCAGTCCACTATAGTCGGATGGCTGCTGTGTCTATCTTATGAAACAAGTTGTCATCTGAGCAGATTATGTCAAAATCATTTAACATAGAGACGTTCTTGTCAACCACAGATTCGAATCCCTCGCCAGGGATTACGTTTGGACACAGTCGGAAAACTTCAACAAGGGCCCCGATCCCCGAGGCCCGGACCCAGGAAAGGTTTCCAAGGACACCAAAATGTGCACGTTGCAGAAACCATGGCGTTGTTTCAGCTCTAAAGGTATGGCGTTACAGTGTGCATGGTATGTTTTATAAACCTCTCTATAGCGACCAATAAACAGACACTTAAGCATAGGGTTAGCTTAATGCAGGACATAGGTAATGTGGAAAGCTCCCGTTTTGGTATTTCCTTTTTTAGTTTAGTTCTATATTAGTTAGGTTGAATTTTCAAATGGACCATTCCAAAACTCAAACAGGTCAAATTTATGCTAAATATTTAGGGATTTTCTAAAGAAAAGTGTAACATGACAAACAGTTCAGACCTTGATAAGAGGCCTCCTCTAGGATCCATCTCATCTGGGCCTACACTGTTTGCAAAGGACATAGTGACTTGTGCCCCGCATAATAAGTGTTAAGCGTTTACTGATTCAATATTCAGGGACAGTCGCCGCTTTAGACATGCTCTACCAAAACTAAAGGTGACGTAGTTTAAATATGTACATGTATCAGATATTAAGATAATGTTTTATTATTGTGACTTGTGCATTGCCCAAATATACCAAATGCCAATAAATTAAATAACAAACTCACAGGTAGCACCCGGCCATGTGTGCCTATAAGTCACCAAACTTTTGAATATATAAAAAATGTACTATTGTAGTTTTCTAATGTATCAAGTTTTTATATACATGGGATAAACGAAAAGAGGGAAAGCGCGTTAAATAAATGTCTATATGCTTATCGCTGACATTTATATTATTTACACAACTCCGAAATTGAATATCTACTTCTAATTACATTTTTTGAATTGAGAAAACTGCTTACATTCAATATTCGAAAGTTATATGATTATGTTTCGAATGGGAAAGCAAAAACACATTTTCTGAACTCCAGAAATCGTTGAAAGCTGTGTTATATATATACATCAGCAACTGTATGCAATTATATGCATATAATAGAGATACAATTACATTTCGTAATTATATTTGTGATAATTTCTTCATACATTATATAAATGTTGATTAATTGAAAAAAAACATACGATATTACATGCATACATATGATTTATATTATGTATATAATGCACTGCTATGTACATGCATACATATGATTTATATTATGTATATAATGCACTGCCATGTACATGCGCATATATGATTTATATTATGTATATAATGCACTGTCATGCACATGCGCATATATGATTTATATTATGTATATAATGCACTGTCATGTACATCCGCATATATGATTTATATTATGTATATAATGCACTGCCATGTACATGCATAGATATGATTTATATTATGTATATAATGCACTGCTATGTACATGCATATATATGATTTATATTATGTATATAATGCACTGCCATGTACATGCATAGATATGATTTATATTATGTATATAATGCCCTGCCATGTACATGCACATATATGATTTATATTATGTATATAATGCACTGTCATGTACATGCGCATGTATGATTTATATTATGTATATGATGCACTGCCATGCCTGATTGGTTTTGCATTAACATTTATTATACTGAAACTATAATGTCAGCTTCACACCCGACCTGTTAAACCTTTACTTAAGTCCGATGTTTTCAATCTTTTCGTAAATTATTGACCATGTGTCAACAGCTTGGATCCTGGCGATACCCCAATTTACTCGGCGTCTCATCTGGATCACAAGCAAATGTGAGTGAGATGGCATTCTTCATTCTTCATGTTTTGCTGTAAGCCTTCTAGTTCACACAGAATACATTAGAACATTTTATTTATTGACCATAAGAGTCTTAAAAAGCAAGTGGTTGCTTGACTCAGGACAAAAGTAATGCAGAAAGCTCCTATATGAGCTTTCTGCATTAACTTTGACCTGATACCATCCGCTAAACAGACCCATAATTAGACATCTTGTTGATGACCGCTTAACCCTTTCCCTCATATAAAAGTGTTTTCACGCATTTGCAAACAGAGTAGACCCAGATCAGACGGCTCCTATAGGAGCTGTCTGATCATGGTCTGCTCTGTTTGCTGATGAAATTTGAAAGATATGGTTCTTTACTTTCTAAATTGGCAACAATATTCCATCTTCCATATTTCGTTGTAACTATTTTGTCCATGAATATTCAGTAGGTATTGGAACTTGGAATAAACATAAAACAGGGAATGGGTTAAGACAGGTTGTACCGTACTTATATTAAGATTGCTAACTGTAAACCTATTGTTACGTATACGTGTGTAAGTATTGCATTATTAACAATTATATGAACGTTTCACCTGAAAACAAACTTAACTACCGGAAACCTACGATTGAAAAAATAGAATTATGACAAAAGTAAAACCTCGCTACAACGACCAGATATCTCTATTTCTCGTTTTTATACAGGTGGATACACAGGAATTTTTTTTAATTTATTTTTAATCTGCAATAAAGCATGCACTGGCATTTACCCATTCCCTCATAGGCTAATTTATTAGAACCAAACTATTGGAATAAATATTCCGAAAAGGATCATTTACTAGAAAAAAGGCAAAGTTTAAAAATGTGTAGTTTTTAACCCATTGTGGTACATAGAGCATTTCCTAAAAATGACTTTTACAGAGGCGTCAAAAGACGTCAATATGAGGGAATGGGTTAATACAATTTACTTAATGATCGCAAGAGAACGTCTATTGTATTTAAAAGTTCAGTACCCATGATGATATTCGCTAACAGTTTGAGGCTAAATTTCAGACTCATATTCAAACATTGCACAGTTATTGTACATTGGCCATTATTTAAAGCTATTCATCTAACATTTGCTTTAAAGGCATATTTATGATTTTATCTATACATCAGTACAATGGTTTAAACATGATGAAAAATTACAACAATGTTTGAAAATAAATACAAACGAGTTGTTCTCGGCGTGTCATCTGGGTCGAAATTATTTGCACATTACCTGTTCAGGTCGCACTAGGGGTATATATGGGTCTTCTTCAGATCATGATTTTATGGAACATTGATGAAAGTATTCAAAATAAAGAATTGGTCATACTTTTGTGATCAGTGTTTTGTAAATAATTAATTTTTTAAAAAATATTGTGTTCTAGATTCAATTCAGACAGTGCACTGTGGGATCGGATTATAAGAACAGAACTACTAGATATTGCGATTAGTTCCCCTTTTTGGAATTTGTATGATAAAAGTGGAAAGGATCCCTATACCTAATACCATACAAACTTTGTAAATGCATACTGGTGATCTGTATTGTTTCGAAAGGAAAGCTTGCACTATATTTGCCAAAGTTTCTAATTATAATTGTAATCGCTTTCAAGTTGACCCTATATTTGATAAAGGTTTCTTCTTCATAATACCATTACACAATTCAGCTCATTTTAAGTCACTGGTCATAAGTCCTTGGTTCTTATATGAACATTAAGACATAGGGTTAAACTTAAGCATGATGTGTGAATGTTCCAAATGTGGCCAGCTTCTTGTAATATTCATGTAAGAAATAATGATATCATGAATATTAATGAGCCAAAATTGTTTTAAAGCATTATCAACAAACTAGTTTACTGTGACAGAGAGTGTAGAATCAGATCTATATGATTCCATAAACAACCAGAGCAGACCCTGATCAGACAGATCCTATAGAAGTCGTCTGATCTGGGTTTACTCTGTTTGCAAATGCATGAAAATGCGTTTATATGAAGAAAAGGGTTGAATCCGGTGATTGTTATTATCGGACAATTGGGTACTGCAGGGCTTTCTGTAAAACTTTTGAGTGGTCGTATTTTAGATATAGTCGTTCCGAGTTTCATTCGTATTCAAACTGTTCGAAAAGTTTATCACAAATTCGCGCATAGTTTATGAAAGTACATTTATATGTAATTTTCGTAGTTTGTGCTTAACAATTTCCTTCATATAAATGTATGTTCACGGATTTGAAAACAGAGTAGACCTAAATCAGACGGCTCCTGTAGGAGCCGTCTGATCAGAGTCTGCTCTGTTTGCTAATGGAATTTGATAAATCTGTTCTTTAATTTCTAAAATGACTACAATGGTCCATCTTCCATTATAACTATTTTGTCCATGATTATTCATTAGGTATTGAACTTTGGACTAAATATTGAACAGGGAAAGGTTAACACTAAATGTTCTGATAGATGTGACATGTATTTTATCTTGAACATGATTTGCGAAAATTAAGGACTATGTTGGTCCGAGAGTTACAAGCACACACCAACACTGTTTGATCTGCTGTATTTCTTCTGCGTTGTGGGATATACCGGTACTGCACTACAAATGTTACACCGGCACACCAAAAAGATGTGTGATTCTAGATCTATTAAACTTATATAACGAGCGCGTGGGACTTGTATACCATTTCCTCGTACAAACACTTTTTATACGCCTTTGCAATAGAGTAGACTCAGATCAGACAGCTAATGTTTCCATGTCGAATTACATGGATATAGGTCTGATTCTATAGTTTATAACATGGCCAAAATTCCCAATGGTCAACAGCAGCTAATACGTATCAATAATATCATGATTTCTGTCATGGATATTAAACAGATAACGGTTTGAGTTATAAACCTATTATACCCAATGTAGCGTCAATAGATAACTGTGTATATTTTGACCGGTAACTCCTACTGGCACCATTTGCTTCATAAATGAAATCCCAATGTTCACATCAGCTAAACATTAATTCCCATGGAAATTAGATTGGCTCATAAAAAACATTTAAACAGGGCTTAGAAAATGAGGCTTAAATGGGTTTATTGAGTTAGTAAATATTCCATTTCTGTCACACGATGGCAATCAATCAGTTTCTCACCGCTGTGGTAAAATCCCGACCTCGGCATTTGACTTTGACCTATTTGCTCCCACGATCCCATATATGCGGCGTCTGATCAGAGTCTACACTGTTTGCTGATAGGAAATTCAATATAAAACAAAACAAAAATGAAACATTAGACAAAACATCCCTTAGTTAAAAGACTAATCCAATATATAAGCATGGAAGAATCCACTGGGAGCAAATGGGTTAATGCGAGGAAGCGTTGCAGATGGCTCGTGTTAGGTCGGTGGTCCTACCTAGGTGTTATTCTGTGCACGAAGCAGTGCATTTTGTTTCGTGCACGGAAATGCATTGGGTCTTACTCCACATGAAATTAGATGGATGTCGCAATATGGACTTTCACCCTGCATTAAGCAGCCACCTGCGTTAAAGTATCTAAATTCTTGTCTACTGGAATGACAGGTTTATATAGGTTTACTCTAGGTGGCTAATTATGTTAATGATTTGTCCCAATTAATAAATCACTTAAACTTAAAATGAATTATAAACGTTGTATGTTCTAGTATGTATGTACGTTTGGCGCATATACTTCATTCCAACTAAATATACATCCCGAATTGGCTTTGTGGCTTCGAAATATGTATTGTTCTCAATCATTAGTGTTCGTAACGATTATTACTTGTTATATGCAAACTTTACCTGAACATAGTCGCCAAAATATGTATTGTTTGTAATATAATATATTGGTTGTGTAATATTTTACTTTAATACGTTATATACCGTTACCAGTTCAATTATTTTTCGTTTCATCTAAGGAAAACATATGTCATATAAGTTTCTTATACAGGAACATTGCATCTATTCAAATCGTATGAAATGCATGTTTTACTCTTTAATAGAATTGAAATGCATGAAGTTAATTCTTACAAATGACTGGCAAAATAAAATAATGTAGTTAATTCTTACAAATGACTGGCAAAATAAAATATAGTTAGTCATTTCCGGCCAGAAAGAATTTTATTATCTACATTTAGGGGTTGGAGCTGTTAAATAGGAAACTACATAATTATATTGATCAATACACCCCTTGCCAAACTATTTCTTAGAAAACCTCAAATGAGTTATATCGCCAGGGAAGGCCGCATTGTTAAGTTATGAATATGAAATATAGTTACTAAATTGTGAATATTTGCACCTACGGCATGTAATGGTTCGAGTACATGACAAAAGGCAGTAATAATAATAATAATTATTATTATCATTTCTATATAATCTAAAACCTCTCTAAACCCGAGTAGAGCAACAATTAGATACTTTTAGGCAGATGGCTGCTTAATGCAGGGTAAACGTCGTGCAGAAAACTCCTAGAGGAGCTTTCTGCATGACTTTCACCCTGCATTAAGCTGCCACCTGTCTCCAAGACTAATATTTATACTAAATTAAAGTCCGGTTTAGAGTGGTTTTACTCTAATCCTAATACATGTATGATTCTGTTTCTGTTCAACAAATATATATTATTGATATTTTCCAGATCAATTTGAGACCGTTTCCATAATGTAAATTGAGTCGAATAAAATGACAAACATTTTTATAATACATAATATATTAATGGTAGAGTAGAGGCGTTTCGTATAACATTCTTACCTTTCCTTTAACATCAAATGTTCAATCGAACGCGACGTGGTTTTCTAATTCAACACAAACGCAACATATCATTACAATTCTGCAGACTCTCTCCAAACCAACTACAGTACAATGGTATATCTATATACCGCGTAAAATATTGACATTCCCGGGAACAGAGTCCGTCTCCAAGATATTTCATTTTAAAGTCTGGGTTTTTTTTCAAAATCTTTAACCCTTTACTCTATAAAATACGCCTTTCTACCCTTTTCAAAAAGAGTAGACCCAGATTACAAGGGCTCATGTAGGAACCGTCTGATCAGGGTCTGCTCTGTTTGCTAATGATATATTATAGATATGGTTCTAGAGTTTCTGCAGTAGCCAAACGTTCACTGTGTCCATGTGCCGTTTTAAACAATAATCTAATTAATATTCATGATATTATTGTTTCTTACATGAATATTCATGTAGTAAAGGGTTAATGACAACTGAAAATGTTACATATTGCATTAACACATTTAACTGTGTGAAACACTAGCATCATAATTCTGCATTGCATTTTTATATGTTTGTCATTGTAAATACTTTTCCAAAACATTACAGAACAATGGAAAATCTAAGCATAGAGTATTATATTGAAATACCTGGGAATAGATTCAGTCCCCAAAAATACTTCATTATTTTTCCAACATCTTTAACCCATTACTCCATAAAATAAGCTTTTCTACGCCTTTGCAAATAGGGTAGACCCAGATCAGACTTCTACAGTAGGGGCCGTCTGACCAGGGTCTGCTATGCTTGCTTATGAAATAATATAGATATGATTCTGCAGTTTCTGACATGGCCAAATGTTCCTGTGTCCATGTACCATTATAAAATAATTTTATTAATATTCATGATGTCATTATTTCTTTCTTTCTTCAATATTCACGGAGTAAAGGTTTAATGGCAACAGACAATGCTACATGTTTTGTATTAACACCTTCAACTATGTAAAACAACAGTCACAGTATGTCATCTATATTGCTATGTATCTCTAAAGGAAAGTTCTGTATTTGTTCTGTTCTTAATGAAACAGTCGCCCATGTTTGTAGACACCACTATTTATTCATGAAAATGGTTTACTTTGATCTGCAATTTTCTTGCTAATAGCTGAAACCATTTGAACGCATGAAAAGCTTGGACGCTCGTACGTAACGTTGCCTTTTCCATGAACACATTTTTGTAAGAAATGTATGAATTGTACTGCATTCAATTTGAGACACATGTAGGCAAGGATGACGATACAACGTTTTTCAATTTTGAAATATATTCATTGATCTATTTGAAGAAACAAATAGTAGTTAATTGTCTTGTTTTCTTATTAGAAAAGAGAAAGAACTGAAATAAGTATGTACAAAAGTTCAATCGAAATGATGCAAAGTCTTTGAGTGTTACATTAAATAAGAACACACCTTAAATGGTTTCCACATCAGTAATGCCGAACACTTTACGCCTACATGCTTATGAATAAAATATATTTACTCCATACAGATATACAGCGGTGTATTTCATCTAAAGTATTCAAGTCTATTTGACATAGAACTTATCAAACATTACTTTTTTATTGACTTTGTATTTAGCATGCTCACATCGTTTGTCGCACCAATCATGCATCGCGACTTACTACTAAGGCTTTTGCTCTCTTTGGGAAATTTAGTAGGTAAAACGTCTGGAAATATTCTTATATGACCATCTACAGTATCTCTGAATGCCTGTCTTGAAGACGGACGACAATGATGCAAAATGCACACGGATGGGGCCAAATGAGCTCCCTGCATTTCTTTCGATCTGCAATGATCAACTCTCTCTTTCTCTCATTTAGATACCACATAACGACATTTTCTGAATGTTTATTATACATATGCTTTTTTCTGTATTCACAACACTGATAGATAGTTAGATATGTTTGTTTCTCATTAAGGGCCACAAAAGATACTGTCGATGGCGAGACTGTATGTGTGCCAAATGCACACTGATTGCCGAGAGACAACGTGTCATGGCTGCCCAAGTCGCCCTCAGACGTCAGCAAGCCCAGGAAGAAAACGAAGCCAGGGAAATGGGTCTCTTGTATGGTCCAAACGGGCTCCTTCAGGTGAACAATGAACCAGTGCTGTCCGACGGCGAGAGCTCTCAAAAGAAACGAACTAAAAGAGAAGATGGAGAATACAGTAAGATTATCTGCTTTCTACATATTGGTATGTGATTCCTGTTATACGAATTCCAACCTGTACGTTTTGCAAACAGTGTAGAAACAGATCTCAACCATCGCGTTTCAACATGGTCTGCCTTAGCATGTTGTACACTGTGTGTCGCATAAAACAGAACTGGTTTTAATGGGTTTAGATACTGAATAACTGATCTGGTTCTACACTGTTTGCAAAGTCTAAGGCTGATGTTTGTAAAGCGGAGCTCATATATACATTAATTGTTACTGTCTGTAACAGTTCATGTATATAGATAAAGTTAGTGTAACTCTCTACTACATAGACACGTCTGTAACACATTTATACAGAGTACACCCAGATCAGATGGCTCCTGTAGAATTTCTTTTTATTATACAATAATGTATAATATTGATTAGAGTTCAAAATAGACGGAGTCTGTCATATTCATTAAGAATCTAGCATCACTGGTGCTACCATTACTTTCTTCCACTTATATTAAACCCATTGAATGCGGAACATACAAATTCATTGTCATTGACAAACATAGTAGATCCCAATTAAAGTAAAGTCAACAAAATGCGTCCATCACCTTTTTAAGTTTTATGATATAAGTGCTATGAAAACTGAGTACGAAGTTAAACGTTTGATTAACTCGGGGATAGGAATGCATGACTGCTACTTTCTAGTTGTGTGTGCCCTTTTCTGAATTCCTGTTATTTTTATTAGTTGTGCTTGTGTTTTGCCAACATGATGTGGTGTGCTGAGATAGTTGCACATACAGTAAAACTGTCTATACTGGACCTCAAATTAGTACCAATACGGGTCTTAAAAACAGCCAATGTGACAGTTTAATGCAGACAAAAAGTCGTGTAGAAAGCTCTCATACGAGCTGTTTGTATGACTTTCATCCTGTATTAAGCCTTTCCCTCATAAAAACGCATTTTCACGCATTTGCAAACAGAGTAGACCCAGATCAGACGGCTCCTGGCCAGGGTCTGCTCTGTTTGCTAATATAATTTGATAGATCTGGTTGATCGCTTTCTAAAATGTCTACAGTGTTTCACCTTCCATATTTCTTTATAACTATTTTGTGAATGAATATTCAGTAGGTATTGAAATTTAGAATAAACATAGAACAGGGAAAGGGGGTTAAGCAGTCAATTGTCCCTTAGCCCGCTATCTAAGACCCGACTTTGCAAACAGCTTTCATTCTAATGAGACGCCGAGTAACTCGGCACATCACCAGTATCCAAGCTGATGGACATTCGGCCAATAGTATCTCCGAAGCCTAACGAATCGGCCGTAGTCAAAACGACACCAGCTCTAAATTTAAGCCTTTCCTTCATATAAACGCCTTTTCACGTATCTACAAACAGAGTAGACCCAGATCAGACGTCTATAGGAGCCGTCTGATCATGGTCTGCTCTGTTTGCTAATTGAATTTGAAAGATATGTTTCTTTACTATCTAAAATGGCAACAATGTTTCACCTTTCTTAGTTCACTATACCTATTTTGTTCATGAATATTAAGTAAGTATTGAAATATGAAATAAACACAGAACAGGGAAAGGGTTAAATATACATTGTTTTGTGCAGCTAGTTAAAGGTCAACAATGAAATGGTGGGTTTAGTTTGAATAATTAAAGTCAGTTCTGGCCTCAGAAAATTATAATTGTCTTGTTTCAAGAAGATTCATTTCAAATTCTGTAGGCGCTCCTCAATGAAGCCCAATTATCGTATCTCTTTATAAACGGAAACTTCAATGTTCTTTCTCCAAATATAGCGTATAACATTATATCGTATGAGGGTCTATTTGTCTATTTTCGCAGGTTACAAAGGTGTTATTTCCTATCAAATCTGTAAAATAATGTTCATGTTTACCTGAAATAATAACTACTGTCTATGTTTGTCATTTTCATTGATCAATATTAGGTTTCAAATATCAGTATTAATAAAAAATTATGTACTGTATATATTTATATAGAGTATCAATGAAACGGAATGGGTTATTCATTAGTACGAGGTGCGTTTGAAAAGTAGTAGCAACAAAGGCCGCAATTTGCAATACGCGTTTCAAAGCGACGCCCTGTAGACACGTAAAATGAAAAAAAACGAAACACGAGAAATGAAAAAAAAATCAAATTTAAGAAAGTGGACGTCGTACCGAGAAATGAAAATTGTATGTAAAATAAAGAAATAGCAGCATACACTTGAATAAAATACTAACAGAAACTACATTATATGTATTGCTGTTCATACAGTATACTTTAAATTAGCAATAATGAACTAAACCCGACTTATAATAGTTCCGACAGTGACTTCTATGTCACGATGCACATGCGATTTGCACTAGCACAATACACTAGATATAGACCGCCTAGCTGCAGATGAGTCTGTTTTAGACACGGGATCTAAGCTATTTTCTTCTTTTGTAGTTTCCATTTTAGTACATCTGAGTGTACTCATGTGAGATTTTGTGATCGACCAATGTCAGATGTCCGCCGTCCTCTTGTCTGCCAGTCTGTCCGTGCTTTAAACGGAGTTTACCTGCCAAATACCCTTTCAATTGGACTGTTAATTTTGGAGATCACTTTAAACGTTTTCAATAAAGACAATGTGGAAATTTAGCCATGTCCCTGTTGGCCATGTTTTATTGCATATTAACTTAATTTTACTGTCCATTTCAATTTATAAATACTTGAATTCCTCTGATCTAATATTTCGACCACTAAAGGCCTTTTTCAAAGATTATCATGTCAAAATACACGTCACATTTTTGTTACATGCATTCAACCATAAAACAAAGAGAATAATGGCTGAATATAGTCATATAAGGCAATTTAGCTCTATCTCTAGTGACCTGTTTTCCCAGGTATCGGCATGGTTTTAGCAATGTTGATAAAATTTTCCAAGCGACTATTCCTACCATATTTCATTCAAACTGGAACATTAGTTTTGGAGAGGAAGGTTGTTAAAGGTGTTCTATATAGTTAAATAAGAAAATATAGCTCAGCCTCCCTCACCGCCATATGTTTGGGGTATCAACGTGAGTTGGGAAATTTACGCAGAAGGACACTAGAAGACTGTTCCTTTAAAAAATCGTTAGTTCTGGCCACTGGTTTTAGAAAAAAAAAATAAAGATTTATTTTGGTTTCTATCACAACCAAGTTTCAACAAATTACTTTAGCAGTTTTGTCAGACCATGGTACTAAGATAATTTATGTACAGTTTGGTTACATTCTGCCTTGTGAATTTGGAGGAGATGCCGTTTAACCCATTCCCTCATATTGACGACTTTTGATGACTCTGTAAAAGTCACTTTGTGAACCCATTGTGATGAATAGAGCATTTGCTCCTATAGGAGCAAATACTCCATTTATCACAATGGTTTCAAACTACAAAATTCTCAAATTTTTCTTTTCTCTAGATAATGCTCCTTTTCGATATATTTATTTAAAGAGGTAGGCTCTAAAAATAGTCTATAAGGTAAAGGGTTAAAGAACGGACGGACTGAAAGATGAATGGACGGACGGACAGCGGATCACCAAAAAAACTCATCTGAGCATACTTAGGTGTGCAAAAATCCGGAAACTACAAAAGAAGTAAATAGGTTAAATCCCGGCTTATACAGACTCATCTACAGCTAGGCAGTCTATATCTAGTTTCTTGTGCTAGTGCAACTCGCATGTGCATTGTGACATAGCAGTATCTGAACTATAAGTCGGGTCTTAGTTCATTTTTTACTTATATAAAGTATAATGTATAAATAATAATACGTATAATGTAGTTTCTGTTAGTATTGTATTCAATCTATATGCTGCTACTTGTTCATTTTATATTAACTTGTTTTCAATTTGTATTAAATAAAAACAATATACGAAAGGCAGTGTCCACGGAATTTGAAATTGTTTTTTCAAATTACGTTACATTGTCGATTTTTAGCGTGATTTGAAAAACAAATCATTTCTCGTTACGATGTCCCCTTGCTTAGCGGGATTTGATTTTTTTCTAATGTTTCCTATTTGTTTCATGTTACGTGTCTACGACGCCCTCTTAAGCATCATTTAATATATGGGTTCAACCAAAAGTCACAAGGGGAGAGATCAGGGTCAATGCTTATAAAACTTTTATTTGAGTCTGAGTTCGTTCTCAAGTTTTTGATTTTTTTAGCCTTAGGCTCAAATCTGACCAATCAAAAGCTTGAGAACTCAAATCTGACCAATCAAAAGCTTGAGAACGAACTCAGACTCAACTAAAAAGCTTTATAAGCATGGACCCAGGGTTATATGGTGGATGTGGTAAAAACAACGAACGATGGACCGGTGCATTGTCATGTAGCAGCTTGATGCCGCACGCCCCGGACCTTGGGCGTTTAATTGTATAATGGTCGAGAACAGCAGAGAGGACATTTTCTTTGTAAAATGTACCATTAACACTACTGTGTACAGGGACAGGGGCTTGAGCCACAATTCCATCTGAGTAAAAAACAGGGCATACATAACCCTCCTGGCAATTCTGCTCCGACGAACAATAATGGACCTGTCATTAGTTTCAGTTTCCATTATATTCGATGGGTAGGTCGTTAGTTAGTCGATTAGCTGGTCGGTTTGTTGGTCGATTACTGGATCAGTCCGCATAATATTGTTGCGTTAACTATTTATGCAACTTTTAATGTATTTGAATGCAAATTTATTCACATCATAGTCTTGAAATGTTCTTGTTCAAGACATACGTTTTGCATCTGTCAGATTCGTCATTGCAGAATTATAGCCCTTAGAGAAGGGCAAAGCTTGTTTTAAAGAGATTTTAAAGACACTCCATACAGGTAGTCACTATCAAGTGTACTTGTGCAGGATGTACCTTTTGAATGGTTCGGAATTGTAGTTGCAGAGTTATGACCCTTTGATACATATATGCATTGTTGCTGGCATGTAAATCTGTTCTTAATGTGAAAAGGCTTTATTTTATATCAATGTAGATTCGGTGAAAGTTTTGTCTCATTAGTGACTGCTCTATGTAACACTTAGCATTCCATTAAAATTTGCGTATGCGCAGACTCTTGTCTGCTCCAAAATTAAAGCTTTACAAATTGGTTTGATTTCTCATAGATATTTTTGGCATCTTCTGGTTTCACAACCCGTACCAGTTTTCCAGATTTCGGATAGTATGGTACGTCCTGAACTAAGAAGTGTTATTTCTAAAGTTTCTCTTCCCCCCACCCCTATCATTCTTCAACGGCGATGGTTATTTTTGTGCGGTAAAAACTGCTTAATCTCATGGTAGGTTTGGGGCTCCATTCTCTACAAATGAAACTCTGGTGGGAAACTCACTTTATTTATATGGACTGGACTGGTTCCCGAGCTTCAAAGTCAAGCGTATGTCCTTTGGCGGATAACTTAAGTAATATAATCATTGAAATATTGGCCTGCAATATACCTGCCAAATCGGTGAAAGAGTTTTTGGCAAATAACATTTGGAAAACGAACAACTGAAAGACCGACAAGCCGACACTCTTTGACTTTATAGCAATCAGGTATAGGTTAGACAACACGGTGAAGCGAATCAGAGCCATGCTATTTAGTGAAGGGGTCGTCCTCATTTAACATGTTCGATACCTCGTCTGTTTGAGTTTGGTTTAACGTCCCATCAACACATAAAGGTTATACGGAGACGCGGACCTCGGCTTAATAATCTAGCGCGTTACCACTAGACCTCGGGGCACTCCATAGTTTCAATACCAAGGTATCTTTTGTCAACTGATATTCTGATCTTCTGCACGTTTCAGAGTGCACGTTCCTTAAATTTCTATCCATATCCATTATCAGAGTGTCAAACAAGTTGGATCCTATGAGACGTCCAGTTACTCGGCGTCTCATCTGACCCAAACTGACTGCAAAGACCATTTCTCGAAAATTCATTTCGCTTAAGTGGTAAGATGACAAAACATTTAAAGAACCCCGAATCGAAATTATGAAAAACAGTGGTCAGTAACAATATGCAAATACAAAAAGAGATGTATCTAAAAGTAACGATATACATTATGCAGAAGAGACAATAAACATATAGATATTAGACAAACCTTCAACAGCACAAACTTACAAGAGAAGAAAAGAGCATACAAGCACATTGAAGGATATACAAGAGACACGCATGTAAAATCCACCCCTCGTCTGTTATTTCCTAACCGTAAAGGGAAATAAGTTGGTCAAAAGAGTTATGGTCCCTGGTCATAGTATAGCCCTTGCAATGGTTAACAGGTACGTGAGGTTTTGAGAGATTATCGTGAAATGTAAAGACGTTACGGTCAGCCTTTCTGTTATTTCTATGTTCGTAAAGGGGGAATCATTTTGTAAAAATATCTTTACAGAGTAATGGCCCTTTATCATATTGTAGCCATTGTGGCCCTGAATAAGTGTGTAAAGTTGCTTTAGATTAGCTTGAAGATTTAAGAAGTTATCGCCAATGTTAATTTATTTTTTACGATGACGTCAGGCGCCGACGGCGTCGACGGCACAGGAACTCAGCTCCTTTTTGAAAATGAACGAGCTATAGCACCGAGGCATTTCACACAAAAAGAAACAAACATTGCTAGGAGAAATATGAGAGCACCGCCTTGGAACGATCAAATGCCACTGCTTGTCAAAACATCAATGTGATTAATTAGCAACTGTGTTACACACTGTCGATTATTAAAATAGTGTATTTATTTACATGTACATTATAAAAAAAATAATCGCCTTGTAGAAAATGTACTCCCCTAGGGAGTACATATTCTATGACAGGGGTCCATATTCGACGGGAGGGGAATCCATATTCTACATAGACTATGGACCGGGGAGTACCTTTTCTACGTGAATATGGACTGGGGAGTACAAATTATACAGGTGTACAAATTCGTCATTTCACCGGCGTATCTTACAATACGCCATCTGCTCTTCGTGAAAATTGCAGCTAGATTCAGCCATGCTTTCAGCCAGTATCATGCTACATATATTTCAACTCTAAATAAATGTTGCTTTTGCACATGAATGTGGTGCCATATCCGGTCAAATGGACAGAACAAACCAATACTATTTCCATTGATATGTCACACTTGTGGAAATTATGAAATTGCTGGACTGTTGCCACTACTTGTTAAATGACCCTAGTCTACATGATTAAGTGAATTGCTCCAGAAAAAACATGCATCACTTGTTTCGCAAACATCGTTGATTTCAAATGGTTTCCACGTCAGAGACATACTGTTTGAAAGTAATTAATAATGTCAGACCAGACCCTGCATTATTTTCCAACTGGTCATTTCTGCTTGATACTAAACTGTTTTTAACTCGTGAAGGGACACAAAGACCACCATATACATATACAGAAACCATGCCATTCATATTTGAATTATAAGAGACTATAACTACAAGTATAGCACAATACTATTCCATACACATTGCACTATATCTACATATAAGTTAAAGTTAAAGAGTATAAAGACTCTGTTAATCTAACAAACACACACACGTACGCACATTTACGAACACATATGTCTGTTTGATTAAAAACTACTTAAACTAGAAAAAACTGAATTGAGAAAAAAGGCCAAAACAAGCCATAATACAAAATGTCCTTAAAAACGACTATCACCCCAAATCAGATTTGAGATAAACTGATTAACAGAGAATTTATACCTGAAATAAAAGACAAGTACTTAAACATGCGTTATGGCATTATTTACAATACAATATACAAACATCAATTCAAATATGACACTAAGAATAAACCCCCGATTAGATAACAAAAGAACATCAACACTATTTACACTAAAATTGGACATATTCACGATAATAGATAAAGATTGAAAACAATAATCTATCACAGTTACACATTGCTATATAGCAGATCTCTGCGCCTGCTTAAAATAAGATGGCAGGATTTGGCAATAATGCGCACTAAACTTTCACTCGAAAATATAAATAAAAACTTATCCGTATCACTTTTAGAGCTAAAAAGAGTGTCAGCTTCAGAAGCCTTGGTAAACAAACCATTCCTTATATCATTATATACAGCACATTTCATAATTACATGGAACTCATTTTCCACACAGTCTCTACAAAATGGACATATCCTGTGTTCTTCGGCCAGCCTTTCGAACCGTCCTGTTTCTATGCGCAGTGGAGCGACACCTGAGCGGAATTTGCTCAAAGATGACCTGTGTTTCGTCGGCAGTATGGTTTTAACATAGCTTTCCGTCCCGAAAATTTGCTTGAAAAGCTTATACGTCCTTAGCTTATTACCTCCATTACCAGACCTAGAGTGTCCTTTATTAACGGTGTCACTCCACTGACATTCAAAACGTTCAAAGGCCGCACCTTTAATACACTTGACTAATGTCCGTTTACAAATATTACTTTCAATACCTGTATAGTTGTCCAAACCATAATTGCCTAGAATTGTAGATACTCTATAGCACCAGTTTCTACATGTGAGGGCAGACTTTCCAGCACAATATTTGAAAACTCGTTCTATTGTCTCCCATATTAACACACCTTGCCCAGAAGGCACAAACTGATTTAAGTTGCCTAGCTACAACAGAATCCCATCCCATATCACCAATGACTGCTGCATTTGGTGTATACCTGCTAGTACCAAGATAAAACCTCATGGCACGATTGAGAACCGCGTCAATACACGAAAACGTTTTGGTACCCCAAATAGCAACCCCATACTCAATAACAGGCCATACCATGGAACCAAATAGCTTGGTAAAAACGTTATATGGTAGACCTCCGGCATTCTTGCATTTGACTATTAATAGACCCAATGCTCTACCCGCAGATTGTGCTACATATTTAGCCATTATATTATAGTCTAGGTGTTCACTCAGGTGTAGACCAAGATATACGTATTTATCACATAAATTGACATAATCATTCCCGCACCTGAATTTAGATGACGTCCGACTAACTGACGGTGGTCTAAAGTGTACTACATTACTTTTTGTACAGTTTATACCCATGTTATTGGCCTGACTCCACTGAGACAACGTATCCAATAGCCGCTGTAAATCATGTTCATTATCAGTTAACAAGACGATATCATCAGCGTACATTAAAATACAAATCTTCTTCCCGTTGCCAATATCAACACCAACTCCAAGATCTTTTGCCAACGTGGCAAGATCATCAATAAAACAGTTAAAAATATTCGGAGAAACACAACACCCTTGTCTCAACCCGACTGCGACATCGAACCACTCAGTACACATGTTATTTACTCTAACACAAGACTTCACCAACGAGTACAAAGATTTAACAGCATTCAACATTTTACCTTTCAAGCCCATGGCATACAATTTGTTCCATAGTATTTTACGATCAATCGAGTCCTATGCCTTTCTGAAGTCGATAAATGCTGCAAAAGTAGACTGTTTCTTTTTAATCCTGGTTTCAACAACCGATGTCAGGCAATGAAAGATACACAATAGATATACAACCTATATGAAATCACTAGTCGGAAGGAACCACATGATTGTATATCCGGTCAATGAAAGATATGCAAAATATATACAATAGATATGAAATCACTAACCGGAAGGAACTGCAGCATTGTCCATCCGATTAATGAAAGATAATTATGCAATAGATATACAATAAATATGAAATCACTGCAAATTACTTCGAGACAACAATGGTTCGAGTCATCCGATTTCTGATCTGAACAATGTACCAAGTTCACAGCATAATGCAGCATGACTTTCGACCTGCATTGAGCTGTCACACGTGTTTCTGTATAGTGGTGCATTTTAGAACAATTCTGTATTGTACAGTTTGGAAGGACCGAACTTTTACTTCAAGTTATTACGAAGTTCGAGTTATCCGAGTCCGGATACCGAAGTAAAACTGTACATGTTTATTTTGTAAATAGGTCAGTTTGTATCCCGTTCCATTTCATTGCAGATTCGACTAATGGCACACGACGTCACCAAGACCGTAATACCTACGCTGGGGAGGATTCTGACACGGGCTCTGAGGGTCAGAGGTCATCCAGATCTACCCGGTCGTCAGATTCCTACACAAACTCTGTTTCCGGCCATCATTCCAGCGCCAGCGTACCGTCTACATCAAAGGGAGATGTGAAAGAATATTGTATGTCAGAGATCAGTTCGGAACATAGCAACGCCGACACAGAGGAAACATTTGATGCCAAAAATGCGATGCCCAACAACTTAAAGCAAAATATTGATATCCTAAACAAGCTGTTCCCAAGAATATCTAGAGCTACTATTGAGGAGGTCGTACACAACAGCAGTGATGACATATCGAAAGCCATCGACTTTATTCTGTCTGCGAACCTAAATGAACGTGCGAGTACTGTGACCGAACTACCAGAAAGACCGATACTACAGCCCGAGATATATCCCCGACCAACTGCGTTCCACGGTGTTCCATCTACTCTTTCACCATTTTCGCCATTCGGACACTTTCGGACTCCGTGGGGTCTATTAGCTAGATGGCAGTCGGTACCTTACTCTGCGCATGTTCCGTATTCACCAGTTGGGACATACGCCATCGATGACCGGGAATCGGAGAAACTTTGTGAAGACAGTCCGGCGTATTATAAATCCGATTCGTCAGAGTAACATTTGTGTAAAAAAATGAATGTAGTGGTGAATCAATCTAAATCGGACAATAAGTAATGAAAAAGTTTGATCTTGTAAAAGTCGTGCAAAATACCTAGACGAGATTTCCGTATGACTTTCGCCATACACTAGACTGTCACCTGTCTTAAAGACAGGTATTGGTACTAAATATTAAAGTCAAGTCTAGCTTTGTGTTTTACTGTACATTGGTTTCACAATGAAAGACACTTAATAAGGACATTCTACAACCGTCAAATGCTCCATGGTGTAAGGTTAATTGTCCTACACGAACTCGGTGTCTGCTCTGTTTAACCCTTCTCTTGCTGAATTTTAAAATATATTTCTCCTTCTTTACCCATGCCCCGTTGTATAATTACATATATCTTCACTGTGTACAAGTATTTCGCTTTGCAATCACTGCTGTGGAGTGCACTGGTTGCACAATCAACTTGTAAATAGTGCAGACCCTGATGAGACAGCTCCTGCAGGAACTGTCTCATCTGGGTCTTCACTATTTACAGGTAGGTATATTGGCGTGAATAGCAAGCGAAGGGTTACTTGTTAAATAAGTATTTATAATGTAATACAGAGGTCCAGATAAGATGCGTAAATTAATAACGTCTTTATTTCTCCGCTAAACCCTATGGCATGACCACTCCTCTTTTGACCACGATTCTAAAGAGTGGTCACAGCATAGGGTTAGATTTTGTTAAAACGCCTCAGGAAATACACCATCTACACCGGTTATACCACGCCGTGTACCCTGTCAAATTGCCCTGAAACTAATAATATTTACTAAGCCTTACATGTATATTAATTTATTTCATAGGCAAGCAGTTGCTAAGACTTATATACATTAAATTAGTTTCATATGCCAGCAGTTACTACGTCTTACATGTATATTAAATTAGTCCATATGCTGACAGTTACCAAGTCATACATGTATATTAAATTAGTCCATATGCTGGCAGTTACCAAGTCATACAGGTATATTAAATTAGTCCATATGCTGACAGTTACCAAGTCATACAGGTATATTAAATTAGTCCATATGCTGGCAGTTACCAAGTCATACAGGTATATTAAATTAGTCCATATGCTGGCAGTTACCAAGTCATACAGGTATATTAAATTAGTCCATATGCTGACAGTTACCAAGTCATACAGGTATATTAAATTAGTCCATATGCTGGCAGTTACCAAGTCATACATGTATATTAAATTAGTCCATATGCTGGCAGTTACCAAGTCATACAGGTATATTAAATTAGTCCATATGCTGACAGTTACCAAGTCATACAGGTATATTAAATTAGTCCATATGCTGGCAGTTACCAAGTCATACAGGTATATTAAATTAGTCCATATGCTGGCAGTTACCACGTCATACAGGTATATTAAATTAGTCCATATGCTGGCAGTTACCAAGTCATACAGGTATATTAAATTAGTCCATATGCTGGCAGTTACCAAGTCATACATGTATATTAAATTAGTCCATATGCTAGCAGTTACTAATTATGAAAATGGGTGACCCTTCGAAATCAAAAGTAAAAATGCAAAAAGAGAAAATTGCAGGCCCGGTTTTATTGAGACAGTTCATGAGTAATAATTAAAAGAGCAACACTACTCACGCCCCCTAGCAGTTATGCTAACAGTTTCCAAGTCTTACATGTATATTGAATTAGTCCATATGCTAACAGTTACGAAGTATCACATGTATATTAAATTAGTCCATGTGCTAACAGTTACGAAGTATCACATGTATATTAAATTAGTCCATATGCTAGCAGTTACTTAGTCTTGCATATTTATGTATTAATTTGTATCTTAGGCCAGCAGTTACTAAGACTTACATATATAGGCCAACAGTTACTAAGTCTTTCATATATATTAAATTATTTAATAGACCGGCATTTACCAAGTCTTACGTATGTATCAATTTATATCATAGACTAGCAGTTACAGTAAAACCTCTCTATAACGACCACTAAATTACATCAATTATTTTGTGTAAAAGGCAGGTGGCTGCTTAAAGCAAGGTGAAAGTGAAACAGAACGCTCCTATAGGAGCGTTCTGTTTTACTTTCACCTTGCTTTAAGCGCCCCTTGCAATAAATACCAAATAATAAACACAATTTAGTGGCCGTTATAGAGAGGTTTTACTGTACTAAACTTTACTAGTATATTAACTCTGTCGCTGCCAAACATTGTTGCCTGCAGGGTTTGTATTTTAGATTTGTTTTCTTATTTTCTTTATCTAGATGACACACCGAGTTACCCGGCGTCTCATCTGGATCCAAACTATTTGCATATGTAATCATATTTGTCACTGACAGCTTCATATTTCATTTTATTAATAGCTATACAGTAAGAAACCGTATTTGACCAATAGCAATTTTATTCGATAAATACACGCAATCTATTTAAAATAACCTACAATACAGGGTACTGTACAATCTCTTTTAGTGAGATTAGTAACTTTAAAGATAGGGTCCAAGGTTATAAATTATATGAGTCTGAGTCTGAGACCATTCTCCAGTATATGATTGGTCAGATGATTTAGAATGATCTCAGGCACAATGAAAACGTTTTATAACCTCGGGCCAAGGTAGTTGCTTAATGAAGGCTGAAACTCATACAGAAAGCTCCTTTTTTGTCTTTCTGCATTACACTCATCCTGCCATTAGCTGTCAACCATGTGAAAGAATGACAAAAACCGTATTTTAATGTTCGGAATAGAGAGGTCTTACTTTTTAAACCTTTCCCTGTTCTATGTTTATTTCAAATTTCAATACCTGAATAGTTTTGACATAATAGTTATAATGAAATATGGAAGGTGGAACATTGTTGGAAATTTAGAGAGTAAAGACACAGATCTATAAAATTCCATTAGTAAACAGGGCAAACCCTAATGAGACGACTCCAATTGGAGCCGTCTGATCTGGGTCATCTCTGTTTGCAGATGCGTGAAAAGGAGTTTATATGAAGGGAAGGGTTAACTGGTGTCACTTTTAGCACTAACTGTAGTTGTTACATATTTTTTGTATTATCATTTCTTTGTTCATTATTTGTGATATTATGTCTAAGATAAATGTGTGTGTATTTTGGTTGCATTATTTCTGTAGGAGAGATATGATTACAATTATAAGCATTATCTTTATGTGTGTTGCCTAATTACAGAATTGGACTTCAAACGATTTTAACCTTTCCCTTGCTGAATTTTAAAATACATTTCTCCTTCTTTACCCATGCCCTGTTGTATAATTACATATATCTTCACTGTGTACAAGTATTGCGCTGTGCAATCACTGCTTTGGAGTGCACTGGTTGCACAATCAACTTGTAAATAGTGCAGACCCTGATGGGACAGCTCCTGCAGGAGCTGTCTCATCTGGGTCTTCACTATTTACATGTATGTATATTGACGTGAATAGCAAGCGAAGGGTTAACACTTCTTTAAAATGTTTCAGTGCTGAATGAAACCGATTCTTGACACACTGATGACAGCAAAATCATGGCTGTTAAATATTCCTAGACAAACGGTAATTTCTTCCTATAGCTAGCGCAGCTTGGCTTACATTTGTCAACAGCTTGGACCTAGATGAGAAGTAAAATAACTCGTCCATTTTAGGACACCTGGAAGACAAATAATGATATGAGCAAATCTCTCGAGAAAGGGGTATTATTGTATTGCAAACAGTGTAGACCGAGACCAAATGCCAAGACTCCAACGCGGCGGCTATTCACGGTTTGAAATGTTTGTTATTCATCAGTATACGTAGCTATTTGTTGCGTTTCATACAACGTAATACTTGGTCCACTTGATCTCGTCATAATTCTGGTGTCTGATCTGGATTTACATTGTTTACAATGCCAGACTACCCATTTTCTCAGAGAGTCACTTATATTCGAAGTCGGTGGATGTTTTGGGGTGTCAGTAGAGGTGCATCTCCACATTTTAAATGCAGTAAACGCCCTCCATGCTGGAATTCTAGCAGAGAAGAATTTAGATACTTTTAGGCAGGTGGTTGCTTAATGTAGGATATAGTCATGCAGAAAGCTCCCAGAGGAGCTCTCTGCACGACTTTCACCCTGCATTATGCTGCTACCTGTCTCCAAAACCGATATGTATACTAATTTGGGCGTCCGGTTTAGAGAGGCATCACTGTACACGTGTTAGCTTTACAAATTTACAAAATCATACATTTGCTCTTTCAACATACCGTGGGACCTCTATGAAGTGCCCACTTAAAGAATAAACACAGTCAAGTGTAAATTGCTGCCTAATCTAATGTTTACGAAAGTAGTGTAAAAAGCTCCCACAGGAGCTTTCAGCATAACGAACGTCCTGCATTAAGCTACCACATGCCTTTATGATATAAACATGTACGTATACCTCTTTATCGTGATCGGTTTTAAGTGGTTTTACTGTATAAGGACTGTTTAACCCTTTGCTCCATAAATAAGCATTACCATGCATCATCTGCAAACAGGGAAGACCCAGATCAGGCGGTTCCTATAGGACTGTCTGACCAGGCTCAGCTTTGTTTGCTTCTGGTATAATATAGATATGTTTCTACAGTTTCTGTCTGACCCAAAATGTCCTGTGTTCATATGCAATTATGAAAACTAATCTTATTAACCCATTTGCTCCCATTGGATTCTTCTATGCTTATATATTGGATTAGTCTATCTTTTATCTAAGGGATGTCTGGTCTAAGTTTTCATTTTTGTTTCGTTTTATATTGAATTTCCTATCAGCAAACAGTGTAGACTCTGATCAGACGCCGCATTATGCGGCGTCTAATCAGAGTCTACACTGTTTGCCTACATTCCATATATGGGATCGTGGAGCAAATAGATTAATAGTAATGTTGACACTGTTTCTTACATTAATACTCATGGAGTAAAGGGTTATTTTAACAGTAGCATTATAAAATCTACAGGATTTATAAAACGATGATGAAACGGGTTCGTTGAAGATGGATTCATTTTCATGGTGTTCGACCTCTTTATTGACTGACAGAGACGAAACGGGTCTGAAAGAAGAGAAAGGATCATTTTGAACGGGTTGGAAAAGGGATATCTTCTTGGTAAAAACAATCGAACGGGGCAGCTGTTTGAAGACAAAGAATTGGATATTGTTTGTCACAGTGTAATCAGAGCTAAATGACAAATGGTTGTATCAGATTTAGGTCTAGATTTCATAATCCATTTTTGTAGATTTGTGTCATTAGTAAACCCTTGAATTGTTACGGAAGCACATTTTCGCCACTGCAGACAAAATAAACCAAGATCGGGGTCGTCTGAAAAGGGTCTGCTGTTCGCTGTATGAATATAGATCTGGTTCCACATTGTCTGCAATGATCATGTCTATGTTTATACGCCATTATTAAAAAGGCAATCTTCATGGTAGCATCATTTCTTGCATGAATGTTCATTAGGTAAAGAGTATTGTCTAATAAAAATACAAAAGATACCCGGATGTAGCCTATTTATGTTGAAAGAGATAAAAAAAAATCTGAATGCGTAAAACGGAAGCACTGGTCCCATCAAACAGTGTAGACATAGGGAGGCCCTCTGATCAGTGACGACTCCACTGTCATTCAAAAAGCAATTGTAAGCCCTTCACAGTGAATGGACTCTATAATGAAAAGCTGATGGGCTATTCCACTCTGAAAAATCAGCATGGAAAGGTTAAATTTTCACTGATAACGTGTCGCGTAACGTGAGAAAAAAACCCAGGGTACTCTGAGCTAGGTGACAAAGTGTTGTATCAAACATTTGTATGGAAATAATCTTACAAATCCGTTTTGTTTTTAGCTAAGTTGTATCCTGCTTATCTCGACCTAACATGCAAACAGTTTGGATCCAGATGAGAAGCCGATGAATTTGGCGTCTCATCAGGATCCAAGCTGTTTGACACCAAGTCAGTAGTTTCCCAAAAACTGAAACCAATCCGTATAACCTAAATTGCACAAGATTCAGATTTAAGGCGACATGATCTCTTCACAGCGGGGTAAGTTATAGGTCTATTAACAATTGAAAAGTACTCCTTTTATATTGATTTCTTTTCTTGTACCACCTCTTTTACCAAAGTAAACTGAAGTGACGCCGAATGTGGCATATGGTATGAAAAACAAATCTCACATTTATCTTTCCTTTAAAGAGTGAGTCCCTGCAATGAACGCATATTTTCCATAGTATCATAAAACTTGGTATTTGTTATGCTCTATCATTATTATGAAGGTTGCCAATTTGAACTTATATCGAAAAATGCCCCTGTGATACAAATAAACCGATTTCACCAATACTGATAATTTTTGTTCTACAACACAATAGTATCGGCCTTATCCGTTAAATTCTTCCGCGTTTTGCCGATGATCACCCGATCCCTCCATTGTTTACGTAATAGCTTTCTCGGAAGTGGTCGGAGAATCGCGAATATGGCGAACAGTTACGAAACTAAAACCCAACCCGAATAAAACTGAAACATCGGGGAGTAAAACCGGGATCGGCGATATCAAACACATGGATGTTTTGTCATTATAAACGGTAATTGGATGGGGCTTTTTGCGATATACTACTTTTCAGCATATAAGCAAATGAGTTTTGTACATTTTAAGTGTTTATGAAACGCGTCAAATGTAGGGACATCCCCTTTAAACCTTTTCTCTCATATAAATGCTTTTTCACGCCTTTGCACTGAGCAGACCCAGATCAGACGGCTCCTGTAGGAGCCGTCTGATCAGGGACTGTCCTATTTGCTTATGACCTGATGCATATCTGAGTCTACAGTTTTAGTAAAGCAATAATTCAGCTGATAAATAAATATTCATGATGTCATTATTTCTTACCTGTATGTTGAACAGGTAAAGGGTTTAAATGATGTCAGCTCAATCTTTGACCTGTTGTTAGACCACATTCGTAACAAATCACATTCGTAACACGTGTTACGAATGTGATAACATTGATAACACGTGTTACAAATGTGATCCGGAAATCGAGCACGTATGTAACACATTTTGTGACGAATGTGATCGATGCCAATTTTTGATATGACATACAATCACATTTGTAACACGTCAATATTCATACAGAAAAGGAAGCTAAAAAGTGCATGTGCATCATCTCTCATCGCAAATATGAAACATTGTTCAAATTTTAACAACAAGCTAAATATTAACAAAAGCAATGACTAAGGGTTTCTTTCTTAAAGGTATATTATTAGATTTATAGTTGATAAAACATTTGGCATTGTGTATTAATTACTCAATTAAAAGCAAATGAAGGAACTAAAACGTGACATTTATTTAATCATAGGCACACATTAACAGTATTGCCAAGGTGCAAGTACACGTATATGGCTAGTTCTATAAAAAATGGAAACTCTTCAATATATTTTAGGCAGGTATCTTAAAACATAATACAATCATGTACATTATATCTTTGAGACATGACCCTCAAGGAAATATAGTAACATATACAATGATAATCCTATTATTATTAACTAATAGGAACTTTGACATTCAGGAACTCAACCTGTTACATATGTGATTCTAATGTCAACCCCTATGTCGGTTGTAACACATTTGTAACACAGTTTACCTGTTACCAATGCGATCACACTCGTAAAGCTGTTTGTTAATGCGAGCCTGGCCGCGGATAGCGCGATAATGGCTAAGAACTAAGAGTTGGTGTTTCCAATTGAGTGCTTAATCCACAAATAAGAATTTTGGTACAGTATAACCTCTCTTAACTGGAATTCTAGTAGATAACAATTTAGATACTTTTAGGCAGGTGGCTGCTTAATGCAGAGTGAAAGTCATGCAGAAAGCTCCTAGAGGAGCTTTCTGCATGACTTTCACCCTGCATTAAGCTGCCACCTGTCTCCAAGACCGATATTCATACTAAATTTAACGGCCGGTTAAGAGAGGTTTTACTGTATATCCATATAGTTATCTCGCTTTAGTAGCCCTCTAATCTGGATATACACTGCTAGCAAATAACAGTGAATGAGTGTCCGGCATGCACAGGGCTAAGTATTACACACTTTTAATGAGTTTAATATTTTCTCTTAACCCTTTGCGCCATGAATATCCATGTAAGAAATAATGACGTCATGAATATGGATTATTATTTTTTATTATTGCACATGGACACGTGATTATATGGGGATGGCAGAAACTGTAGAATCATATCTATATTATTTCAAAAACAATTAGAACATATGCTGATCAGACAGCTCTTCCTGGTCTTGGTCTACTCTGTTTGCCAAGTCGTATAATATAGTAAAGGATGACATCGAATGTCTGCCCATTTGAATACCATCAGTATCCCAACCGGTATACTGCAACCAACCAAAACTTTAATCTTCCCAGGTGACGCAACAGTTTTTCTTCATTGCGGGTGTGGGTCAGGATATTTCTTTGGTTTAGACTGTCGTTTGGATTCTAGGATGGAATGATCGACCCATCTTTCATCCATGGTAACACACCTCAGCAGAAAGCTGTCAGGATCTGTCTACAACAGGTTCAGATTAGCACGTGACATATTCAGTTTAATGTGTTTTTGATCAACTGTCAGAAGTATGGGTACCCGAATAGCTGAGAATGTTCTCATCCACAGATCGTCCGTAAGAACAGAATGAACACTTTTCTGAGAAACTCGTCTGTAACCCATAGCCTACTATGGACTTTACTATGTCGTGAGTTTCCATAGTGACAAACCTTCCAGGATGGGGATCAACCTCAAAGCTATCCCTGTCACGCTTACATTCCGCCACTCACATTTTGACAGTAGTATATGAAGGGACATCTTTCCCCAGAGTTGCTACCACATCAGCATACATAGACCCGTTTTATGCAAATATTGAATAACAGCTCGTTCTAAGGCTAAAGTGTTCTAAGTGTTAAGGCATTTACCAGTTCGCCAATGCGACCGAAGGTGTACAACTCTTCCAATGATCTGATTTAATACCAAAACATTGTTATCGTTCTTTGATCATGGGCTAACTACCAGAAATTGGTATTTCGAAGCAGGCACCGACTATTGGAGACCTAATCGTGTTTTCTAAAGTAGACTGTAATTTAGGTGTTCCGATTTGATTGGTTATGAAAGCAAATCGATTACTTATATATTTTATAATGACGTATGAACTCAGAAATAGTTGATCATGGCCATGTACAGTCCAAAGTATATTATTCCATAAGCAAACGGAACAGACACTACCCCGGGCCTACTTTGTTTGCATATGTGCTAAAATGCGTTTCTATCACGAAGAGGGTCCGTCTTTACATCAATTTTCTAACTTCTATTGTTCCTTTGGCGATCAAACCGGTGTGTCTCTTCTGGCACTTGGCAAATATTTTTTTCGGGCGTATTCAACTGAATCAATTGAAGAAATCCAGGTTTAACCAATCTTTACTCTGTAAATACGCTTTTCTACACATTTGCAAACAGGGTAGAACCAGATCAGATGGCTCTGTTTGTGTATGATATAATATAGATATGATTCTACAGTTTCTGCTATATTTAATCAATTCAATTCAATGTCTTTATTTCCTCCAGATAGGAGATACAAATAACATACATTATTGTACATACATGTAGTACATACAAATAGTTTGTATGCACAATATACCCATAATAATGGTTAGGTAATGTAAGATGTGTAATACGTTCAGCTCCTTATATAAGTATATCTACAAGTATAGGGGCCTATGCCGTTTGTAGATTCCAGATCATCAATACGTCATGCTCATGAGAAATAATCAAACTATATTCTGTACATTGCAATACGTCATATGCGAGTAGAACCCTTATCGAAACGAATCATAATACTGTTAGGCGTATTGCATTACCCTGTGTGAACAGGTCCTAATTTTACATTTATCAAGAACTCATATTGTATACTGTCCCTTATTTTGGCCTGCCACTTAAAGACGATTTCTACAGTTTGTTTCCTTCCAAGAATGTTTTTCATTGTTTTATATTTTGTTGTTTAAAGTATGCTGAATTCAAATAAAATTCGAAAAGATGGGGTTACAAACTTTATTTTTGAGTGATTAGCATGAAATAAACATAAGGGTGTTTCCTGTCTTTTACATATGCGACAGTACAAAAATTATGACATCAGTGATATTTTCGTGGATTTCTAAGAAACCTATCCAAGATTTTTTTTCAAAATTTCACATTTTGTGCTTTATAGTATCCTTAACATGAAATCAAAACTAAATATATGGCTTAAAGGCTTCGTTTTTAGCTCACCTGGCAAAAAATGCCAAGTTGAGCTATTGGGATCACTCTATGTCCGTCATCCGGCATCATGTGTCGTCAACATTTCAATTCAAACGACATCTCTAAAATCGTTTTAAAGGTCAAATGTAATGAAACTTTCCAAGGATGGTCATTGGGTGATCCTCTGTCAAGATAGCTAAAATGGTTTGGATCCATGAAGAACTCTGGTTGCCATGGCAACCAAAAAAAATCTTTAAATATCTTCTCCAAAACCAATGGTCAGATTTCAAAATAATTTTATGAGAATAATCATTAGGTGACTGTTTACTAAAATAGCTAAAAACCATGACAATATCTAAAACAACATGGCCGCTAGGGGATCTGAGGCCTGTTCAGGAGTGTGGGCGCTCGATGTCACTTCGAGCGCTTGGACTCTGAACGAGGGCGCCCGCCTAGTGCCAGCTTAGTGCCAGCTAGCGCAAGCTAGCCTACTCGCGAGGTGTATCGCTTTGACATTCGCTTGTGTTTCCAAGATGGCTACCAACAAGGTAACAGAAGCAACCGACTGGAAGAAAACAATCGTAATTAACAAACTGATGCTCTAGAACCCGACCGCAGAACAAAAATGTATTTGATTTTTAGAAAGGGCGCTCGATCGCGTTCAGCAGTGATACTTTTGCTCGGGCAAGCGCTCATCAAGCGCCCGCGCTCCTGAACAGGCCTCAGTTTTCCTCATATGTATACATAGATAACAGCAAAATCTTCAAACCTCCTCTCCTCCAAAACTAATGGTTTGATTTCAGAATAATTTAGTGGGAGTAATCAGTAGGTAACTACACCAAAATAGCAAAACATGGGTTGGATCCATGTAGAACTGTGTTTGCTATAGCAACCACAATACAAATCTATAAATCTCTTCTCCAAATTAAAACCGACGGTCATCTTTCAAAATAATTTGATGGGAGTAATCATTAGGTGACTATCTACCAACATAATTAAACCATGAAAATATCTAAAAACAAACATCGCTGCTAGGGGAAGATATATTTTCCTTACAGATAAAAAAAACATTGCAAAATCTTCAAATCGCCTTTTCTCTAATACCAACGGTCTGATTTCAGAATAATTTGATGGGAATAATCATTAGGTAACCCCTACCAAAAACAGCTGAAACAGAGACCATATCTAAAACAAGAGGGCCATGATGGCCCTGATATCGTTCACCGGACAATTAGAGGAGGAGATTTTCAATTTTTTCACTATACCAAAAATGAATGCTGAGAACCCTGTAGATTCAGAAGAGAAGATTGTTAAAGATTCAAATTGTTGACGACCGACGACGGGCGACGGGCGACGCACGCCGATGGACGACGGACATCAGCCGATCATATTGACTGAGACATGATAAAATGTTTATAAATGCTGGCTGAAATCAGTCGTCCGATTTTTGCATTATCCAGAATACCGGTACGCTTGTTTCCTTTGTAGAGAATATTCTGTGCAAAAAAGCTGCGAAATCGTCTTAATAGGGTCGTACTAGTTGTTAGTGTAACGTTCGTAGAACGTTGGAAATTATGCAAATGAAGCTGACCAGATCATTGTATCTTGGGAAGTGGAGGTATATATATAGCGCAACAAACATCTCTTGATGTGAGCTTAAGCTTTGCACCGACAGGGTTTGTTGTTGCTGGGTCACTTGGTTTGCACGTTACAAATGGTGGCAGCGGTGGGATAAAGACAACTGCCAGACCGGAGTTGCCTTACCCACAGGTCTCCCAGGGTCCAGTCTCGGGACGAGATTTCTCGGAGGGGAGAGTAATGTAACGTTCGTAGAACGTTGGCAATTATGCAAATGAAGCTGACCAGATCATTTTATCTTGGGAAGTGGAGGTATATATATAGCGCAACAAACATCTCTTGATGTGAGTTTAAGCTTTGCACCGACAGGGTTTGTTGTTGCTGGGTCACTCGGTTTGCACGTTACACTATAAACCTCACATAGTAACAAAAACCCCGAAAAAAAGTAAGGCGGCAATCTCTATAATTAGTTTGAAGTCCGATTAAACATAAAGTTCAAGCAGAAACTGATCAGACTCAAGACCGTATGCGAAGTTGGAGACCTTCACGTAGGTACGAAATCCAGGTATGGTAAATATTTACAATTACAGTAAAACCTCTCTATAACGGCCACTAAATTGTGTTAATTAGTTGGTATATAGGGCAGGTGGCTGTTTAAAGCAAGGTGAAAGTAAAACAGAACGCTTCTATAGGAGCGTTCTGTTTTACTTTCACCTTGCTTTAAACAACCACCTGCCTTTAACACAAAATATTTGATGTATTTAAGAGGCCGTTATAGAGAGGTTTAACTGTAGTATGTACTGTTCTCTATCATACACTGTTGAAACCAGTGAGACACAATGTACTTAAAAGAAGTTGAGAGGATTTACTTTTCGCTAAGACTCAGTCGAGAAAAGAACAATGTCACCTAAATAACATGGTAACCATTTGAATGCAGGGAATGAATGCACCGGTATTTGTAAACAATGTAGCCCCAGATCAGAAATTCCACGGATGAGTCCTCTGAGCAGTTTCTGCACTGTCTGTCTGTCAAAATCCTCTCGCAATTGTACGCCTTTCATCCTGAATGGATTACACGTTAAGAGCTGATGAGACATTCCACTTTGTGTACAAAGTAAAAGGTTAGGTCGGACTAATTGATTTCCAGTCAAGTTTGATAAGGGACACAACCAATAATATCTTGAATTACATGTCCCAGGGGACCACTGCCTACAAACTAAATATCAGCTTATAAACGACGTTTTCTGGTACAGTAAGCCCCCTCTAAACAGAATGTTCAAATCAGTGTTAATTGATCGCCGCATGAGCGGCGATCACTAATGGAATGTTCAAAAGTATTTACCCATGTAGGAGGGGTAGCGACAAGTTTTACAAAGTCTATTCCGCGTACATCGGTGAGGAGAACCAAATGAATTGGCACATGAGAGCGTGGCAGAGAATAGTTTCTATCTGCATTATTGATGTAGTGAAATATGTGATGTAAAAACCTTCATACGATGTTTAAAAAGAAATTTATCAAACAACTGGAAAGTTTTCAGCTTTCATATTTGGCACATAGCATCATGTTCAGGTTCTATACAAAAGTTATATAAATTATGCCCCTTGGGTCAAAATTGGCCCCATCCCAGAGGTGGCCAGTTTCTTAGAGCAGGCTGCTGTTTCAGCTAATTCAAACTGACCATTATTTACTGGGAGACTACTAGTACACTCCAGATTTACACTCCAGAAATATGCAGCTGCAATATTTTTCACTGTGCTCAATCAGCCTTACTGATGCCCAGGACCGCTTTGCTGTTTGGTGTGTTGTAAACATCATGCAGGTTATTATGGAGGTCATTTGGTGTCTAGCATAATTTTCTCCAATTCCCCTTTGCACTCTGAGCAATTACTGTCTGCAAATAATGTTATCTGCTGCAAAAGTTGTTTCCTTCCATGTCTTTTAAAAAACAAATGTCATAGTGAAAGACAGTTTGGACCCTGATGAGATGCCAAGTTACTTTGTATCTCATCTGGATCCAGACTTGATCCAGACTGTTTGCAAAGGTTATTATAAATGAAAAAAACCCAAAGCAAGTAGCTGGTGTAATATTAGCAGGCTAAAGGTATAGGACCTTTGAATAGCTTTGACCAGCCATAAGCATATTGACTAGGGATAATTGCAGATCACTTATGCATATGGATGGGTTTTCTTGGTTCACTAAACTTGTATATAACCAGGGCTAAATGCTAATTAACCCAAACCTAAATCGCAAGCTCATTTTGGCTAGGATTAAGTTTGCAACAAGCTTGCAGTTGCAAGTCAATTAAGGGAGACTGGCATATCTCTAGTTAAACATTGACTGTTGTCTACTTTTAGCATACATTTAAAGGCAGGTTATCTCCCTTTTTGATAACAACTGGATTGCCTCCTTTGTTGGTACATGTAGTAGATCTGCAGTAATATTGCAGACCCAAATAAAGATAATTGTTATAGTTAGATGTCGCCTGTTGCACATTAATTAGGACAATTAACCCTTTACTCCATAAATAGGCCTTTCTACACCTTTGCAAACAGAATAGACCCTGATTAGATGGCTTATGTAATAGCCATCTAATCAATCTGCTGTTTGCTTATGATATGATATAGTGCAAATTGCCCTTCTTTGGATTGACATTGTTATATGTTTTCATTTACATTTTCTTAAATTTTCTTCACTTGAGGTCCTCTACAAAAGTTACATAAATTATGCCCCTTGGGTCAAAATTTGCCCGCCCCAGGGCCGGGTAGTTTTCTATAGAAACACATAGTGAAAACTTTGAAAATCTTCTCCTCTGATTGTCTGGTGAGCGATGCCAGGGCCTTTCAGGCCCTCTTGTTTTTGGATATTATTGAAATTGGATCAGAAGTTTGTCTTCATGAAATCTAGCTCTGTTTTCAATATGGGTCATGCCGGGTGCAAAAGTAAGTCATTAGGTCAAATCATAGAACAACCTTATTAACAACCTATAGACAAATTTTTTCTCACAATCTTTAAATTAAATACTTTGTGTGTTGCCCTGAATGAGATCTAGATAAAACATGGGTTGAAAACTAGGTCACCAGGTCAAATCATAGATAAACCTTGTTAACAATGTTGTATTTCAATTGTCTTAACAAAACAGTTCCTTATTAAAAACCTTCCTTGTACACAAATTTCGCGGCGATCCGATGCCTTGCATCAGTATTCGTCTTGTGCTGATCTGTAATGCTTAGGTCACAACCCCTTCCGATTAGGCTTAGAATGTACTCCCGGATTGCTTTTTAGCCATTTTGGCCTGGTCCCCGGCCGGACACCAGACATGGCCGGCCGGTGGCCGTGAC
Organism: Azorinus chamasolen; assembly: GCA_963576725.1. Lineage (NCBI taxonomy): Eukaryota > Metazoa > Mollusca > Bivalvia > Cardiida > Solecurtidae > Azorinus > Azorinus chamasolen. Next base: position 86,171,238 of record OY755243.1, on the reverse strand, counting down.
TCTTAGGCAGCATCGGGGAGGTGCCCGAAGAGTTTTAACTCGAAGTTAAATATTTATCCGGTGTCCCGTAGACTTTCATAATCGGCCACATATCCTTCACACATCGTTTAAGTATCGTCCAATATCCGGCCGGGAATCGAGCGGTAATCGGCCGGTGTATGTAGTCTCAGAGGAGAATATTTTGGGACCGGACATGGGCCGATATCCGACCGATGTCTGTTTACACATTGGAAAGTAACCCACCGATGTCAGATCGGCTTGAACCGGTGTGGACCAGATATGTTACAGACCTCGGCCGGTCACCGGCCGGCTAGAACCGGACATAGGCCGGGCATCGGGCGGACTATATAAACCCCCCCCCGTCAGTCGCCGTGTACAGCATTATAGCGCGTTTCTACACAAGAGACAACACACACACACACACACAACAACTTGAGAAGATAAGAAGATGCCTCCCAAAGGAAAAGAAAAATGTTCCAGCATTACCAGTCGTAGTCCTCTTGGTGCAGCCATCGTAACGTTCTTACCATGCCAGGTAGGGCGGCCATTATATACCTCCTGACCGAAGACGTAGCCATCGGCCATCACACCGCCCGACAATCGCCCGACATTCGGCCGGGCCTGGTACATGCATCGTTCGTTATCCGTAGGATACTCGGGCGATATTCGTACGATGAATAGGCTGGTTATCGCCCGGACATCATAGGATAATCGGCCGATTAGTATTAGATTAGTAGTAGTCGGTATTCACTGCCTCGCCGGCCCCCACAAAATTTCTCTTTGGAAATAGACGACGTATGATTACCAGACGGTCTTCGGACGGTGCCATTTATGTATATGATGTGTGACAATTTTTTTGACCGGTGTTGTCCGATGTCGGAAAAATGGCCAAAACCAGCGGTGCAATCCCGATTACCCCCTATCCCCGGATACCGGCCGATCTTTCTGACTATAGCATAATACACGTGGCAGCTTAATGCAGGGTGAAGGTCATGCAGATAGCTCCCAAAGGAGCTTTCTGTATCACTTTCATCCTACATTAAGCAGTCGCCTGTCAAAAAGATATTATTGTTTCTTTACTAAAATTCCGGTTTAGAGGGCTTTCAATGTGCTTTATAAATGGTACAGTGAAACTTTTACGCAAAACTATAATTCGGTGTCTTTGTGACCGGTGGTCGCTAAATACAGAACGGAAGAATGAAGGTTTTGTAATATATATTACAGTAGAACATCGCTAGAGCGACACCTTTATACAAAACAATGGATGTTTATAAAATAAGCAACTGTTTTTAAAATAAGTGACTGTAACATGTGACAACAATCACAGACATTGCAATGCGTGAGCAATCAGTTGTTTAAATGTTGTTGTTGTTAACCCTTTACCTGATGAAACACGTTATGTAGGAAATTATAGGATTGCTACAACAAGGAAAATAGACGAAACGCACGGCTTTTAACCCTTTACCCAATATATGCGCCTTTCTACGCATTTGCAAACAGAGTAGACCCAGATCAGACGGCTCTCTCCCAAGGGAACCCTCTGACCAGGTCTGCTGTGCTTATGATATAATGTAAACATAATTCTACAGTTTCTGTTATGGCCAAATATGTCTGTGCAAATGTTCTATTACAACCATTAATCTAATTAATATTCACGAGGTCATTATTTCTGACATGAATATTCATTGAGTAAATGGTTAAGTAGCTAACGTAGCGTCTTTAACACTTTAACTCTTTGCTGAATAATTAAAGCTGGCTCCTCCCTTTCAGGACATAAATTAAACAAACATTTTAGAAATAGTTATCACTGAAGACAATGATTGATTTATATAAAAAAAAGGTACATACTTTGGTTAAACGTATTTTCCAAGAACCCTTTGATGATGGTCTGCAGTGTTTCTTAAGGTCTTATATATTCGGTTCCCCCACAATAATGGTTAACCATTTGAATGCGGACTATTCAAAGTTCAATGGCAATGCACCTGATAGTCATTTCAGTTTGAATGCATTACATTTGCTCATATAAACGTGTTTGCTCGCATTTGCAAACAGAGTAGGTCCAGACTCCTATAGGATCAGGGTCTGCTCTGTTTGCTTTTGACATTATATAGATTTGATTCTACAGTGTTTGTCAAATTCAATAAATCGTTGACCTGTTTACAGTATAAACATTTATCTCATTAATATTCATGGTGTCAGTATTTCTTGCATGAATATTAAACAGAAAAAGAGTTAATATTTTCAAGCCTGTTAATACAGTGACATTAGCAACCACATGTGTTATCAGATTCCTATGTTAATACATTTTGTGGTCGCATAAGCTAGACTTTATTAGCAAATGTTTGCATGATAAACATTATCCGAATGCTCTACGTGGAGCCCTTTGGTAGCGGTATACTTTACACTAAAATCTCGATTATTCTATGTTTTGTATAGAATAATTTAGACCCTTTAGGCAGGCGACTGCTTAATGCATGGTGAAAATCATACAGAAAGCTCCTCTAGGGGATTTTTTACTACGACAGAAACTGTGGAAATGGATCTATATCATGTCATAAGCAACCAGGACAGACCCTAGACTGGTGGTTCCTACATTTAAGACATTTAAACTGGTATCTATGGAGTAAATGGTTAAAGGTTTCCCCGGACCAAAGAACTATCGAAAAGTGTTACCCAAAATGGAAATAAATAGTACTTTGATTTAAACTATTGTTACAGACAGCGCGGTCTTACCTTTATGATAAGTGTATATGATATTTCATTGAGATGTTAAAATGTACCCATCAGGACGTGGTTACAAGTCATCTGATTTTGCCAATGACAGCTATCTCGTCTCTCGCATTCAAAGGGACAATACGATTTTCTCATAACCATTTTAAGAGATAAGGCTGCCTTCTAATGCCTTGTAACCAGAGTAGATCCAGATTAGAGGACGTCTGTATGGACCATCTGACCAGGGTATGCTTTGGCACTGTATAGAAATGGCCCTAAGTTTCTTATATGTCAGACAGTTCCCTTATTTATGTATCATGATCAAATGCAGTCAATTAATGTTCATGAAGTGATAGATTCTTTGATAATTGTACATGAGGTAATGGGTTAAATGCAGATTTCAGTGAAAGTCGCATCTATGGCGTTAGTTTAAACAGAAAATATACTTTTAGCTAGATCGCTGCTTAATGCAGGTGAAAGTCATACAGAAAGCCCGTATAGGAGCTTTCTGCATGACTCTCGCCCTGCATTAAGCTGCCACCTGTCTCCAAGGCTGGTATTTATACTACAATTAACGTCCGGTTTAGAGGGAGTTTACTGTAGCCTTATTAGACATACTTTACTGTACCTGGCATTCTAATACAGAGAATAAACCTTACCTCGTCTGTACAATATATCTGCTTAAATTTTGATCTGGTGCAACATTGATTTCTTCTGATCTGATCAAGCTTTTGATAAAATTATTGACCGAGTGTTAAGCAGCGTGAATCCTGATGAGACGCCCTGTCACTCGACATGTCATCTAGATCGAAGCAGTTTGCAATTAGCATAAGAAAGTTTAACATTTTGTTATATAAAATATAAGCGATATGAAACGTGATATATACAACATAATTATGTCGTAAAATTTACAGGATGAAAACTCCCAATAATATAGAATAAACATCCTTATTCAGCATTTGACCTGGTGACCCTCTGCTGTACAATGAACCCTCTACTCTGTTTGAAAAGGCACAGAAAGACGTATTTGTGGAGAAAAGGGTTACGAAACACCAGTCGTAGATACATGTAGCAATGGTTTATAATTACTTTGTTTATCTTGAAATTAAACGGTGACTAAATGCTATGGCGTGGCTGGTCCTAGTTTTCTTATAAGACATCAAAGGTCTGTAAATGGTTCGTGTATTAAAGCAAAGAGACGCATTTTCTCAGATCTAATTTTGAATAATATGGTGACATATTTCTGACACCATGTACCACTTAGCTTTAGCGAAAAGTTTCCAGTTGATATCTCAAATAATTATGCGATGAGTGGAAAGTAGAATCTGTTCATGAAAACGTGATCACAAATCTATCGCGTCAAAATGACATTATCATTGCCATTTACTGCCACCAATACTAAATAACGCAAAACTTTTCCCGAAAATGTTCTTGTCAACTTATCTAAAGATAGATACCCTGTTTTCAGGACATTTTGGCGATGTTCGGTGATATTCTATATCCTTGCAAATTAATGGACAACTGTCGCAGTCATCCGAATACAATTTTCTATTTATAGATAAGTGGTAACATGAAGCTTTTCTAGTTGATTATCTGTTTTCGTGATTAATAACTAGTTTAGTAACACGATACTTTCATTGAGTGGTGGCAGTGTAAAGCAGTTCATGACAAAATTCATGTTAACCCTTTCGCTGCCAAACTCTGTCGTCTGCTAACTTTGTCGTCTGCTACAAATTTCCATTTCTTTGATTTTCTTCATTTTTGTTTCAAAAACATAGTAACAGTAACAAACCGTTTGGATTCTGATGAGACGCCGAGTTACTCGGCGTCTCATCTGGATCCAAACTGTTTGCATAGGTAATCACAGATCCGGCATTGGAAGCGAAATGGTTAATATATTTATTTGATTATCGTGAAACGTTTCCATGTCTACTTTTCAGACAATGGTCTGATTCTCATGAAAACTAACTAATTAAGTATTTTATATGAACTATTAACAGGAATTTTCACGATAAGTGGTGTCAAAGATATGTCACCATAGAATAAAAAGGAAATGCTAAGTAAACAACTTTCTTAACCTTTAAGCAGCTGTAAAAATAGTGTCTGCTCAAAGTTTGGTCTCGTGGAATCTGGTCCACTTCTAATCATATTTATGAGAAACTGCTGACCCAGAGTCATACAGCTTGGTTTCAGATAAAAAAACTGAATGACTCCGCGTCTCATCTGGATCAAATAAATACAATTCAATAAATATATGGCATGTTATGTTCCGTTCCGTTCTGTAAACTACCTACTGAAGGCATGTTCTTAATAACGGTAATTTGTAAATGGAAAACACTGGTTATGGTGCGTATTAACAAGATACAGTAATAACGGTAATTTGTAAATGGAAAACACTGGTTATGGTGCGTATTAATAAGCTACAGTAAAACCCCTCTAATCCGAGCAGCAAAAATGGCCATAATTTACAATGGCAAAGGCATGTGGTAGCATAACTTTCGTCCTGCATTAAGCAACCACCTGCTTATAAAGAAAGCCATGTTTGTTCATTAAGTGGTCGCATTAAAGGCGTTTTACTGTACTTACATAGAATCTAAACCATGCTCATGCTAATCGGGTATTGTCTGCCATTTGTAAACCGTTTGGATCCAGAAGAGACGCCAAGTAACTAGGCGTCTCAATAGGATCCAAGCTGTTTGACTCTCGGTCAACAATTTCTTAAACATTCAGTCAACTGCATTACTTCAAAAATGGTTAACTGATAGCATGAAGTGGGTTAAATGAAATAAACACAAATGCATTATTTCCTCTCTTGTTGAAATTGTCTTATTGTGCTACAAACAATATAGACCCAGATCAAGTACTCTTCGGCACTCATCGACTTTTCTCTTCGAATTCAGTCCAGCATTTGAATGCACCTAGATTGACAATACTTGAGGAATAGTCTATGTCTAATCAACACTTACATATGAAAAATAGATACTGCCCGAATGTACAATATTGTAAGCGCCTTTTAGCGCAAATATCCTGTGTGAAAATAGCGCTATATAAATGCGGTATAATGATAATAATAGTAATAACATAGAAAAACAGGCGGAATTGACAGTACGAGTTCAATAATAATGACGTTTCCCTTTGAATGCGGGACAATTGCAAACAATGTAGACGTAGATCAGATGGTTTCTAGAGGAAACGTTTGTAAGCGTTTGTAATTCCAACATTTCTAGCATACTTAAAAGGTAGGTTCCCACTGCCGATCAGATCAACTCGATCATCCCGATCACCCACCCAAATTCCCCGACCAAAGGTATGTACACGATTTCTTCTCGACCTATACTCGGTCATACACGGGCCCCTCGCGATCATTCACGACTCCTCCACGACGTCAACTCAACAACCACTCCAATCTCTGCTCGATCATCTTGACCCAGATACGACCCCTACACGATCTCTACCCGACCAACTGGGCCTCTGCTCGATTTCTACCCGACCAGATCGTCATGGGCGTATTTGGTTCGACCGGGTATTACTCGAGTAGAGTTTGGGATGATCGGGTACGGATCAGGTAAATGACTCCATCCCAACAGCACTAGATTTCTACACGATTGTCTCCCGATCAACTCGACCCTCTACTAAATCAATACCCGACCGCTTCCCGATCGCTTTTCTAACGCGTGGCTACTCGATATATACCCATTTTTTTAGACATGTCCAAAACATTCGGGTAAGGGGTCAGAGCGATGCCGATGCACGAGTCAGAGCGATGCCGATCCGCGATCACTCCTGCCGAGCGAGCCAGACCAGTCCCCAATCATTTGATCGGGTCTGATCGAGTTGATATGAATGGCAGTCGGAACTTAGCTTAAGCCTTTCAAACTGAGTGGACTGAACATTCACCAATGAAAGAGTAACGAATAAAGATATTGCTTGTGTATGTGTGTGTGTGTGTTTGTTTGTTTGTTTGTTTTTTGTTTTTTGTTGGGTTTTTTTTTTTTGGGGGGGGGGGGGGGTTGTTTTTTTTTTGTTTTTTTTTTTTGGGGGGGGGGGGGGGGGTGTTAATACAAAGACACGCTCATCACATGTATGTAGAGTAAGCCAAAACACTTAACAAAAGGTATATACCCAACTTTTGTGAGTGAAATAATCCATAACTGTTTACTGGTAGAATTCATACAGTATGAAAGGGTAATTATTGAAGACTGGGTTTTGAATGACAAACAGTGCATACCATTATCAGAGGGTTCATACTATGGTCAAGGTCTACGCTTTCCCACACATTGTACCACATTCAAAGTGTTAAAGAGAGAAAATATTGCAACAAGTTACAGTGATGTGTACTACCGGTGACATCAAATGATCAAGATCTGCACTGATTGATGTGTACTAACAGTGACATCAAATGATCAAGATCTGCACTGATTGCTAACGCAGCTACTGTTACTTAAAATGAATTGTATAGAACTTTATTTTAACCTTTCGCTTGCTATTCACGTCAATATACCTACATGTAAATAGTGAAGACTGTAATACAATACATAGACGACCAAGCCGGATTTCTAGTTCATAACTTTTATTATACGACTATAGCAGCTCCTCAACATTCTCTCCAAGCTCCTACTCTCTCTCCTCCCCTGTCTCTGAATACACAATATCTCTCATATTTATACTAACTAAGACTATAATTATCATCACTGTCACCGCCTGGATGACAGCTCTGAACTCTCAAAACACATACATATGACATCTGATTAATAGGTCTCGACAAACATACATGCGTCCCTGTCCACCCAATACACGAAATGCACTCAAACCTTTAACCCGTACTCTCAACCTTTTACATGCTAACTTACATTCAAGTCTCTCTCATACCCTTATCCTGCTAACACCCTCTAACACACCCTTGCATTACAGAAAGGATAATCAATCAAAAAAAAATAATTAAAAAAAAGATATATATCTCACATAATGTAACAGAGAAATACTAATAAGTCTAGCTGAAATAAAAATGCAGTAGATATGTGTTACGGCATATTACTACATTAAAACTAAGTCTATAGCCTGAAATAAATAGAGATGTAGTAGATATGGGTTAAAACACATCCCTACTCAAGTATCTATAAGTCAACACCAAGTGTCTACCAAAATCAGGAGTCAATCTAACAACATATTAAAGAATAGAATATAAACATATTTTTATAGATCGATACCCTATATGTTTTCTTCCGAAATTCTATTTCATGCTAGTTCCATTGTCTGGAGATTTGTATTACGCGAATGATTAATAAGGCTGAACTTTGCTAACTCGGGTGGCGAGTAGATTCTGTTGATACATTACACTATTTAATCACTAGATTTGTTTCCGTGGATAGATTAACACTATATAATATTACACTTGTAGATCATTTATCACAATAGATAACTAGATTTAATTGTTTGACGTTGATATTATCTTTTAAAAAAAAATTCGTTGATGCAGATTTCCGATGGTAGTTCTGTAGAGAGTGAGGTTATTTCTCCTGGGTTTGTCGATTCATTTGACATGTAGATTAGTGTCCGAATGTTCAAGTCTTATCCAAGGTTATTACGATGTCCGATTTCGAAGTCCAATGTAAGGTTCAATTCCCCGAAGAAAAATTAATCGATTGCTCCATCCGAGTCCTTTAATCTGTAGGCAATCCCCCCTCCAACGAATCCTGAGTGATCGAGCTATGCGCAGGTCTTCAGTATGGATTTCGACCATTACCATGACGTGTAGTTGTCGATGTATGGAAAGAATCCACAGCCTATCGTATTTGACTTGATAAACTTATGTCGTAATGTCCATATTACGGATGAAAATGTGTATCTCCGAATAAGTGTTTAAAGTTTGCGACAGCTCCGTTTCCGTGTATATATATCAGAAGCATACTGACACTTTAGCCGATAAGTTAGTTTTCGCAGTACTTGTCCAACCTATGTTCTCACGTAGGTGTCAGAACTTGACGCTGATGTCCGCACTTGACGGCTCATTAGCCATACGTCTGATAGTTATATTATGAAAATCATGTTGTCGATAGTCTTTGTATTAACACGATATAGTGTCACCAGGCTGTTACGGCAATGTTGGATGCTGGATATACGCTGCTTATGACGGCACGCTGACGTGAATTCTACTTTACACAACTCAACCTTTATTGCGACAAAATGACCATCAACAAGTTGCACATGTCTACTCTTTAAATTTACGTATTAGTCTTAAATGTTAACCTCATACAATTCTATTATTCAATAATCCTAAAACCAATAAATGTTACAAGATGAGTTGCCAATTTCTCAGTTTTATAGTCTATTTTGAATAGAAATTTTGCTCTTATTTGCGAAATACTCATCGTTCTGTATTGTTAGGGTGTTGTTGTTTTTATCACTTAATTGATTAGATCTTTAGTCTGCTATACGAACACACAACTTGTATCAAATATTCGTTAACTACATTAACTATACCCCATTGCATACTGCAATTAATTTTATATTAAACATATACGCAAGAATAGACACAAATTCAAGAAAAAAAATATACCTAAACCCATTTTACACGACGTCAATGAACAAAACAAATGAAAACAAAAACCGATTTGTATTTACAACATAGGCCTATACTTTATAACAATTCTATCTCTATACATGTAATCACAGCCGCCGAGGCTTAATATCTTATATTTCCACATCTCGTGAAATATACCAAACATGTAATCACAGCCGCCGAGGCTTAATATCTTATATGTCCACATCTCGTGAAATATATCAATTAGAGTTATCGTTAATATCTTCTCTAATTTCATTCAACAACATACATCTTATATTTCCACATCTCGTGAAATACATCAAATTAGAGTTATCGTTAATCTCTTCTCTAATTTCATTTAAAAATATACCTAAACCCATTTCTTATATCAATAATACTATTCACACTCTTACATGGAAAAACACGCACACACACCAGAAAAAACCAACCACACCAACAATTTAACCACTAATACCTTATTTACTTTATAACATTTTAAATGCATATTGCCTCTACTTTTCTGCCATACTTATTTCAATCGTAACCACATTCACCATGAGTTATTCACTCAATAACGTATCTTTGGACTAAAAGCTACTCGCTGATCCACTATACGAACTTATTTCGAATTTCCAGGTTACCTATATCTCACTAATTCCATTAAAACGCACTGCTACCCGCAATCATTGCTACTTGCAATATAAAAATAACGCCCCTATTTAAGTATATTCACCTAGTTATTCACTGGTGTTAGACATAGCTCTTGCTACATATATCCTAACACATGGCTGAAGCACTTAAAAGGACAACAAAACATTCTCTCTAATCGCAGAATACCTAATCGCAGACTAATTTGGGAGCAACAAACAACAAAATAAACAACAGTGCATTATTATACGCACTTAATCTGTACAATCACCATTCCCATAGTTTCTTTGTGGTTTTCTTTTCGCATTTTCTCTTTTTATTCTATTTTATGTTTTTAAGCTACCGTCACTTTATCAATATGTCTTGACCAGATTGTTGCGGTCATACCCTGCGGCGGTTTATATACTGATTTTAAAGTTTTCAGTCCCATTTCTGATGATTAAACTAAATGACAGTTTGATATATCGCTTTTTAGAATTACTTAAGTTGCATGTATACAATTATATTTTGCAAAAACGTTATCAAATTTAGTTAAACTGATTTATTTTTTTTAATAGAATGTGCACGCTCCAAATGAATTGACATTTCTGTTGTGGCATAAATTAACTGCTGAACCGGAACTATCTAATGCCCTAATTTGCCTTAATCCTAATTTGATTAAACACGATTTACCGGTAGTTACTTTCTTATTTGATGAAAAATTATTTACTGCCCCTCTTTGAAAAATACCCATTTGCCACTTATTAATAGAATAAATCTCCATATGTTACATTTATGCTATAAATTTCACTACAATTAATATATTAACCGAATTTGGCAATTCATGTTGTTTTTGTAAACACGTATCAGTTTGTTTGCAGCTGGAATTATCAAAACAGAAACAATTTACTGAAACAATTGTGCAATCTACCTTGTTGGCCATGGTCACAACTCAAGCTAAGCGTGATAGCAAAAATTCACTAACCTGTTTCCTTTTCTCCTTCGTATAGTGTACTTCAATTCGATCGCTGGTCACTGGCACCAAGTTTTACGTCAGTGTAATACAATACATAGACGACCAAGCCGGATTTCTAGTTCATAACTTTTATTATACGACTATAGCAGCTCCTCAACATTCTCTCCAAGCTCCTACTCTCTCTCCTCCCCTGTCTCTGAATACACAATATCTCTCATATTTATACTAACTAAGACTATAATTATCATCACTGTCACCGCCTGGATGACAGCTCTGAACTCTCAAAACACATACATATGACATCTGATTAATAGGTCTCGACAAACATACATGCGTCCCTGTCCACCCAATACACGAAATGCACTCAAACCTTTAACCCGTACTCTCAACCTTTTACATGCTAACTTACATTCAAGTCTCTCTCATACCCTTATCCTGCTAACACCCTCTAACACACCCTTGCATTACAAGACGCAGATGAGACAGCTCCTGCAGGAGCTGTCTCATCAGGGTCTGCACTATTTACAAGTTGATTGTGCAGCCAGTGCATTCCACAGCAGTGATTGCACAGCGAAATACTTGTACACACTGAAGATATATGTAATTATACAACAGGGCATGGGTAAAGAAGGAGACATGTATTTTAAAATTCAGCAAGCGAAGGGTTAAAATGAATTGTATAGAACTTTATTTTAACACTTATTGCCTTACTCCACAGGTACGCATTTGGATGCTTTTGCATAGGATAGCCCCAGATAAGACGGCTTCTGTACGAGCCGTCTGATCAGGGTGTGCTCTTTTTGCTTATGATATATGTAGACCTATTTCTACAGTTTCTGTCATAATACAAAAATTGCTTGCTCATAGTGTCATTATAAAAACATATACAACAATTCAATCATTAGTGATTTCAGCTTTTCTTCCACGAATATACTGTATGGAATATATTGTTAATCAAAACAGTTCAATGTACAGTAGTACACGTCATGTAGCTGTAAAAGTGTTATCTTTAGACACCTCAAACTACGAGTATATCATCGCGACTGTCGCGATTTAGATTTTGTAACTGATTGATTTTCTCGGAGTTCGCAGTTTTATACCTCTGACTTAATGATAACGCTTGATATAAATCAGGGCTGTATATTAACCCTTTCCCTCATATAAACGTGTTTTCACGCATTTGCAAACAGAGTCACAGATCAGACGGCTCCTATAGGAGCCGTCTGATCAGAGTCTGCTCTGTTTGCTAAAAGAATTTGATAGCTATGTTCCTTTACTTTCTAAAATGTCTACAATATTCCACCATCCATATTTCTTTCTAACTATTTTGTTAATGACTATTCAGTAGGTATTGAAATTTGGCCTAAATACAGAACAGGGAAAGGGTTAAATCATTCAATGTATGACATATACTAGACACAGAAACTGGGTAAAATTTTCTTAACCCTTAGTACCACACTATGCAAAAGAAAAAAATGTCTGCTCGAATTTTGATCTGGTAAAATTCTGACTACTTCAACTCGATCAAACATTTTACGAAATAATAGATCGAGTGTCATACAGATTGGATGTTGACGAGACACAGAGTTACTCGACGTTTTATATGGATCCAAAGTGGTTGCACATATCGGGAGACGGATCGATATCCATGCTGATAAGCCGGAATTCAAGTAGAGAAGAATTAAGATACCTTTATGTAGGTGGCTGCTTAATGCAAGATGAGTCATGCAGAAAGCTCATAGTGAACCTTCCTGCATGATTTCCATCCTGCATTAAGCTGCCTCCTGTCTCCAAGACCGGTAGTTATACTAAATGTATCGTTCTCTTCTAATTTCATAATAGATTTATCTTGATTTCTTCTTTTTTAAATATGATCGGAGTGTCAATAAAGTTTGATATTGATGGCACAAGTTACCCTTATGGATCCAAACTATTTACAAGGGTTATAACTGACCAGGGGTCCCTTTGCCAGGTTAAAGGTGCAACACACATAATTGTCTCAGAGAAAATTGGTTTAAGAAAAGTTGGATTCTGCTCTATTGTGCTGCGGGTAATGCCCTACAGCACAGAGTATGTGATGATCTTAATAACCCTTTTTGGCATTGGAGAAACTTTTTACCGTCTGTCTGGAAGAGCTTATTTGTTATGAACGATTCGGTCCTAATCCGTTTCGGGCTTGGTCGTTTCGGCCCCATTATAAAATATAGCAATTTTACGCAAAATTTAGTCCAACCGATTTGCATCCAAATGTATGTAAATGGCAATTGTGATATGATTGAACGGAAAGTACCAATATACGCAGAATTAAGTCCAATCGATATATGTTATGCCGTATTATGATAGTCAAGTATGAGGAATGATGTCAGTAAGTATCCTGTATAATTTGAATTACAAAGTTGTGGAAATTGTAAAGTCAAGGCATGGTATTTACAAAATAAACCTGGTTCATTTTGAAATTGGAATTTTATTGTCATAAGAAACAAATAAGAAAACACACGTTTATCAAACAATAAGTACAGTGCTCCCTCTCTACAACGACACCCTTTGGGATACGAAGATTGTATGTGTTGTTCAGAGGGAGTTGTTATAGGGAGAGAAAATCAAACATAATTAGCTTGTTTGCAGATCCCCAGATAATGTGTATTTCGAGAACTAAAACAGTTATGCCTCTATCAAACCCTATGTTGTGACCACTCTTTAGAATCGTCACAAAGTGACGATTCTAAAGAGTGGTCACAACATAGGGTTTGATGGAGGCATAAAGAAAATACGATGGAAAAAAATGTTTCTGGAACCTTGTTGTTTCGGAAACAGAGACATGCGTTGTTGTAAGGAGGGCGTTGTAGGGAGGGAGCACTGTATAACCGAACAAATATGAATGAGCAAACATACTTATCAAGCAAGACATATACAGAGCAAATAGATCAGGAATAAATTGCAATGATTGAGCTATATAGCGACATCATAAAAATATATCTGATATTTTTATTTCATAAGCAAACAGAGCAGACTCTGACCAGACTGATCCTACAGGCGTGTCAAATCTGGGTCTGTTCTATTTGCCAAGGTGTTAAAATGCATATGTACATATATTAGTTTATAATGTCGGAATAATAGCTCCTTAATAGAAGGTTTATACTTATAGTTTATAGAGCTAATGCAAACTAGATATTAGTTTTATTTGGTAAATTAAGAACTTGGTCAAGAAATTGCCGTTCAATATGCAATGAAAATATGTCAGTGCACAATCTGTGACTGTACATCAACTTGACCATGCAGCTAATGAATATTTATAAGAAATATGATACATCTTAGATATCAAATGAAAATATGTTCATTAATTAGATATAGTCAATAAACAAAAATATCGTTTACTCGGTGCAATACTATTGGACCTGCGAGTAACATTGCTCGCATATACAATAGTGTTGCGCTGAGTCATCGAATTACATGTATACTGTTTTGTAATTTCATAATATGTAACAGTAGGTATATATTTTACAGTTTAATTTAGAACTACTTTCTGGCAAACAGAGCAGACAACAATCGGACAGCCTTTAATGGGCTATCTGATTAATGTTTGATCTGTTTCCAAATGCATGATTTTCAAGTGGTGCGATATCATATGGCTATATCTAAAGGACATATGTAGACGTTTAATATCTATGTGAATAACTAGCTAGAATGTCGTAAAATTGTTTTGTCAGTCATCTTAATGTCTTTATTGAAATTGTATTAACCTCATGGACTTGTTTGTCTAAAGGTGAAAATAAAATAGGTTGCATCAGTTAAAATCTGATGCACGGACTAACTATGTGTACGTATATATTGTACTATATAACCCCCCCCCCCCCCCCCCCCCCCAGGTTTTTTGTGCAAAATACTGATGTATGTTCCCAAGGTTTTAACTTTTATTACCCCTTTCCAACTAGTTGAGGGGGTATACTACAAGCACCCTGTATGCTTATTAGTCTGTCTGTCCGTTCATCGATCTGTCCGGATTTGTCCGGAGCATTACCCAGTCATCTTTCAATGAATCTTTCTCAAGCTTTGTATACTTCCTTGTCATTATATGACATTGCGCACCTGTTATTTTGGTCATGATCACTTGACCGATATATCAGTTAGAGTATTTTTGACATTTTATTTTTGGAGGAATGTGGCCTGAGCATTAGATATACCAAATGGACAATACTTTTCAATATCATATGAACCTGTAACTCTGTCATGATAGTTTAACCAATAAGTTAATTAGGGTATTCTTTGTGAGTCCTCATATCAGAATCTGCACTGTTAGTGTATTCAGAACAATATCTGTAAAACATCCGCAGTTCCTAGTAAATAATTCATATTTCGGTGTCAAAATATTTACATTGAAAATAAAAGTTACTAGATTTTGAGAAGTTTAAATTATTAACTTATTTCTATAGTCTTATTAGAGGTGTTTGATTTGTTTACTTATGGTACAAAGCCTGTTCACTGTTCTTTTGTTATCACTGCTTTATAAAAACATGTTGCCTACTTTCTTTGTATAGATTAGATTGTTTCAAATGTTTATTTTAACATTTTCTCAAACATATACATTTAAACATCTTTGCAGACAAAACTCAGATCTGAAAGATCTTAAACAAGTTCTTCCATTTTTGTCTGCTACATTTAAAGATAATTATAGTAAAAATACTGTACATCTCAGTGAACACTCCTAATGTCAGTGCAAATTAGGTATTTTACATAATGATTTAATCAATAAATTATTATATAAATACCTGAATTGCTCTGATCTAATATTTCGACCTCTAAGGGTCTTTTTCAAAGATTGTCATGTAAAAATACACGTCACATTTTTGTTACATGCATTCAGCTATAAAATAAAAAATAATATAATGTTGACCCGGCGTCATGGTGACATTGGGTTGTTAAAACATTTTAAAATATTATATCATAGCAATTCCAGCATTTATGTATTATATTAATTCCCTTGTTTGGAATATTTTCTTCACAATAAATTATCCACCAAAAATAAACTTCCGTATAGATAAACGAAGAAAAGGTTGATCAATCTTGATTTTGCGCATGCTGTAATGAGGAACATTAGTTGTTCATTTCCCTTTGCTACTAAAGAAGGATAGGTCCTTATTTCTTTTCACAAAAGTTCATCCATATAATCTATTCATTAGCCCAATGTAAACTTTTACTTGGTCGACATGTGCATCTAGGATAAAACCAAAGGTTTGCAAATAAAAGGAGCCATGATTTTGTTTTTTAAAAAAACTCTATTTTTATCAAGAGCAAACAACTAACTAAAGTCTCTCATTGCCATTTACTTAGTAGTTTCAACTATGCTACCAACACCAAAAGTGTTCCTTTTCTATTGTATATTATTTAGAAGCTTTTTTTTTTTTAAAAAAAAAGGATAACTAATCATTAACTTTGATGTTCCTTTTCTATACCCGACATTTGATTTTATTACTTCCTAACATAATTACTTCATACCACAGGCGTTGGGCTCATGAAATATGTCTAAAATAAGTTAAAATGTCCCTAAATTGACGTTTTGTAACATTTGGGGCCGAAAAAATAAAGCTTGGGGCGTTTTGAGATAAAGCTGAAATTTCGTATATTCTATATAAGAGAAAGGCAAATAACTCGGGCCATCCGATCCACGGGTGCTCCGCTTCAACTGCAATTATTTTCGACCGGAGGGGAATTTTCCCACAAAACAAAGATTATATAGAAAGAAAAATGTTTTATCTACACGCTGTTACCAAATACCCCATACCTTTGTCTCCGTTTTAGCGAGTACAAGGGGCAAATACCTTCAGAAAACCGTGTTTTTTATTTACTCGGAAACGATATAGTTGGCGAACAAGTGCTCGATTTCACTTAAATCCCTATTCGGAAGCGAAGCTAACGCTTCTTTCTGGTAGATACTAATGAGAAATGATGAAATATTTTCAAAGGGAGTCTTACATACCGGTGACATCGCATTTTATTGCCACAGATCCGATTAAATCTTTTCGGACAATTCCGAGGACCAGAAACGGCTACTTTCATTTTTAACGTGTCAAGCGCTCAGAGGAATACATACTGGTTCCCCACTTCGCCGTGCACCATCACGAAGAAAGCAGGGCTCCATAATTTGAATGTTTACATAATTGACAAGTCAGTTAACTAAATAAATTCGAATAGACGCTTGCTGGGCAAAATGGTGGAGTCTGTTAGCGTTGAAGTGTTGGAAAAGATATAATCGGATCTATGGCAGTAGAATGCATTGTCACCGGTATGTGAAATTCTTTTTGAACATGTTTCATCATTTCTCATCAGGATCTACCATTTCTCATCAGGATCTACCAAAAAAGAGCGACAGATTCGCTCCCGAATAGGGATTTTAGTGAAATCGAGCACTTTGTCGCCAACCATATCGTTTCCGAGTAAATAAAAAACACGATTTTCTGAAGGTATTTGCCCCTTGTACTCGCTAAATCCGAGACAAAGTATGGGGTATTTGGTACCAGCGTGTAGATAAAACAATTTTCTTTCTATATAATCTTTGTTTTGTGCTAAAATTCCCCTCCGGTCGAAAATAAATGCAGTTGAAGCGGAGCACCCGTGGATCGGATGGCCCGAGAGTTATTTGCCTTTCTCTTATATAGAATATACGAAATTTCAGCTTTGTCTCAAAACGCCCCAGGCTTTATTTTTTCGGCCCCAAATGTTACAAAACGTCAATTTAGGGACATTTTAACTTATTTTAGACATATTTCATGAGCCCAACGCCTGTGCTTCATACCAGCATCAGAAGACTAGCCTTTCGTATACTAGTATTCTCGAAATACAAATGGTATTTTACCAGTGTCAATACTGTTAAAACCACTTTGCTTTCAATGCTCAGATACTAAACACTTTACACTTCAGTCAAAATATCATTTAATACTTATTAAGCAAATAATTAGGTTTACATTAAATGGTAAGCTTTGTTTTGCCGCAGCACTTATTCACTTTGCTGTACATGTACAGCAATTTCTTACTTGTTGCTACTGTGAAACGTTTCGTCCACAAACAGTCGGACTGCTTTATACTTAGAACATAAGCAACATTGTATCTATATATTCCGACATGTACACAGAAAACGCGCTGAAACGAACACAAAAAGAGGCCTCATTTTGAGTCTACATACATTGTATTCCATTTGCAAGGGTATGTTCTCTCTAATTGTTATGTTTAATTCGTCGTTTTATTTTAGTTTGCTTTTTTATTGTTCTGTTTATGTTTTGCATGGCACTATATTTGTTGTACTACTACTAAACTATCTAAACTTTTAACGTCGTGTCTTACTACTATCAAAGAACATGTTAAACGTTAGTGTGATAAAATATATGACAATTCTGGTATTAATGTTTTTTGGTCCATGAAAAATTCAAATGATATTTTAACTAAACTTGAAAATTAACAGTATAACATTTCTTGATTTAGCTCTTACGATTTCTCTACACTCTATACTAATCTACCTCACCATCTTATAAAGGATAAACTGACTGATTAAATTGATAGAAAAAAACTTTGCCAGAGAAAATAAAATGCTCCTTGCTTGTAATGTTCAACGTTCATTCTTTTCGAATTCTGAAGTTGAAAATTACACAATGTGGACTTGCCATGATGTTTGTAGATCTTTAACATTTCTTTTAGATAACATATCTGTGCGCTATGGGGATACCATATATCGTCAAGTTGTTGGTATACCTATGGGAACAAATTGTGCCCCTCTTGTTGCAGATTTGTTTTTATATTGCTATGAGAAGGATCTCATGCTTAGTTTAAAACCTGATACACAATCTGACATTGTTAGTGCTTTTAATAAAACGTCTAGGTATTTAGACGATATTTTGAATTTGGATAATCCTTATTTTGAAAATATGGTTTCTTCTATATACCCAAAAGAACTTACTTTAAACAAAGCGAACCCATCTGACATTCAGGCTTCCTTTTTAGATTTGAATCTTTCCATCACTAATGATAAAGTTTCGTCTAAAATATACGATAAAAGGGAAGATTTCGATTTCAAAATTGTTAATTATCCTTTTCTAGATGGTGATGTTCCCCGGTCTATATCTTATGGGGTTTACATTTCTCAACTTATTCGCTTTGCCCGAGCCTGTTCTTTGCTAGTAGATTTTAATAGTCGTAATTTAATTATAACTGATAAACTTCTTAAGCAAGGCTACAGATATCATAAAATTCGGAAAGCTGTTTCAAAATTCTATTATCGAAATTTACCCCTCATTAGTAAATATAACTGCAATTTACGGACGTTACTGCAACAAGGTATTTCTCATCCAGATTTCTATGGTGATGTTATCTACAAACTTAGGAAAATTCATGGTCATATCCATTTTCACGATTTGTTTATTAAACGTATTAAAACTTTTAGGAAGAAAGGTTATGACCCTATTATATTGCAACACACTGCATGTTTGGTTATCGACCCCTTTACAGTCGGTCGCTACGCTTTCCTCTTTGCTTGCACGATGACAGGCCGAGGGTAGTACTCTATGATGGTATACTCTTAAACCCAGAAATGGGATGAGCTTTCCAGCCTCATGTATTACCTTTTCTCTGTCGCGCCCTTAACGGCTTCCCTGCAGTTGCTCTGTCTTCAGCAAAGTCATTCAGTACATATCTGACGGACTTTCGCAGTTGCTGTGCTATGTTTTACATTTTGTACTGTGATTACTGTCTTCTATGTTGTGGGGAAGTCCCGCGGGGATACTTTTATTTACGTTTGTTTAGCTAGGGTGACTTTGAGATAAGTGTGAGGTTATGACGTCCGTAAATCGGTTTAAACCCTCAGTGGTGATTTTGCTACTGACCGTGCCAAGGCGGTTCTCTCTTTGTCACCCTTACTTGTGTTTGTCTTGTGTCTTTGTGCTTGTGTTTTGTTCATGTTTGTCTCTGGTGCTCGTGTATTTGTTGGTGTTTTCTGTGTTCTTCTCGTGTGTTTGCGTGTGTTTGGTTGTGTGTGTGTGTGACATGCTGTCTATTGATGTGTTGGTGGTGATTGCGTCTTGTATGTGACTTTCTACTGTATGTGTGTATGAATATAAATTGCTATGCTTTCTGAGGTGTCTTGGTGATGGTGGCGTTTTGTGTGTGGCTTTTCCTGCTTGACTTTACTACTTTTTCAACTATACATTGTTCATAATTTGTATAGTTCCATATGTTTATTGGAAAATACTTCATGAGTTAGTATTATTTGTTATATGTATCCGCGGTAAAATGAAAGTTCGTGTGTCTTGTAGCGTGTATCTCATGACGAGAATTATTTAGAAAGCTCCTATAATGAGCATGTGTTAATCTGCCGTCTGTACTATTAATCTACCACCTGCAGTAGTCCAGGTAAGATGCGTAAATTAAAATGTTTTCAAGAATAACTTCTTAATTTCTCCAACATGTTATGTTGTGACCACTCTTTAGAATTGTCTCGAAGAGGCGATTCTAAAGAGTGGTCACAACATAGAGTTTGGTGGGGAAAAGACAATTCTAGTATTTGAGTACGCACCTTTATCTGTTACTCTGCATCTGTATTTAAAATAATCCAGCACTAGACCTCTTTTTGGTCGTCGTTTAGAGGGCTTTTTCTCTGTACATGTCGGAAGAAAAACATGTTTCTAATCATAAAACAGTCCGATGTCCTTTATAAGGGACACAGGGCATTAACTGGAAAACGAAAAAAAAAGAAGCTTGGGAAATTATTGATACACAGTAGAACCCCTAAATTGACAACGTGTTAAATAAGCATACGTGTCTTTATAAGCAGGTGGCTGCTGAAAGCAGGACGAAAGTAATGCAGAAAGTTCTTACAGGACATTTCTGCATTACTTTCGTCCTGCATTAAGCTCGCACCAGTCTCTATGACAAAGAGTTATACTTCTTTTTTATGGTCGCATTAGAGGTGTTTTATGTCAGATAGTAGTTATAGTATCCAATGCACAATAAGGTTTAACATACTCATTAGTCCGTCTGACTCGGCATCAAAGCTGATTCATGGCGGCTTGCCTGTCAGGTCTCCGTAAACTGGGAAAAGTTGATACAGTTTAATGTCTACGTTGTCTGAACTTGATTAATTACCAATGTGCCATTTAAACCTTTGAATGCTGAATACCCAGAGTGACATGGCCGATCAAATTCAGTATAACCTCTCTATAACGGACACAAAATCATCAAAATGGTGTTAATTATTTGGTATTTAGGACAGGTGATCGCTTAAAGCAAGGTGAAAGCAAAACAGAACGCTCCTATAAGAGCGTTCTGTTTTACTTTCACCTTAATTTAAGCAGCCACCTGCCTTCACCACAAAATACTTGATGTAATTTAGCAGCCGTTACAGAGAGGTTTTACTGAATAGCTAAAGGGTCCATTCAGTATACAAGGCTTTGCTTTGATGTACTATAGGATTTTGAATGATAAACAGTGCAGAAACTGACAAGAGGGTTATTCTGGGAGCCATTTGAACTGGGTCTACACTGCTAGTAAATGACAGTGTGCACGTTTCCGCATTCAAAAGGTTGCGAACTCTAACGTATTTGTCATCTAGATATCTAACTGGCTAATTAACTTGGAACGATCTGTATAATTACCTCTAATGCTTAACCCTTTACCTCGTGAATATGTATACAAGAATGCATACCTAAATACATTTCTGTTAAAATGATTTTTATAGTGACCACTCGACAAACGAATTTTCTATCAAAGAATCCGATCTTCGTCAGTCATAAGCATGCAAAGCAATTTGAACTGGTTCTACAGTGTTCGCAAAACCGTGAAAATGCGCCTGTATAAAGGAAGGGATTTAATGGGAATCAGTCACAAAGCATAACGCACATCTATTTAGATATCAACTGTTAATGCGAACTGCATCGTGTTATTCGCGGTGTGTTAGTTACCATTTTTGTTCACGGTCTTTGGGAAGAGAAGTCACTTGACGACGTCACACTTACTTTGCATTTAATGGCCAGTATGTCCAATTAAGGTTTCCTGTGGAAAACGGAAAAAAGACGACGGAATTGACAAGGATCCCATGCTTAAACCGCAGTTTTTGAAAATTCTGTGGCGTTGGCCTATCAGAGTTGAATATTCAGTTTTTTCCTTTTTCGTGATGACTGGATTATTGCTGCCAAAATGAAACTGTGGTTTAAATTGGTTAGACTACCAATGACAAGTCTTCATGAAATAGATTGGCACCCGGATCAGATAACTGTCAAGGTTACTCTGCCATGGGTTTACAATGTTTGTCTCTCTCCGCTGAGGAATGCTAGGAATAAATGGAGTACAATGTATCGCCATTTAGTGTAGATGAAAGGATATGATATTAATTTATACCATGCCAATTTTCTTAGTATTAAGAATGGAAGATATTTATCCAAATGATATATAGACCCATTGGGCCGGGTGTTTAATTTATTTATTTAATCTATAAGACATATTATGTTTTTGTTTGTTTTATGCACATGTCACTATAATAAATAATTTACTTACTTACTTACACACATTTAAAGAAGTTCAATGACTATGGGAGGAGAGTTAAATAGTTACTTAAGCAGTTTCTCAAACACTATTCATGTGAGAAATGATGATACCAGGAATACTAATTAGATGCATTTTCTGTCATATCAGCGCAGAAAGTCTAGATTATGACAGAATCTGTAGAATCATATCTATATTATGTCATATTGGTCAGAAGTTGGCTATAAAAGGTTCTGACTCACATACTCGATGTTCAAAGTATTTATAAAAGGAAAAATGAGGTGAGGCTGACCATGCGAACAGCTTCTTATATGAAAAGGGACACATGGTAACTAACTTATCGAATGGTGTGAATCCATGTCAGTCGTCGAACTGGAAATTCCGTTCGGCATCCGACCACAATCTTAATATCATGGTCAAATTACTCGTCACCAAAGGTATACACTGTTAGCAATGTTGATATCCCTATTTACCTCTATCGCAACCCATACTCAAATGAACCTTTAGACTGCTAAACACCTTTGTCGATAGAAAATGTCATCGACTTCAGTTGTCACAGTTGCATTTATTTATCTTGCATTCCTTTCAACATGACAGTCACCCTTCGCTTGCTGAATTTTAAAATACATTTCTCCTTCTTTACCCATGCCCTGTTGTATAATGACATATATCTATACTGTGTACAGGTACTTCGCTGTGCAATCACTGCTGTGGAGTGCACTGGTTGCACAGTCAACTTGTAAATAGTGCAGACCCTGATGAGACAGCTCCTGCAGGAGCTGTCTCATCTGGGTCTTCACTATTTACAGATAGGTATATTGACGTGAATAGCAAGCGAAGGGTTAAGAGTATCAAACAGATTGGATTCTGATGGGACGCCGAGTTACTCGGCGTTTCATCTGGATCCAAACTGTTTGCAAATAGAATCACTCTTTCTCTCGCAGTTGCTTAAAGATTAAAATATTACGTAAAGTAATATACATTTTGACTAAGATTCCAACTTGATGATAATAATTACTTATCTTGGCAACTATAAACGGACAACGTGATTTTATGGCACAAAATACAATTTAATCATTAAACATGAAAATCAATGACACACATACGAGCCTAAATTTCTGATCATTTGTAGAACAAGGGTGTTAGGTTGCCAATAAATGTATAATAATGTATGTGGCTTTATAAATTCCCTTAAAATGGACACATACAAACAGTGAAGATACAGCTACGAGTCTATATTGACTAACATTTTAAATCTAAGTTTAAGACACATAAATTATTCAAACCAGCAAGTTTAAGTATTGTTGTGAGTTTACTGTTATTTAACGATTTGTTTTAAACTTGCACGATGAAGCCACTTGTTCAGTGTTATGCACGTATAGTAAAATTCAGAGCATACAAAACTGTTTGTAAATATCCACATATATGTACATAAATTATGCAGTTTTTTTGGTCTGGTTCTCAAATGCAGACTCAGTTTCAATAAGTGATTGTAAGTGAATAAGGGCTCAGAGGCCCCCTAAAGGAGAACTATGGATCTCTTTTTACTACAACACTACTCGCTTGATTAAAATCCTCTAATTAATATGCATGATGCCATTATGTCTTACATTAATACCCAGTGAGTACAGGGTTAACCCTATGCCTAAAATAAATATTCACGGCCAACGCCCACCGTTATGAACAATTTCATATACAGTAAAATCCCGATAATGCGACCACCTAAAAGAGGTATAATTATGGGTGCTAGATGCATGTGGTAGCTTAATGCAGGACAAAGTAATGCAAAAAGCTACCAGAGGAGCGTTCTGTATTACTTTTTCCCTGCATTAAGCAACCACCTGCTTATAATGCCAACCATATTTATTCATTAAGTGGTCGCATTAGAGGGGTTCTATTGTATATGACTAAAGGTGAATTGATTACTGTGCCAGGCAGTATAGAATAAGTTTTACTTAAGACATTCCATAAGCAACCAGAGCAGAACACAATCAGACTGCTCCTACAGGATCCGTCTTATCTGGGTCTAAATGCATCCCTATCACGTATAGGGTTAACTTGTGCCTAGCGTCCTATAACAGACTGAGACCAGGATGTATCTGGTGGAGCCGTCTGATTAGAAAATGCACTGTTCAGTACAGTAAAATATTTCAAATACTACCACTCAAAATAATTTATATTCTGGATTTTAAAATTGGTGGTAGTGTAGCTTAAGGACAAATGTTATGCAGAAAGCTATTTTAGGAGTTTTCTGCATTATCGTTCCACTGCATTAAGCAACCACCTTCTTTTACATACTGCTATTTTATTACATGTTGTGGTCGCATAGGCAGGACTTTTCTGTACACGTTTTTCAACTTGAGAATACCCTATCAAATGAAGATAAGGTTGGCCCATAATAATTAATATACACATGTGTACAAGAACACTTAGAAAATGGGGGTTGAATAGTTTTAACGAGTGATTAATTAAAATGTTAACGTATAACCTACAAACTTAAGATCAAGTTAAAAGTCACGTCTTCATGCTATTTTTTTTACAGAATTTATACACAATGAAACACATTTAGTTGTAGAATCAAATATAGGGCAGAGGTCAGGCAGGAAATATATAAAAGGGTGCAGTACCTAGATATAGTCTACTTTCAGTCCGACTGTACATTTACTCCCCAGGTCATCGAGTCATTCGCCTACAATATTGAGCACTGCTAACATATGGCGCAATCATGCAGCCGCAGTACCGACTAGTGACTCTCACAGGCACCCATTTTAACTCCTGGATGGAGAGGAGGTGTGGGTGGGAGACACAGAAAAGGTGTCTCTGAAATTTCCTGGATGGACCGGAATTATGACACGAAAGTCAACAGCAAGCACACAGAAGCACACATGAAGTGCGCACGCGCATAATATAATTAACAATTTTAAAAGAAATCAAACTTATCAGAATAAACAAGTTTATTGACAATTATCTTTTGACAAGGTAAAACAATATTTGAAAGTAGCTTTATAATATAAAATGTTTACTTATATCTTGTTGGAAACATTCGCATGTCAATTACTAGTACATTGAACGTTTATTTAACCTTTAGGCCATATGCAAAACTATATGACGAGTCCTGGTCCGAGGTTATAAAACTTTTTGCTCGAGTCTGAGATCATTCTCAAGCATCTGATTGGTCATATTCTGAGCTTACTCGGAAGCTGACCAATCAGATACTTGAGAACGATCTCAGACTCAGACCCGGGTCATAGATAAAGGGGAGTATTCAAATATTACAGTAGTCATTTCTCCACCAATCCAGGTATGTCGTGGTTACTCTTTAGAAGTGTCTCGAACGTAATGATATTTCATTCTAAAATAATAATTTATGACTGGCGATGTTTACTGGTCATATTAATTCACAAACATTCACAAATAAGTTGACCAGGGAAATCTTCATAAAATGGTCCAAACTGAACTATTCTAATGGTTATCAGATATTTTCAAAAACGCGTTGTTTGTAGACATATCACTTTAAATGAAATATATTTCGTTGTTATTAATGCTACAAATATCGTTGCAGTAGGAAATACATGCAGTATGGTATTATTAACAACGATGACAGTATGGTATACTGAAACAAAAGAAATTAGACAATTTTAGGCAGATGGCTGTTTAATGCAGGGTGAAAGTCTTGCAGAAAGCTCCTAGAGGAGCTTTCTGCATGACTTTCACTCTGCATTAAGCGGTCATCTGTCTCTGAGGCCAATATTTATACCAGTTGTTACGTCCAGTTTAGAGAGGTTCTACTGTATTAACAATGATGACAATATGGCAAACTGAAACATATTGTAAATGACACAACGCAAGTTAAGGTTAAAACATAACATGTATATATGACACAATCTGAGCAAATGAGAGGAGAGCAAAACATATAATCACAAAATAAATGGATTTGTAACGTTATGTAGAACACATGAAGAGGTTAATATATGGGGAGTGGTTGTTTGGCCGTAGTATTCTCACGAGCCGCAGAGCGTCTCGTAAGAATACCACGGACAAACAACCACAAATGTGATACAACCCTGCAATAATAATATTAGTATTACTCATTATGTCATTATTTCATACATAATTATTCACGATGTTAGGTGTTAAACGCGCCTGTTGATCTGGTTTCATACTGTTTGTAAAGCCTTAATGATTTTTTGTAGAGCTAGGCTATTTTGTATTTTCCGAATTCACTTATACATGACAATATGAGCAATATAAGGAGGCACTTTACAAACAGACCCAGTTTCAGCTTGAAAATACTATATGTGCAATACATGTACATTGTAAATATAAGACAAAATATAAAAAAAAAAATAACATTAGCACGCTTATAATAAAGCGATTACTTAATAGAAAAAAAATTGGGAGTTTTTATATTCAGATAATTGATTAATGCATGACGAACGTAATGCAGAAAGCTCCTGTAGGAGCTTTCTACATAATTTCCGTCATGCATTTAGCTACCACACGCCTTTAAGACACATAATTATATACAGGTGTCCAGATAAGGTGCGTAAATCAAAGTATTTTCAAGAATAACTCTTTTTTTCTCCACCAAACCCTATGTTAGGACAACTCTTTAGAATCGTCTCTTCGAGACGATTCTAAAGAGTTGTCACAACATAGGGTTTGGTGGAGAAATGAAGATTTTAGCATTTGAGTGCATAGATTTAAGATAAGATAAGATTGTATTTCTTTTATCTGCTGCTCTGCTATACCTAATTCTGGCTGCCGCTTTAGAGAGGTTGTACTCTATACTTAAGTGTCAAGTAACTATTACAGATAAAATGCATACATAGCAAATTCCTGACTACCAATCATACGATTTGATCATTACTACTTACAACTTTTTACCAAAATTGCCTGTATCCGAACTTTACTTAACGTAGTAGCAAGGGGATACCTTTATTTACACTATTTGTAAAGCTAGGGTGGCTTTGAGAGAAGTGTGAGGTTAGGACGTCCGTAAACCGGTTTAAACCCCCAGTGGTGTTTTTGCTACTGACCGTGCCAAGGCGGTACTCTCTTTGTCAGCCTTCCTTTTGTTTGCCTTACGTCTTTGTGCTTGTGATTTTGTTCATGTGTGGAGTGTTTGTCTCTAGTTCTTGTGTGTCTGTTGATGTTTTCTGTGTTTATCTCGTGTGTGAGTGTGCGTTTGGGTGTGTGGTTGTGTGTGTATTTAATGTAGGTCCGTGCTTTACTTTGATTCGCCACGTTTAGATTATTTACAAAAAACACCTTATTTTTCTGGTACACCTATTTACATGCATATTGCTTTAAATAGCAAAGAAAAAGAAATTCTTTAAAGATCATGAAAAAAAAAATCTTCGCAAAACAAGATGAGAGACAACATAGCAAATGTAAAAGGGACAAGGCGTGTATTTATCCCACTTCTTCGTTTTATTGAAATGTTAAAAAAAACATGGGGCCTGCAACACTTAGAACCATGTCGCCGAAATAATTAATGCTATTCAGATGATACACATAGTAACATGTTGACTCATCAGGCCTAAAACTGTTGGAAAATCTGTTTGCTTTTTGTAGATGACAATTATTTAGTAAGCAAAGAATTGATAAGTCACAGAACCGAGAGGGTATGTTTATTCCAACCCGGAAATCGGCTAAAGCCAAACCAATTTATTAATTTTATACGGAGTTGTCGTTCCTGGTTTCAGTGCTTTTCACATTGGGTTACATTGAACTTGTCTTGCACGAGCCAAATAGTCTGTACATGTAGCATTCTTAGGAAATTATCGTCGCTAAAATGACCCAAAATGTCGATTGCGAATCAAGTTTTCCGGTTTCTTTAACACCAGAGCTATAAACAAAGGTGCGTATAGGTAAATAACGAGCAGTGAGCCGTGAATGTACTTTACATTTTGGTACGTTCCACGATTTAGGGGTGTCGGCATTGCTGCAGTCCATCTAACTAAGATATGTACTTTACATGCGACAGTCAATCACGATGTTCTCATGCAAGTTTTTATGCTGACTGAATGCTGCTGATTCCCCCCAAAAGTGGACTGCGCTGATTTTTATGGCTCACTGCTCATTGTTTACTTATACCAAATCCTTAAACCTTCATTTCCCACCAAACCCTATACTATATACTGTGAGCACTCTTTAGAATCTAAATTCGTCACAGTATAGGGTTTGGTGCCGAAATACAGAAGTTACTCCTGAAAATGTTTAAATTTGCGCATCTTTTCTGGACCTCTGAACACATGTAATCATATTATGGATCCTGGCGAAAAGTCTTGATAACAATATGGATACTACCACGGCACGCATGTATCTATGGTTAACCCTTTCCCTCATAGATACGCCTTTTCACGCATTTGCAAACAGAGTAGACACAGATTGTATGGCTCTTGCATGAGTCGTCTGATCAGCGTCTGCTTTGTTGGCTTATGAAATCTTAATAGACCTGACTCTACAGTTTTTACAATATATAACTTCTATTAATAAACCAGAACTTCAATAAAGAAGAATCAAGATCTTTTAAGCAGGTGTCAGCTTAAGGCAGGGTGTAAATTATTGATATTTTGCTTGACACCCGGCCGGTAGTTTCTCAAAATATTGAAACAAATCAGAAGTCGGTGAAAAGTTCATCAAATCAAACTTAGTTAAGATTAGTTAAGATAAGATAAGATTTATTTAACCCCTTCCTCCATGAATACGGCTTTCTACGCCTCTGCAATAGTCACTTCTTGAAACTATTGTGACAAATAGAGCATTTGCTCATATGGAGCAAATGTTTTATTTATCACAATGGTTTCAAAACTACACAATTCTAACATTTTCCTTTTTCTTTAGCAAATGCTCCTTTTCGATAGATTTATTCAAAGAGGTTGGGTCTAAAATAGCCTATGAGGGAATGGCACGTCGGCAAGATACATAACAAACAACATAGGCCCCATAGACAATAAACAGGAGAATTGAGCAAACATTAGTTTTGCAGCATTCAAATTGTTCACGATGGGACACGGAACATCTAGGCATATACTACATACGCGGAGTGAAGTGTCCTATTACTAACGTCATATCCATGGGCACCAAAGAAGGAAAACATAATTTGCCATTATTAGCGTCTTTAGGGTTCGAACTAACGACCTTTAGAACTTACATTTGTCTTGACCCTTAAACCTGCTGTGACAAAAATGATGTGGTGCAAATTTGGTTATTTCCGATTTGATCAACTTTATATAATAACTTATTGACCGAGTTTCAGATTGGATTCTGGGGAGACGTGAAGTTTCTCGGCATCTCATCTTGGTCCAGGCTGTTTGCAAATGTGAGTCTAGTTACGGATAAAGGGACACCTGTTAATGCAAATCCATTTTTCTATAATGCGGCAGGGGGAGTGGGAGGATGGGAGGATGGAAGCAATTTCATTTTTTTTAATAGATATGCCTAAAGTTCCGATGTTTACCCTTTTCTGCATGGATAGGCATGTCAGTTTTAACAACAGTGTGGATAATTTTTAACTTTTCTATCATGGCATTATGAACAAGCCTTAAGGACATTCTACCATGACAGAAACTAGTGAAATAGGTCAGACCGTCTCTCTATTTTATCTCGTAAGTAAATAATAATTACCAGCGAGGAAAAGTGTTAAATACTTTCTTTAAAGCAAGGTATTCGCAAAACTGTTCTCGAACTTTACCAAAAAATAGATATATAGTAAAGCCCCTCTGAACCAGAATTCTAGTAGAGAACAATTTAGATACTAAGTCGTTTATGTAGATAGCTGCTTCATGCAGGGTGAAGTCACGCAGAAAGCTCCTGCAGGAGCTTTCTGCGTGACTTTCATCCTGCATTAAGCTGATACCTGCCTCTAAGACCGATATTTATACTACATTGAACGTCCGGATCAGAGGGGTTTGACTGTACAGTTAATACAGCTACATTCTGCGAAGTCATCCAAATGTCTAATATATGTTTATATAACAATTAAAGGGGAATTCCCTACATTCCACGCGTTTCAAAAACACCTAAACTATACAAAACTCATTTGTTTATATGCTGAAAAGTAGTATATTGCAAGCAATCCAATTACCATTTGTAATGACAAAACATCCATGTGTTTGATATCGCCGATCCCGATTTTACTCCCCGATGTTTCAGTTTCATTAGGGTTGGGTTTTAGTTTCGTAAATGTTCGCCCTATTCGCGTTTCTCCGACCACTTCCGAGAAAAGCTTTTACGTAAACAATGGAGGGATCTTGTGATCATCGGCAAAACGCGGAAAATTTTAACGGAAAAGGCCGATAATATTGTGTTGTAGAACAAAAATTATAAGTATTGATGAAATCGATTTATTTGTATCAAAGGGACATTTTTCGATATAAGTTTAAATTGGCAACCTTCATAATAATGATTGAGCATAACAAATACCAAGTTTTATGATATTATGATATTATTGAAAATATGCGTTCATTGTAGGGACTTCCTCTTTAAAACACACAACCGCAAACACATATTCGCAATAACAGGTTTTGCGATGCAGTGGCACTTCGATATCTCGAACCTCGGGTAACTCGAACTAAAATTTCGAACCTTCCAAAATTTACAATACAGAATATGCTCTAAACTGTATCACTACGCATATCTAGAAACACATATGACAGCTTAATGTAGGCCTAAAGTAATGCTGAAAACTCTTACTGTTCTGATTAGAAATCGAATAAATCGAACTTCTGTTATCTCGAACTAATTTGTATGGTCCCTTGAAGTTCGAGATATCGAAGTTCAACTGTAATATTTCTATTATAATATGAGACTTCATTGATCAACTCTTTCGCTGCCAAAATTTGTCGCCTGCAAACTTAGTCGTTTGCTACAATTTCATTTTTTTTTATTTTTTATTTAAAAATAGTTACACTTACAAACAGTTTGGATCCTGGTAAGATGCCGAGTTACTTGGCGTCTCATCTTGATCCAAACTTTTTGCATAGGAAATCAAAGATGCGACATTGGCAGCGAAAGAGTTAAGTGAATGTAGTTCAAGGCACTTACAAGACAGAATTCATGTTAAGATATGTAACAGGTTTTCAAGAGTATATTTATGATTTAACATGTTGATTAATTATATGACATAGGCCTACTGACACTAAGCTTTTCGTGAACGATAATTGTATAGTCAAACAACTAGGTCCGACGTGTCAAAGGTCAGCCGAGTCCATTTTTTAGGGAGAGCAGCATTCCGCATGTTCTCGGACCATTTTTTTAAACATCCGAGTTTAATATACTAGATAAAAATGAAGGCACACTTGTTGACAGCAGTTTAGCGCAGTAGGTAAACTCTAGACCTAGGTACTCAGAAGGCATTGCGAGAGTAGTATTTTTATTAAGCATTGGTTCGAATCCCGCGTTGGCCTTAAACTTTTTTTTAATATTGAGTGAATAGTAAAGCATTGCTTTAGTTCATACTGTATAATTATACTGACTAGTTAAACACGTGTCCGTCAATGTACTATACTTGCGTTGAGGACATTGAAATCAGATATTACTATAGATGAAATCATTTAACATTTCAGACCTGACATGATAATTAAGTTGACGAATCCGAGACGGACACTGCCAGTGAGGGAGAAAAGTAATTTTTTGAAATGAAATGAATTGCAGTAAAACGTACGTCTATAAACCGATCACTCAGTATGGACGAACGTGGGCTTTTTAGACAGGTGGCTGTGTAATACAGAACAAAATTAATACAAAATGTTCTTAAGGGAGCTTTCTGCATTGCCCTTTTCCTAAATTATGCTGCCGCCTGCCTTAAAACCAACAATGACTTATTTTTTGGGTGTTCGGTTTAGCGACATTTCATGGTAGATAATTATATAATGTTGAAAATATATGCTGGTTGAAATGAAATTGGAAATAAAGGGTGAAAATCAATCAAAATATAATACTAAGTAATTATAGAATCCTAATACCTTTTTAGCAAATAAAAATGATTTAGCTTGATGCGAGACTCGAACCCGCGTTTAATAAAATGTGCCCGATCATATACTTCTTTATGGTCCTAAGACTTATCCACTACGCTATATTTCCGATAACTAATGCGCTTATTCTTTATACCTGTAACTGAACATTTTCTTTTATAAATGGCACGTGGATATCCGAAATGCTGATCTCCCTTAAAAATGGACTCGGCGAACCCGTGACCCGTCAGACCTAGTTGTTTGACTATAGCAAGCTTTACATGAGAAATGTCAACACGATCCTTTTTAGCTAACGCTACAGTAGTATTGTCCTGTTTTATTGACCTGTCAAATGTGAATATTCCTACGTCACTGAAAGGATATATTCAGCTTGGGTAAACCTGTGTTTCAAACGTTTTTCACGAGATTCACAATAAATGTACAAGTACTCGAATGAGCCAAGTAGGAAAGCTTTTATCAGCGGAAACAATCGATATCAGCCGAAGCTATATATGGCATGTTCAGCAAGCGTATAATTATTTAAAGTTTGACAGGTTAATAAAACAGGACAATACAACGATCAGATGGCGTTGTTTACAAAACAGTGTGTATGTAAACACAGAAAATTAACGATAAGTACAACTGTGGCATGTATATTAGGATAGGAAGCAGTGGTGTAGTGGTTATGCTGTTAGATCTGGATTAACCTATACAACATGTCGCAGTTTAATTTATCGTTAATTGTCTGTGTTTACATACGTACTGTTTTGTAAACAACGCCATTTGATCGTTGTACTACTGTAAATGGCTAATCATCCCATGCCACGCTTTATCAAACAGAGTATACACAGATCAAACCGATCCTATTGGAGCCGTCTGATCGGTGTCTGCTCTGTTTGCTCCTATTGGAGCCGTCTGATCGGTGTCTGCTCTGTTTGCTTATGGAATGGCATAGATATTAGTCTACATTGTTTGCGATGGTCAAAACTGTATTTATGCATTGGCCATTATAACAATACAGTTTTTTTGTTTATATCCATGGTACCATTGTTTCTTTCATGGAAATTTATCAGGTAAAAGGTAAAGCGGTGAAAGACATATGCCGCCAGTATAGTAGAACCGGTCTTAACCCTTCGCTTGCTATTCACGTCAATATACCTACCTGTAAAT
Source organism: Azorinus chamasolen (assembly GCA_963576725.1). Classification (NCBI taxonomy): domain Eukaryota; kingdom Metazoa; phylum Mollusca; class Bivalvia; order Cardiida; family Solecurtidae; genus Azorinus; species Azorinus chamasolen. The sequence goes on along the minus strand of OY755243.1, from coordinate 86,137,733 downwards.
AGTGAAGACCCAGATGAGACAGCTCCTGCAGGAGCTGTCTCATCAGGGTCTGCACTATTTTCAAATTGATTGTGCAACCAGTGCACTCCACAGCAGTGATTGCACAGCGAAATACTTGTACACAGTAAAGATATATGCAATTATACAACAGGGCATGGGTAAAGAAGGAGAAATGTATTTTAAAATTCAGCAAGCGAAGGGTTAAGCGACCATTCATTAATTGAACATAGGAGTCTTAAAAAGAAGGTGGTTGCTTTATGCTATAGGGTTACTTTTATACTACTTTTGACCTGCATAAAGCTACCACCTGCCTTACATGTCAATAATTATATCTCTTTCTTGACGGTGACTTAAAAACAGGTTCTACTGTCATTCGTCTATTTAGTGTGTATAAAAGGGTGTGTCGAGCTAGGCTATGGATGTTTCTCTCTGTTGTATTGGGGCAATTCGAATCAAGGTTGAGTTATCATTTGCAGCGCCCGCGATATCATTTGAAGCTGTTGAGGCAACAACGTTTTGTGTTGGACGAGCGACATTTGTCTGTGTACTGTTGTTCTCATCCAACGATCTCATTAATGCATTTGTAAATGCTTTGCGGAATTCCCTGTTACGAGCTACGTAAATAATGGGGTTCCATGCGCTGGCAGATTTCGCTAACACGGGAGGCAGCAAGGCTACATTTCGCGAAAGGTTCGAGGGGTCGTGAACCATTGTCCATATTGATAAAATGGCATACGGTGACCAGGCTAAGATGAACGACACTGAAATATAAAAAACAACATGTTTTTACTCTCTACATTTTCTGTCTCATTAACCATTTACTCCATAAATACGCCTTTATACGCCTTTGCAATCAGAGAAGACCCAGATCAAACGGCTCCTAGAGGGGTCGTCTGATCAGGATCTGCTCTGTTTGCTTATGATATGACACAGATCTGGTTCTACAGTTTCTCCCATGGCCAAACGTTCCTGTGTCCATGTGGTATTATAAGAAAATAATCTTATATATGTTCATGACATTATTATTTGTTGCATGCATTTTTAACCCATTCCCTCATAGGCTATTTTTAGGTCCAAATTTCTTTGAATAAATCTATCAAAAAGGAGCATTAACTAGAGAAAAGGAAACTTTTAGAGTTTTGTAGTTTGAAACCATTGTGATAAATAGAGCATTTGCTCCTATATGAGCAAAATGCTCTATTTATAACAATGGTTTCACAAAGTGACCTTTACAGAGCCGTCAAAAGTCTTCAATATGAGGGACTGGGTTAGGAGGAAAGGGTTAATAACCGTTTGACTGCAGACTATTCCAAGTGGAATGACCTACAGTAAAACCTCGATTATTCGAATTTTCGGTATAGAAGAATTTAGACCCTTTCAGGCAGGTGGCTGCTTAGTGCATGGTGAAAGTCATGCAGAAAGCTCCTAGAGGAGCTTTCTGCATGACTTTCACCATGCATTAAGCTGCCACCTGTCTTAAAGATCGATAATAATACGTATTTTAGTGTTCGGATAATCGAAGTTTTACTGTATTAGTATTTAATTAGAGAGTCAAGTCCGTATGAAAGACTTATGTTTGCCAGATGTTTTGAATTACAGACTGTACAGACACCTCTAGTCCTCTGATCATAGTCTACCATGTTTGTAAATAACAGTGCACACGTTTCCTACGTTAAAGGAATTAACTCCCTTGCTATGCCCTAAATGAAGTATCCTGCATGTGTGTTCGATTGTTTTACTTCTTATAAAATAAGCTGACGAAATTTACATGATATGGGCGCTGGTGAGTCAATCATTTGATATAAGTGATAATAGATATTTATCAAACAAAAGTGTAAACAGAAAGTTTGAAACTTACACGAAATTATTTACATGTATACTAACATCAACTTTCCCTACAAGTTAGAACCTGTCTTTAATTTATTGAACACGGGAGTCATAAAAAGCAGGTCGTTGCTTAATGCAGGTCAAAAGGAGCTTTCTGTATTGCTTTTGACCTCCATAAAGCTACATGTACCACCTCCTTAACATACGCATTATAAGACCTCATTTTGGCGACAACTTAAGGCAGGTTCTACTGATTATGTTTGTCTATGCTTCTTTCGACGTTTCAAGTTGTCTATACCTGTATGATGTGTTTGCCTAGTTCTTGAGTATATACCAATGTGTATTTGCCTAGTTCTTGAGTATATACCAATGTGTATTTGGTCGACAGTATGGATTGCAACAAGTGAGAAGACAGTTTAATAAAACATGGGAAGTCGTGTTCGTATTCTTCTAGCTTCAAGAGAGGGCCATTTGAGTTTAGTTAACAATTCAGAAACAGAGCTAATATTGTGATAACCATGTCAGAAACATCTTACTGCACTTCTTTTTGGCCTTTTTAAATTTGCTTTACATGGTTTGGTGTGGGGTCTCAGGGTTTCCAATTTCCAAACTATGTATGTTATTTTAATTTAAGAGTCTTCACCGGCTTATTAAAAAGCATGAATGTTTTTAATCGGCTGATCAAAACTCTCGGTAAGGGAATGGTCAGCTACTGTTTCATCAAATAAGTATGTTTACTGTTTGACATTTTATTCTGTCTCATCGTGAAGGAAATATCCAAGAGATATTTTTGGGTCAGTTCATACCTATATTACCGTTAGTAGTCATATCCCCTGATAGAACCATCCCAAAAAGAGTTTTCTGTATTACTTTTAGTCCTGCATTAGCCGTTTTCTCTATAAAAGTAAAGTACCTAGTTATAGTCTGTTTTCAGCCCGAAGGACCGCTCAGGCGACTGTACATTTACTCCCCTGGTCAATGGGTCATTAGCCTACAATATTGAGCACTGCTAACATATGGCGCCATCATGCAGCCACAGTACCGGCTAGTTACCCTCACAGGTACCCATTTTAACCCCTGGGTGGAGAGGATGTGAGGGTGGGAGACACGGAAAAGCGTCTCTGAAATTTCCGAGAGAGACCGGGATTTGAATCCCGGACCTCCGGACTGGTAATCAAGCGCGTTACCACTAGACCATCGCACACCATAAATTCGCCTTTCTACGCCTTAGCAAACAGAGGCAGACCAGACGGCTCCTGTCTACGGGTTCGCGGGTAGAAAATAATACAAATATAAGCCGTTGTTTGGGGTAAATGGCCGTTTTCCATAGCAAACAGTGTAGACCAATCATCACGGGGAGATCACTGTGTCATTCATCAGAATCCGTAATTATGTCTATTCTATGTTTCTATATACATGTAGTGTAAACCTTGATCAGATACCTCATCAGTGGCTTTATGTATGGCTAATATCTACAGTATGGCTAATATCTACAGTAGGACATCTCTAAACCGGAATTCTAGAGTATTAAACACTCACACTTTGCATACAGTGTATAACCACTTACATATTGCATACAGTATATAAACCATGTCATTTTGCATGATGTACAGACACTTTGTATACGACAAGGAATTTACATACTTTTAGATACTCCAAGAGGAGCTTTCTGCATAACTTTCGCCCTCCATAACTGCCACCTGCCTACAAGATCGATATTTATTCTACATTGAACGTCCGGTTTAGAGGGGGTTTATTCTACATTGTTTGTACATTATTGGAGTAAGATCTAGAAAATGACACATTTTTTATACCTATGGCAACAAATACAGCCACCGTCACATGCATCTCACGCATATGGACTTCTCGTGAATGCACTGTACTGGATTGCCGGACACGCATCCTGTTGCATCGGACCTAAAACGGGAAAATATATGCTAAATACAGAAACAAAACCATCTTAAGCGATTACTTTAGGTATAAACAGGTGTCTGTAAAAAGCAGGTGATTTCTTAAACCACTTCCTTCATATAAACGCTTTATCACGTACTTGTAAACAGATTAGTCCCAGATCAGACTGCTCTGTTTGATAGTGGAATTTGAAAGATCTGTTTCTTTACTTTCGAAAATGGCTACAATGTTCCACCTTCCATATTTCATTATAATTATATAAGTACATGTGTTATCACCTTAAACATCATTACACAATAAAATAAGTACACGTGTTATCATCTTTACACAATTAAATAAGTGCATGTATTATCATCTTTACACAATTAAATAAGTACACGTGTTATCATATTTACACAATTAAATATGTACATGTGTTATACTCTTTACACAATTAAGTAATGTACAGGTGTTATCATCTTTACACCAACTATTTGTATAACAATAATGACTGATACAAATTTAACCACAAATATTATACATGTAGTTTGAACTTTTTAACTTATGCACCATGTCAAAGAATCTTTAACCGTTTACTCCTTGAATATTCATCTAAGAAATATTGATATCAGATTAATATTTATTACGGTAAATGAACACAATCATGCAAGTTTGGAAATGGCAGAAACTATAGAATCAGATATGTATTATTTCATAAGCAAAATGACCACAGCCTGACTTGGGCTACACTTGCGTTGAATTGCGCAATTATGGAGTGGATAGTTAAACATTTGCGACTTCGGATTGGTTTGACATCTTCATAGAAGTATCTGTGTCCTGAACGTTTATCTTCGGGACTTTACGATCAGTGTCGACAATGCCACATTACTAAAGCAATGCGTTGAATATTTAGTCTCAACTTGATATTACTAAAAGAAAGTCCAGTAAAACCTGTCTTTAGTCAAATAGAGGTGTTAAATGTAGGTGGTAGCTTAATGTAAGTAACAATATGCAAAATGCTCACCAGGAGCATTAAGCAGCTTTTTCGGATTCTTATCTTCAGTCAACAGATGGTCGCTCAAGACAGGTTCTGCAGTAATACTAAACCCTCACAATACCGGCGATTACTTTATATCACAAAGGAAGTAAATTCATTCTTGTTTGTATTCCCTATATAAGGTTTCTGGTCCTAATGACATTTGTAACCGAATTCTTTGTGAATTATATGGTGAGATATTTAATATCTGACACTTCTCAACTGGCTAATAACCAGCAAACCTCCTGCAGCGACTACCAAATACAGTAAAACCCCTCTACATCCGACGTTCAAATTAGTATAAATATCGGTCTTGGGGACAGGTTGCAGTTTAATGCAGGGTTAAAATCATGCAGAAAGCTCCTGTAGGAGCTTTCTACATGATTTTCACCCTGTATTAAGCAACCACCTGTCTAAAAGTATCTACTCAACTAGAATTCCGGTTTAGAGAGGTTTTACTGTAAATGCATATTACTGTGTCTTAACCAATTCCCTGTTCCATGTTTATTCCGAATTCCAATACCTACTGAATATTCATCATCTGCCTATGGATCAATAATCGCTTTACAGAGGTTTTACTGTACTAGAAAGTACTAAATCGTCTAAGAGATAGTGCGTATCTTTCTCTTATTCAGTCTGGCTTAATTGCCGGTAACCCAACGATCAGCAGGTTTACATTGTTTTATAATGATTAATATAGAGCAAATCTTTAATGGAAGTAAAGACGTAAAGACTAAAGACCGTCATTAGTTTATCCTTCACTTCATGTAAAGAACTAATCTAATTAATAATTTGATATGCATGATGTCATTATTTCTCACATGAATATTCATGGAGTAAAGGGTTAAGGTAGAGGGATGCTGTTAATCTAGCTATCGTGGGTTAAAGGTGTAACCATCCTTACATTACACCTTTGTCTCGTAGATAGATAGATTCTCCAAACCATAAAGTTATACATTATAGCGAATGCTTATCAGTTTATGCCACTTTCAGTCAAACTGAATCCATAAAGATGCTTCATAAATGTCTTGAATTAAGACAAAGTGGTAATTTTGTCTCCGGCAGTGAATCATGTCTTATGGCAGCAATAAACATGTCAACAAAGACATGTAATTTAATTTAAGGCTTTTAATACGAGATTGAAAATACATGGATTGTTTGTATAATATTTTCAATTTGTGACAAATCTTCTGATGTTTTTCGATGTAATTGTTTCCTGGTGGTTGGTTTTCTTTTAAATATTAATCTGCTGAATTATTAAAACTGGCCCATCTTTTTCTGAATATTAATTCAACAAAAAGTTGTGTCAAAACCTATCAATGAAGAAATGTTCTGTATAGTTTTATATACTGGGTTCTTGCAAATTAAGCGTTAATATCTGTATTTCCCTATTCTCCTTTCTGCCTAGATATAATATAATACGGCGAGGTACATTTAAAGTCTTATCATATTTTAGCATCACTTGTGAAAAATTGATAACATTTCCCATGCTCGAAAACTGTTTAATTTCGAAGGAATAAACGGGGTTCATCATGGGAATCCCTAGTTGACCAGACCGTCCATTAAATGGAAATGAGCTATTGAAACGTCATAGTCACGTGACATATGATTTTATTTTCTGTACAAATCCTCACGTGTAGTCATTTAACCCATTCCCTCATAGGTTATTTAAGATCCAACCACTTTGAATGAATCTACCGAAAAGGAGCATTAACTAGAGAAAAGGAAAGTTTTAGAATTTTGTAGTTTGAAACCATTGTGATAAATAGAGCATTTGTTCCTATAGGAGCAAATGCTTTATTTACCACAATGGCTTCAATAGGTGGTTTTTACAGAGGCGTAGAAAGGCGTATTTATGGAGGAAAGGGTTAAGAGCTAATTGAACGCAGAAATTAATAGACATAAAATATAACTGGACTTTAACATTATTATCACATTTGTGTTTTATTACACACATGACATATCTACTGTCATGTGTGTAACGAGATGATTCCAAGACCCATCCATACACATGAGGCTGAGAATACAAAAACAGTAGCTTTGAGGAAATATCAGGGCAGTTTGCAAAAACAGTAAACACTGCCAGTTTCCATAACATTTCAACATAGCTTGATACAAGTACTCTTATGTTAACCCATACAAACTGAATTTATTTTCAAATGAACTATGCCAAAATTCAAACAGGTAAAGCTTATGGTGAATATTTAGGGTTTTTTTTCTAAAGAAAGGCGTAACATGACAAACAGTGCAGACCCTGATAAGAGGGCTCATCCAGGAGCCCTCTCATCTGGGTCTACACTGTTTGAAAAGGGCATTAGAGACCCGCGTCCCGCACTGTAAAGGTTAAGTAACATTTAAGCTTTAATTAAATTGAAAAGAACAAAGAAAACGTCAAAGCTATTCAAAAGGATTTTGACTTGATCTTGAACGACTGATGTTTTATTATTTACCATTCAATATGGGAGTGGACTGGCATCTCTTGAAGGAGCCCCTTTGATCAGGGTTCACACTGTTTGTCATTCAACATTTTCTACCAAAATACTGAATGGACTCTAACGTAAACACAGATGGGTCATTCCACTTTGATATTCAGCATTCAAAGGATAGAGTGTACTTAATTCATGCTATGCCACTGCTACTGACGACTGAAACAGTATGTATAGAATCGACTTTACATTAGTAGAATGAAATGCTTGAACAGTTGGCATGAGTTTGTAATCAGAAAACTCCTGTGACCCCGTCAATGGTATGCGTGTACACGTATAGGCAATCTGTGAATTCCCGTCCTAGTAGGAACCCCCTGATCATGATCTGTACGGGTTTGCTACACAAATTAATGTTAACGGTTTTCATCAACATACATTGTATATCTGTTTATCATGATCTGAATACTTGAAAAGACATAGTGTTAACCCTTTCCCTGTTCTATGGTGTTTTTATGCAAATTTCAATACATACTGAACATCCGTGGACAAAATAGTTATAATGCAAATATGGAAGTTGATTCAATGTAGCCATTTTAGAAACTAAAGAAACAGATCTGTCAAATCCCATTAGCAAACAGAGCAGACCCTGGTCAGATGGCTCTTATAGGAGCCGTGTGGTCTGGGTCTACTCTGTTTGTAGGTGTATAAATAATCGTGTATAGGAAGGAATGGGTTAAAGTCAAGTTGGAAGAGGTTGTCTTATATCATATGCGGAGTAAACGTGCTAAGGCTTTGAAAGAAGTGGAATGGTCTATACCAGCGTGTTTAACTATAGGGTCTATTCAGTATGAGAGGGAATACTTTGCTAGATGATTTGGAATGACAAACAGTGTAGACCCTGATCAGATGGCTCCTCTGGGAGCCTCCTGGTCAGGGTCTGCACTGTTTGCAAATATCTATACACTTTTTTCCCATAGTTAACGTGTTCATTTAAAACATTGATCAGATATACAGTAAAGCCCCTCTAAACCGGAATTCTAGCGGAAAATAGATACTTTAGGCAGATGGCTGCTTAATTCAGGATGAAAGTAATGCAGAAAGCTCCAGGACCGATATTGTAAACGGCTGGTTTAGAGGGGTTTTACTGTATATGACATATGTACAATGATAGAAATCTATTTGGTTAGCTGTGTCGTAAAGTTTATCGCTTTTATTGCCACATTATTGTATTGCAAAATAATGTTATTCAGTGCATCAAAGTTGTTTTTTTCTGGTTTCTATTTCATGTGATATCATAAAATAAATAGGGTCTCACATTCCCATGCATTTATTATCATTTTTATTAAACCCATTGAAAAAAAAAATGATATGTCTGGTTTCACGTAATGTCATATAAATTTAGTCCACGAGTTTGATAAAAGGGATGATACAGAAAACCCTCTGTAAATCCACCACCTGCCTATATGGGGCATCATTCAGGGTCCTAAAGTCACGCGGTAGCTTAATGCAGGACCAAAACAAAAGGATGCAGAATACTAATACAGCAGCATTAATACCAAGTCCTTTGGACGAGACTATAAATCGAGGTCCGATGTATCAGTGCTTTACACTGGGCATCTAAAAGAACCAGAGAAACTCAGTCGATAATAAGAGTAGGGCATCGCGCCCGGGTTTCTCTATATCCTCTCCCCTCTCTCCGGGTCGTCCAATTAGCCCATAGTGAGCAAAAAAACGTTAATCAACACAAACAAAACTTTCGTTCTACATTATGCAAGTCGAAAAGGTATTCTTTATCAATAACAACCGTTTTTCATGAAATATTACATAAAATTATATACTTGCTGGTAAGAAACTGTTATCGACCAAAACCGTCGTTAGTTTGTTTGTTTTTTTGCCTTAGCTTAGAGACGGCTTTCAAAGACTATTACCACGAATGAGTACATCGAAGAGTAGACGCGAAATTGACTGTACAGTAAAACACATCTAAACCGGAATTCTAATAGAGAGGAACTTTTAGGCCGGCGACTGCATAATGCAGGGTGAAAGTAATTCAGAAACCTCCTAGAGGAACTGTTTGCATGACCGTCACCCTACATTAAGCTGACGTCAGTCTCCAAGACCAATTTTTATACTTAATTAACCCTTCGCTTGCTATTCACGTCAATATACCTACCTGTAAATAGTGAAGACCCAGATGAGACAGCTCCTGCAGGAGCTGTCTCATCAGGGTCTGCACTATTTACAAGTTGATTGTGCAACCAGTGCACTCCACAGCAGTGATTTCACAGCGTAATACGTCTGCACAGTGAAGATATATGTAATTAAACAACAGGGCATGGGAAAAGAAGGAGAAATGTATTTTAAAATTCAGTAAGAGAAGTGTTAAACATCCGGCTCAGAGGGGTTTTACTGTATACCACACCGCCTTTATATTGGACGGCAATTATACACTAACTCTATATTTATTCAATATCTTATACAACGTAACCCATCCTAGCCATACTAGATCTACTACGTTGGGCTCTGTGTTGTGTCTACACTGCTTGCATATATCCCACTCTCTATAATTATAGAGTTTGCTGCAATGAGCAAATCTGTGATTACTTTTGAAAACAGTTTTGATCGAGATGACTCAACTTCCCATCAGGATCCAAACTTTTTAAGCTTTAACGATTTCCTTCATATAAACGTATTTTACGCATTTGCAATCAAACAGAGTAGACCCAGATCAGACGGTTCCACTATGAGCCATCTGATCAGGATATGTCGTGTTTGCTAATGGAATTTGATAGATCTGTTTCTTTAGTTTCCAAAATGGCTACAATGTTCCACCTTACATATTTCATTATTTTATTTTGTCCATGAATATTCAGTACGTATTGAAATTTGAAATGAACATAGAACAGGGAAATGGTTAAAAGAAAATCCACCATGGAACTTACAGCAGACGGCATCATTATTTGTCTCCAAAAGGGTTAGCCCTTTGAATTCGGAATACTCAGGTTATTCGATGAATATTCATATAACAAACAACATCAAAAATATTTATCCGAAAATGTAGAATTAGAACTGCAGTAAACCTCTCTAAACCGGACTAAATATCAGTGTTGGAGACAGGTGACAGTTGAATGCAGGGTGGAAGTCATGCAGAAAGTTTCACTGGAGCTTTCTGTACGACTTTCACCCTGCATTAATCAGTCACCTGTCTGAAAGTATATAAATTCTTCTCTTCTAGAATTTCTGTTTAGAGGGGATGGGTTACTGTATATAATGCCATAAAAAACAGACCCTGGTCAGACCGCTCCTACATGAAATGTCTGGTCTTGATTTACTCCGACAAGGTATCTTTATGAGGGTAAATTGGTAACTGCAGATCCCATTTAGTGTCTGAGGCTGAAGTGCGTTGGCATTTTGAGTGACAAAAAAGTGCGGATCCTACAAAGAGGGTTCATCTCGTGTGGGTCTATAGTGTTTGCAACCAAGTACACACCTTTCCCGCATTCAAACTGTTTTATTTTGTAAATACAGATATAAATATTCTGAAAATGGGTGATCCTTTGAAAGCAAAAGTAGAAATGCAAAACGAGAAAATTGCAGACTCGGTTTTATTGAGTCTGTTCTTGAGTAGTAATTAAAAGTGCAACACTACTCACGCCCCCTAGCACCGGCTTAAGCAGTATTCAACTTTCAATAATAATAACATGAAAAAAACTCTTACTGTAAGGGACGCGAGTCACTAATGTTCTTTGCAAACAGTATAGACCCAGATGAAAGGGCTCCTAGAGGAGCCCTTTCATCAGAGTCTGCACTGTTTGTCAGGTGACACTTTTCTTTTGCATAAGCTTGACTTGTTTGAATTTTGGAATATCCCATTTGAAAAGTCAGCGTTGTAAGGGTTAATGCAGTCAATGGTAATGTGCAGATCTCAAGGGAGCGCTCTGTATTACAGTTCGTTTCACAGTAGAGTCTCACTAAAGCGACCATATAATGTAATAACATACGCTCGTAGTAACCTGTCTACACCAGGGCAACAGTAATAAAGAAAGCTCATAACGATTGACCCAGCCTCCAGTGCAGTTATCTCCCCTAATCGCTACGCTGAAGACAAGGGAGATCACTGTGAGGAGTTTGCGATCGACCAAGTCAATACAGTAAAAACTCGATTATTCTTACACTCAAATACGTATCATTTTTTATCTTTGACACATGTGACAGCTTAATGCAGGGTGCAATTCATGCAGAAAGCTCCTCTACGAGCTTTCTGCATGACATGACTTGCACCATGCATTTAGCAGCCAACCTGTCTTAAATGGCATCATTCTTTATTATTAGTTTCAAAGTTACGAGTTTTTACCGAATCTGTTTCAAGTTTAGGAACGCACATACTGATATACGCGCAAGCTTTCAAATGTACCGAAAGTTCTGGTATAGAGTCAAATCCCTACACACTGGGCGTTCAGAGCAGTATCAACACCGGAGATTTAAGACATGTAGCGGCTTAATGCATGGTGAAAGTCACGCAGAAAGCTCTAGAAGGTGTTTTCTGCATTACTTTCATCATACATTACAACATTCTTGTTTTAGTAAACGTCCGGTTTTGAAGAGTTTTAATATAGGTGTGCATTTATTTGGACTACCTATCACTGTTATATATCCAGATATGACATGTCCAGATTGTGAAGAAATGAAGTGAGTGCATGTATGATCTGTATCAAACTTCGATTGAAAAATAGAACATTGATATACAGTAGACTAGTAGAGTAGAGAAATAATGAAAATACATGTAACGTTGTCTTCTTTGTCTTTTTGTGTGTATGTTTTGTATATGACGCCTATTATCCAACACATTTCTAAGTAATGTATTCGTGTACAATATTGTGTGCAATATCTCCAAAATTCAGACCATAGGATAAAGTAAAAACCCTCTAAACCGGATAGTAGAGAAGAATTTAGACATTTTAGGCAGGTGGCTGATTAATGCGGGTGAAAGTCATACAGAAAGCCCCATTTCATTCTGCATTAAGCTGCGACCTGTCTCCAAGACCGATATTTATACTAAATGTAACGTCCATTTAGAGGGGTTTTACTGTATACAGTTGATTGCCATGCGATATCTGTGATTTTATGGTCTTATTTGCGTGTCATGACATGCGTGATTTTATACCCAAAATAAAAAAGTAATAAAATATAGTAATATTAAAAATAATAATAATACTCTTGTTCCATTTACTATGTACAGTTGTATCCCATTTAGCACTTATGCAGATTAACGGTATGTCTGTTTACACTCCAAGTAAAGTAGAACAGGTCTAAAAGGTTCCGAGGTATACTTCTTTTGTAACCCTTTACTCCATAAATACGCCTTTCTACGCCTTTGCAAACAAAGTAGACCCAGATCAGACTGATCCTATAGGAGCCGTCTAATCAGGGTCTGCTCTGTTTTCTTGTGATATAATAAAGATACGAGTCTACAGTTTCTGCCATGGCTAAACGTACCTATGTCCATGTGCTATGATACAAATTAATCTAATTAATATTAATGACGTCATTATTTCTTATATGAATATTCATCGAGGAAAGGATTAATGCGCGCTTGAGATTTTACTGTTATTCTAAAGGCAGAGTACTCTATGGTAAAGATAATCGAAATATCGTTTTCTTCTATGGTGTTAGGATAGGGGCTATTTAGGCATTCGGACTATCGGTCCGTCCAACTATACTGTACTGATTAGGAAGCTGTTGGTCTACACTGTTTATTTATAAGTCCTGTAGAAACCATTCCTAGACAATACGGTTGTGCTTCTTTACGTAATATAAAGTAAACTCCCTCTAAAGCCACCACTACATAACTAAACATAAATGCATTTAAAAAGAGGTGATCATATATTTAGCATTGTCTACAGTAAAACCAAACAACAGTGACAACGTTAGAACTAAACTTAGGTGTCTTTAAAAGCAAGTGGCTGTTTAACTCTTCGCTTGCTATTCACGTCAATATACCTACCTGTAAATAGTGAAGACCCAGATGAGACAGCTCCTGCAGGAACTGTCTCATCAGGGTCTGTACTATTTACAAGTTGATTGTGCAACCAGTGCATCCCATAGCAGTGATTGCACAGCGAAATACTTGTATGCAGTGAAGATATATGTAATTATACAACAGGGCATGGGTAAAGAAGGAGAGATGTATTTTTAAATTCAGCAAGAGAAGGGTTAATGCACTGCGAAAGCAATGTCGAAATCAGCTTTCGACACTACCTTTGTCCTGCATTAAGCTTTCGCCTGCCTTTAAGACCAACAATTAGTCCCTTGTTGGTGATCGCTTAAGATGGGCTGTACATGTATGACTCAGTCCCCAAGCTGTTGTGAGTAAAACATATATGGAGAAGCAGAAATAATCACTAGATAAATATCGAAACGAGATGCATCAATAAAACTACAGTAAAACCCCTCTAATGCGACAACCAAAAAGGGGGATACTTCACAGTGGCAAAGACAGGTGGTAGCTTAACTTTCGTCCTGCATTAAGCACTTATGAAGACAACCATGTTTGTTCATTAAGTGGTCGCATTAGAGGGGTATACTGTACATGTATAACTTACCGTTCGAATTATCTGTATATAACATGCGACGATTACCGACACAGGGATGACAAAAACAAAAACCAGGATCGCCGCATTATAGGAGATTGAGCTCGATCTTCCATTATGCCAGTCTGGTCCGCAAGATACTTCACTTTTTTCAACCACATAGTCTCCCCATCCTAACAAGGGCAAAGTCGCCCACACAATACCATATAGAGAGCACACAAGCAATGTCATCTTCACTCTGTGCATGGTGATTTTCTTGGCCAAATATGGTTTTGTTACGACGATGAAACGATCTACAGCGATGGCCGTTAATATACTGATACTGGTCACGCCGCCAATAGTACTCATGAATCCGTAGCCGACACACAAAAAAGATCCAAAGATCCAGGTCCCTTCAAAACATGAGGCAGCCACAAAAGGCATGCCGATGACGACCATGATAATATCATTGCAGGCAAGTCCAACGATGAAGAGATTCGTCGGTGTCCAAATATTCCGGGTTTTCCGGAAAGTATGGATCAACGCAGAATTGAACACTGAGCCGAAAAGTATGAGAAAAACAAACGCTACCCCGGTGGTTACCTGGACTGGTGAAGTCTTTACAGAGTCATCACCAGGAAACGTAGCACCCGATGTAAGATCTGTCATAGCTGTTGAATTTTCAGTCATTGTCCTCAATACTGATAAATATTATTAGAAACAACTTTTATGGCAAATATACGAAACAGCGTGTTGTAATCCCGATGTTTCACTTAAAAGAATCCGTGATATATTGGTTAATATTTCTGTCAAAAAACGCATGTAACTTCATAGAATCAATGTATATTCTGTTCATAACTACATGTATATCGATTCCTACAAAACCTTACTTGAAAAACCACGTGATATGAACTTATATACTCGGTCGACATATTAATATACCAACTGCCTCGCTTCTAACTATATTGTAGCTTTCCACTGCGCTGTCGTTTTGGTTTTTAACCAATAATAGTCAACACTGTATGGTTTTGTGTTGTCGTACTCTTTGTGCTGTTGACTGAAGACTGGTCCAATGTTATAAAACATTTTCCTTGAGTGTGAGTTCATTAATCACGATTAGAGATGTCTGCTACTCGGTCAATACTTTCGAAATAAAGAACGTTACTTGAAACAAATGTTTAAACAGATATGCAGTAAATGTGATTTTGTGCTTTGTGCTTTAAGGGCGTTCTGTTTTACTTTCACCTTGCTTTACGCATCCGCCTATCCTTAACACCAACTAATTAACACAACTTAGTGGCCGTTATAGAGAGGTTTACTGTATGGCAGCGAAAGAGTTACCGAAACAAACGTTTAACTAAAAGTCTTCTTTTGTATTGACCCTTCTCCAGCTACACGAGAGCTAAGTGACATTTGCAAACAGCTTGGATCCAGCTGAGACGCCGAGTAACTCGGCGTCTCATCAGGATCCAAGCTGTTTGACACTCGGCCAATAGCTTTCTAAAAGGCTTGGTCGAATCGGAAGTAGTCAAAATTAGTGTTTGCGAAATTTTGAGCATACGATATTGCTTGACAGTGGTGTAAATGGCTTACAAAGAAATCATCTTTAAAACTAGTTTCTGTGGAAATCTACATAACGAAACTGTCAAAACCAGGGAGCGCTGCAGTCGATATTAATTTTGTTTCTGTTGATATTGCTGAAAATAGTGCCAGATTATACTTGACATATTTTAGCCTCATATTTCTCAGTGTCTTTGCTTAAATATATATTTAACTATTACATTATCTAATTTGTATTTAATGGGGTTTATAATTCCTTTTTCCGATGTCACACTTTGTAGATTATTTGTGAAGCAATGCATATTAGGGGAACCGTCATACGTTTTCTAGTCCGGGTCTACACTGTTTGGTATGCTTCGGGATCCGCCTGGTCTTGGTTTGCATTGTTTAGGTAGGGCCCTAATAAGGGACACTACATGCTAAAAAGGGTTAATCATCCCTTTAATCCATAGAAACGCATTTTAATGCCAAAGTTGCAAACAAAGTAAATCCTGATCAGACTGCTTCTGTATGTGCCGACTGGTCGTAGTCTACTCTGATTGCAAAGGTTCCAAAATACGGTTCTATAGGATAAAGTGTTAACCCTTTCCCTCATGTAAACGTGTTTTCACGCATTTGAAAACAGAGTAGACCCAGATCAGACGGCTCCTATAGGAGCCGTCTGATCAGGGTCTACTCTGTTTGCTAATGCGATTTGAATTATGTTTCTTTACTTTCTGAAATGGCTACAATGTTCCACCTTCCATAATTCATTATAACTATTTTATCCATGAGTATTCAGTAGGTATTGAAATTTGGACAAAATGTAGAACAGGGAAAGGGTTAAAGCATCTCTATAAGGTAAAACCCCTCTAACACGACCACTTAATGAATGAACATGGTTGTCTTTATAAGCAGGTGGTTGCTTAATGCAGGACAAATGTAATGCAGAAAGCTTCTCTATGAGCTTTCTGCATTACTTTTGTCCTGCATTAAGCTACCACCTGCCTCTGCCACCCAGAATTATGCCCATTTTTGGTTGTCGCATTAGAGAGATTTTACTGTATATGAAAATTACATGAAATCATTCAATATCGGACTAAAGATCTTTGCTATATCTGTCACAGTGTACTTATAGTATTCGTGTACCCTCTAAATAAATATATCGGTCGAATCAGTTCTCATGGGTTTTTTATTTGTTCAATTTAGAGATTGGAATATGAATGTGAACAAACTGAAACAACAGCTGCTAACTGCAACAATGTGTTACCGTAGTTACTATGTGTGGCTCATTATAAATACTAGATCTATACACGCGTATTAGCCTTAAGATCTGACATGTCGTTTTTATTGTATTCTTTGCGAAACAATAGAATACAAAGGTTGTGTTGTTTGTTCCACAACCTAGCCCATGCTACCCTCGCCGACCTGACAATATAGTGCAATTTATTGACCTGCATTCGATGGAGACAAAAGGTGTTTAATAATATGCCATCCGGAACCGATCGTGGTATACTATATCAAACATGAAAATGCTTCGTAACATAAGCTTCGGCTTAGTATGTGCAAAAAATGAACAAAATCCACAAACTATAGCAATATATAAGAAGAGCGAACGGATATATAAGTATCAGTCACATGAAGAAATCACGTGATCAAATCATGAATGAAAATACTCAATGAATAAAGAAGCGCGCGTCGGACGACCTTATGCAAGCGAATTAGGTAATCACGCCCATAACTGCGAGTGGTCTAAAACTATTAAAGCGCTTCATGCGGTTTAGAAAGCGCACGATGCGGTTTAGAAAGCGCATGATGCGGTTTATAAACCGCATGATGCGCTTTACAAACCGCATTATGCGCTTTCTAAACCGCATGATGATTTTTGGAAAGTTATGAACCGTTTCGTACGTACGCCATAGATAATAAGCATAGTGGGAAATGGCTGAAGTGTCAGCTGCAACTATATCGTCACCTGGATAGAGCGTTAATCCCGTCCCTTATAGATACGCAATTCCATCCATGGTGAACTTATTCGATACGATCAGATTGATGCCATGCAAAGAATACTGCAGCGTCTACAACGCTTTGATTTATAGATGACTCGTAGATTGGGATAATACCACTATTGCATTAGGTGAGTCCAGCATTGCACAGACTATTTCAACTTATACTGTAATAACTAAAGGCTGCACGAGCTTCACGAGACATTTGCTCGTCAGTTTTAGCAAAATCCTTTTGTATAGAATTGAATAAAATATTCCAAAACAGGAAAAAATACATAAATACTTGAATTGCTCTGATCTAATATTTCGACCACTAAGGGCATTTTTCAAAGATTACCATGTCAAAATACACGTCACATTTTTGTTACATGCATTCAGCCAAAACATCAAAGAGAATAATGTTGATGCAGCGTAATGTGACATTGGGTTGTTATTTAAAATTTCTCACATACCTTCCCTTATCTCCGAGTTAGAACAACGGGTTAAGATTTCCTTATCTGTAACACGTGTAAGATCACCTTAGAACATATATGACGTCATACGTCATATATATGACGTCAAACCATAGAAACCGATGTTTACATGTCATTTAAACGGCGAAAATGCACTTTTTTTATATGTGAGAAAAATAATCTGATGCTCGTTGTCTTTTAAGATCACGTGTTCCTAAACTCACCAAGAAAATGTTATTAAGCTCGCCAAGGCTCGCTTAATGACATTTTCTAAGGCTCGTTTAGGAACATGTGATCTTAAAAGACAACTCGCAACAGATCCTCTATGTCATGACGTCATCAAAATGACGTCATCAAATGACGTCATGGTGCAACGACGTCATGCATGCATTGGTGCATTATCCTCCTTGATGTTACAGCCAAATGGTCTGTAAGTTTTCAGCCTCCATATCCAATCAGTTTCATGGATTTGTCTTTCAATTCTACATGCATGGAACCAGACAAACAGCTGTACCTTAACAATTCTTCTTTCCATCCTCCTAGTACAAAGACGAGCATAGCATATGGTTTGGGACTAAGAATTAAGCGTATATGCGAAAGAGAATCCGACTATATTAGAGAATGAAATAAACTCAAGAGTCAGTTGAGGCGGCAGGATGATAGAAAATCAGTTGGTAAGGGTGGATAAACTTGACAGTTCTGTCACTTTAGTAAAGAAACAAACAGTTAGATCTAATAGGAAAATGAATAGGGTCCCTTTTTGTCATATTCAAAATCTGCTTCCGAATATACACGACATTGTAAAAAAAACACTCAAAAATGTTGCACCAATCAGACCGGCTTAAAGAAGTATTTCAACAAATGCCACTTGTAGCATTCAGGCGTGATAAAAATCTATGTGACACACTGGTGAATTCAAAAACTAACCGGATTGTTAGACCAAGCAATACAGTTTGTTCACAGGGTTGTGCTACTTGCAGTATTCTTGAAATGTCAAGAATTAGTGACACAAATAAGCAATTAGTTTACAATGTGTCTACTAATATTAACTGTAGAGAAAGAAATATAGTCTATGCAATTAAATGCAGTAAATGCGATATAATGGTGTATGTTCGCGAGACTGAGAGAGAAATTCGTGAGAGGATGAAAGAACATTTGAGTGATGTGAGGCATGAGAGAGAGAAACCAATAAACAGACATTTTGGAGTCGGTGGTCATAGCAGTGATGATGTGAGATGTGTAGTTTTGAAACGGATGTTCCATGCATGTAGAATTGAAAGACAAATCCATGAAACTGATTGGATATGGAGGCTGAAAACTAAACTTACAGATCATTTGGCTGTAACATCAAGAAGGATAATGCGCTAATGCATGCATGACGTCGTTGCACCATGACGTCATTTAATGACGTCATTTTGATGACGTCATGAAATTTTAAATAACAACCTAATGTCACCATGACGCTGGATCAACATTATTCTCTTTGATTGTGTGGCTAAATGCATGTAACAAAAATGTGACGTGTAATTTGACATGAAACGCTTTTGAACGCACATATCCAGTGTGAAAAGAGCGCTATATAAATGTGGTATAATAATAATAATAATAATAATAATAATCTTTGAAAAAAAACCTTAGTGGTCGAAATATTAGATCAGAGCAATTCAAATAGTTATGTATAGAATGAAATAGTCTGGAAAAAAACAAATCTGTAAATAAAAACAACAGGTCACTCCTAACTGCTAGTATATCCTTAATAAATATGTAATGCGCTGGAACTATAGATTGTATATATGTTTGTTTAACCCTTTACTTGATAGAGGCTATTGATGCATTTGCAATTTCCTGTACAAGCTGTCTGATCAGGATCTGCTCTGTTTGCTTATTTAATAATATAGATCTGATTCAACATTTCATACCATGATCAAAACTACCCTTATTCATAACGGCATTAGGAAAGGGTCAATAAATTAATATTCCTACATTTCTTCAATGAATATTCACTAGGGAAATCGTTCACTTATTGTAAGTTAGTCCGACATCTATATTGTATTGGCGCCACTGAAGATACTGAACATACAGTAGAACATGGCTTAAGCGATCCCCCAAAAAGATGTATAATTATGGGTCTGTAATGCAGGTCAAATATTTGATCAGGGTCTGCTCTGTTTGCTTAATATGATATAATACAGATGTGTTTCTACAATTTCTGCAATGGCCTAAAATGCACGTGTCCATGTGCTATTATAACAAATTATTCCAATCAATATTCATGACGTCATTATTCCTTCTATGAATCATGGAGGAAAGGGTTATAGACGGATATCAGTACTAAATTATCGACTTTGCCGTGCTGGTTTGTTTCGTCCTAAAATGGAGTGATTATAGTACAGTAAAACATCTCTATAACGGCCACTAAATTACACCAAGTATTTTGTGTTAAAGGCAGATGACTGCTTAAAGCAAGGTGAAAGTAAAACAGAACACTCCTAAAGCAGTGTTCTGTTTTACTTTCACCTTGCTTTAAGCAGCCACCTGTCCTAATTACCAACTAATTAACACAATTTAGTGGCCGTTATAGAGAGGTTTTACTGTATAACTCTACTGACAACTGCCATATTGTTACATTACAGTTTGGCCATTATAGGACCAAGAAATATGGTTCCTAATCTATGTTGTGTTTATCTCGTTTTTCAGCGACCGCACTAAAAGGGTGTGTATAACAGAATGGAACATGTTAATACTTTTACCATTCGCATTAAAACCCCTCTAACCCGGAATTTCAAATTAATAACAATACCGACCATTAAGACAGATGACAGCTTAATGCATGATGGAAGTCATGCAGAAAGCTCCAAATGACTCTCATCCTGCTTTAAGCAGCTACCTGTCTAGAACATCTAAGTTCTTCTTTACTAGTTCGGATTATATGGGGTTTACTGTATCTCGTTCACCATGTCCCATGTAATATCATAATATGTTTTCTTATCATTTCATTTTATTTTGAAAACAATATGACCAGACACTTCCTAAAACGGTGTCAACAGCTTGAGTTAACATGAGAAGGGGTGCTACTCAGAACCTGATATGGATCCAGGCTCTTTGCCACTTATTATTTGACCTATAGCTTAACCATTTATTCCATGAATATTAATGTAAGCAATAATGGCAGCATAAATATTAACTCCATTAACTTTTATAATATCACATAAATATACAAAAATGTACGAATGTTTAGCCGTGGCAGAAACTGTAGCATCATATCTATATCATTTCATAGGCAAACAGGTCAGACACTGATCAGTCGGCTCCTATAGGAGCTGTCTGATATGCGTCTACTTTGTTTGCAAAGGCGTAGAAATGTACATAAATTCATGGAATAAAGGGTTAATATTCCAAATAGTACATTAATCTTTAGCCTGCTGCGGATGCATCTGTTATCATGTTTACATGTTTACCCTCTGTTATCATGTTTACATGTTTACGATCTGTTATCATGTTTACCATATGTTATCATGTTTACAGTTTGAATCCAGTATATCCATATGAACATAACTATAATTCCCGTTCTGCGACACCATGTTGGAAGGAGACTCTCAAAAAGGCCGCCTTCGTATTTGTTCCGAAATTAATTTTTTTACAGATTACTGAGATTGGCCGGAATCCTCAACGTTTTCTCTATTCTTTTTCTAATTGGTATGCATGTATATATAGACCACCACTCCTTTGAAATGACTCGGTAGAAAATAACTGTAACAGTTCTTCGAAGCGCTGTTATTTGTAATAGTACGTATTACGGTCGATTCCAATCTGAATGACTCGGGATTTGTTAGAAAATCACAATTAGTACATTACTAAGGCCGTCATATTGGTGTGCTGCTTTCAAAATGATGTAACAGAATCAGGAATATTATTAATTCAACTTTAATTTTGGGAAAAACAAGTTTCGTCGACCTTGTTTCCTTTGTACCTGACTAGATGAGTGGTTATTGTGATTATATACACAACCGCTATACGAACTTCCACGGGACGAATCACAATTAAAACAGCTAAAGCGAAGCCTTGCTTATTCGCAATCGCAAGGGTCTACTGTATCATAAAGCTTATGTGCACTTAGTACTTTTCCGTGCTTGTCGAAATCCGCCAAATACAATGTAGTTATGAACGGATCGACACAAAGAACCTGATGTTTCTTTTTCTCGATAATTGATAGTGAATCACCACTCATATCCAATAAGTGGCTCAGAAGGAAGCAAAATTGTTATCGAGTTTGTGTTATCTTGTGACTGACATATATACATGTATAGTATACGGAAAGGAGTTCCAATAATTGGTGCTTAACCTTTTACTCCATGAATATTCATGTAAGAGTTCATGACACCAATATGTTTTATATTCGCATTACGTGCAAGCGATTTGTTTAACAGACCTGGCCCCGGTTTCACGAACAATCTCAACTTCCTACTCAACTCAACTTTGATAACAAGCTCAAACTCAAATAAGCGACTAAGCTGAGTCTGTTATTTGAGACTGTTTCTCTAAGCGACTTAAGTCCACACTCAGTTGAGCAGACTCAACGCACTCAATTTGAGCTTGTTAAATTGAGTCTGTTACTGAGTCTGTTAAGGTATTTGAGACTGGTAACAGACTTAAGTATGTTCGTGAAACCGGGCTCGGCTCTACAGTAGAACCTATCTTAAGAGGTCATTCATTTATTGAACATCGGGATCTTAAAACGCATGTGGTTGCTTAATGTGTAGGGGCGTTCTGTATTACCTCTGACCTGCATTAAGCTACCACCTGCATTATATACCCGTAATAATATCTCTTTTTGATGGCCGCTTAACCCATTCCCTCATATTGACGACTTTTGACGATTCTGTAAAAGTCATGTTTTGAAACCTTTGTAATAAATAGAGCATTTTGGGGTAATTTAGCACCTTACTTAACCCTTTACTCTATAAATACACCTTTCTACGCCTTTGCAAACGGAGTAGACCAAGATAATGGTCTGATCTGTTTGCTTATAATATTATATAAATCTGAACCTACCATTTCCACTATGGCCAAAGTTTCCTGTATTCATGTTCTGTTATAAAATTAATATTAATTAATATTCATGATGTCATTCTTTTGTTTATGGCAATGGACAGTTTTTGTTTATGCCGTATAAACTTTTGTACTTGTACTTGCACTTGTACTATTCTTTCTTAGAGTAAATGGTTACATATCTATAATTAATTAGTCTTCTTTTGAGCGGTAGCTTCAGAGAGGCTTTTCAACTCGTATATTTGACGTATTGCAGGAAATAGGGCTTGCAACGGTGAAAAGGGAACGGCAAAAATTTCCATCATTGTATTTTTCTTGTAATTAAAGAAATCTTACTTTAAAGACATCTCAGAAGATTCAAGACACATCTCAAAAGGAATATTTATGGTTTGCTGATTTAATCATTATCCTGTTGTCTAACCCTTTACTTCATAATACGCCTATTTACGCCTTTGCAAACAGAGTAGACCCAGATCAGACGCCTCCCACATGAGTCTTCTGATCAGGGTCTGCTCTGTTTGCTTATCATAATATAGAATCTATGATTCTCCAATTTCTGTCATGGTCAAAATATACTGTGACCATGTGCTATTATAGCACATGCGGTTAGTTTATTGTTGATATCTCGAACTTCAAGTGACCATACAAATTAGTTCGATATAACAGATGTTCGAGCCATACGATTTATAATCTGACCAATATCTCACGTTCACAGTTTAATGCGTGGTCTGCGGTGATCTAGTGGTAACGCGCTTGACTATCAGTCCGGAGGTCCGGGGTTCAAATCCCGGTCCCTCCCGGAAATTTCAGAGACGTTTTTCAGTGTCTCTGTACAGCACCTCCTCTCCACCCAGGGGTTAAATGGGTACCTATGAGTGTCACTAGCCGGTACTGCGGCTGTATGATTACGCCATATGTTAGCAGTGCTCAAATGACTCAACGGCCAGGGGAGTAAAATATACAGTCGGCTGAGCGGTCATTCGGACTGAAAGTAGACTATAACTAGGTACTTTACTTTTTTTAATGCAGGTCTAAAGTAATGCTGAGAGCTTTCAGAATTACTTTCGATCTGCATTAAGCTGTCAGGTGTTATTCCAGACATGTGAATTTTAGAACAATTCCGTGTTGTAAATTTGGAAGGACCGAATTTTAGTTCGAGTTATACAGAAGTTCGAGTTATCCGAGTCCGAGACATCGAAGTTCAATTGTAACAAATAACAAGTATAGTGATGTTATTGCAATTATGGTTTTATTGCAGAAACTACCACTGATTAATACCAGGTTAAAGGTTTTGCCTGAAAATCTCTTGAAAGCTTCCTGCATTACTTTCCGTGTTGCGTAAATCTACCTTTACTCTATAAATACACTGTCTATGCCTTTGCAAACAGAGTAGACCAATATCAGGATTTGCTATGTTTGCTTATGATATGATATAGATCCGATTCTACAGTTTCCACCATGGCAAAAAAAATCCTGTATTCATGGTCCGTTATAAAACTTCATCGTTTGCATTCATGGTGTCATTACTTCTTAGAGTAATTAACCCTTCGCTTGCTGAATTTTAAAATACATTTCTCCTTCTTTACCCATGCCCTGTTGTATAATTACATATATCTTCACTGTGTACACGTATTTCGCTGTGCAATCACTGCTGTGGAGTGCACTGGTTGCACAATCAACTTGTAAATAGTGCAGACCCTGATGAGACAGCTCCTGCAGGAGCTGTCTCATCTGGGTCTTCACTATTTACAGGTAGGTATATTGACGTGAATAGCAAGCGAAGGGTTAAAAGGATACAATACCTACAATTAGTCCTCCTTTGGGTAGTTTCTTCAAAGAGGCTTTTCAACTCATATAGTTGACAAGTTGCAGGAAATAGCGCTGTCACCGGTGAAAAGGGAACGGCTAAAAAGTCCATCATTATATTTTTCTTATAATAAAAGAAAAAGGACATCTGAGAAGAATAAAGCCACATCTCAAAAGGAATATTTCTGGTTTGCTGATTGAATCATTATACTGTTGTTTATCTTAACCCTTTACTCCATAAATACGCCTATCTACGCATTTGCAAACAGAGTATACCCAGATCAGACATCTCCTACAGGAGCCTTCTGATCAGGGTATGCTCTGTTTGCTTATGATATAATATAGAAATGATTCTCCAGGTTCTGTCATGGATAAAATATTCTGTGACCATGTGCTATTATAGCAATTAACCATTTCCCTGTTCTATGTTTATTACAAATTTCATTACCTACTGAGTATTCAAAATCGATTGGTTCATTCACTGCGATAGTCCTTTGACCACCGATTTCCATAAACTGTGTCTCATTTATCAAAGATGTCAACAATCTTGATGAGCAGTCATCTATATTTTCTCAATATTAACACGCTTCCGAGATGTCTGATCAAGATCTGCTCCGTTTCCTTATATACCATAGAAATAGTCATGATTAATATGACGTGTGCTATGGTCAAAAGTGTTCCTGTTCATGATGCCATTATAAAATCATGTTATTAACCATAGCCCTGTTCAATATTCATGCAGGAAATAATGACATCATGAATATTTATTAGATGAATTTTCATATTGTATTTTTTTCAACAGAAATGTTTTCTTTGGCAAAGCAACAGAAACAGATCAATATCAAGTTAAAAGCAAACAGGACATACCCTGATTAGACGGCTCCTATAGAGCCGTATGATCTGGGTCTACTCTGTATGCAATTGCGTAGAAAAGGCGTTTATGTGTCGGAAATGGTTAATATATGTCTTACATAAATATTAATTAGGTAAAGGGTTAATCCTAACCAATAATCCTTATCTTTCTAGCATTTCGAACTTCTGTTCCCAATTAAACCAACAGGACAGCGGTCACAAACGGTCATATCGTGATAATCAATACACGACCATCTTATATTTCTTGTTTTTCTTTGTATGTAACAGAAATGTTCTCCCTATGGAATGTGGCATTCATTAACAATTTCAGTTCGGGAAACGAGTCACTAACGTCCTTTCCAAACAGTGTAGACCCAGATGAGAGATGAAAGTAGCCCTCTAATCAGGGTCTGCACTCTTTTGACATTTTACACTTTCTTTAAAACAAATCCATGCGTTTTCGAAAAGTCTATTTGACAATCATGCTTTCAAAGGGCTCACATAACAAGAACGTCGAGAAAACGAGCAGATGTTCCCTGAAACATTCTCTGACTGGTGAAGCTTTCTAGGATGTTTATTTGAAACATAAACGTCACTATATGAGAAGTCGTACAAACATTAAGCCGGAATGAGGAACGAGCGCACACACAGGCGGACGAACGCATGCACGTACAGAAAGACGAACACACAAACAGACGGAAAGTCAAAAGCGATCAACTGACTTCTGAAAAAGCAACTGTTCCTCTAAACAGGTATGAGTTTTGTTACAGCTGTTATTGCTTTAGTTTTTAACATTTATAACATTTGGATCCAGATGGGACGCCGAGTAACGTGGCACCTTATCAGAGTCCAACCTGTTTTTCATTCTGAGAATTGTTTTTGAAAAGATATGGAAGAAACAAATGCAGCAGACGACAATAGTTGCAGACATTAATTGCTCAGAGTGCAGAAGGTATTTGGAGAGTATATTATGCTGGACGACAAATGACCTGCATGATGTTAACAACACATCAAACATCAGAGAGTTCTTGGGCATTAGTGAGGCTAAGTGAGCACAGTGAACAATATTGCATCTGTATTTTGCTGTAGTGTAAATCTGGAGTGTAGTCTCGCAGTAAATCATGGTCATTTTGAATGTCCTGCTTTCGCAGCCCAATAACCACTGATATAACTGTTATTACCTACTCATATGTTGATCTCATCGAACTGGTAAAAACTACAACTATATAATATATATAATTAACCCTTACAGCGCTGAATGGCCAATTCCAAACTCAAACAGGTCAAGCTTATGGTGAATATTTAGGGATTTTTCTAAGAAAATTGTAACATGACAAACAGTAAATATCCTGGTGAAAGGGTTACTCTATGAGCCCTATCATATGGGTCTACACTGTTTGCAAAGAAAGTTAGTGACTCGTGTCCAGCATTATAAGGGTTAACCCTAAATCTACTGAATACTCCCTTCCTGGTACAAACTATTGTATCGAACTTCATCACTGAAGAAAATGATTTTCATTACAAACAATGATTGTCCTGATCAAAGGTTTCCCTCAGGTGTCCTTTGTTTTATATATGCAGTTTACACAGGTGTATCCGGGTCCCGCTCATTAAGGGTTAAGACTTCAATGAAAACAGAACAGAAGTGAGACAAGATACATGTATCCAAAAATGATACACGACAGTTTACAGTAATACCAGAAGCACAAATAAAATGCGAGCGTACACTGTAAATGCGGGTGTTTTGAATCTAAACACTTCTGAAAACACATAGCTGTAACAGTTTGAAAACACGTGTTACGTGTTTTCAGCAAAAACACGTAAATAACAAAACACTAGTGTTTCGGGGAAAAACACGTTACAGTGTTTTGTTTGAAAACGGGTTACACGTGTTTTGGCCCTGTAACACTTTGAAAACACAAATACGCGTTTTAAGTAATCATAGTGTTTTATTTCAAAACAGTACAGTTTTATTTTAAAATACATTATCCGTGACAGTTTGGAAGATCTGCATTAATAATGACCTTACTGCACTGCAAAAAGTGTAGACCTAGACTAATCGTCCAATCTCAAGACATGGAATCTCAGCAGGTTTGAGATGTTAGCAGCTATACAAAGCACAAACTAGTGCTGAATAGACTAAACGCAAAAAATAGGAATGATATGGATCAACACTTTTGCAAAGCATGAAGATAACGTTTCAGAGAATTACATCAAGTTTTATTCAGAAACTAGGTCTTAGACCCATGTGGCAAAACATGTACAATATATATATGGCAGACAGTATAATTGAACAAATCAAAATCATACGTAATAATTGATAGTGGTAGCATAAAGGATGTGGCAAAATCCATTTACCCAACCAGAAGACTATATATATCGCTCTCAGCCTCAAATGCTTGCATTCATAATATTTGCATTCACATTTTAGACATTTTTTCATTCGATGTCTCATTTTGATAACTCACAGTTCTCCCAAATCTGATCAACATTTGTTTCGAAACGAAACTAGAACTGTCACTGAAGGTGATGATACCCTAACTGAGGACTTAAGTCCAATCAGGAGCAGTAACTCTAAATTCTTTGGAGGATTTGCTAGAAAATTATGTCATTCACACATACACTTTATTACAAATGCAGTGAAATGCATATATTAAATTTCATCTAAATCCAAGAAGAATTTATGAGGTAGTTTGCGTCATGTGTGCAATATTTTGTCCAAGGCCGAACAGACCGACAGACAAACCAACAGATTGACTCCTATATACCTCCTCTCAAACTTTGTTTGCTGGGGTATGATTACAAGAGTGACAATTGGATGAATGTAGATATTCTAAAATAGAATACAACTATATTTATCTATCAACGGACCATTAATCCATTACCTCATAGGCTATTTTTAGATACAACCTCTTTGAATAAATCTACCGAAAAGGAGCATTAACTAGAGAAAAGGAAAAAAATAGAATTTTGTAGTTTGAAACAATTGTGATAAATATCTATTTATCACAATGGTTTCACAAAGTGACTTCTACAGAGTCGCCAAAAGTCGTCAATATGAGGGAATGGGTTAATAGAAAGTTAAATATACTGCCAAGTGCCAATATTAGCAGTAATACTTAAAATGGTATACACGTGACATCCGGCTAGACATATTAAATCATCACATGATCACTTATAACTTACTACAGAAAACCCCATTAGGAGCTTTTTGCATTGCCTCCATTATTCCTGGCCAGAAACCAATTCAATTGGAGTCTTATCTGGATCCAAATTGTATGAAGTATATCCAATATTTCAAAGATAATTAACTGTTCTCCCACATTAGTCAACCTTTTTTCGAAACGAAAATACAAGAGTGACAAGTAGTTGAATGCAGTTATTCAATTTACATGTACTATTAATTTCATCTACACATCATCATGACCATGAGAAAGTTAAACAGACTGCAAACAGTTGCAGTGATACTTTGTCTTATATACATTATACTCAAATCCGGTTAGGCATTTTAAGATTCACCATTTGACCTCAATTACATTCAAGTTAACATGTGTCGTGATCTTACATCATTAAACAGATCAATTTATTATTGGATGAAAGCAAGACAGAAATTAAGCTCTTTAAGGAGCTTTCCACATTGCTTCCATTATGCAGTAAGCTACAAATTGCTTTTGACTACATGCACTCATCCAAATTAATACACTTAACAATACTTTCCAATTTCAAAACCTACCGAATATTCATGCAGAAAATTATTTCATTTTAACATGGAAGATGGAATATTTATGCAAACAATTAACTATTAACTATTCTCAGTTGCAAAATAAAGTGTGTTCTTTTTAATTTAGAATATTTTACTATTAAGTATTTAGAAGACGTATCGTACCCTCTCCTTTCTCACTTAAAACCATCCACTTAGACTGATCGTAACTCAAAATGTGATGTGTGCACACTTTATTTTGTAACTGAGTATATTTGCTCAGCTATATCTATTTGATTTTAACCATTCAAATACCAAGTAAATCTTGCTGGATTATAGGTAATATGGAGGTAATTTCATTTCATCATCACTTGCTCAGATTCCAAAGCTTCTCTACTTTGTTCATGAACTGAACAAATGAGGCTGTCTTCTGGCACTGAAACGGGTGTTTGATGATAGTTTGCTGGCAAAAACCAAGGAGCTGAGAGTATCATCTAGGATAATTCAAATCTATAATGCAATACCATCAAATCAGAAGAAAGAGCCCCTCCATGACTGATTTTGTGTCCGCCGGTATCATTGTTTATCACCTATTAGGCATATGCTGTCAATCTCGTTTTCCTCAGTTAGTATGACAACTAGACTTGGTTGATCTAATGGCCTGGATGCCAATAATCCCTGACAAATGCGACTCCTGAACCACCTGAAACAAAAACTTAACCATTTATTTTGTTTCAATAGACACAAATGCCAAACTATATCAATAAAAATATAAATCTATAAGCATTAACCAATTTTAGATGAATGTAGACCCCAATATCCATCTGCATGAGTATTATAATTTGCTAGTTTTCAACTACACAGTGGATCAAAAGAGAATACTTTATTTTATAGAGTGAAAAGCAAAGGAAACTAGAATTCGTTTTAAAAAAAACAATGTATGTCTCCCCAAATCCCCACCATCTTCACTTCAAGGCTGTTCACTTGTGAATTTGGGAAATAATTCCTCAACATAGAATATAAGCAGTTAGACACATAAGAATTTCACATTTGGTTTTTCTCTCATAATTTATTTAACATTTTTAGGAAGTCTAAAATATATTGCCTTAAACTATATTGTTTTCAAAATTCCCTGACATTTGCCTATATTTTCAAATTTTCCTGACAGTTGTCAAAATTCCCTGACTGTAGACAAGTCCCTCACCTTAAAAAATCAATTTCCCTGACATGTGGCAACCATGTAATATATAATGAAGAAAATTTCAGTTCCTAATTAAGGTAATAATGGCTGAAATTGTATTCATACATTCATGGGATGTACATATGGATGGGCAGACAAGAGCATGATTATATGCCTCTCGCCTTGCTGCCAAGTTGCTGGGGGCATAAAAAGAAATGTACTATTTGTTTATTGGTGTTTAACATGACTTTTCAATGTTATGACAATGTTTTGTTAATTTCAAGTCTAGGTCTAGATAGATTTCTCTCATGCCCCTAATGGGACATTAACTAATACACAGCAAAAGAGAGGCCTTGCTAATGTTCATGTATTTTGATGGCACCTTTTAAACCCTCTTTGTAATGGAGGTCCCTTCCCCTAAAGTGTTTTTCAAGTTTCAAGTTTGTCTTGAAATATATAATATTATCTTAGTAAATTATGAAGTGTTTGACTGTTTTTTTGCATACATACTGTGATCAGGTATTATAGAGCTTAACCATATTAAATGCTATGTACAGTAAATAAATACAGGAGCCATCATACCTGTGTCTACTTTGTAAGCAAACGTATATCTACAGACTTTAGGGATAAAGAATGACTCATGTATGATAACGAATATTCTTACCTCCACAGTAGACAACTTAGTGTTCTTCAAGGGTTTCCATTGCTGCTAGGTTCAAACCTGTCAGACAGTTGTTCCCCTTGACAAATGACCCAAGCAAGACTGCACTTGAAGACAGTTGACGCCATAGCGTAATGTGTATGGTGGCACCATCTTGCGAAATGGTCATTGTTCTGATGTCTGCAGGTGCAGAAACTGCACCAATAATCACCATGTGTTTTGCCTCCATCTGAAAATGTATGAACAGGACAACTAAAGATACAGATTGCTACCATACTACAGATAGTTAATTGAAGAAAACCCTTAAGTTACACGATGAATATTCAATGAAAAATAATCAAATCATGATTATTTATTAGTTGATTTTTTTCACTAGGGGCAGAAACTACAATCATGTCTGAATAATTCCTTTGGCAAACTGAGCAAACCCTGATCAGATGGCATCATCAGGAGCCATCTGACCTGGGTCTACTCTGTTTGCAAAGGTGTTGGTTTAGATCAAAGAATCCATCAGTAAATCAAGTCTTTATTAACCCTTTACTCAATATACACAATTTTACACATTTGCAAAAAGAATAGACCCAGATCTGATG
This sequence comes from Azorinus chamasolen, assembly GCA_963576725.1. Lineage (NCBI taxonomy): Eukaryota > Metazoa > Mollusca > Bivalvia > Cardiida > Solecurtidae > Azorinus > Azorinus chamasolen. The sequence continues at coordinate 86,106,147 of OY755243.1, read as the reverse complement.
CTTGCTATACATGTAGGATCCACCTGAGGCTGATCAGAGTCTGCTCTGTGTGCTTATGGTATACATTGCCATGGTCAAACATACCTGTGTCAGAGTGATATTATAACAATCAATCTCATTACTATTCATGATGTCATTATTTCCTACATGGTGTAAAAAATTAAGTAGACTTTAACATCCATATTACATCATAACAGCAGTCAACATACATGTAATTTATCCCTAGCCTATAAACTCATTACTTGGGCTTACTTAGACAAAGGCTTATTCACATATATTGCAACCAGTGCTGTTCCTGATCAGACAGTCTCTGAGCCAGTGTCATGAATAAGTGAATGGAACTGGATCAAACACTGATATTAAACTAAAGCAAAACCTATTTCAAAACGCATTGAAAATAATGAACCCAAAAGATCAGAAAATCAAAATATAACAACACTAAGAATGAGGTACAGAAGTTCAAAACATTTCAGATTTTTTTTCGTCTCAATGCCTCTATTTATATAATAAAATGTTGTCTGATCTGGTATGATACAATATGATAATTTATGATACAACTTTCAGAATATGTCTGATCAGCATCTGTACTGTCTTCATTCAGAATTTGATAGCTTTCTCCTTCTTCCATGTAAGATATTCCTTGAAATTAAATTCAATACAACAAATGAGACGATGATTATTCAAAGGGGGTAATTATAAAGGTATGGTACAAGATTTAATTAAGTCTGATGAGGTTGGTACTGAATAGGACGGTGACGGGCCAAAACCGCCCAATTTTTGTGTCACCTGCCGAGAGGCGTGTGTCACATAGGGATCACTTTTCCGTCGTCTGTCTGTCCGTCTGTCTATGTGACTTTTCTTATTCTAACACTTCTCCATGCAGGTGACACATGTGTTCCTTTGAACACTCTTCTTATGATATATTAACATGTGTTACTTCCATGTATGAATATGTAAAAATAAATGTACATGTAATATGGTGAAAAAGTTGTGACTTGACTGGGACTCGAACCAATGGCCTCTGGCTTACCATGCCATCACTCTACCGACTGAGCTACAAAGCTACACTATCAACTGTTTCACCACAATTTCTATCCGACTACATATGAATGATTGAATGAATGTATTGTAAGAATATATCACATATCAGTGATTTTTTTCACTTTTGGGGGAATGGTGGCGGGGCCCTTTGATAGGGGAAAATGCACATGTGAAGTTATTATATGTATAAACATTATTTTATCTTAATATCTGAGCCTTGATCTGATAAATTAAGCCTTAGTGACACTCAAACAGCTGCATTGTCCTTGATGTGGCTGCTGATCAGGGTCTGCACTATTTGGCACACATCAGTATCATTTTTTGAATGCAGCACATTAAACAGCACACGTCATATAGTTAATATGTTCATACCAATGAATTATCACTTTTTTGACTGATTGAGGTTGTCCCTTTCCAGACCACAGGGGGCCATTTCGTGGGTCTACATGGTCTAAAAGGTAAAAAAACAAATAATTTTGGGTCAGTTTAGTGCTATATTATATACAATAGCACTTAATCAACCCAAATTTTTTTTGACCTTTTACACCATGTAGACCCACGAAATGGCCCCTTGTGTTCAAGACTTATAATCATTGTGGATAATTATTGGATGCTGTTTGAATTATTCAAAGAATGTCGCATCTTAAATGATCTAATCAGAATTTATGAAAAAACCAAATGACTGTCTTTAAGATTAAATGTAAACAACATGGGTTCTTCTTCGAAGGTGTCATAATACATTATAGAGTCAAATATATATTACAAAGATTAATGATGATTTTCTATCAAATAAATTACAAAACTTTATATTAGGACTGTAACATTTTAACCCTTGAATATTTAAGTAAAAAATGATGATGTCATGAATATCAATTACCAGTGGATTACTTTTCAAAATGGCATATTAACACATGAAATTTTGCCAAAGAGAAACTATAGAATCACATCTAGTTATTCCATAAGCCAACAGAGCAGACCCTGATCATATAGGAGCCATCTGATCTGGGTCTATTCTGTTTGCAAAGGCATAGAAAGGCATATTGGCTCCTATAGGAGCCATCTGATCTGGGTCTAGTACTCTGTTACTCTATTTGCAAAGGCGTATTTATGGAGTAAAGGGTCAATTAAGTCTTTTTTTCTCCTGAAAATATATTATTCTATCATCAATACACAACAAGAAAGAAATTGTTATATAATAAGTAAGATCTCATTTAACCCTTTCCTTCATATAAATGTGTTTTCACATATTTCAAACAGATTAGATCCAGATCATACGGCTTCTATAAGGGTCGTCTGATCTGGGTCTGCACTGTTTGCTAATGGAATTTGAAAGATCTAAAATGGCTGCAATTTTCCACCTTCTATATTTTGTTATTACTATTTTGGCCATGAATATATTCAGAAGATCTACATTGAGGTATTGATATTTGGAATAAACACAGAAGTTGAACAGGGAAAGGGTTAAATGAACACTACCACATCTCATAGTCTCATCAATTAGCTCTTAAACACAGCATGCTAATTTTCTGATGGTTGCCGTCTGACGGAATATCGGGAAGTAGCTCAATATCACCATTTAGTAAACAAATTTATGTGAAATATCATATTTAACCAAAATATACATTATAATCTACTACCAAAATGTGGGCCGTTTTGACATGGGAAAATCTGGTCTGAGATACGTGAGCCGTTTTGACCCACATTCAAATTCAATAGAAATCTTAATCAGATGGTAACTAGTACGAATTGTTTTGGGACGAAATGATATCTGTAAAAGCATATTAAAGATTAGTCTACATATATATGCAGATCTAGATAGTTTATAATTTATGGGCCATTTTCAAAAATTTTACATAATCCAGTGATCCTTATTTCAGCTTATTTGTATGTTTATTTTCAAAAGATTTGTGGTTTTATCCATTCAGTGAGTGTATATATATGAACGAAATCGGCAAATTTATGCTCTACATAACTAAATATTTATCAAAATATCATTCTCATAGCGCGTGGAACTTACCATTTTGTATGTGACTTCGCCAGTTACTTTTGTTTCTCCCAAAAATGAAGTAATTTCGGTGGGAAATCGGGTACAGAGAACTGCACCAATATGATTTATATCGCTACGTTTTAATGTTACAAACATCATTTAACCCAAAATTGTAAACAAAAATATGAAAATGAAACAAAGAAAAATGTAACTTCTCGCCGTGTCCTTGCTGTTACCATCAGAAGTATTAGCTGTGTAATTGTTATAATCATGTTAAAATACTTCAATAGCTTCTCCCTAGATGATGTCACTTCTTGTGATGTAATAATACTAGCTTTTAACTTGCTAAAAATGTGATTTGCGAAAGGCTGGCCAATAAGGTATATATGCACTAGATAATAATTGTATTCTCTGTCTATGATGTTATGGATATTTCATACACTAGTTTGCAGTTTTGGGGTATTGTAAATGTTATTATTGTAAATTTATAGTGTGCTGATGTGTTGGTCTAAGACATGTGCTACTAGGGATCTATCATTTTCTAAAGAAGTTCAAACTAATATAAAATATGTCCATGATGTTACTGTCATTGGTGTTACTGATTTTTAAATAACAGTACGGACAGGTTTGGTCCCTTCATGGACAATGTGAAATACATGAATAATTTTTCGAATTACACAAACGCAGGCTTGTTTCAAACTTACTTAGATTAATCATAATGTAATATTGGCATCCCTTGAAGATAACCAGTAACATGTGATACCATTCTTTGCAATAGTAACACACAAAATGGTAACAGCATGGACATGACATGGTAACACAGAGGACAAATTCATTTAACATTCATAGTTAAGAGAAACAAATGCTTCCGGTATTGAATCAAATAAGTTGAATTTATACTAATAAGTTAGGTACTTTCAGAAGCACGGATGTTAAAAAGCATATTTTAATTTTAGGTGTTGTGTGAGAATAAGCAATTTTTAGTAACATGAATGACAATATTTCAGTTACACAATGGACAATTATTTACTATGTTGTGTCCAATTGAATGAATGAAAACCTTAAACACGCTGAGTTAAATGTTATATGACTGTCATTGTAAAATTAAACGATTATTTGGTATACATGTATATCAGATAAGGTTTACAACCCAATTGTGCATAAACGCAAACAAATACATAATTTTCATATTCTCCATTAAACAATAACACCAATGACAAATTATTGCATAACATGATGATCAAAAAGACATGATTTATTAGCCCATGTTTGCCTACAGTCATAATATATGGCAATGAAAAACAACATAGCATAACACTATTGATTGATTTAAAAAAACACTATTAAGAGTGTGTTTACATTATAGGAACAAACATGCCTATGACAAATGCCGAGAAGCAATAAAGTTCCTTGCAAAACTAGAAATGTGTGCTTAGGACACTGATGACCCTACTTCAGATTTTTTGTCACAAAAAGTAAGGGCCATAATCATGTATGCAACAACTGAAACAATTTACATGGCTATCAAACTTGACCAAGATATAATGGCCACACACATGCGCGTAATGTTTGTTGAGGATTGGACAAATACTTTCCAAGAAAGAGGCTGGAAAGATGTTTTTACAGTCATTTTTGCAAATAAAGGGTCGCAACTCCTAAATGACTGAAGCAATTTACATGGGTATCGATCTTGACCAAGATATAATAGCCACAAACATGTGTGTAAAGTGTGGTGAAGATTGAACAAATTCTTTCCAAGAAAGAGTCTGGACAAGATATTTTTGAAGTCATTTTTGCAAATGAAGGGTCATAACTCCTAAACGACTGCAGCAAATGAAGGACCGCAACTCCTAAACGACTAACGCGATTTACATGGTCAATGACCAAGATATAATTGCCACAAACACGTGTGTAAAGTTTGGTGTGGATTGAACAAATACTTTCCAAGAAATAGCCCGGACAAATCCTAGATGTGCATACGGACAAGGGCAACGCTATATGCCACCACTATGTGGGGGCATAAAAACTGCAAATGACATCAACCAGCACAAAGCCTTATGTTCCAAAGACATAACCCCACATAATCAAGTTGAACAGTATGTGCTGGTACAGTATGACAAACAACCATATCTAGGAATATTGACTGTTTTTTCTTTTTTCTTTTATTGACTGTGATGATTTTGAGATTTAAGTTATATGCACAAAGATGACTGGAACTTGGAAACATGTTCGTTTTATTGGCCAAAAGCTATGCGAAATCAATGCTGGTATAGCATGGATGACATACTGAGATCTATACCTGAACTTATACGACAGGGTAGACATTTTCGTGTAGATACAGTAGTAAATAAAATTAAAGACATTTAAGTGTGATTTAACCCTTTACTCCATAAATACGCCTTTTTAAACAGTGTTGACCTTGATCCGGACGACTCCTTTAGGAACCGTCTGATCAGTCTTTTCTGATTGCTGATGGAATAATATAGATATGTTTTAAATATAAATTATACTGAATTATTTACACTGTCTTTTAGGGTGGGGATGGAATAAGTGCGAGGTTGGACGCCCAAAAACCGGTTTAATCCCCTGTGATTTTTGTCACTGACCGTTCCAAAACGGTACTTCCATCTTCCCCCTATTGTATGTTTGTTTTGTCTTTGTGCATCTGTTGATGTTTTTATAGTTATGTACATATGATGTTTCCTTATGTTGCTGTTCGGGCGGCTGTTTGTTCTGTATGTGGTGTTTCCTGCAGGACTCATTTTTGTACTTTTGGCAAAAATGCCATGTGCTGATATGCCATTTAAAAATTTAACCTGATTAATATTCATGATGTCATAATTTCTTACATATATATTCATGGAGTAAAGGTTTAATGTGAAAATGTGAGAACAGTTAGAATATATGAAAGGGTTAAACATAATTGTGTGATCATGTTTGCATGATGCATAATGTCCTTGTAGTTACAACTTTGGTCATTCATGTTACTTCCTAATTTACAAACTCATTCTGCTAGAGGGGCCTTTCATGATGAAATTTATTCTTTACATTGAAGTTGGTAAGTCTGTTAATTGAGCCTCCAATGAAGAAAAGTATATAATAGTAGTAACATCGCTATTACATAAATAACTTTTGTGCTATGTCCATTCTGTTACCTTTGCTGTACATGGTGTTACCATGATTTCCTTGGCGTTACCAAAGCTTTTTTGAGTTGTATATTTTTTCTCCTGTACACTATATTTGACAGAAACCAATTTCATTTGTCCTTTCTATATTTTGTAACCGAAAAGTGAAAAACCTTTTGTATTATTTAATTCTGGAGATAATGCTTGAAATAGAAAATAAGGGTTTTATTTGCATTGTAGTAGCTATATCTAAAAAGTGCACATGCTTAAGATGATTATATGCATTCAACATTTATGATTTCACAGATGATGTGGATTTTGTAAATATATGTTATATAACAAGTTACAGATGTAATAATATTTTTATTTCAATAAAAAAATGTTATTTTTCACATGTAACACCATGGACAATGATAAGCATCATAGCAGTATTAAAGACCCCCAAACATTTTTTTCCATGTTAGAATTGTTTTGTTCTGTAGTTAATTATGTAAATAAAGTGTGGGGAAACCCTCTTATGCTATACATAGATTATTCGTGTGTCACCGCGTGACGTCATATACTGACTCCGCCTTCCCCCTGACCCTGAATCTGTGAACCCCTTCAGCATCCCCGGCAGTTCGATTCCAGATACCAAATAGTACAGACGTACATAACATATAGCATACATATATACAGACCACGAGTCCACGTGTTCCTCAGAAGACTTTGAGGTAAGTTCACTGTTGTCTGTGAATTGTATACTGATTGTATTTAGGAAATCACAACATTGGCGTTGTCGGCTAAAGTCGGATATTGATTTTAGTGCGCTCAAAGTTGGGAAATCCTGTGAAATTTTATTGTAATTTGTATTGGTGAAACTTTGAATAGGGAGTTCGGACGTTCGGAGTTTGCCCAGCCGTTACTCAAGTTTCTAAAGTTTCCAATAGCTTTATAGTAGAGTTTCGTTGTCTTTTGCATTGTGTTGCAATCCTGATCTCGGAGTCTGCCCGTCAGTGTTTGCATGCAACGTGTAAAAGAGGTCAATAAGTTTATGTTACTGTACTTTTGGAGTCGGCTCACTTCGAAATTTCGCTAAGGGTTTTCCGCTTCGGAGTAACAATCCGGTAAGGGATTTGTGTATATTCGAATCGGGAAGGCTGTTAGCAACAGTTTGAGAGTCATTTTTTCGACCTCCGAACTATAACAACGTAGTTCCAATTTTCCACGTGACTTTCGTATTTTGCTAAAAAAAAATTTGTAAGACGCCATTGAGGTCTCCATTTCCGGCATTTATGCGCAGACGTGGTGCGCAATAGGATTTTGGCGCTAATTTATTTGTTCGCGTCTCGCGTGAAATTCACCCGAGATTTTCGGTCACAAACAACATTGACAACATCCGGTTTAGCATTCGCTACAAAATTAAATCGAAAGTAGATTGAAATTATATCGTTTTGACCTCGAAATTGAATTAATTTGTATATGCAAGTAGGGATAATAGGTTTAAATGGTAACGTGAACTACTTTGTCACTTCCCATCTAAGCGATCCAAAATTTCTTTGATGATTTTGTCATTAAATTTATAATAAATTCCGGAGTGATAAACTCATATGAACAGGTAATAAAACAGTCAAGTTAAGCACTACCTGAAATAGCTTAACAGTTTAGAAAAATTATTTTATACAGTGCTGGTGCTGCATTGTCAATCCGGAACTTGTTATAAATAGTGTATCTGTATTAACCCCATTTACAGGTTGATTATATTGTTGACTTTTATCAATAGTTGATTGTGTCGATTATATTTGACCTCAACTATACGTTATTGTGTCCTGTTATAAACTACAGTGTCTGTATTAACAATATTTACAGGTTACTGATTTTGTTGACTTTTAACTATAATTGATTGTGTCAGTTCTATTTGACCACAACTATAGGTTATTGTGTCACTATTAGTAGTTAAGTAAAGTTAATTGTGTCAAGCCAGTTTTGACCTTTTTACTATATATAGTTAATTGTGTCGAGTTAAATTTGACCTTTTTAACAGTTCATGTGTCAGTGGTTGACCTTGAATATGATACACTAATTGATTGATTAGGCGGTTAGGAATTCTTGTAGATAATTAACGCCCCACAATGTCGTACGGTCGTTCTGCACAAGCAATGCCTATCAAAATCAGGATCAACTTTTGCTCTCCAAGAGATTTAGAGTCCATTCCTGGTGTAGGGAAAAAGACTGTGGACCTAATCTGTAGCATGAGAGAGGCGAGTGGCAATATTACACCAGAGGAGTTTGCCACAATAGGAGTGAGAAATCTGCCAGCCGCAATGGAGGCTATTGATTTTGAGCCCTGGACCCCAGCTAGGCCCACCGGTCCCCATGAAACACCATACAGGAGTCAACTTGACCCGTATGCCAGTCAATGGAGACCCGGCCCAAGTTCATATTTCCAGGGAGCTTCAATGCCAGATACAGGGTATGGATACCAACCTATGACTGCCATGGCGTCTACACCAGACCCCGGTCACGGGTATCCATATCCACCAATGCCGACTAGGGCGTCTCCAATAGACCCCGGTCGGGGATATGGTTATCAACCAATGACTGCTTCAGCGTCTCCAAGAGACCCCAGTCAAGATTGGCGATGGACCCAATATCGTTCACCACAGACCCCGCTTATACAGCAGTTAAGGGTGAAAAAGGAGTCCGAAGACGCGACCAGTGTTCCAACCACCACAGAACCCAAATCGGAAATAATAAAACCTCCACCCAAGGTTAATGTCCCGAGGGGTATTAGTTTTGATGGAAAGTCCGATTGGCAGGCTTTCATCAATAAGTTCAGTTCATACGCTGATACGGAAGGCTGGAATTCTAAGACCCGCCGAGATGTCCTCTCATGGGTACTTCAAGGACCGGCGAGCAAATGTTATGCCAACATGATAAAGAGAAACCCATCTCTTGATTACTTTGAGGTAGTGCACAAACTGGCCAAGCGTTTCGACATTCGAGACCTACCAGAAACTACACAGATGCTGTTCTCATCTGCAGTGCAAAACCCGAAAGAGTCGCTCATAGAGTGGTGTGAGAGGCTCACTAATTTGGCCATAGAGGCATTTCCAGACTGGACCGATGACCAAATTAGTCGTCAGACAACCCTCCGGTTTCTTCAGGGGTGCTCTGACAAAGAAGCTGGCTTCCACGTAATTAATGCAAAGCCACAGACCCTGGAGGAGGCCGTGGACAAGGTCAAAAGATACCAACAGTCGTCCATGGCAATATACGGCAAGACTCCAAGGCTGAGACAAGTGGAAGAAGAGGAGGAGGAATATGCGTCTGCAGCTCGGGCAGCTAGAGTTGATGGTAATAGACGTCCGCAACGGACCTTTACCTCACCAAGAAACCAACCCGAGGAAGGCAAGAGGGTTGATAGAATAGAGAGTTTGGAGAGAAACGTTGAAGGGCTCATGAAGTCTATGAAGACCATGGAGGCCGCACTCAGATCATTAGAGTCAAAAATGACTATGACGAGTATGACCCAAGCTCTGAAAAGCAACCCGACTACTCCAGTAAAAGTTGACACAGCGGACGACAGGCAGAGGCGCGTCTGTTACCAATGTGGTCAGGAGGGTCACTTCAGGGTAAATTGCCCTCAGAAAAAGAAGGTGCGTGAAATTGGTATGGACGAAGATGACAGCACCGACGAGGATTTAAACGAGGACGGGTCGGAAAATTAGGCCAGTTGCCGACCCAAGAGAGCAGTTTGAGTGGCCTGACGGTTGAAAACTGTGACCCGTTTAAAGAATCGCCCACAGGAGTCCGAGTCAAGTCAAGACAGGACCCAGAGCGAATCCCTTCTTTTGTGTTGTCAAGGGTCCGATCTGAACAGACAGACACATGTCAAGGTGTAGAGTCTGCTCTAAAAAGAGAGACCGACCTTAATGAGGTGTTAAGTAACTCTGATAAGGATGTGTCTAGGCTAGAGACCACCAAGAAGACAGAGCCCGATATACCGGAGGACGAGGAACCAGTGGTGCTACAACTGAGATCAGGTCCGACTTACCGTATACCAGTGAAACTGGCAAACCTGGACCTAATGGCAGTAGTGGACACAGCAGCCCAAGTCACCATTATATCAGATAAGGTGCTAAAGCAGCTGGAAGTCCCACCGCCAGAAATCAAGAAAATTGTGCTGCATACTGCAGGAAGGGAAATGAAAATGAGTGGTTCAATAGTAGGACCTGTCCCCATGCAGTTAGGAAAGAAATGGTGCAGCGAAGAGATATATGTAGCCCCAATTCAAGATGACATGCTTCTGGGTCTAGACCTGCTGAGGAAACATTGTGGAGAAATTGACCTGAAAACGGACACTATCCAGATTGATGATGTCCCAGTAAGCATGGAATTATCCGGAAAAAAGGGTGTTTCCAGAGTAGTGGTAGCAAGAAGAACTATAGTGCCACCAAACTCTGTGGTATTGGTGCCATGCAAAACCGGAACCAAGACTGGGCAGTTTGTGTTTGAACCAAGATCGACCCTGCCCGCATTGGTGCCCCGCACAGTGCATGCTTCAGATTCGTCGGTATTGATATGTGCAGTGAATACTTCTGACAGAAATGTGACCTTTAAACAGGGTCAGCGAGTCGGAAAGGCAGAAGAAGTGGCTGTAATACGGAACACAGTCAAAGAAGAACCAGAAGACGAATACTCGGCCAGTTCCAAAGGTTTCTCAATACCGAAACATCTGGAGACAATGATTGAGAATTCGAATGAACACCTAAGTCCTTCCCAAGTGCAGCAGTTGACAGAGTTGACCACGAAGTATCAGGATGTCTTTGCACAAGACGACTTCGATTTGGGCAATTTTACTGAAATCGAGCACTCCATAGACACAGGTGAGGCCCCTCCGGTGAAACAGAGAATGCGGCGAACACCTGTGTGTTTTGTGGATGAGGAAAAGGCAAATCTGGATAAAATGCTGAGAGCCAAAGTAATAGAACCATCTACATCCGAATGGGCAGCGGCTCCAGTTTTGATCCGGAAAAGGGACGGACAGGTCCGTTGGTGTGTGGACTACCGTGCCCTGAATGCGGTAACCAGGAAGGATGTCTATCCGCTTCCTTTGTTAGATGAATGCATGGACACCCTGGCAGGCAATACATGCTTCTCTAAACTGGATGCGAACTCAGCATACTGGCAGGTGCATATCAAGGAATCCGACCGAAAGAAAAGCGCGTTCATTACAAAATATGGCTTATTCCAGTTTGTACGAATGGGTTTCGGATTATGCAATGCGCCTGCAACATACAGTCGTATCATGAATTTGGTTCTACGGGGACTGAATTGGGATACTGTGTTAGCGTTCCTGGATGACATCATAGTGATGGGAAAAAACTTTGAGGACCATCTGGTGAACCTAGAGGGTGTCCTAAAAAGGCTTCAGGAGTATGGCCTAAAGCTGAAGCCACGAAAATGTGAGTTCTGCAAACCAAGGGTGAAGTTCTTGGGTAGATGGGTAGGGGAAGAAGGCCTGCAGTTGGATGACGAAGACATTCAAACGGTAAAAGACTGGCCCCGACCGATGTCTACACGAAATGTGGAACAGTTTCTGGGTCTGATGAACTACCATCGGAATTTTATTCAAGATTATGCCCGGATGGCTGTGCCCTTGTATGAGCTGACAGGAAAAAATCCCTTTGTTTGGAAACCTGTGCACGAAGCAGCCTTTGAAGAGGTCAAGAAAGCTCTGACCCAGGCTCCAGTTCTCGGGTTGCCAAACAAGACCGACCGTTTCGTCTTGGATACAGACGCTTCAGACGTAGCCATTGGTGCAGTGGTGTCTCAGGTCCAGAGCAATGAAGAGAAGGTGATAGCTTATGCAAGCCTTGGACTGTCACCAGAACAGAAGCGTCACTGTACCACTAGAAAGGAGCTCCTGGCCATTGTAAAGTTCACCAGGCAGTTCCGACATTACTTGCTAGGGCGTCCATTTACTGTCCGAACGGACCATAGCAGTTTGACTTGGCTAATGAATTTCAAAGCCCCGCAAGGTCAGCTTGCTCGGTGGCTAGAAGAGCTGAGTCAATATCAAATGACTCTACAACACCGACCTGGGAAAAAACATGTCAATGCTGACAGCATGTCGAGACGTCCGCAGACAGAGTTGTTGTGCCCAAATTATCAGCTTGGGGTGACGCCGAAAGATCTTCCCTGTGGGGGATGTCGGTACTGTGAGAAAGCCCATGAAAACTGGGGGGACTTTGCCATGGAAGTAGATGATGTGGTTCCCTTAGCTCAGATAGCCAGGAATAAGCGGTCAGAGAGGCAGCTTTTTAAAATCTTGGACACTGACCCTCCCATGTTTGAGGATGAAATCAGAGTTTCCAGAGTAGGGATGGTCACCGAGTCTGACTATATAACGGTTGAAGAAGTCAAGGCTCTAGATACCAGATCAGACACCTTAGAGTGGGCTGAGGAACAGGACAAAGACCCAGACCTGCGTGTGATTTTGGCCTATCTGAGAGATGGAATAGAACCCTGTGACCCAGATTTTTTCCTGGAGAATCCATATGCGAAGTACACCTGGATAAATAGGGAGTGCTTCTCAATAGAAGGTGGATTTCTTAGACGAACAGACCCGAAGGGTAAAGGTTGTCATAGAGTCGTTCCAAGATCATTGCAGCGGGACATCATGTCAGCCTATCATGACCTACCCTCTGCAGGACACCAAGGGGTGGAAAGGACCAAACTTAGAATTAAGGAAAAGTATTGGTGGAGGAACATGGGCGTTGATATAAAGTCCTATGTGGCAATGTGTGGCCTGTGTAACAGAAACAAGAAGCCAAACAGGCATGGTAAAGCTCCTCTCACTAGTTACCAAGCAGGAGCACCCATGGAGCGAGTGCACCTAGATTTTCTAGGCCCCTTGCCCAAGACATCCCAGGGGAATGAGTATGTGTTGATGATGGTGGACCAATTCACAAAATGGGTGGAATGTGTCCCCTTGCCTTCACAGACTGCTGAGGTGACTGCACATGCAGCCGTCCATGAATTCTTTACCAGGTTTGGTTGTCCTTTTCAAATTCATACGGACCAAGGAAAGAACTTCGACAGCCAGTTGTTCAAAGCTGTGTGTGAATTGCTGAAGATTCACAAGTCAAGAACAACCCCATATAGACCATCTGCGAATGGACAAGTCGAGAGGTTCAATAGGACCCTGATGAATGCCGTTCGCTGTTTTGTGTCTTCCCAGAATGAATGGGACAAATTTTTGCCGCAGTTAGCTGGTGCATTGCGGTCATGTGTAAATCGGCAGACTGGCTTCACCGCAAACATGCTAATGATGGGCCGGGAGACCAACCAGCCAATGGATCTGCTGTTTCCCGACGTTGAGAAAGCAAATCAGAGCGAAAGCCCGCACGAGTATGTGAGGTCTCTAAGGCAGAAGACCATCGAGGCACATGAGGCAGCCCGCAAAAACCTGAGGTCTGCGCAGAAAACCATGAAACGAGATTATGATGTCAAGGTGCTGGTTCGAACCTATAGTGTAGGAGATCCGGTGTACATATTGGATACAGCTACAGTTAAGGGGACCAGTAGCAAACTCAAGGCTCCGTGGAAAGGACCGGGCATCATATGTGAAAAGATCACCAATGCACTGTTCAGGATTGTCATTAAAGACAAAGGGTTTGTGGTCAACCATGACCGGATCAAGTTGTGCCAAGACGAAGTACTTCCATTGTGGCTAAAGCGACTTCAGCGGAACCCGGAGTTGTTGAAGGCGAAGGCCAACAAAGAGGAGGAAGTGTATTGCTTGTGCAGGCGACCTGACAGTGGGGGGTTCATGATACAGTGTGATTATTGTTTTGAATGGTTTCATGGTCCATGTGTCAATATAACCCCAACCATAGCTAGAAAGACTGATCAGTATGAATGTCCAAATTGCCAGGGAGACCCTGCATGCGGACTTCATTGTTAATTCTTCTCTTCCAGGTATGGCAAGACGTGAGGACCCCCGCAAAGTAGTGGAGGATGTCCTCATGACAGGAAGACAGTTGGAGGAGGAGGAGTTTGTGGATAGGGTCAGGGGAGCGTACCAGCGTGCCGTGGATCGCAGAGATTCTCGTTGGATCTACGAATTCCAACGGAACTGTGTGATCCTAGCTCTGAGAGTGGAGACTGTCCACAGGTACCTGCCAAATCCTTATGGCAGGAATTACAGGACGTCCCAGCGTCAGAGACAACCCAGTGGAGGTCCAAGAGATGAGTGTGAGGACTTCCGCCGGAAGGAGAACCCTGACCTGCCCATCATCAGGACAGATGCGGCCGAGGGAAGACAGAGTCGCTCAGCTACAGTGACCTCTTCCGAAGCTCTGGGGTATGAACATTATCCGGTAAAGGATGATGAGACCCCACCCCCGCTGGTGAGAAACAGCCGGCGAAATACCAAGGGAAGTGAGTGTCCTTCAGGGACCCCACCCGCAGCCGAGTCTGGAGGGCAAATTCAGGCTCTTAGACAGATGTATGGGCATTCGTTTCCTTTCACGATGCCCTTCTCAATGCAGCCCTGTTTTGTCGTCCCCCAACCAATGTGGCATGAAGGGACCAGACAGTGGAACCCGATTCTTCCACCAATGGCAGTCCCTGGCCAAACTAAGGGAGAAGAATCTTACTATGGGGCTAGAAAGAAAGAAGACCCCAGCAGGAAGCCAGAGTATGGTGTCCATCGGACCCGCTCTGACTCACCAGAGGAGGATGACATTGGCGTCAAAGAGACCCGCATCTTCCATCGCACGGAGTCGGGTCCCACAACTAAGGGGACACACCGACCCAGTCGAAAAAGGGAGCTTGGTGTCCGTAGGACCCGTCCCTATTCACCAGAGGAAGACACTGTAGGAGTTAAAAGGACCCGTGTCTTCCAGAGCTCTGGACAAGTGACCCATTCAAGGGAAAGGAAGGAATTGAGGCCACCGGGCCCTGCCTTTCGGAGGAACCGGAGTCGTAGTCCTGTGAGAGAGGACCTCCGGGTCAAACTTGAAAGAAGGCGCCGGAGAGTATCGGTGGGTGAGGAACCCCCTCAGAAGAAGACCCGAATGGACACCAGATGCCCTGTGGAAGGATGCAACATGGACATATCCAGACTCAGGAGACATCTGGACACCCACCACATTCCCGGCCTATTTCAGCACCGTGAGACCCCGGCCGAATTGAACAACCTTCAGTTCCAGTCTCAGCGTCGCCATGCCCTGGAGATGATAGCAAGCTTTCTGTTTGGTAGAGACTCCAGGGTAGAGGACCTAGTAGAGTTTGTGAATGAAAGGATGCAGAGTCAGGACCCCAGTGTGTCCGAAGAAGCCGGGAGAGCCATGGATGCCCTCGCTGAGGCGTCTGGATGGGAAAGACCCCAGCGATGGAGTGTTAGCCCAGTGAATTCACCGGCAGCACTGATTCATTGGAGACCCCTTGCCTTCTTAATCAGCAAGCTGAGTCTGCAAGACCGGCGTGAGGTGTTTCTCCTTTTTGGGGAAAGGTGGGAAGTGCCCAAGGAGGCTCCAAAGAAGAGGAAGAATCGTCCCAATCCAGAAAGGAGAAGGATGTTGCAGGAGAGGCATCAAGGTACCGAAACTTTAGTGGTACAGCATAGGGAAGAGTCTGTTAGACCCCCTGTCCTTAGGGAGATGGCCACTAGGTCTGCAAGACCAGGACCGCCAGAAGCTTTAGCAGTGCAGCATAGGGAAGAGTCTGTTAGACCCCCTGTCTGTAGGGAGCTAGTCTCTAGGTCTGCGAGACCAGGACTATCAGAAACTGCCCCGAAACAAATCTGCTTGAAAGATAAGGGAGGAGCAGTCTCCATTTCATCCTTACAAAAGTTCAGGAAGGATGAAGGACTGAAATTGAGCTTGGAGACAAGTGTAGATTCTGAAGATGAGTCTAGGTTGCTCCAGAAGTCTCCAGCCAAAGAGACCAGTGCAAGCTCAGGAGACGAGTGTGAGCTGCTACTTGAGTCTCCAGTATCTATCTCGGAACCCAGAGGGCAAGAGCCAATGGAAACTGGAGACCAGGTGGTCACAGAAAGTCTACCATCGGGACCCCAGGTGGACCCCACTAGCAGCGTTCCCAAGCGAACGTATGCAGAAGTGTTGGCGTCCAAGAAGGACTCCCCAGTGGCCAGGGTGAAGCCACAACTGGCCCCACGAGATGAGGACAAGAATGAGGCATTTGACTCTCATTTCCACCTAGATCGCCTCAGCAAACGGCTGCGCAAGGACAGTCTCGAAGAGGCTACCATTTACCAGCAGGCCGGCCAGTCGCCCAACACCCCAGTGACCCTGTGTGGTGGTGTCATGGTTTTCTGTGACCCCAGGGGTTATGACAAGATTCCGGAAGGATGGGACCCAAAGTGGAAAATCGCTGTCGGCGTTCATCCTAAAAGAGTACAGGACCTCACTGAAAGAAGGTTCACACAGCTAAAAAAGCTACTGGCAAAGTGTCAGGCATTTGGAGAGCTTGGCTTGGACTACCATGACAGCAACTCCGACCGGTCTAGTCAGCGAGAGACCTTGGAGAAGTTACTCCCTCTATGTCAGCCTAGGCATGTGTTGGCGATACATGTGCGTGGTGGTCCAGGAGATCGATGTTCGATACAGGCTTTGACTGAATGTCTGGAACTTATGAAGAAACATGTATCCAGTAGGCAAAAAATCCATTTGCACTGTTTCACTGGCGATAGGCAGCAGGTGTCCGAATGGACCCGTGTTTTCCCCAGGTGCTATTTTGGATTCACTGGAATGTCAGCACGCTTCAACCGGGCACAGAGAGAGGCAGTTAAAGCCGTCCCCTGGGACCGACTGCTCATCGAGACGACTCACCGTACTTGCCTGTTAGACCCAGCCAGGAGGTCAACACTCCAGTCTATATTGGAGAAGTAGCAGATACGGTAGCACGGATTCGCGTGGCGCCCCTGCAGCTTGTGCTTCAACACACGACCAGAAATGCCAAGTCGTTGTACTAAAGAGACAGTACGGGATGCCACGACACTGGTTTCTCAACCTTCCATTCGGTATCCCCCTCATTCTTAGTGCAGGGCATGGAATGTCAAGTGTTCATTTTATGGATTCAGCCAGTTTATTTTGGTGGTGTTCAGTATGGACCCCCAAACCAGTCAGATCCCTGATAGGAATAAAATGACGTCCAGTATGGACCACGGACGTGAATAAAATGGGGAGGAGTGTGGGGAAACCCTCTTATGCTATACATAGATTATTCGTGTGTCACCGCGTGACGTCATATACTGACTCCGCCTTCCCCCTGACCCTGAATCTGTGAACCCCTTCAGCATCCCCGGCAGTTCGATTCCAGATACCAAATAGTACAGACGTACATAACATATAGCATACATATATACAGACCACGAGTCCACGTGTTCCTCAGAAGACTTTGAGGTAAGTTCACTGTTGTCTGTGAATTGTATACTGATTGTATTTAGGAAATCACAACAAAAGAGTTTAAAGAAGTTAATAAAACACAAAAAACGTACAAATTTTGATTTTTATGTTTTGGAAATTCCATAGACGAAAAATGTACATTTTTTGAAATTGACCCATATATGTACAATTCGATATGCTTCTTTGTCAGGAGAAATAAAATCTACTTACCAAATAACACGGTCCCGTAAATCGTTTGAAAACTGTTTCTGGCCATTTCGAGCAGTTCTGTCTCACTTCAGGTGCTAATGTGTAGAGATCTACGACGTTCTGATCATCAATCATTTGCCTGTCTCTTTTATATTGTCTGTAACGTTACTGATACGACAAATTCAAAAAATGCCTGTAAAGTTGAAACGGGGCTGTTTACCCCACCCACTTATTTACACACGCGAAGTCACAAGGTCACTGTACAGACGCGGATTACTGCTACCTTAAATATATCTATATCAATACAAATGATTTATTGAATGCAGCTTACGATCGAAGCACATATTGTTTTGTGACAGACTTACACGCAACCCGAATATAGGCAATAAATCATCTTATAAATGAAACTGTCGTGTTAGTACGCGGTTCTGAACTCAAAGCTGCAGACGCTCTCATCAGACGCTTGACGCCTACGTCATCAAGACTTTCCCTGATGACGTAGGTGTTTTGTTGCGAAACGTGTTTTCTGGCGGACCGTTTTTAACTTAAACGCTTTGAAAATGGCAGTGTTTTAAAGCACTGTCTGTCTCTGAAAATATTTTCAAAATATCACTTATAGGGCTTACTTCAACAGAATTTAGTCTTTTTTAGATAAAACACACACAATATGGCTTACTACTCTGAGGAGGAGATACAAATGTTAATATAACATTTCATTGTTACTATCTATCTATCTATCTATCTATTTATAATGCCGGACTCCACTTGTCGTGTATTATCGGCATGAGGGGTGTGTGCGTCGTGCAGATTAAAAGCAAATAAAAGTTGTGAAAGGAAGACTTCAAAAGAAGGATAGAGAGGAGAAATAAAGTGAGACAGGTGTTAAAATAGGTGAAAACAAAGAAGCTAAAAACACTGATCCCAGGCCTCAGGGGCGGTTTGAGATGAGGGAGGGGTTTAAGATGTTACGGAACCCCTCGAGGTCAGGCTGAAGGACTGCGTCCGCTGGTAGGCTGTTCCACATCACCACCGTGTAAGGGTAAAAGGAATATTTGAAGTAGTTTGCTGTGGTGTGTACCTGTCGGAAAGATAAAGGGTGCATGTGGCGGGTCATTCTCGTAGGCCTTTCTAGATAAGACGGCAAGGGCATGGCTACCAGCCCATACACAATTTTGTAAAAAATAAGGAGCCGTCCTAGGTCACGTCTGTCTTGCATAGTCTGCCAACCCAGGCCCTCCCTGAGTGCTGTTACGCTATTATAGTATGAATAGTTATGTGTTGTCCATCTCACAGCTCTTTTTTGGACCTTTTCTATTCTATTTATATTTACCTGAGTGCTAGGTGACCATACACTTGACGAATATTCCAATTGAGGTCTTACCAGAGTCTTGTATGCAAATTCCCGAATTTTCTGATTTTTTGTCTTGATGTTCCTGGAAAGAAAGCTAAGAGTTTTATTTGCTGTAGAGGTTATATTTTCAATATGTTTATTCCAGGAAAGGTCCTCTGATAGAGTTACTCCAAGATATTTGGCATAATCTACATGTTCTAGAAATTGGTCATGAAGTTTATAATTATAGAGGGACTTTTTCTTACTTTTGGTGATGGACATAACTACACACTTACTGGGATTGGATTCCATGTCCCATGTCCGTTCCCATTTTGTTAGATTGTCAAGGTCCTTTTGTAGGAGGTCACAATCCTGAATGTTGTTGATGGCTAAGTATACAGCCGTATCATCAGCAAAAAGGCGGACTTGTGAAGTAACAGTATCGGGAAGGTCATTTATATAAAGAATAAAAAGGAGTGGGCCTAAAACAGATCCTTGAGGTACCCCAGATGTTACTGGGACCTCTGACGACTGATCTCCTTCAAGAACAACTTTCTGTGATCTTCCGATCAGAAAGTTCCTGATCCATTTGATAACAGGCTTATTTACCCCATGTATTTCTAATTTGTGCAGCAATTTTAGATGGCTAACTTTATCGAAAGCTTTACTAAAGTCTAGTAGGACCAGATCTGTTTGCCTACCATTTATCATATTTTGTGAAATTTCATCAACAAGCTGTAACAGTTGGGTCTCACATGAACGTCTTTGTCTAAAACCATGCTGTAAATCATATAGAATATCATATTTGTTAAAATGTTCAGTGAGTTTGGACGCAATAATGTGTTCTAGGGTTTTGCATAGAATGCATGTTAATGAAATTGGGCGATAGTTGGCTGGGTCTTCCTTGTCGCCTTTCTTAAATAGGGGTGTGACATTTGCAGACGTCCAGATTTTAGGGATCTTACCTGTATCAAGGGACTTTTGGAAGAGGAGCTGCAGGACAGGAGCAATCTGCTTGTAGAGATTTTTCAGCACTAGTGGCTTGATGTCGTCAGGTCCTGCAGCTTTTTCTGGTTTTAAATTTTGTAATAATTTCTCCACTCCTTGGATGCTCACGCTGATGTCTGGCATTTCTGGGAAGGATTTATGGTTTACAGGGAAGGGAAGTTTGAAGTTTGATATTGTTGACAGACAAACCTGTGAAAGTGAAATTGGTGACAGAGAGGAAAACACCGATTGAAACTGTCTGTTAAGTAGGTTTGCTTTATCTAAATTTTCAGTCTCAATAACACCAGTAGAGCTATCCTTGAGTGGAGAAATACCAGAGGCATCTTGTTTAGCACTTTTTATTAGACTAAAAAGCTTTTTGGGGTTAAACTGTGACCCTGCTTGCTTTGAATGTTCATCCTGGTTTACTCCTAGGATATATTCTATGTAACCATTGTAAGAAGCTTTGATTTGCTTCTTTACAGTATTTTTGACCTTTAGGAATGATGCTCTGGTTTTGCTATTTCCATCTTTCTTGGATTTAGCATATAAACGATCTCTTTTCCTGATCAATCGCTTGATTGCCTGTGTTATCCAGGGAAGAGATCTTTTTCCACTGATCCTTTTAGTAGGTACAAATTTGGTAATACCAGTGGAGATAGAGGCTGAGAATTTTTCCCAAATATCCTCTACAGATTTGTTTGGTAAAAATTGTAAAATTTCAGTACATACCTTGTCCATGTACGACTTAAAGCCCTCCCAGTCTGCTTTTTTGTAAAGAGGCACGTTTCTGGGTTTTTGTTTTATTTCTTTTGGTCTTATATTAGCTGAAAAAGAGACAATATCATGATCTGCTATGCCTGGAATACATGATACATTTTCAATAAGTGTACAATTTGAGGTTAAGAATAAATCAAGAGTATTTTCTCCTCTAGTATTTTGAGATACCATTTGTGTTAAATGAAAATCAGACAGAAGGTCAATAAAATCCTCATACAGGTTAGTGAAACTGCATCCTGGTTTTATGGTGGGTGCACACTCACTGCTCCAGGAAAGTTTGGGATAATTAAAATCACCCAAGACCCATACTGTTCCCTTTAAATTTCTAGTTAATTCCAGGGATTTCTTAAGTTCCTCGGCGCTGTGAGTGTCTCCCTCTTTCGGTCTGTAATAGGCTGCAATATATAATGGCTTACTTCTTTCTATTTGAAGTTTTACCCATAAAATTTCACAGTCTGTACTGAGTTTGCTCTGTTCTGTAGCCTGTATAGTATCTTTCACCAGGATAAAAACTCCACCTCCCTTACTTCCTCTATCCCGGCGAAAGGGTGTATAACCTAAACTTTTTGGGAAAAATTCACAATCTCCATGAGAACTGTTTAGCCATGATTCAGTTCCTACAACAATATCAGGACAATGTTGGTCTATTAATGCTATGAATTCTGATTTTTTGTTTACAATAGACTGACAATTTACAAGAAGGACTTTAAGTTTAGAAATAAAATTGGGTTTACTATGTCTATGAGAGTCTATGGGTGGCTGAGTCGGTCGGGTCGTGTCGGTCTGGTCAGTGAGTACCTGGAAGCTGTTTTCCGATGAATGAGATGAGACGGAAAGAGATGAGATACTGGAATAACTTACCCTATCACATCCAGAGCAGACCCACGAGAAGGAAATGTCACATGCTGAAAAATTTGCAAGATTTGTGTACCGACTCTGGCTGACACCCTGGCAATCAATGTGAAACCATTGGAGACATGAATCACACTCCAGGGCGCAGTCAGAGTCGTACACTTCCTGTTGGCACAGCCCACAGGGATATTTGGGTCCAGGATTTGTTTCCACATCTGAGGATAGAGACAGCAACAAAATACACAGGTACGAAAGAGACAGGTTCCGAGACGGTTTCGCAATATGTCCATTTGGGGCATACCAACGTGTACATTTCAGCATGTACGCGCACACGTTTACCTTCACCGGACTGAAATTGTTAGGACTTTCCCTGGGGACGTGTAGCTGTGTGCAAATACTGTGCAGAGCTATGGTAATAACCACCGGGACAAGAATACCTGTAAACATGCCTGTCAAAATCAGCTGATCTGAAAACAAAATGGCGGACAAGAAGGTCAAGGCCAGAAGAAATAGACACAAAAATATTCCAAACAAAGTGAAAACGTCGGCGTTTTAGTGACACGCTTTAGTAAAACACGCGTGTTTAATTCCAAAACGCACCAAAAACGCCACTGTTTTGGTGCAAAACATTAGCGTTATTGAATCAAACACCTTCAAAACACGTTAGATGACGGTAAAATTTACAGTGTACACACGACCCTCGTAGAACTGCCAGTTGCCTGTTCCACACCGACATCATATTCGCTCCTCTAGGAGCTTTCTATATGACGTTCACCGTACATAAGCAGCCACCTGCCTAAAAGTAACTAAACTCTTTTCTTCTAGAATTCCGGTTTAGAAGGGTTTTACTGTACATTCGGTTTCACAGCATTTGTATGCATTATCATGTTGAAATGATTCAATCCCCTAAAATACTTGTCCGTTGTCCGTCAACATTTTCCCTCATATAGACGAATTTTGGCACATTTGCAAACAGAACAGACCCAGGTCAGAAACTCTTGTAGGAGCTATGTGAGCAAGGCCTGTTCTGTTTGCTAGTGAATAGATCTGATTCTGAAGTTTCTGTCTCAGCTAAACTGTGTACAGTAAAACCCCACTCATGCGACCACCTAAAATAGGTATAATTCTTGGTGCTATATAGATGCAAGTAGTACCTTAATACAGGACAAAAGTAATGCAGAAAACTCCTAGGGGAGCTTTCTGCATTACTTTTGTCCTGCATTAAGCAACCACCTGCTTATAGAGACGCTCGTGTTTATTCACCAAGCGGTCGCATTAGAGGAGTTCTACTGTAATTATAAAAATGCAGTCCGTGAATATCCATACAGTAATAAAGCCATGGGGGTGGGTAGAGGTGGGGGTTATGCGTCATGATTTAATATCATAATTTATGATTGATTTACAATCTTTTGAAATGTATCGATAAATAGTTTGAATACTGATGACTGGTGTCGCGCATAGCTGTATAAAGACATACATGTACTCTGATAGTATCATTTATATTTAGTGGTGTATATGTTATCTTCGATGAGAAACAAGAACCAACTCAAGGATATCTGTAATAATATATAATTTATAATATATAATTATAAATGAATAAGCATAAAACATTTGGCAACGTTTCAAACCGAATGCCCAGAGTCCAGAGGTTATCTGCCTAACTTTGTCCATTGCTACAATTTTTCATTTTTATTTTTCTTCATTTTGTTAAAAAAACAGTAATAGTAACAAACAGTTTGGAGCTTGAGGAGACGCCGGGTTACTCGGTGTCTCATATGGATCCAAACTATTTGCATAGGTAATCACAGATCTATGCGGCATTGGCAGCGAAATAGTTAATTGTATGAAGTACATTATTACTGGACCTGTAAGAAACATAAACTGGGGACAAAGAATTTACAAAGGTATATGGAAACACAGTTCAACTTCAATATCTCGAACTCGGATAACTCGCACTTCGGAATAACTCGGTTTAAAAGTATGATCCTTTCTTAACTTTACAATACATAATTGTTCAAAAATGTATCACCACGCATTTCTAGAAACGCTTGGTTCAGCTTAACGCGGGTCGAAAGTAATGCTAAAAGCCCTTACATGATCGTTCAGCATTACTTTAGACCTGAATAAAACTGCGAACTTAAGAAAGTGTTCAGATTAGAAATCGGTTAACTCGAATTTCTGTTATCTCAAAGTAATTTGTAAGGTCTCTTGAAATTCTAGATATCGAAGTTCAACTGTACTCTACCTGTAATAATATGTAATTTATACTTTATTATCATATATGAATAAACATCGTATATTTACCAACGTTCAAACCGAATGACCAATAGCACTCTGATTCGACTCGCTCGCTCGGCCAATGCGTAACGTAAATAAAAATGTAGGTTTATGTAGTGTGATCAGAGTACATTAACCCATTTGCTCCCAGTGGATTCTTCCATGTTTATATATTGGATTAGTCTATCTTTTATCTAAGGGATGTCTGGTCTAAATTTTCATTTTGTTTTATATTGAATTTCCTATTAACAAACAGTGTAGACTCTGATCAGACGCCGCATTATGCGGCGTCTAATCAGAGTCTACACTGTTTGCCTACGTCCCATACATGGGATCGTGGGAGCAAATGGGTTAATAGCCGGAGATAAAAAAAAAATATCCTTGCGCGGAGACTGGCGTGAATGACGTCATTTTCTTATTTCTCTTAGATTACTTTCAGCTCAGGCTGATAAACAAACAAAATGTTTAAATTGTCCTCTAGTTACAGCTGTACATAACCCTTAACTCCATGAATATTCATGTAAAATAATAACATTATGAACACTTATTAGATTAAATTTAAAATTGCATATGCACACAGGAATAATTTGCCATGACAGAAACTGTAGAGTAATATCTATGTCATTCCTTAAACAAATATAGCAGACCCTGGTCAGGCAGTTCACAACTCTTACAGCCGTCTTGTCTGAGCCTACAAAGATGTTCAAATGCGTCTTTTTAAATCTAAACACTACTCCATAGAGTATTTGATCAGATAACCCGTTTGTCATTGAAACGAAAGTCGCTGTTCTGTGCATAAAGTTCGGATTAATAATGTACCCGGTTATCAAGTAAGATATCGTGATTAATTCGTGGTAATAAGATTGGATGTACTGTCATCAAAGACAATGACTAGACTGAGTGGCATTCATGATCTTAACATTTTACTCAATAAATGTTCAGGGCAGAACTAATGACATCATGAATTTTAATCAGGTGCATGTACGGTAAAACCTCTCTTAACCGGAATTCAAGAAGAGAAGAATTTAGATATTTTAGGCAGGTGACTGCTTAATGCAGGGTGAAAGTCATGCAGAAAGCTCCTCTAGGAGCTGTCACCTGTATCCAAGACTGATATTTATACTAAATTTAACGTCCGGTTAAGAGAGGTTTTACTGTATATAGCGGCACATGAACACATTAAACCTTTGCCATGGAGGATTCATGGATCGAGGTCTAAATAATCCCTTAAGCAAACAGTGCAAAGCCTGATATCCAATTTGAGATTTGTCTGAAATCCAAAATTCGAATCTACATTGAAACCCTCGTAAACCACACATTTTAAAGAATTTGGGTATTTTAAGGCAAATGACTGCTTAATGATGGACGAAAGTCATGCTGAAGGCTCCTTTGGGAGCTTTTTGCATGATTCTCACCTTGCATTAAACTGTCACTTGTCTTACAGGGGATGTCCCTATATTCGATGCATTTCAAAAATGCCTAAACATACAAAGTTCATTTGTTTATATACTGAAAGGTAGTATATCGCAAGAAAACCTATCCAATAAACGTAGAAAATGACAAAACATCCATGTGTTTGATATCGACGATCCCGATTTTATTCGCTGATGTTTCATTTTTATTCGGGTTGGGTTTTAGTTTCGTATCTGTTCGCGCTATTCGCGTCTCTCCGACCACTTCCGAGAAAAACTGTGACGTAAACATTGGAGGGGTCGGGTGATCATCAGCAAACCGCGGAAAATTTGGACGGAAAATGCCGATAATACTTTGTTGTAGAGCAAAAACATTATATAGGTATCGATGAAATCGGTTTATTTTGTATCACAGGGTCATTTTTCGATATAAGTTCAAATTGACAATCTTCATAATAATGACTGAGCATAACAAATGCCAAGTTTTATGATATTATTGAAAATATGCGTTCATTGTCAAAGGGACTTCCTCTCTAAAGACCGATATTTGCACTTATTTGAAACGTTAAGACGGATTTTACTGTACTTTATTTTAATGATAGCATGCCTCATGTTAGGCTTCTGTAACGTTTTCGAAAGGGGTTTTCTTCTAATGACAACTAACATCAGCAGTAGCAAAAGCGCTGTAAACAATATATTGTACTTACATGTAATGTTTGAATTGACACAAATCTAAAATTGAGGCAGTGAGGTTGATCGCAATACGACTAAATGATACAACCTCGCTAACTATAATATCAAATATGCCTTTAACCATTTCCCCGTTATATATTTAGCCCAAATTTAACACCTCCTGAATATTCATGGATAAAATAATTATAATGAAATATGGAAGGTTGAACATTGTAGCCATTTTTGAAACTAAAGAAACAGACTTATCAAATTTCATAAGCAAACACGGCAGACCCACCTATAGGAGCCGCCTGATCTGGGTCTACTCTGTTTGCTAATGCGTGGAATACGTTTATACTAAGGAAAGGGTTAAATGCATGAGGATTCCTAATGCAGAAATAATGTAATTGAGAAAGCTCCTATGGGAGCTTCCTGCATAACGTTTATTACGTATGAACCATTTTCCTGTTGAATATTCATTTATTGAATACCGTTACTATAAATAGTAACAAAATAGCCGTAGAAAACTGTCATTATGGAGTCATGTGACCAAAGCCATAATGTCCCGGCGGGCCGATTATCCATAATCGGCCCACGATCTTTTTCACGTGCAATGCGTTGACGTTAGCAACATAGCTCTAGATCTAGATCTATTCAAACATGGCCGGAGAAAGGGGTTTGACGTCGTTGTCAAATCGTATTCTAGATCTGGAAATCTGTAAAGTTTATACAATCGTAAAATTCTATTAAAAATCAATTTCTTTATTTGTATCGATCGGTACTACCTAACTTTGTTTATGTTATTCAAAAAAAATGACAGTTGTGACGTCATAATTTCACATCATCCATCGAAAGTTCTCAAATAAACTTATATATATTCAGTACTTCTTGTTCTGAAAATTGAATACCGCTTAAGCCGGTGCTAGGGGGCGTGAGCAGTGTTGCACTTTCAATTACTGCTCATGCACAGACTCAATAAAACCGAGTCTGCAATTTTCTCTTTTTGTGTTGCAATTTTTGCTTTCGGGGGATCACCACCCTTCAGAATTTATAATCTTCACAACAGCAGGTGTTAAGTGCTTGTGTGGTGGCCGTAAAACGTCGCCCCGTACTTCATTCTCAGTGTTGTTATACCTTCTGATCCTTCGAGATCATGAATTTCAGTACTTCTTGTTCTGAAAATTGAATACCGCTTAAGCCGGTGCTAGGGGGCGTGAGCAGTGTTGCACTTTCAATTACTGCTCATGAACAGACTCAATAAAACCGAGTCTGCAATTTTCTCTTTTTGTGTTGCAATTTTTGCTTTCGGGGGATCACCACCCTTCAGAATTTATAAGTTAAAACAGTGTAGTCAAAAGTAAAGTCATCGTTAGTGTTAGTGGTTATTACGTCGGACTACATATTTTTCGACGGGGATTCGAATCCCCATGAAAGTATGACTATTCCTTCCTTATTTTTGCAAAATTATAGATCTCTAGATCTATGTCTGTGGTTTGTTGGGATGTTACATCTACTGTAGATTGTGTTGAAATGAATAGGTGGCATATAGATTTATCTAGTAAAATGTTTAAGGTATTCAATAAAAAGGTCAAAATATGGCCTGTGTGTGCCTTCTGGCCATAATGGCCAGAAGGCACACCTAGGCCATATTTTAACCTCTTAGTAAGAAATAATGGTATCATGAATACTGATTAGATGATTTAATATTCTGCCATATGAACATATGGAAGTTTGGCCATGGCAGGAAACTATAGAATCAGATCTATCATTATTCCAAAAGCAAACTGGACAGATCATAAATAGACGACTTCCGCATGGTCTATATAGATAGGTAGAAAGATTTATTTCGGTAAAAAGTGTACATCACATGGCAATAACAACAAGGAGCATTAAATAAAATGCCATGAAATACGCAATGATACCAAGGATAACACGAAAAAGGAAAACAAACGTTTTCCTTATTTCCATCGTGGTCCTTGACAATAGTGGCACGACAGAGAGAGTCACGAAATGTTATCACAAAATGCTTATCACAGACATTACTACTGAATTCACATAAATAATGAAAAAGTAATTACATTATACGCCAAATATTTTTGTTAACATACCAGCTATATTATTTCAAAATAAATGCAAACTTGGATAAATCGCATACAAAATAACACACCTAGATGACATACCAAGTAAAGACATGAAATACATTTACATTACGAGACATATCACAGATGTTATGAGTTTGGCAGTCACTACAAAGGCATTAGTATTGCTTATCTGAAAAAATATCAAAGAGATATATTCAGAAGCCTGCAATTTCCTATAAGCTCCATGTGTATTTACAACCCTTCTAATATAACTCGTTGACAATATCAATTTATAGACAAACTGGCAGAAAGTATAAAGCTCAGATAAAAAACAGCAACCTATCTACCTTTAAAAGTCCTAAGATTCAAATGCTTAATCTGACTGTTATATTTTAAAGTTGAAACATTAAGTATCATACCCATACATGAAGGAAAAGATACTTACTGTTCTGTTATTGGGTGTTTACAACAGTTATAGCCCATCAGAGCCCAACTAAGTATGAACAGCTTAACCCTTTGAATATTCATTGTCTGGGTATACTGTGTTTGTAAAGATGTCTCTATTATGTCACGGGGTACATGTAAGCACGGGTTTATTCCAATCCGTCTGCGATACAGTACAGCCTCTACAACGATCACTAAACAGAAGTATCTCTTGGTATAAGGGAGCGGTATGTTGAATGTAAAATGGAATTTATGCAGAGCTCATATGCTAGATTTCAGCATCACTTTCGATCTGCATTAAACATTAAAAGAACTTTCTTGGTCGTTTATTTATCGGCCGTCATACAGAGGTTCTACTGTATTTAATTGAGCTGACGGCAGGAGTCTCTTATCATACTTAGCCATTCTATTAGTAACATGTTAACACTGTGACCGTTTTAGCTGAAACTTGGACATTTGATGGCACAGATGATCGATCATTTCACACATAAGTATTATATTGTATAGCAACAGAAACATATCTATTTATCCATCCTTCATTATCAAAAAGCACACCTGTGCCAATAAACTATGTGATATTGGTAGGATTCCGTAAACATGCAGTAAAACGTCTCTATAGCGATCATTATATGAATCAACACGAGTATCTGTAAAAATATATGGATGCTTGACCCTTCACTCCATAAACACGCATTTCAACGCATTTGCAATCACAGTAGACATGGGAGCCGTCTGATTCGGTTCTTGATTTATTTGCTCATTAAATAATATAGAAATTATTTTACAGTTTATTCATTCATTGGCCAAAGATAACATTGTTTATATGACACTCTAAAATTCAGCTAATAAGTAGCCATGTCAGTATTTCTTCAAGTAAAATTCTAAAACAATGTACACAAACTGTGTATAACAGAACTATCCATATGCTAATTCAATTAATGTTAGTTAAGTTAAATGCAACCCCTAATAATTCTAACGAAACAATTTCAAGTATACTAACCCTAACCCTGTGAATGTCTCTAAACCTCTGACTCCTGCATTACTTACACTTGAGGCTACAGTAAAATCTGTCCTAAGCGACCATTTATTTGTTAAACAAAGGATTCTGCTTAATGCAGGGCAAACGTAATGCAGAAAGCTCATATAGGAGCTTTCTGTATTACTTTTGGCCTGCATTAAGCTACCACTTGCCTTACAGACCCATACTCAGACATACATTTTGATGGCCGCTTAAGACAGGTTCTACTGTAATTACAAAAGTATGCCAATATATATATCCCATATATCATTTCTCATACGCTAAATTACTAAATGCTATTTGTGTGACAAAACTTACACTTAAAGAATCAACTCCTATGCGAGTATGTCAAGAATGTGAGGATGTACGGACGACGGGCTATCATGTAGCTCACCCTGAGAACCCATGTGAACTAAAAAAGGAGGAATTCTTTCTATTCCTTTTTCAAAAGTTGGGTGCCACTAGAGTCTAACGAGATGTATACCAGCCTGTAGAGAACTATACCATACTGTGGAGATGTATATCAGATTATAGAGGGGTAAACCAGTATGTAGAGATGTATACCATTCTGTAGAAGTGTATACTAACCTGTAGAGGCGTATACCAACATGAAGAGAAGTATACCAGCCTATGGAGATGTATGCCTGTCTGTAGAAACGTATACCAGTCTGTAGATATATATTTATACGAGTATGCTATTCGGGGCTGTGCTTTAACGTCTATGCACCATAGTTATAGTTTGCCGCGTCAAGGAACAATCTTTACAATATATTTAGTAGGTATGGGCACCATACTTTTTCGGGCCCCAATATTTGTACTTTGCTGAGGATACCAACATGCTATTTTGCGGCGCCTGCCATCAGCTTCGGCTAAACCATTTTAGTATTCAGGATACCAGGTTATTCGGGACAGTGTTTTAATGAAGAAAATATTCCAAATTAGGGAATTAATATAATACATAAATACTTAAATTGCTCTGATCTAATATTTCGACCACTAAGGGCCTTTTTCAAAGATTATCATGTCAAAATACATGTCACATGTTTGTTACGTGCATTCAGCCATAAAATCTTTGAAAAAGACCCTTAGTGGTCGAAATATTAGATCAGAGCAATTCATGTATGTATGTGGTTTAATGTATATGCACCATAGTTATAGTTTGCTGCATCAAAGTACAATACAATATATTTAGTAGGCATGGGACACCATGCTTTCTTCGGGTCCCAGTATTTGTACTTTGCTGAAGATGCCAACTTGCTATTTTGTGGCGCCTTCTTGCATTATCCATTCTGCTAGATTTGCATTATACATTTTGATTGATTTGCTGAAGGTGCCAGCGTGCTATTTTGCGGCGCCACTTTGCTACATTATTTATTGTGCTAGATTTGCAGACTGTCGGTGAATTTGCTAAGAATTGCATTTGGTGTGGTTGAGATAAGTTTGATGTTGACATTTGTGGCAGTGAATTTGCTAATAAGTGATTTGCATTTGCTTCAGTGAATTGTGATATTTACATTTGGTGCAGTGAATTGTGATATTTACATCTGATGTGCATTTACTTCAGTGAATTGGCTTAAAGATAAGTATTGGTTCTTAACATTGTATGCGACAATATTTGGGTTCACGCCCACACAACTGCCAAACAAGAGGGCCAGAATGGCCCTGAAGCGCTCACCAGACAATCAGAGGAGAAGAGTTTCAAAGTTTTCACTATATGTTTCTATAGGAAACTAGCCTGCCCTTGGGCAGGGCTTATTTTGACCCAAGAGGCACAATTTATATAACTTTTGTGGAGGACCTGAACATGATGCTATGTACCAAATATGAAAGCTGAGAACCTTCCAGTTTCAGACGAGAAGATTTTCAAAGTTTTCACTATATGTTTCTATTGAAAACTGGCTACCCCTGGGGCGGGCCAATTTTCACCCCAGGGCCATAATTTATATAACTTTTGTAGAAGACCTGAACATGACGCTATGTGCCAAATATGAAAGTTGAGAACCTTCCAGTTTCAGAGAAGAAGATATTCAAAGATTTCACTATTTGTTTCCATTGAAAACTGCCCACCCCTGGGGCGGGGCCAAATTTGACCCTAGGGCCATAATTTATATAACTTTTGTAGAGGACCTGAACATGATGCTATGTGTCAAATATGAAAGCTGAGAGCCTTCCAGTTTCAGAGAAGAAGATTTTCAAAGATTTCACTATTTGTTTCTATTGAAAACTGCCCACCCCTGGGGCGGGGCCAATTTTGACCCAAGGGCCATAATTTATATAACTTTTGTAGAGGATCTGATCATGATGCTCTGTGCCAAATATGAAAGCTGAGAGACTTCCAGTTTCAGAGAAGAAGATTTTCAAAGTTTTCACTTTTTGTTAGCTCACCAGAGCACAAAGTGCTCAAGGTGAGCTATTGTGATACTCCTGTGTCCGGCGTCCGTCTGTCTGTCCGTCAACAATTTCAAACGACTTCTACTCTGAAACCGACTGCCAAATTGTAACCAAACTTGGTCAGATACATACTGTGGGTGTGTGCTTCAAAAGTTGTTAAAAGATAGTGGGCGGGGCCATCGGTCTTGTTGCCATGGCAACTGTACGCAATATCTAGAAAAATCTTCTTCTCCAGAATGACTTGTCCGATTTGAATATAGTTTTCACCAAAATGTTTCTTAGTTGATAGACTTTAAAAGTTGTTAAAAGAATTTTGATCCGGCAAAAAATATGGCCGCCAGAGGGCGTGGTCATTTTTTCCATATATGGTAATACAGTAAACTCCCTGAAAACCGGACTCTCTAAAAACCGGGTTTCTCTGAATACCGGACGATTTTCGAAGTCCCGTATTCTTCTCCTATAAGTTCTATGCAAAAACCTCCCTGAAAACCGGACTCTCTGAATTCCGGATACCGGACGCTTTTCTATAGCTGCGGAACGGTTTTGTTCTATATTAGTTCTCTGAATACCGGCCAGGACTTATGCAAACAACATGTCAGAATTGTGTGTATTGTAAACTTAGCTTAAGGCCTATGTTTGATTGGTGTGAAAATCACAGGTGCTTTGCAGCGCCATTGTTTTCATATAAGTGGAAACTATATTATCTATCTGGGTGTGAAAAACACTAATCTAATGATTCTAACTACATGTATTATCAGTTTGAAATTAATATTGTATAATGACAGTGAAAATTATGACGACGATTTCATTTGACAGTTTGTTGAAAATGTGAATATAATGATCTAATTCATTGGATAGATTATAAACAATGAAAATAAAATCATTTTGAATAGAGAACCTTTATAAGATAATACTCTAAGAGACATAAATAACAGATATCCCCTATGATTAGACCACTACACTTTGGAAGGAAGGTTATGGATATGTTAACTTCGCAGTTTTAGTCAACTCCCTGAAAACTGGAAACCTCAGAAAACCGGACTTTTGTCCAAGTCCGGAAGGGGTCCGGTTTTCAGGGAGTGGTTTTCAGGGAGTTTACTGTATATGACAATCTTTAAAAATCTTCTTCTCTGAAACCATATGTCCTAGACCATTAATATTTGGTATGTAGCATGATCTTATGGTCCTCTACAAAGGTTGTTCAAATTATGACCCCCGGGCCAAAAATGGCCCCGCCCAAGGGCTTATCAGTTTTTCATTGGAAAATCTTTAAAAACCTTCTTCTCTGAAACTGTAAGGCCTGGACTTTTGATATTTCGTATGTAGCATGATCTTATGATCCTCTACAAAGGTTGTTCAAATTATGACCCCCGGGCCAAAAATGGCCCCGCCCAAGGGCTTATCAGTTTTTCATAGGAAAATCTTTAAAAATCTTCTTCTCTGAAACTGTAAGGCCTAAACCTTGGATATTTCGTATGTAGCATGACCTTATGGTCCTCTACAAATATTGTTCAAATTATGACCCCCGGGCCAAAAATGGCCCCGCCCAAGGGCTTATCAGTTTTTCATAGGAAAATCTTTAAAAATCTTCTTCTCTGAAACTGTAAGGCCTAGACCTTGGATATTTCGTATGTAGCATGACCTTATGGTCCTCTACTAAAGTTGTTAAATTATGACCCCCGGGCAAAAAATGGCCCCGCCCAAGGGCTTATCAGTTTTTCATAGGAACATCTTTAAAAATCTTCTTCTCTGAAACTGTAAGGCCTAAACCTTGGATATTTCGTATGTAGCATGACCTTATGGTCCTCTACAAATATTGTTCAAATTATGACCCCCGGGCCAAAAATGGCCCCGCCCAAGGGCTTATCAGTTTTTCATAGGAAAATCTTTAAAAATCTTCTTCTCTGAAACTGTAAGGCCTAGACCTTGGATATTTCGTATGTAGCATGACCTTATGGTCCTCTACAAATATTGTTCAAATTATGACCCCGGGCCAAAAATGGCACCGCCCAAGGGCTTATCAGTTTTTCATAGGAAAATCTTTAAAAATCTTCTTCTCGGAAACTGTAAGGCCTGGACTTTTGATATTTGGTATGTAGCATGATCTAATGGTCCTCTACAAAAGCTGTTCAAATTATGATCCCCAGGCCAAAAATGGCCCCGCCCAAGGGCTTATCAGTTTTTCATTGGAAAATCTTTAAAAATCTACTGAAACTGTAAGGCCTAGTCTAGACCTTTGATATTTGGTATATAACATGATCTAATGGTCCTCTACAAATATGTAGCTGTGGCTTGTGGTCCTCTGCCAAGAATGTTTAACTTACGACCCTGACCACTGGGCGAAACTTGGCCCTGCCTCAGGGCTTATCAGTTTTTCATGGGAAAAATATAAATATTATTTTTCTCTGAAACCATAAGGCTTAGACCTTTAATTAATGGCATATTGCTTTGTCTTGTGGTTCTCTACCAAGGGTGTACACATGATTTCTTGTGGTCAAAAATGGCCCCACCCCTGGGGTTATCTCTGGTGAGCGCTTCAGGGCCTCATGGCTCTCTTGTTTCTATTGAAAACGGCCCACCCCTGGGGCGGGGCCAATTTTGACCCCAGGGCCAGAATTTATATAACATTTGTAGAGGACCTGACCATGATGCTATGTGCCAAATATGAAAGCTGAGAACCTCCTGGTTTCAGAGGAGAAGATTTTCAAAGTTTTACTATATGTTTCTATTGAAAACAAGGCACCCCTGGGGCGGGGCCAATTTTGACCCCAGGGGCATAATTTATATAACTTTCGTAGAGGACCTAAAGATGATACTATGTGCCAAAGATGAAAGATGAGAACCCTGTAGATTCAGAGGAGAAGATTTTTAAAGGTTCAAATTGTTGACGATGGACGACGAACGACGAACAACGGACGACGCACGCCGACGGACAACGGGCGATCACAAAAGCTCACCCTGAGCACAAAGTGCTCTGGTGAGCTAAAAATAGGTTAAAGAATAAAAAGTTGAATCTGAATTGTTTGTCGAGTTTCCTTGTCAGAGAACTAATGCCCAAGTAATGACAAATTAGTTCCATTGAATGTGTAGAACCACACGGTGTAATAAACACCTTCAATAATTAGGAAGGGGGCTGGCTCAAGCTGATCCTTCTTTATAGGAAATGGGAGAAGGCGGCTAGTCCAGAGCCAGCCTTTTCCCTTTTCTGTTATGCAGTTTGCCTCCCAAACAATATTGAATAATAATTACACAGTCAGATAAACTTATGGAAAAAAAGATGCTGTGGGTTTACCTGTGATTCTTGAATTTATTATAATTTTATTATTCTTATCGATAACTAATTATTAAATATAGTTTGAATTAATTATTGTATATGCATTGAGTATTTGTTATATGCAATTTAATCACGTGAAGCGCTTTTGAACGCACATATCCTGTGTGAAAAGAACGCTATATACCGGGTAAATGTGGTGTAATAATAAACGAAACAAGAAAAGAGATAAGGATTTACTAGTTTTACCTATATGAGAGTACAGATACCTCAACGCTGTATGTTTTGATGGGTGCAATACTTGTATAGTGAAGACAAACGGAGTACTTGCTATATCACCATATACTGTCATTCATTACACAGAATGAATGAGTGAATGAATGAATAAATGAAATTCAGATTTTATAGGCAGGTGACTGCTTAATACAGTGCGTAAGTCATGCAGGAAGCTCCCCTGGGGTGTTTTGACGTACTGGTTTTAAGAAATCTTTATTAATGTATATACCCACATGTATATTACATTATGGAAGCCCCGAGGTCCGGTTTATTGTTAATACTTATTGTCATTTCTCCTATAGGAGCTTTCTGTATTACTTGTGCCCTGCATTAAGCAACCACCTGCTCTTTAATATTCCTATGTTCAATTAAAGAACTAGTGAGCAAGCTCATATAACTCACGCCACCACAGTCAGAGAGAAAAGGAGTTCCCCATGATAGATTCCTCTGAGAATCGAATTCGTCCAAGCTTTTATTCATGGCAATTCTTAAAGCAAATTTGAAAAAAAAATGGTCAAGAAATGAAAGTGCTACATGATTGGCTTGGGTTGTATCGGGTTTTACCAGTAGTTCGGTCATAATATTTTTATAACGACGTCCAGCTAATTACAGGTGGAGGAAGACCCCGGAGAAGTTCTTCTATGATATATAAGTAACAATGTATTAGGACAGACGGACTGACTGACATACTGTTAAAACACTATACACCCTCGCCACTTCGTCACGTGGGGTATAATAAATGAGTTATATTCTAACTAAAAACAAAAACTAGAATGCCCACGGGTAACATGTGGAGCCCGCTGGCTATTCACCAATAGTACATGCAAAAGTTAGACAGAGCAGATCTTTATCAGGGAGCTCCTATAGGAATACCTGAGCTGGGTCTACTTTGCAAAAGCATGGCTATCAATTAAAGGTAATTATAGTCCGGACAAGCACAAAAATACGTTTTTTGACATTTGACCACTAAGTATGACCTTGACCTTTCAGCCACTGACCTGGTGTTTTTCGCGCGACACGCCGTACCTTCCAGAGGAACATTTATGCCTTGTCATTTCACAATCAATCCATGGAGTTATGAGTTAGAGCCCGGTCAAGCAAATATATGTATACATGCTTTTAGTCCCCTACCGGCAACGCCGAAGGGGACTATAGGTTTGCACTCCGTCTGTCATACTTCGGTTTACAGATATTGAAGTGATATTTGGTATGTGGCTTTAAATTATAATGAGTTACAGATCAAGTTTGATTTTCTTTACGCTATACAGATTTTCCCGGAATTACAGTGGTTTGACTAAGATATTTAGGTTTTCAATACCTTTTTTCTAAACCCTTGTAGGTATTGATGCGATATTTGGTATGTAGCTTTAGTATAATGAGTTACAGATCAACTTTGAATTTTGTTGTACTACATTGATTTTTCACGGAATTACAGCAGTTCGACTTAGAAATTTTTCGGAGGTTACAGATGAAGGTTGAACTTATGCTGCCTTGATTTTTCACGGAATTACCATGGTTTGACTTAGAAATTTTACGGACATTTTAGGTTTTCCTGACTTTTTTTCTAAACCCGTGCATATATTGATATAATATTTGGTATGTAGCTTTATTATAATGAGATACAGATCAAGTTTGATTTTTGTTACACTACATTGATTTTTCATGAATTTACAGCAGTTTGATTTAGAAATTTTCCTGAATTTTCAGATTTTCCGGAGTTTTTATCTAAACTGTTGCAGAAATTGAAGTGATATTTGGTATGTAGCTTTATTATAATGAGTTACAGATCAAGTTTGAATTTTGCTACGCTGCATTGGTTTTTCACGGAATAACAGCTGTTGGACATTGACATTTTCAGGAAAGTTTAGGTTTTCCAATTTTTTTTCTGAACCTTAACATATATTGAAGTGATATTTGGTATTTAGCTTTATTATAATGAGTTACAGATCAAGTTTGAATTTTGTTACGATACATTTATTTGTCACGGAATTACAGCAGTTGGAATTAAAATTCAACCGGTAGGGGGCTATGTCGTTGCTTTCAATGCTCCCATTACTTGTTGACCTTTGACCTCTAAGCATGACCTTGACTTTTCAGCTACCTTCGCGCGACACATCGTACATTCTAGAGGAACATTTATGCCCTGTCATTTCACAATCCGTTCGTGGAGTTCTGAGTTAGAGCTCGGACAATACCAGACGGACGGACGCACTTACATACACTCATCATGCGAAGACATTGTGGCCACTATGTCGAGGTCATCGCAAACGGGCTCTCCAAACAAAATATATTTATTAGTTCATTGACCCTTTACTGATAAAGACATATTTTGATGCCTTAACAGAGCAGATTTAGATCAGGAACTGCTTCGTTTACTTATGGAATTACATGATCTACAGTTCCTTCTGTAGCCAAACCATTCCGTGTGTATATACTATATGTATTATCAAAATTCAGCTATATTCAGTGTCATTTTTAAATGAATTCATCAAGTAATTTCATCAAGTAAAGGGTTAATTCTTTGAATGTTGAATGTTCATTCTTGCATAACCCCTGCCGTTGTAGTCCCAGTTACCCATGTATAAAAAGGCGATTCTCGTTCTCACATGTTGTTGACCAGTTTAATTATACATTTTCAGGGCCTTGCGTGTGTAACCCACTTTCATAAATAGCGCCTAAACTCCGATTGACTGATGATGTCATAAAAACAGTGCCCCGATAACAGCATAAATGGAATGAACCGTCAAAGAACTAGCCAATAGTTTGGGTTGTATTTTGAGCTCAGGAAAGCGGAAAAAAGGTTTCATGCAAGAATAGCGATGGAATACCTTTTATTCAGGCACTAACAACTGCAGAGTCCCTTGGGACTGTTGTTGCTCTCGCCCTTCGGGCTTATGACTAACCTCCAACGCAGTTAAACAATGTTCTAAATGACCATCAGTGTCGATGGGCCGTAAAACACCATTCATTCATTCCAACGCAGTTCTCTCCCCTAATCGCTAGGCTGAAGATGAACGCACGTAGTGATCTGGGAGATCACTTGGGAGTTTGGCTTATGACAACAGTTCCTTGGGACACTGCAGATGTTATTGCACGAATAAAACGTCTATTTACCTTCTAGTGGAACTGAAATGCTGAAACCTGCGCGATGACTCATCAACATGCTCTAATTTAAAAAGCAGAGTTATTGTTCGAAAAATCTGGTTAATTAACATTTGTTCTTAATCTTAAGTAACCACATCAAAGTAGGCTTGTTCTACTTTGAAGATTAAGTACTGAATTATTCAATTGCCATGGAAACAACAAGTCAAATGGCAAATAAACAAAATGACATCACATTATAATGTTGTAGCCCAAGCAAGTAACAGCAGTGAATGATCTAAGCCGAAATAAGTTATTTTAGACAGGCTTAGAACATTCACAAAATGGTCCTGGTTTTACCAAAAGTTATTTAAGACAATAAGAGGGCCATGATGGTCCTGATATCGATCATCAGACAATCAGAGGAGAAGATTTTCAAAGTTTTCACTATGTTTCTATTGAAAAACTGCTCACCCCTGGGATAGGGCCAATTTTGACCCCAGGGGCATAATTTAAATAACTTTTGCAGAGGACCTGAACATGATGCTATGTGCCAAATATGAAAGCTGAGAACCTTCCAGTTTTTCAAAGTTTTCACTATATGTTTCTATTGAAAACTGGCCACCCCTAGGGCGAGCCAATTTTGACCCCATGGGCATAATTTATATAACTTTTGTAGAGGACCTGAACATGATGCTACGTGCCAAATATGAAAGCTGAGAACCATCCAGTTTCAGAGAAGATTTTTAAAGGTTCAAATTGTTGACGCGGGACTACGGACATCAGGCGATCACAAAAGCTCACCCTTAGCACTTTGTGCTGTGGTGAGCTAATAAAACCAGAACCATTTTTGTAGAACATTTTAGCCTGTAGTTTCTGAAAAAACAAACACTTTTTAACCTTCCCCTGTTCTATGTTTATTCCAAATTCAAATACCTACTGAATATTCATGGACAAAATAGTTATAATGAAATATGGAAGGTGAAACATTGTAGCCATCTGATCTGGGTCTACTCGGTTTTAGGATGCGTGAAAACATGTTTATATGAGGGAAAGGGTTAAAGTGTTTTCGCACTGAATTCTGTATACATGTATATAACTAATAGAAAGTAACTAGATGGTCACCATTGAATTATGTATACATGATTAATTAACAAACACTAGAAAAGTCGCCTAGTAGTTTTAGACATTCTTCAAAGTAATTAATTATGGTGAAAGATGTGAGCTGTGGCATGACAATACCAGCCTAAGCGACATTCCAATAGTACAGACCAAGATCAGCCGAGGTGGCCCCAGTCTGCACGTTTAACACATACCAGTATTAAGTTATTGTATTTTATATGCAGCATATCAAACATTATCAATACTTAATAGAAGATACTGTATAGGTGACAATGAGTTTAATCTGGATATACACTGTTCGCATGTTATTAACCCTTTAGTCCATGAATATGTTTTTTAATGCCTATGCAAACAGTAGACCAAGATCAGATGGATCCTGTTGGAGCCGTCTAATCAGGGTCTGCTCTGTTTGTTTGTGGCATAATATAGATATGAGTCTGAAATTTATGCAAACATTCATGTTCATATGCCGTTATAAACAAGAAAAGGATGTTGACACATCAAACCGGGTTTTTTCTTCACTATTAACTGTGTCCAAAGCTCTTTATCGGATACCCCTGCTTATTATGTATAGTCCTGGGTAAGTGTATGTATTGTGTTGGAAAACCACAAAATAGTCTGAGTTGCTCTTATATGTTCAAAAATACAAAATATCCGGAATAAATCCTAAAGTCAAATTATCTCCCCTGATACGTCAGCTCGTAAAGATCATCCTTCAGGCACATCTTCATATTACGTATTTCCTTCTGTTAAAGATTCATTGAAATCCGACTACCCATGTACGAGGAGTTGCACTTACGAGTTCAACCATACATAATATCTGGAATAAATCCCAGTCTGATTAGCTCCCCTGAAATTTGTTGACCAAAATGATTTTCTTCATACATATCTTCATATGGTGTACTATTTCCTGTTAAGGTTTCATTGAAATCCGACCACCCATGTAGTAGGAATTGTACTTACAAGAATGGACGGACGAACTAACAGACAGACAGACAGAGGTAAACCAGTATGCCACCTACTTCGTAGCGCGGTATACAAATCCCTGACAATATGCACATCTATAGTGTGTTTTTGCTACATACAAGATTTTATGAAATTCTGTTGAACAGTTTCAGAGGAGTTGCGCTTACAAGATTGGCAGCCTTCCGTCCGCCCGCCGTACATCACCATTTCAATAAACGGATTTTCCGCGGAAACCCTGGTTAAAAATAATTTATTTAATAAAATAATATTCATGATGTCAATATTTCTTACATGAATATTCATAGAGTAAACAGTTAAGGTGCAGCTCATATACAGTAAAACCTCTCTATAACGGCCACTAAATTACATCAAGTATTTTGTGTTAAAGGCAGGTGGCTGCTTAAAACAAGGTGAGAGTAAAACAGAATGCTCCTATAGGAGCATTGTTTTACTCTCACCTTGCTTTAAGCAACCACCTGCCCTAAATACCAACTAATTAACACAATTTAGTGGCCGTTATAGAGAGGTTTTACTGTATATATAATTATTAATAGACGGAGCACTATTCCAATAGCTCACCTCGACACTTCATACAATGTGAGCTAAAACAGGTGATCTGGGTAGTATTGAATGTAATTTACATAATAAAGATCGCATCTTTTATTCCAAGTTGAATGCAAATAATACAACAATAACAAGGCAACATTAAACAGAATTTTTTAAAGGTCTTACATGTTTTTCTTTTCATCTTTATAAACTTATTTGAAGATTTTCACATTCACATGTTCTATGATGTTCATACGTAGCTTTCATCTGCAAACAATCTGGAGTCCATCTTATGACCACCATTATCATATAGTACTATTTTACCACCATCACTACAACTGACATAGCTTTAGAAATGATTCCTCTTTCTATTGTACAAAATTTTTCACTTTGTTTGATCAATATAATCGTAAATCCAGTTGTGATCGTCTCATGTTAGAACATTGTATTCATTTGTACCATTTTTCATAAGGTAGACCTCTATTTCCTGTATTAACATTTGAACCAAACCAAAAGCATGTCTTTGATAAAAAATGAATAAATTTTACAGAACACCAATCCATTTGTATAATATGTGTTTAAGTCCAATGCTTTAGTAAACAATTAGTGTTTGGTGTGAAACTATTGTTATTGCACTTGATGGCTAAATCTACGGTGACGTTTGCTGATATGGTTAGTTCAGAAGAGATGCCATGTTAACTCATTAGGACTCACACTGCAGCTCTAAAACTTTGAATGGAAAAAAACTAGAAAATTGAAGAAAAATACTTGTAGAAACTTGAAACTTGTAGTCAACAACAATGTGCCTCTTCAACTTAAAGTCAACAACAATGTGCCCTAAGTATTTGCACACCAAAATCCACTCACACTTAGTCTGTAAAATTGAATATACAGTAAAACCTCTCTATAACGGCCACTAAATTGTGTTAATTAATTGGTATTTAGGGCAGGTGGTCGATTAAAGCAAGGTAAAAGTAAAACAGAACTATCCTAAAGGAGCATTCTGTTTTACTTTCACTTTGCTTTAAGCAGCCACCTGCCTTTAACACAAAATACTTGATGTAATTTAGTTGCCATAATAAAGAGGTTTTACTGTAATAATTTCAACTTGGTATAATTTTGGTAACTTTCTTTCTAATAGAGAAACATTAATACAAATCCTGATAAAACTGTTCCTTCAGGATAATTTGATCTGGATCTGCTCTATTAAGTCTGTCTGTCCTAATTACATAATTTGTGTATGCCATTTTATACTATGTTTCTGCCCTTGACTGATACCCTCTCAGAACAAACTAGCAGAGCACATGAGCACTT
Source organism: Azorinus chamasolen (assembly GCA_963576725.1). NCBI lineage: Eukaryota > Metazoa > Mollusca > Bivalvia > Cardiida > Solecurtidae > Azorinus > Azorinus chamasolen. Next base: position 86,063,568 of record OY755243.1, on the reverse strand, counting down.
CCCTGGTTTAATGATCATGAAATCATGACATATATCTTCACCGTGTACAAGTATTTCGCTGTGCAATCACTGCTGTGGAGTGCACTGGTTGCACAATCAACTTGTAAATAGTGCAGACCCTGATGAGACAGCTCCTGCAGGAGCTGTCTCATCTGGGTCTTCACTATTTACAGGTAGGTATAATGATGCGAATAGCAAGCGAAGGGTTAACCCTTTCCCTGTTCTGTATTCATGTAAGAAATAATAACATGAGCTCAATATTTTGAATATGAACATTTCAAGGAAAGTTTTTACTTTGACAAAAACTGTAGAATCAGATCTAAATCATGTCAAAACAAAACAGAGCAGACCAGCAGATCAGATGGCTCCTATAGGAGTCGTCTGATCTGGGTCTACTCTGTTTGCAAATGCATGAAAAGGTGTTTATATCAGAGAGAGGGTTATGTGAAAATATGGTAAATATAACCTGACAAAACAGACAGACATAATTATGGTACAAAAAAGACCATTAAGAGAAGGTGATATAAAAGTTGAAAACCAATATTAAAGTCATTGTTTCGGGATTGATAAGCAATCCCTGTAAAATCTCCATGTTTTCATTTATCTCTTGAACATCATCTAAAGCATTTTCTCAGGTTTTCAGTATTAATGAATGAATCATGAGTTGTTTTCCTTCAAAATAACGAGCTTTCTTCAAGACCATACACATTTCCTTCAAAATAATGAGCTTTCTTCAAGACCATTCACATAACTCCATTTAAGACTTTTTGGTGGAAGGCTTCAGATCATCAAAGCAAGATCTTAAGAAAATGTGAGGCTTCATTTTCTGTGGATCAAAACCCTCGTGACCCTGCAAAATATAGAAAAAGAGGAATGCTTAAAAGTTGCCATCAAAATATCTCTATGTTACAGAGCTTAACCCTTTCCCTGTTCTGTAGTTCGGCCAAATTTCAATACCAACTGCATATTCATTAACATAGTTATAAAGAAATATGAAAGATGGAACATTGCAGACATTTTAGAAAGTACAGAAACAGATCAAATTCTATTAAGAAACAAGAGTGTTCGTAGGAACATATGTGTCACCTGCTCGCAGCTGACATAAAAACTTATTTTCCATATGAAAAAGGGGAATAACTCAAAAAATATTGATGCTAGAGTTGTGGCCCTTGTGCATGACCCTTCACCTTATTATGCTTGTTCCATGTGTGAAATGTGAAAGCTCAATAATGATTAGCTTAGAAATGACAGCCAAAAAAAGAAAGTGTGATGGACAGACAGACAGACAGATAGACAGACGGACGGACAGACAGACGGATGACGGAAAAGTGATCCCTAAGTGACACACTGCCTCTCGGCAGGTGACACAACAAAGCAGACCCTGATCAGACAACTCCTCTAGGAGCCATCTGATCTGGGTCTACTCTGTTTGCAAATGAGTGAAAACACATTTATATGAGGGAAAGGGTTAAGTCATGAATATTCATGGAAGAAATAATGAATGTGAATACTAATTGAAGTTTTATAATGGATTAAGTACACAGGAATTCTTAACTGATCTCATGCAAACAGAGCAAATCCTGATTAGACAGCTCTTACAGCAGTCGTCTGAGTTGTTAAAAGGTGTCTCTATGGAGTAAAGGAATAATTAAGCCATGTCATGATGAAAGAATTCTATTGGTATTTGGAAAGTAATAGAGATAGGTGTACGGTAAAACCTTGCTAATACAACTTTTACAAAACTAGAAAAGTGTGTCTGTAAGACACAGCGCTGCCCCGTGGTGGTGCTTGCCTAGCTGCACGTAAAATTCCTAAGTCATTTGACCTTGACCTTGGGCTTGCAGGCAGCATGGGCTGGGTGCGCAATGAAAGTATGGATGGTGTTCAATGTGTATATGCAATTCCATGCCTATCGCTATAATGGTTAGTGAGATATAAGAAAATGAAAAACTGACAACCAACTGCACGTAAATGTGACAACCGACTGCATGTAAAATTTCCAAGTCATTTGATCCTGACCTTGGGCTTGCGGGCAGCAAGGGTGGGGTGCCAAATGATAGCACAGATGGTGATTAATGTGTATGTGAGGTTTCATGTGTATAAGTGTAGAAATTACTGACATATAACACTTAAAAAAACAACCAACTGCACGTAAAAGCGTGACACACAGACAGATGGATGGACAGACATGTGCAAAACATAATGCCCCCTGACTAGACTATCGTCAACGGGGGCATAATAAAAATTAATCATTTTTCATGCACATGGCTAATTAAAACCTTTAACTGATGAATATTCATGTAAAAAGTAATATCAATATGAATATTAATTAGATAATTTTTATAATACCATACAAACACAGGAATGTTATAATACCATACAAACACAGGAATGTTATAATACCATACAAACACAGGAATGTTATAATACCATACAAACACAGGAATGTTATACATGTAATACCATACAAACACAGTAATGTTATAATACCATACAAACACCGTAATGTTATACATGTAATACCATACAAACACAGTAATGTTATAATACCATACAAACACAGTAATGTTATATTACCATACAAACACAGGAATGTTATAATACCATACAAACACAGGAATGTTTGGTCTTGGCAGAAAAATTGCAGAATCAGAATCTATATTATTCCTTAAGCAAACAGAACAGACCGTGATCAGACGACTGCTACAGGAACCCTCTGATCTGGGTCTACTCTATTTGCAAAGGTCTGAAAAGGCATATCTATGAGGTAAAGTCATGCGGAAAGCACCAGTGAGAAATCATAAATTTCAACAAGAGCCGCATGTGGTGCCAACGCTTGTCTGATTTGGTGCTTGTCCACTGCATACACTTATCCTCAATGAGATCTACCATGTTGATACCTCTTATACTTTTTGATTAATCAGCTACATTAAAGTTTTTGCAGGCAACTGTCGATGACAACTACGACAACGCCTACAACCCAGTGATCACAATAGCTCTAATTTTTTCTTCGAAAACAAACAAGCTAATAAAACAATAAAATAATAGACCTGACTTTCAGTTTCTACTAATAATGAAAGAATGTATGTAAATATGTCATTATAAAAATTTAGCTAATAAATATTCATGATGAATTGGAAAAGGGTTAAAACCATACCTTTGACCAGTCATAGCTTGTGGCGTAAGCAAGTATGTTCCCTTGAGGGTTGAAATTGCTGGCCGTCAGTGGCTGGTCGAACTGATCGGATGTCTTCAGTTTTATGCGAGCATCTTTATCCCAGAAGCTGAACTTCCCGTCTGACCCTACAGTAACTAAGGTGCCATGGATTGGGTGGAAGGAGATGTCATTTACCTAAAACAGAAAAGCATGAATTGTCCTTAAACAAACCTTATTTAATACTTTACTCCATAGAATTAGATATGTCTTTTAAAGCCTTGGTGACCAGAATAGACTCAGGACAGACAGCTCCTGTCTTGATTTGCTGTTTGCTAAATGAAAAATATAGATCACTTTCTGCCATAAGCAAAATTTCCTAAGACCACATGGGATTATAAACTAGAAATGTGTCCATAGGACACTGATGCACCCACTTCAGAGTTTTTGTCACAGAAAGTAAGGGCCATAATCATGTATGCAATGACCGAAGCAATTTAAGCCATTTTTGCAAATAAAGGGCTGCAACTCCTAAACAACTGAAGCGATTTGTAACATGGCTATCAAACTTGACCAAGATATTATGGCCACAAAGGTGTGTAGAGTTTGGTGTGGATTTGTTATTAAATACTTTCCAAGAAAGACATAATGGCCACAAAAATGTGTGTAAAGTTTGGTGAGGATTGGACAAATACTTTCCACGAAAGAGTCTGTACAAGATAGTTTTAAAGTCATTTTTTGCAAATATAGGGCTGCATCTCCTGAACGACTGAAGCGATTTACATGGCTATCGATCTAGACCAAGATATAATGGCCACAAACATGTGTATAAAGTTTGGTGTGGATTGGACAAAAACTTTCCAAGAAAGAGCCAGGACAAATTCTTCTAGATGTGCGTACGGACGTACGTACGGGGAATAAAAATGGGGGCATAAAAATCTAATAAATATTCATATTGTAAAGGTTTCTTACATGAATTAGGTAAAGGGTTAACCCTTAATGTGCTGGACACGAGTCACTAATATTCTATGCAAACAGTGTAGACCAAGATGAGAGGGCTCCTAGAGGAGCCCTCTCATCAGGGTCTGCACTGTTTGTTATGTTACACTTTTCTTTAGAAACCCCCCCCAAATATTCACCATAGGCTTGACCTGTTTAAATTTTGGAATAGTCAATTTGAAAACTCAGCGTTTAAAGGGTTAAGTACCTTGTGTGCAATCATTCCTTTCATTCTCACTTGTTGTTAAATGCAAAAAAGTGTCTCAAAGTGTACTTTTGTCAAACAATTTGAGTAATGACAGCATGCCTCCCTTTGTCATTCTAAAACATTTCACCAACTTCAACAATACAGAAGTCTCACTAATCTCTGTAAAAGCAGACAATTGCTCGACTCATTCCCTCCTACTGATGCATTTTGATGCCTCTGTAAAAGTCACTTTATGAAACAATTGTAATAAATAAGTATTTGCTCCATAGGAGCAAAATGCTCTATTTATCACAATCAGGGTTCCCACAATTATAGAAAATAAACTTCCCCGACCTTTTTCTGACCAATTTCCCTGACCAAAAACATGGAAAACAAGATGTGTTTGTAAAACACTATGCCCCGACCTTTGACCCTGAAGGATGACCTTGACCGTTGACCTATAGACCAGGGAGTTGAACGTGACACATCGTCTTTGTGTGGTGAACATTTGGGCCAGGTTATTTTGAAATCCATTCACAGATAAAAGAGACACAAAATTTGGGACGGACGAATGGCAGGACCGACGGACAATGCAATTACTATATGCCCACGTTCGAGGGGCATAAAAACCCAGCTCAGCAGGCAAGGGACACATAAACCCCCCTTCAGGTTCCTCTTATACCTTAAGCATGTACAGTCATATACAGATTTATATTGAAATTCAAATGAATTTATGAATTTTCTTTATAAGCAATTGCTTTTGGATAATACAGTATAGTGAAAAACAGAGACTTGCTAAATCAAAATGAAGAAACTGCCTTAAGCATCTTTTTAATTTTCTTTTCTATTCCTCTTCCATACCAATTTCTCAACCCTCACCTTCTTATTCAAAATTTCAATCAGTGATCACTTTAAATTATAGCTTAATCTACTAATTCAAACTGTTGTTTCTGTGGCAATGGACCCTTATTCACGAAACTCTTAAATTGCTAACTTAATTCTGCCGCATGCTGTCTGAATTCCAATTCAGTAGATAGAAGATCTGCGCTCCGAACGGCCGATCTGAAGTGGGGAATTTTTTCTGGTTAAATTTTTCACTAAAGTTTGTTAATCGTGGTTGTTTTTTCCCCTCCAGAAAGGCCAGGCCCCTTCCCCAAAATCAGAGAAAAAAATCTGCCTCATGAATATTTATACAAGACTTCATGAACATTAATTTGAATAATGTTTGCTCTAGCATATAAACATAATTTTTGGCCATTGCAGCAACTGTAGAATTAGATCTGTATTTCATAATCAAACAGACCAGACCCTGAGTTCTTGTAAAGGCATGAAAAGGCGTCTCTATGAGGCTGAGGGTTAAAATAAATATCTGAAACACTTTGCAAGGAACAGAACTTACAGCATATATATCTTGAATTGTGTTTGTTGTGCCATTTGCACGATGGCACTTGAAGGTGAAGTTGTCTTTGGGGTTGGTTGGGTTAAGGTACTGTATTGCCACTCTGCCCTCAATACTGCCCAGTGCAAACCCTGTGGGCTGGTTGGTCTTCTTGTCATGAAAAATATTTACACACCGGTGCTGAAAAACACAAAACACAATATATGCATATATATAGTATTAAAGGCAAAACCTCTCAAGCAACCGCTAAACCCTATTTCAATACTAGAACTACCACTAAATGTGATTAATACCCTCCCTAGCACAGTTGACACAGAGAAATTTAAAAGTTTTGTTGAGGTATGACAGAAAAGCTCTGGAAAAAAAATTCATTTATTAAAACAAGCCAGATTTTGACACAAACTAGAAAACTGACTCAGTCAGAGAGGGCCCTGCAGATGATCTTTTACTGAATATGGCATTTTTGATAAATCGAGGGCATATAATTCTACTCATCGTGATCTCATTCAACCCAAACACTATAGGTGTCTTCCTCTCATAATACTAAGTATATGCTCTCAATTTGAACTCTTTGAGTTATTGCGTCACATCAAAATTGTTGACAGAAGTTGATGGCATTTTTGAAGAATCAAGGGCAGAGTAAACTGATTCAACCCAAAAACTATAGGACTCTTCCTCTGACGATACTTAGCATATGCCCTTAATATGAAACCAATATGTGAATTACTTCAACACTTACCCCAAAACTTTAACCTTGAGATTTCAGCCCAAAAAGCTAAGTCCAAAACAGGTGAAATTTTGACTAAAATTCAATTTTATTTTAAATTTTAACTACACTACATTTTTGTACATCAATGTTCAACACACAGGAAACCTCCATTCCAAAAATCAGCTTTCTAGGGCAAATATTTCATGTAGTATTTGTGCATTTCAACACTTACCCCCAAAACTTTAACCTTCCTATTTCAGCCCAAAAAGCTAAGTCCAAAACAGGTGAAATTTTGACTAAAATTCAATTTTTAATGGAACCTCCATTTCAAGTATCAGCTTCCTAGGGCAAATATTTCATGTAGTATTATAGTGCATTTCAACACTTACCCCAAAACTTTAACCAAAAGCAAAAGCCGACGCTGGGGTGATTCCATAAGCCCCCTTATTCTTTGAATAGGCGAGCTAATAAGAAGAAAAGGAGTAAACAAAGTATGTCCCCCCACTTCATTTGGGGGACATAATTATTCAGTTTTACAAACAGGTGGACAGGGGAGATCAGGTGTCTGAATCCATAGGGTAATTAGAGTGCATAAAAATGAGACACATTCGGAACAAAAAAATCTACACATATAGAGATTACACTAGCAAAGTTTGACATAAACAATTGAGCTGCATATTTATTTTGTAGACAACTACTTGTACAACCTGCTTCTTACTTGGTATTTAAGAGGGGACTCAAACTTTCTGTACTCTTGTGGCTGGTTTTCTAGCTGATATATGATGATGCCACGGGATGCTGTCCCCACTACTGCCATAGGAAATTTCTGTAATAAACAGACAAATACACAAAAGAATGTCTTATTACAACAGCCACAGACAGACATACATGCAGTGTACTGCCAATGGGATTGTTCAAATTCTATTCATCAGAGGGGAGCCTATGGCTGGTGGATGCTTTATTGTGCCTAATGGACTACCTTGGTTCAAAGCCAAATTGAAGTAGTGTATTTGAAATACAAAATTCTTCATTTCTCCACTTAACCTTGTGTTGTGACCACTCTTGACAGCCGTAACGTCAAGACTAAAGAGTGACCACAAACAAGAGGGCCAAGATGGCCCTTAATCGCTCACCTGATTACCATAGATTTAAGATTTTTGCAGGGTAGCCCATGGGTAGGGTCAATATTGACCTTAGAGACAATATATGAACAATGTTGATAGTGGATCATGAGCAGTGGATCATGAGCAGTGGTTCTGCTGAACAAGATTTTCAAAGATTTAGTATATTGATTTTATCAAGACAATGATTCTGACCAATGAAGATTGGGCTAAAAGTGTGCTCTCTAAAGTAATTTTTCTAAGATTTGACCTAGTGACCTACTTTTTATTCCCATCCAACCCATGATCACACTCAACCTTGATATCACCAAGACAAACACTCTGAGCAAGTTTGAGGAAGACTGGGCTAAAAATGTGGCCACTGTAGTGTAAACTAGATTTCTCTACGGTATGACCCAGTGAACTACTTTTTGACCTCACATAACCCACTTTCAAACTTGTCCAAGATTTTATTAGGACAATCATTCTGACCAATTTTCATGAAGATTTGGCTATAAATGTGACCTCTAGAGTGTTCACAAGGTTTTCGTACTATTTGACCTAGTGACCTAGTTTTTAACCCCACATAACCCACTTTCAAACTCGTTTGAGAATTTATCAAGACAATCATTATGACTAAGTTTCAAGAAGATTGGACTAAAATTGTGACCACTAGAGTGTTCACAAGGTTTCTCTACTGTTTGACCTAGTGACCTAGTTTTTAACTCCACTTGACCCACTTTCGAACTCGTCCGAGATTTTATCAAGACATTTGTTCTGACCAAGTTTCATGAAAATTGGACTAAAATTGAGACCACTAGAGTGTTCACAAGGTTTTTCTACTGTTTGACCTAGTGACCTAGTTTTTAACTCCACTTGACCCACTTTCAAACTCGTCCGAGATTTTATCAAAACATTCATTCTGACCAAGTTTCATGAAGATTGGACTAAAATTGTGACCACTAGAGTGTTCACAAGGTTTTTCTACTGTTTGACCTAGTGACCTAGTTTTTTACCCCACATAACCCATTTTTCAAACTCCTCCGAGACTTTATCAAGACAATCATTCTGACCAAGTTTCATGAAAATTGGGCTAAAAATGTGACCTGTAGAGGGTTCACAAGGTTTTCCTACTATTTGACCTAGTGACCTAGTTTTTAACCCAACTTGACCCACTTTCGAACTCGTCCAAGATTTTATCAAGACATTCATTCTGACCAAGTTTCATGAAGATTAGACTACAATTGTGACCACTAGAGTGTTCACAAGCAAATTGTTGACGACACACGACGCACGACGGACATTCAAGTCTCCCAAAAGCTCACCCTGAGCTTTGCTCAGGTGAGCTAAAAAGGGATCAGTGTCAATCTGAATTTTCCAAGTGGAATTTGCCCATCAGCATTTTATACATTAAAAGTCCATTCAGAATGAAAGGCTAAAATTGTGATAGGGCTTTGAATGACAAACAGTGAAGACCCTGATAATATTAATTATTTCTTACAGTAATATTCATGGAGTAAAGTCTTCACCGTAAAGCCAGTTCATTGTGTCCCACATTTAAAGGGTTAAGACTCCTCTACCAATTCCAACAGGATTTACCATAATCATGAAAAGAGCATCAAATGTGAATACCAAGGCTTGTCTGTCAATGAAAGTCAGTGTTTTAAACAGGCAATAACTCTTACATATACATGACAAAGTAACTGCCTTGTACCTGAGATATAGACTGTTAAGTTGGACAGGTATAGCTATATTGATGTTGAAACTGACAAAATGTCTAATTGTTTTGCACAATGTCAAAAAAACAATGACACCAAAGCAATACGTCGACTTCTTCCTCCAAACAGACCAGCTAAAATTATATGACACTGACAAAGTACTTACTACATCTGCGCAATAGACTCTTTCAGGTAGGGAGATGTTCAAAATTGGAGTAGGTTGACGTGTATCCCAGAACTAAAACAGAAAAAATTGAGCATCAAATACCAATATCAACTAAAACTTTGTCACAAACTTTAAACAAGAGCATTTTTATGAAAATATATGTCACCTGAAACCGTGATAAAAGAGTAAAAGAAAGACACACAGCAGACAGGCACAATGAGAGACAAGCAGGCAGACAAACAAACAGTCAAAAGATAGATTATGGAAAAAATACCCATAAGAGTTACCCTGCTTACATGAGGTGACACAAAAATAACAAGAAATGTCGAAACGACATCAAACCGGGTTTTTCTTTCACTATTAACTAGTGATTTCTAAATTCAAAGGGGCATAACTCCCAAGAAAAATTGCAGAAGGAAAATTTTCCCGACAATATGCATATCTACATATTGTGTACTTGCTACATGCAAGGTTTTATGAAAATCTGTTGAACAGTTTCAGAGGAGTTGTGCTTACAAGATTGGCGGCTGCCCATCCACCGTACATCACCATTTCAATAACCGGATTTTCCCTGGAAAACCCGATTAAAAATCAAGATAAACAGTGACTAGCTATGAACAGAGAGATGTCCAACAGCTACAACAGAAAAGCATACAACAAATGAACAAGAACTAGTATCACCTCTAGATGTCTAGAAATGTTGCAAATGATCAAAATTGAAAACGATATGAATTCACTGAAGTGGGTTTTTTTTCTTCAAAAAACATTATTTTTGCTGATGTCAAAGACCTAATCTTACCTTCAGAGTTTTGTCCCAACTTCCAGTCATCAAACATGAGTAATTTGGTGCCTTGATCCAGTGGACTGTTTTAACTGGTGCATCATGCTACAGTAAAAAATATCAGACACATTTAACTCCCATTAAAAGAGATTTTAAAATTCATTGTTTTTACCTTTAACCAGCTATGTTTTAACTGGTGCATCATGCTACAGTAAAAAATATCAGACACATTTAACTCCCATTAAAAGAGATTTTAAAATTCATTGTTTTTACCTTTAACCAGCTATGTTTTAACTGGTGCATCATGCTACAGTAAAAAATATCAGACACATTTAACTCCCATTAAAAGAGATTTTAAAATTCATTGTTTTTACCTTTAACCAGCTATTTTAAAGCAAATATTCATTTAAATTCCATTCAGTGGTTTAGGAGATGAAGTTTAAACCTTTACTCCCATAAATGCACCTTTAGCAAACAATGCAGACCCAGATCAAACAGCTTCTATAGAGAGCTGCCTGATCAGGGCCTGCTCTTTTTTCTTTAATATGGAATAATATAGAGCTGATTACTACTAGTAGCTAACTAGGAACATTTATGTAACTTTGATAGAGGACCACCTAATATCATTCCTATGAAGTTCGGTCAAATTCCATTCTATGATTTAAAAGCAAACGTCTGAGTCTTTGAATTTGCAATTTACTCATTAACTTATATTCACCAAATGCACAAACTCTTTTAATGGTCACTTAAGATATACAGTACTAAAAGAAATGTGACGGAAGTAAAGATATGTTTCAAGCTGAAATACCTTTCAGCAAATCGTGGGCTTGGTGCAAAACTATTCTAACTCCTTCACTTTGTGAAGGAGTTAGAATAGTTTTGCACCAAGCCCTCGAAATGTTTTAACCCTTTACTTCATGCATGCATATCTATGTTCAACCCATTATGAATATTAATTCAACTCTTGTATCAACAAGAGGGCCATGATGGCCATGTATCGCTCGCCTGGTAAAATGACGTCATGTGACCTATCAATTTTTACCCCAGGGGCATAATTTTAAGTCTTGGAAAAGCTCCACCAGATGATGCTCCATGCTAAATGCTATGATCCCCCACCCCCACCCCAAGGAATGGGCCATATTTGACCCCAGGGAAAAAATTGAACAATTTATGTAGAGGTCTACTAGTTCATTCTAGATACCAAATTTGGTAGCCCTAAGCCTTACAGTTTTTGACAAGAATATTTTTCTTAAAAGTTTTCAGTAAAACTTGGGACCCCTAGGGCAGAGCCAATTTTGATCCTAGGGGCTTAATTTGAACGGTCATGGTATAGGTCTACCAGATGATACTATGTACCAAATATCACAGTGCTAAGCCTTTCAGTTTCGGACATGAAGATTTTTAAAGTTTTTACTATATAATCCAATTTTAAACTTGTGACCCCTAGGGTGAGGACAATTTTAACCCCAGGGGCTTAATTTGACCAATCTTGGTAAAGGTCCACCAGATGATGCTATGTACCAAATATCACAGCTCTAAGCTTTTCCATTTCTGACAAGAAGAATTTTAAAGTTTTTACTAAATAATCCAATGTAAAATATGTGACTCCCCAAGGTGTGGCCCTGTTTGACTCCAGGGGCATAATTTGAACAATCTTAGTAAAGGTACACCAGATGATGCTACATACCAAATACCACAGCTCTAAGCTTTTCAGTTTCGAACAAGAAGTTTTTACTATATAATCCTATGTAAAACTGGTGATCCCCGGGGTTGGGCCAAATTTGACCCCAGATGCAAAATTTGAACAATCTATGTAGAGGTCTACTAGATGATTCTGCATACCAAATTTGGTAGCCCTAGGCCTTACTGGTTTTGACAAGAATATTTTTTAAAGTTTTCAGTAAAATTTGTGACTCCCAGGGTGAGGACAATTTTGACCCCAGGGGCATAATTTGAACAATCTTAGTAAAGGTTCACCAGATGATGCTTCATACAAAATATCACAGCTCTAAGCCTTTCAGGTTTGAGATAAGAAGATTTTTTAAAGTGTTTACTATATAATCCAATGTAAAACATGTGATCCCCAGGGTGTGGCCGTGTTTGACCCCAGGGGTATAATTTGAACAATCTTAGTAAAGGTCCACCAGATGATGCTACATACCAAATATCACAGCTCTAAGCTTTTCAGTTTCAGACAAGAAGATCTTTATATAGTTTTTACTATAATTATAAACCTATGTAAAACTTGTGACCCCGGGGTTGGGCCAATTTTGACCCCTGGGACAAAATTTGAACAATCTATGTAGAGGTCCTCTAGATGATTCTACATACAAAATTTGGTAGCCCTAGGCCTTACAGTTTTTGACAATATTTTTTTTTAAAGTTTTTACTTCTTTTTGGACATTGGTTGCCATAGCAAACAGAGTTCTGCATGGAATCAAATTCTCTGAACAACTTTGGAATAGGTTGACCCAAGGAACATTCCTGTAAAGTTTGGTATAAATCCAGCAAGTAGTTTAGGAGGAGATGTCATTTTAAGAAAAAGTTGATGACGGACGACTGAAGACGACGGACACAGGGTGATCACAATAGCTCACCTTGGCCCTTCGTGCCAGGTGAGCTAAAAATACAAAACAAAGAATTAAACTGCCATGACATAAATTAGAGCATCTGTTACATATAAGCAAACAGAGCAGACCCTAATCAGACGGCTGCTACAGGAGCTTTCAGGATGTGTTGAACCCTTTACTCCATGAATATTTATGTTGGAAAAAACGACACCATGAATACTAATTAGATTATCGTTTATGATAGAACATGGTCACAGGGTATTTTGGCCATGGTACAAACTGTAGTATCATATCTACTATACTATAAGATTAGCAAACAGAGCAGAGCCTTATCAGACGGCTCCTATAGAAGCTGTCTGATCTGTGTCTTCTCCGTTTGCAAAGGCATAGAAAAGCATATTAATGGAGTAAAGGGTTAAGAAAAAATGATCTCAAAGAAAAACAGACAAAGTGACAGATTCCATACAAGCCATATAACATACAGTACTGATCAGCATCTCCACTTTGCATAGGTAAAGGACAAATTCCATTGCATTCAATGAGTGAACACTCTGACAAGCAGTTACAATTGAAACTTGACAACTGGTCAGGGTTCAGGGTCTGCATTGTTTGTGAAGCCATTGCCCAGCATTGTGCAATCCTGGTCAAACAAGCAAATTCATAGAATTGATATCCCCTGCCAAAAGGTCAGTGATTCATTTTGAAATCTGACATTATGGGTCCTTGGGACTCACAGATTTTGAAACAATGAGTCAAAAACCAAATGAATGAGTCCCAGTAAGTTTTGATAAAATAATATGAAACAAAGTGCAATAAAACAGGAACATGTTTTATTGAACAAGTAACACTTAGAACTAACAATGACCCATTTTGACTTATCATTTTAAGACGAGACAAACTCTGGTTTCATTCAGTAGCTTCAGCGTCATCCTTGAAATTAACACTGTAAATGTGCTCTTGCAGCAGTCGGAGTCTGTAAAGAACTTCACCTTCACTGTTTTCAGGCCATTTTGCATTACTCAGTACTATTAGTAGTTTTCTTTTTATCAACCTTAGATTCACTAGCTGTGCTACTGCTAGGACTAAGGACTCTTTGTTTTATTAAAAACTGTCAATGTCTTTTGATTGTTATTTAATCTATTTTCTGTTTCTTTCTTCGTGGCATGAAAACTTGTTGACAATTTCAGAGTTGACCTTCATCCGGGCTGTTACATTGAGAAGCAAGAGCAAATACCTCCCAAAAAATCCAAATACCCAAACCGGGATTTGAACCCACACTGACAGCGGTGAGGGGCTAAGCGATTGTCAGTCGAAGACCATAACCCAGGGTTCATACAGACTTTTGACACTCAAATTCCATGATATTTCCATGATTTTTCCATGACAAAAACATATTTTCCATGATATGTGATATACGCCCCTGGCAATGATTTTAAGCTTGTTAACTGAATACTGTGTAAGAAATGAATGCTAAATACCAAGAACAATTATTTATGTGTGTTTATGTAGGTATAGCGAGTATGCCAGTTTCAATTTTTTCTACATCTTGCCTCTTTACCTTAGATGTTCTTCAGCCTTTCTACAGTTTGTTGTACAGATTGTGGATTATACCGACACAGTCTTTTGCCGGGCCGCAAAATTTTCATGCTTTTTTTACCTCGACGAATCAGCGGCGAGTTCATTAGTGGCAACTGTATGCAACCAGTGTTTAGCTACTAGGTCGAGAAGGAATCACATAATCTTACAGTGTGTTACACACTCTTGGTGTGTATAAAACAAAGCAAACAGACTAGTGGACTATGGTAAGTCCCTTGTTGCAACCAGTTTCTCACGTAAGCCATTCCCGAACGCAGGGCAGATTTTCACCATGCGATAAACAATGAATTAACGAAATCAGCAGAGGACTTCCGAAAATTTTATCCGGCGCACCAGAAATCCATTTTCGAACCAAGGAATGTTCGTTACCAGTGTCATAGTAGAAAATTCACGTTACTCATAACGCCAACCAAATCTATTTTCGGTTATGAACTCTTCTTTTTTCAATTTCATGCCGAGAAAATTTGTGTGTTGGTAAATCTACAAATAAAGGAATTATTCAAGGGTGTATTTATTAATTTCCATGATTTATCCAGGCAGGCCTCAATTTCACTGACTTTTCCAGGTCTGTGCAAACCCTGATAACCACTCGGAGGGAATCTTTAGATAATCAATTTAAAACAAGAGGGTTATGATAGCCCTGAATCGCTCATCCAAATTTTATTTGCCTTTAAAGCATACCAAAACCTTAAATAGATCTTTTGACCAACTTTATGAATATTGGGCCAAATAATTGCTTTCCTCTGCAATCTTTAATAATAGTGTATATGTTTTGTGTATCAGAGGGGAAATCTTTAACAAAAGTGTACGTGTTTTGTGTATCAAAGGGGAATTAACTCCTAAAAGTCGCACGCCATTTGATAAAGTAATACATGGGAACGATGCCATGGCCATGGCAATAACAAATATGCATGTTCAGTTTCATTGAATTCTGTCCATCCATTACAGAGATATGGTATTGGACGGGAAAAAAGTGTGATTTTACGTATTAAACAGAAATAACTTCTACATGCTGCAAGTGATCTGGAAAAGTAATACAGCGGAACAATGCCCCAGTGATAAGAAATATTCATGTCGAGTTTCTTGAATTCTGTCAATCCGTTACATAGATATGGCATTCGACGAAAAAATACGGTGATTTTTGCGTATATAAAAGGGCAATAACTACTAAATGCCACAAGTTATCGGGAAAAGTAATACATGGGAACAATGCCCTAATGATAACAAATATTCATGTCTAGTTTCATTGAATTATGTTAATCCGTTACAGAGATATGGCATAGGATAGGAAAATAAAAGAAAATGTGTCCATGGGACACGGATGCCCCCGCGAGCCCACAGGAAGAAGAAGAATGACAGACCTGAAAAGGGGAGACATGGTAGGAGACATGGTATAACTCACTTTGATTATACTTCAGACCAAATATCAAATCATTGCAGCTTATACAAGCGAAGAAATCTTTGACGAAATTTTTTGTCATTAAACAATAACCAAAATTCAATCAAAGTGTCGGCAAACAGGAAGTAGATGGACGACAGACTTGAAAAGGGGAGACACGTTTCAACTCACTATGATAATGCTTCAGGTCAAGTATCAAATCATTCCACCATACACAAGCCAAGAAATCCGTGACGAAAATTTCGGACGTACGTACATACAGACGGACGGACAAGAGTAAAACTTAATGCCTCCATCGCCTAAAGGTGGGGGCATAAAAATGTGATTTTTGTGTATAAAAGGGCAATAACTTCTAAATGCGGCAAATTATCTGGAAAAGTAATACATGGGAACAATGCCCCAAAAGAAATATTCATGTCAAGTTTCATTGAATTCTGTCAATCCTTACATAGGTATGGCATCAGATGGGGAAAAAATGTGATTTTTGCGTATAAAAGGGCAATAACTACTAAATGCTGCAAGCTATCTGGAAAAGTAATACATGGGAACGATGCCCTAGTGATAATACCTATTCATGTTGAGTTTCATTGAATTCTGTCAATCTGTCACAGAGATATGGCATCGGACCGAAAGAAGGACGGATGAACAAACCCAAAACAATATCCCTCTGCCTTTGGCAGGGGATAATTAAACTATACCTGTGCAATCTGTACAAACTGGTTACTGTTAAGGTCCCACATCTTAGCTGTTTTATCACAGGATGCTGTGAACACTTTGGTACAATCCTGAAATTATGTCAATTGTATCATAGAATATATACATGCCACACTTACAAGTAAGTGAAATTGTACATGCCCGTGAAACAAAAGTCACAAGACCAACACAAACATTTTAAACAAAGGGGCATAACTCTATAAGGAAATCACTGAGCTGGAAAATTATAACTGAATGTACCTGTTTTCTTTACGATAAAGCATCATGTCAAGTTTTCGTTGAATTCTAGTCAGCAGTTACTGAGAAACAGCACAGAAACAAACCAACACAGACATTTTAAACAAAGGGGCATAACTCTGTAAGGAAATCACTGAGCTGGAAAATAATAATTGCACATGTCCTCTTTATGATAAAGCATCATGTCAAGTTTCATTGAATTCTAGTCAGTGGTTATTGAGAAACCGCGCGGAAACAAAAGTCAACAGACCAACACAAAACTTTTAAACAAAGGGGCTAAACTCTGTAAGGAAATAACTGAGCTGGTAAATAATAACTGGATCCACATGTCCTCTTTTTGATAAAGCATCATGTAAAGTTTCATTGAATTCTAGTCAGCAGTTACTGAGACACTTTGGTACAATCCTGAAATTATGTCAATTGTATCAGAGAATATATACATGCCACACTTACAAGTAAGTGAAATTGTACATGCCCGTGAAACAAAAGTCACAAGACCAACACAAACATTTTAAACAAAGGGGCATAACTCTATAAGGAAATCACTGAGCTGGAAAATTATAACTGAATGTACCTGTTTTCTTTACGATAAAGCATCATGTCAAGTTTTCGTTGAATTCTAGTCAGCAGTTACTGAGAAACAGCACAGAAACAAACCAACACAGACATTTTAAACAAAGGGGCATAACTCTGTAAGGAAATCACTGAGCTGGAAAATAATAATTGCACATGTCCTCTTTATGATAAAGCATCATGTCAAGTTTCATTGAATTCTAGTCAGCGGTTATTGAGAAACCGCGCGGAAACAAAAGTCAACAGACCAACACAAAACTTTTAAACAAAGGGGCACAACTCTGTAAGGAAATAACTGAGCTGGAAAATAATAACTGGATCCACATGTCCTCTTTTTGATAAAGCATCATGTAAAGTTTCATTGAATTCTAGTCAGCAGTTACTGAGAAACTGCATGGAAACAAACCAACACAAAAAAATTTAAACAAAGGAGCATAACTCTGCAAGGAAATCACTGAGCCGGAAAATAATAATTGGATGCACATCTCCACTTTATGATAAAGCATCATGACAAGTTTCATTGAATTCTAGTCAGCGGTTACTGAGAAACCGCGCAGAAACAAAAGTCAACAGACCGACCCAAAAACCGACCCACCAACAAGGTGACTCCTATATACCTCCATACTTTGTTTGTGGGGGTGTAAACAGCTGGATTGCATATTAAACAAACATGTTTGAAGGAACATGTGTGTCATCTGCAAGCAGAAGTATGCCAAATAATGTGTGTCACAAAAAGTATGAAAGACGATGGAAAAGCCTTAGCGTCACCATATGTATAAAACATGAAAAATCAAATATGAAATGTATTTCAATGTAAAATTGTGTTTTAAATTACAATCTAGCAATCTATTCTTTTTCAGAAATTATACATTGGCAACTCGCATTCACTCACATGCACGTCTACTATCTCTGCAGAAAAAACATACATGTGAGGAAATTATAACTCTGCTAAGAAAAAATAATGTCTGCAAAAAATTTGGATGATGTACAAGTTGACTATTTTTAACCCTTTCCTCCATAGGCTATTTTAAGACCAAAGTTCTTTGAATGAATCTACCGAAAAGGAGCATTTACTAGAAAAAAAGAAAATGTTAGAATTATATAGTATTGAAACCATTGTGATAAAAAGAGCACTTGCTCCTATGGAGCAAATACTCTATTTATCACAATGGTTTCAAGACGTGACTATTACAGAGGCATAGAGTGGTGTATTTATGGAGGAAAGTTAAAGTGATAGTCCCTACAATAAATGCATATTTAATAACATCAGATAACTTGGCATTTGTTATGTTCAATCATTATTATGAAGATAGTCAATTTGAACTTGTATTGAAAAACGCCACTGGTACACAAAATATTAAAACCATTTTCAAACCATTTTCATCGATTTTACAAAATATTATCGGCCAATGTCCAACAGTTATGAAACTGAATCGTGACCTGAATAAATACTAATACAACGACGATTAATTCATAGTAATTAATCAGGTTAATTCTGCAGTAATTTCAGTTTGTTTACTTCCTGTATCGTTCAAATTCTCGCAATAGACATGAATCTCGCGCAGGAGGAAAAATTCTCGCTTTTTTAGGATTGACCTGGGGCACAGTAATAATTCATTCCTCTCTGTTCTGTATTATTAGGGGGATATAATAGGAATTTTTATCTACAGATTCTGCCACTTCGTCGCTATTAAGGTCAATTAATCTTGAAGTGTTCAGCTCATGACCTGACAAAATACATGTTTTTTGAGTGACACGCATACGAATCTGTCAAAGTGAGTTTTGCCAGGCATTTTCTTATGCGGATCACTTTTGGCATAGAAATAACATTATGGTATCGGCAAATCAAGCAGTGTAGCTAGTTTCTGCGAACCATGGGGATTTTTAGGGAACATTGGGGATTTATAGTGAACCTTGGCTATTTGTAGCGAACATTTGGCGATTTATTGCAAACATTGGTGATTTTAGCCAACATTGGCAATATTTTGCGGACATTAGCATGAATATCTGGCTATGGCGAACTCTGGCGAGTTGAAGCGAATATGGTGGCTAATAAGAACAATTAGGTAGCATTTAAACCCCGGCCCGGGTCTTTCCTTCAAGGCGGGAATTGTAAGTAAAAAGGTTGTGTAATCTCTACTAGGTCATTTACCCTAGTAGAGAATATGGTTGTGGCTATTTTTATCCACAAAACATTGTTAATCTTTATAGTCATAATACATCACTAGTCAGTATTGAATTTACAGTCATGTTCTGTTTTATGTTCATGTTTTACATATCTTTTTAAAATATTACATATCTCATTTTATATTGATATAGTTGTGGCAGAGCACAAAATAAATGTTTAATTATCGGCATAATGGTTTGGTTGAAATTACGGTCATGAAATAACGATGATTAATTCATAGTAATTAATTTATTTCTGCAGTAATTTCACTGTTTGTTTACTTCCTGTGCTACCTTACTTCCTGTATCGTTCAAATTCTCGCAATAGACGTGAATCACGCTCAGGTCGATCTACTTCCTTTCCTGCTTGATAACTGGTGAAAGAAGCACTTTTTCTATAGCAGTATCTTCAAACCCCACCCACCGCACCCTTGTTTCCCTACTCAATTTACTTTGCTTCTGTTGTTAATATTTTTTCCATGTGTATCTTTTTGTATCAATGATACTGCCCAGCCGTTTTTGTCTATTGCAGTTTTTGTTGGGACCCTGTCATATGTGTTCGAACCATGGTATGTGCAATGCCGCAACTCGTGGAGGTGATGAACAGTTTGCGGGCCTACAGTAAACCACCTTGTGTTCCTATGACTATGGCATATACATGATGTAGACAGACTAGGCTAAAGGAGTGATCATTGTGCTAAAGGAACAAACATTGTGCCAACTTCATATCTATTGTATCATTATGTCACTACCATATTTAGTCACACCCATATTTAGTCGTAGGATGGCGGAAAAATCTGGCTTTTTTAGGATTGACCTGGGGCACAGTAATGATTAATTCCCTTACGCTCAGTTCTGTATTATTAGGGGGATATAATAGTTACTTTTATCTACAGGTTCTGCCACTCCGTCACTATTAAAGTCAATCAATCTTGAAGTGTTCGGCTGGAGACCTGACAAAATTCATGTATTTTGAGCGACACGCATACAAATCTGTCAAAGTGCATTTAGCTAGGCATTTTCTTATGGGGCTAAATTTTGGCATAGAAATTACATTATACTCATAATAGGTATTGGCGAATCAAGCAGTGTAGCTAGTTTCTGCGAACCGTGGCGATTTGTAGAGAACATTGGCGATTTATAGCGAACATTGGCGATTTATAGCAAACATTGGCAATTTTAGCGAACATTTGCGATATTTGGCAGACATTAACATGGATATCTGGCTATGGCGATCTCTGGCGAGTTGAAGCGAATATGGTGGCTAATAAGAACAATTAGGTACAGCATTTAAACCCCGGCCCCGGGTCTTTCCTTCAAGGCGGGAATTGTCAGTAAAAAGGTTGTGTAATTTCTACTGGGCCATTTACCCCGGTAGAGAATATGGTTGTGGAACATCGGGTCTTATATCAAAAGTTTTGTCTTCTTCAGTGTTTATTCGATTTAATAGTTTTCTTGCGATATACTCCTTTTCAGCATATAAACAAATGATTTATGTAAATTTTAAAGTTTCATTCATGAGAAAGGAGCCAGTTTGCTGACCTCAATTCACCAATGCACACTAAGACTAGGCAAAAATCAATAAAAATACAAGATGGCAACCAACAAGCTATGGTTGAGAACTTGATTTTCCAGTCTGCTAAAGAGTTCCTGAATTAAAACCAATGATACTAATTTCTGTAACAGGAAGGTAGGCCATACCTCACTCCAGTCAACATCCAGCACGGGGCCTGTATGGGTCTGCTGGGCTTTTGGTATCGTCTGACCTGTCTGTTGCACTTCCCAACATCGTACCTGAGTAAGATACAAAAATGAGTCTTAACTATGTCAATTGTATAACATAATCACTCTTAACCCTTTACCCGACAGAGGTATTTCCGAAACTTTGCAAACAGAGTAAAACCAGGTCAGATGGCTCCTATAGGAGCTGTCTGATTAGGGTCTGCCCTGTTTACTTATATACAGTAGATCTCATTTTATAGTTTCTGCCTTGGCAAAACATCTGATTCTACAGTTTTTGACATCATTTTGTCAAAGCAAAACATTCCCTGGAAGCTTTTACAGTATAAAAGTCAGCTAATAGATATTCATGATGTCAAAGGGTTATTGTGTTAAAATGCATCTCTACGAAGCAAAGGATTAACAATCTAAAATAAGATGTCCTTGATCGGACACTGAACAGAGATTTCACTATTTTAACCATTTACCTGATGAATACTCAATAAATGAACAGTCACTGAACTCATTCCCTCCTAGACTATTTTTAGACCCAACCACTTTGAATTAATCTACCGAAAAGGAGCATTAACTATATAAAAGGAGAATTTTAGAATTGTGTAGTAAGACCACTGTGGAAAAAAGAGCATTTGCTCCATAGGAGTACTTCCAAGCATTGTACTTGTGCAAGATACAAAAAGAGTGCCAAAATGTCACAATATACGCCCGTCAAATGTCTGGAAGTTGAAAGGCCATTACTCCATATCAGGTGGCATAAAGTAAGTGGAGATAATTGTGGAGTGTCAAGGGCAATCTTGCTATTTATCGACCTTGACTCAGACATTATGGTAATATTATATACATGCTGACCAAATTCGAAAAGGATTGGATTACGATTGTTTCGAGTTCGAGAGCGGACAAGCAAAAGTGCACTGAAAATCATAAAGTATGGGGAGATAATTCATGAGTGTCAGAGACAATCCTGCTGGCTATCGAACCTGACTGAGACATTATAGTAATATTCATGCTGACCAAATTTGAAACGGATTGGATTACATTTGTTTGAGTTTGAGAGCAGACAAGCAGACAAGACAATTCACGTAAATTCATAACTATAGGGAGATAATTCTGGAGTGTCTTGGGCAATCTTGCTGGTTATCAAACTCGACTTGGACATTATGGTAATAATATACATGCCAACAAAATTTGAAAAGGATTGGATTGCATTTGTTTGAGTTAGAGAGCAGACAAGCAAAAGTTCACCAACAGTGCAACGACATAATACATCCCGCCTAAAGACGGGCGTATAAAAATGAGTCTATGTCAATTGGACACCACAATCACTCTTAACATATTTATCACAATGTTTTCAATAAATGAATTTTACAGAGGCGCAAAAATGTGTCAGTAGGAGAGAATGGGTTAAGACAAGTTCTACTGTATATGGTTAGTATAGACAGGCTTCACTGTAGGTTGCCAAGACCTCTGAGGATTTGTTGCTAAAAACTCGTACCTTTTTTGTAGATTATACAGAGCAACAGCTAAACATGCATACTCAAGAACAGTTGAACTTCGATATCTCGAACTCGGATAACTCGAACTTTGGGATAACTCATCCTAAAAGTTTGGTCCTTCCAAAATCTTACAATACAGAATCGCTCTAAAATGTATCACTACGTATATCTAGAAACACACATCACAGCTTAATGCAGGTCTACAGTAATGCTGAAAGCTCCTGCAGGAGCTTTCAGCATTACTGTAGACCTGCATTAAGCTGTAAACTTGAGAAATTGTCCAGATTACAAATGGGATAACTCAAACTTCTGTTATCTAATTCTGTTAACTAATTTATATAGTCCCTTGAAGTTCGAGATATTGAAGTTCAACTGTACTAACATCATCATTTCTCCACCAAACCCCATGTTGTGGCAACTCTTTAGAATTGCCTCTATGAGACACATTCTAAAGAGTGGCTCAACATAGGGTTTGGTGGAGAAAGTAAGAATTTATTCTTGAAAATGTTTTAATTTACACATCTTATCTGGACTTATATTTTACAGTAGGTGAAACAGTTAATTCTTCTTGTACTTACATTATTATCCCAACTGCCTGCCACCAGAAAATTGGACTGTCCAATTGGACCAGGACTAAACTTGAGACAACTTACACTATCATCAGGCGGAGATGTCACCTGAAGTAAAGACAAGAAAATATAATTATTTTTTTTTTATCAGAATATACACTGTAACATGCCTAAAAATAAAGTCTTAACCCTATGAATGCTGTTTTTTTTAAAGTTGGATGACCCATACCTGTTTAACTCTTTCCTTCAGGCATATGCAAACAGAGTAGACTCAGATCAGATGGCTCCTATAGGAGTACAGATCCTCATCAGCAGGTTGCCCCAAAGCCCTCTGAAGTGGGTCTAAGACTATACAGTTTGCAAATCCCCATTTAAAGGATTAACCCTTTGAATGTTATAAATAAGTGTACTGGTATTTGTAAACAGTGTCGGCCCAGATCTGAGGACTCCTAGGAGTACTCGGGATCAGGACCTGCTTTGTTTGTCATCCAAAACTTCTTGTAAATTATAGAGATTCATGGACTGTATTGGTAAAAATGAAAATGTACCATTCCATTTTAAAAGTTCAACATTCTCAAGGTTAAAGTATCAAACAATATAATAAGCACAAAAAAATATAATTTTTTAATTATTGTATTAATTAATGGCCACTTATCTCTTTACCCTTAGCATTAACGGAATGCCACTAAATATGCCATAAAAGCCCTGTAAACTCCCTTATCTTTATAGATACCACGGAGTTTTTCTCTGACTTAACCAGTCAGCCATTTATGAGAGAGCTTATCTGGGGCATGAAATGGGAAATGATAATTACAGCATGTGGACAGAAAATCATGTGATAAAACAATAGGTGACCATGGTTCGAACTTAGCTCTTCAGAACTAGCAAAATGCGAGTGAATATTGGAAAGAGGGAGTCGGAATTTTATGCACAGGAAAAACAAGAGGGTCATGATGGCCCTGAAATCGCTCACCAGCAATCAGAGGAGAAGATTTTCAAAGTTTTCACTATGTTTCTATAGAAAACTGGCCATTTGAGTAATATGAGTATTCCTGCAATACATTTATGCTAAAAATAACCACTGGTCATGATACTCTCACTTACCAGCAAAGGGTATAAACAAAGCTGTTTAAACAGCAGTCTGCTACAGAAAACTGGTCATCCCAGGGGTGGGGCCAATTTTGATCCCAGGGGCATAATTTATACCCTGGGGCAGGGCCAATTTTGACCAAAGGGGAATCATTTATATAACCTTTGTAGAGGACCTTGACATAATGCTATGTGCCAAATATGAAAGCTGAGAACCCTGTAGATTCAGAGAAGATTTTCAAAGTTTTCACTGTGTATCTATTGAAAACTTGCCACCCCTGGGGCTGGGCTAATTTTGACCCCAGGGGCATAATTTATATAACTTTTGTAGAGGACCTCTACATGATGCTATGTGCCAAATATGAAAGCTGAGAACCCTGTAGATTCAGAGAAGAAGATTTTCAAATTTTGACTACATGTTTCTATTGAAAACTGCACACCCCTGGGGCGGGGCCAATTTTAACCCCAGGGACATGATTTTTATAACTTTTGTAGAGGACATATAGATGATGCTATGTGCCAAATATTAAAGCTGAGAACCCTGTAGATTCAGAGGAGAAGATTTTTAAAGGTTCAAATTGTTGATGACAGACAACGAACAGCGCACAGTGTACGACAGACATTAGGCGATCACAAAAGCTCACCCTGAGCACTTTCTGCTCTGGTGAGCTAAAAATGCAAGTACATATTTTGGGTAACTTAAATGAGCCCTGCAATGGGGTTTTAAACCACAATGTTTGAAATGCATGCAATGCTAACCAAGATAAGATCAGGACAGCTGCCACATTGAAAAGGAAAAAAGATCTATTTCAAACTCTCCACATTGGATCATAATGAATAGATCTGGTTCGCAACTACATGTAGTAATTATTATTTCTTATAGTCTGTGTAGACCCCGATCAGATGCGACTCTACCAGTAATACAGCTGACAATGCATACACTGACAAGCTTGTTGGAAATCTCATAGCAGGGTTCAAATACATGTACAGTCAAACTTGCCAATAGCGGTCAATCTTTAATAGATAGAAGATTGCTGTAAGGATAGGTGGTTGCTTAATCCAGGTTGAGAACTTGAGAGCAATTGCAGAAAGTTCATTAGGGAACTTCTACATTACATTCAACCTGCATTAAGCAATCACCTGCCTTTACTATATTCCATGTTTAACAGTGTCCGCTATTTAGAGGGTCTACTGTATTCTCACATTTGGTTTCCGAATTGGATAAAATTGCCTGTCATAAATCAATTTTGCAAGCAGAAAATTTGGACTCTGGCAAAACATTGCCAGTGGAGAAAAAAGATAAGTTTTGGTGACCACAATCAAATCGTATTGCTGTTATGTAAGACTTTACTTTGATACTTGGTTTGAAATAATCATTATAATAATACATGTATTACATGAAAGTGTTACATGGTTGTGAAAATGAGAAATTAACGCAATAAGAAAAGAGAAACAAAGAAAAATTTGAACATACGGAAAGAGAAAATCTCAATAAAGGAACTTGAATTCAACAATAAATTTGGATCAAGCAAGTGTCAAATGTTGCTTTGTTGACTGAATAGAAATATAAGCCTCTTTACAGCTGAAATGTAAATTCATTAAACAACTCTAAACTGCTGCAGCAGATCTTCGATCCTGTTTATCCTGCTGACTGTGTATCTGTATGTCAACTGTCATTTTTAATGCATATGTAAAACAAGTTGCATCAAACCTGGAAAAAATAATAAAGTTGATGATTATTAGTTTGCCAAAAAATATATGTACAGTCGTCATTAACCCTTTACTCCATAAATATTCTTGTAATTTATAAAATAGTATTAACACAACAAGAGGGCCATGAGGCCCTGAAGCGCTCACCTGAGATAACCCCAGTGGCAGGGCCTTTTTTGACCACAAGAAATCATGTGGACAACCTTGGTAGAGAACCACAAGGCAAAGCAGTATGCCATTAATTAAAGGTCTAAGCCTTATGATTTCAGAGAAAAATAATATTTCATATTTTTCACATCGAAAAAACTGATAAGCCCTGAGGCAGGGCCAAGTTTCGCCCAGTGGTCAGGGTCGTTAGTTAAACATTCTTGGCAGAGGACCACAAGCCACAGCTACATATTTATAGAGGACCAGTAGATCATGTTAGTCATACCAAATATCAATGGTCTAGGCCTTACAGTTTCAGTAGATTTTTAAAGATTTTCCTATAAAACTCTGATAAGCCCTTGGGCGGGGCCATTTTTGGCCCGGGGTCATAATTTGACCAATATTTGTAGAGGACCATAATTTCATGCTACATACCAAATATCAAAGGTCTAGGCCTTACAGTTTGAGAGAAGAAGATTTTTAAAGATTTTCCTATGAAAAACTGATAAGCCCTTGGGCGGGGCCATTTTTGGCCCGGGGGTCATAATTTGAACAATATTTGTAGAGGACCATAAGATCATGCTACATATTAAATATCAAGGGTCTAGGCCTTACAGCTTCAGAGAAGAAGATTTTTAAAGATTTTCCTATGAAAAACTGATAAGCCCTTGGGCGGGGCCATTTTTGGCCCGGGGGTCATAATTTGAACAATATTTGTAGAGGACCATAAGATCATGCTACATACCAAATATCAAAGGTCTAGCCCTTACAGTTTCAGAGAAGAAGATTTTTAAAGATTTTCCTATGAAAAACTGATAAGCCCTTGGGCGGGGCCATTTTTGGCCCGGGGGTCATAATTTGAACAATATTCGTAGAGGACCATAAGATCATGCTACATACTCAATATCAAAGGTTTAGGCCTTACAGTTTCAGAGAAGAAGATTTTTAAAGATTTTCCTATGAAAAACTGATAAGCCCTTGGGCGGGGCCATTTTTGGCCAGGGGGTCATAATTTGAACAATATTTGTAGAGGACCATAAGATCATGCTACATACCAAATATCAAAGGTCTAGGCTTTACAGTTTTAGAGAAGAAGATTTTTAAAGATTTTCCTATGAAAATTCCATATTACCATATATGGAAATATTGACCAAGCCCTCTGGCGGCCATGTTTTTTGCCCGATCAAAATTCTTTTAACAACTTTTAATATCTATCAACTGAGAAACATTTTGGTGAAAACTATATTCAAATCCAACAAGTCATTCTGGAGAAGAAGATTTTTCTAGATATTGTGTCCGGTTGCCATGGCAACAAGACCGATGGCCCCGCCCACTATCTTTTAACAACTTTTGAAGCACCAACCCACAGTATGTATCTGACCAAGTTTGGTTACAATTGGGCAGTCGGTTTCAGAGAAGAAGTCGTTTGAAATTGTTGACGGACAGACAGACGGACAGACGGACAGACGGACGCCGGACACAGGGGTATCACAAAAGCTCACCTTGAGCACTTTGTGCTCTGGTGAGCTAAAAACAACTGCCATGACAGAATCTGTACAAGTAGATAGATCTGAATTATTCTATAAACAAACAGAATATGCCCTGAGCAGATAGCTCCTACAGGAACAATCTGATTAGGGTTCACTCTGTTTGAAGATTTGACAAAAAATGTGACCACTAGGTTGTTCACAAGGGTTTCGTACTGTTTTGACCTATTTTTTGACCCCACATGACCAACTTTCAAACTCATCCCAGATTTTAATCAAAGCAATCATTCTGATAAAGTTTCATGAAGATTTGGCTATAAAAAATGTGACCTCTAGAGTGTTCACAAAGTTTTCCTACTATTTAACCTAGTGTCCTAGTTATTAACCCAACATTACCCACTTTCGAACTTGTCCCAGATTTCATCAAAACAATAATTCTGAGATTTTATCAAGACAATCATTCTGACGAAGTTTCATGAAGATTGGACTAAAATTGTGACCATCAGAGTGTTCACACCCAAATTCAATTCTCCCAAAAGCTCACCCTGAGCTTTGCTCAGGTGAGCTAAAAAATCACATGCATGTTACCTCTATGTCTTTCATTGCATTTGTGTTGCTGGATGCAAATATACCTCCTCCAGATCCACCAGCTCCGAACGTTGATGATGTCGACCCAAAAAAGCTCATTACTGGAAGGTATAAATATGTAAACAAAATGCCAAAACTAGATGTTTTTGTCACAAAAACGGATGTCTCCCCTCTAATAAAAACAATATGTAAAGGGAAATCACTAAAAATGTTATGGTCTTGATGAATGATACTTCCCCTCATTATGCGCTTTCCACACTACATTTTTCAAGAAGAAAATGATAACAGCTAATAACTCCAAAAATACTGATACCAGATTTATGGCCCTTGTGCATGACACTTACTTTCATCATGCTCTTACCAAAAATAAAATGTCATTCCAATAGCATCAGTCGAACAGGAGTTATTGATCGGCCAAAAAAATGTAACAAAGGGCAATAACTCCAAAAGTATTGAGGCCAGAATTATGGCCCTTGTTCATGACACTTTCTCTCATCATGCTCTTTCCATGTATGAAGTTTCAATATGATGGCAAGAGCCATGTAGGAGTTATCGTCCGGACAAGAAAGAATTAAACAAATGTACAACGGGCAATAACTTATTGAAGCTCGAGTTAAGGGTCTTATGCATGACATTTTCTCTTATCATGATCTTTCCATGTATGAAGTTTCACTCCAATGGCATGTGTCACATAGGAGTAATCATCCGGACAAAAAATTGTGATTTTTTTTACAAAGGGCAATAACTCCAATATTAGTGAAGCCAGAGTTATGGACCTTGTGCATGACACTTCGTCTCGTTATTATCTTTCCATATATGAAGTTTCAATCCAATGGCATGAGCCATATAGAAGTTATCGTCCGGACAAAAAAGTGTGATTTTTTTTACAAAGGGCAATAACTCCTATATTAGTGAAGCCAGAGTTATGTACCTTCTGCATGACACTTCCTCTCATTATGCTCTTTCCATATATGAAGTTTCAATCAACTGGCATCAGGCATATTGAAGTTATTGTTCGGACAAAAAATTGTGATAATTTTTACAAAGGGCAATAACTCCAATATTAGTGAAGCCAGAGTTATGGACCTTGTGCATGACACTTTTTCTCGTCATGATCTTTCCATATATGAAGTTTCAATCCAATGGCATGAGCCATATAGGAGTTATCATCCGGACAAAAAAGTGTGATTTTTTTTTACAAGGGGCAATAACTCCTATAATTATTAGTGAAGCCAGAGTTATGGACCTTGTGCATGACACTTCCTCTCATTATGCTCTTTCCATATATGAAATTTCAATCAACTGGCATCAGGCATATTGAAGTTATCGTCCGGACAAAAAGTGTGACGGACAGACAGACAGACAGACGGACAGACAGACAACTCTCACGAAAACAATATCTCTCCCCCATATAAATATGGGGGGAGACATAATGACAAACAAGAGGGCCAAGATGGCCTTAATTGCTCACCTGATTACCATAGATTTAAGATTATAACCAGGTAGCCATTGGATGGGGCCAATATTGACCTAAGGGACAATATTTGAACAATGTTGATAGTGGATCATGAGCAGTGGTTTTGGAGAACAAGATTTTCAAAGATTTAGAATATTGATTTTATCAAGACAATCATTCTGACCAATGAAGATTGGGCTAAAATGTGCCCTCTAGAGTGACTTTTCTAAGAATTGATCTAGTGACCTTTTTCATCCCTCCCCACTCATGATCAAACTCAACCTTGATATCACCAAGACAAACATTCTGAGCAAGTTTGAGGAAAATTGGGCTAAAAATGTGGCCAAGATTTTTTTTTAAGATTTGACCCAGTGACCTACTTTCTGATCCCATGTAACCCACTTTTAAACTGGTTGAAGATTTTATCAGGACAATCATTCTGACCAATTTTCATGAAGATTGGACCAAAAAATGTGACCTCTAGAGTGTTCATAAGGTTTTTCTATTGTTTGACCTAGTGACCTCGTTTTTTAATCCACGTGACCCACTTTAAAACTCGTCCGAGATTTAATCAAACTAATAATTCTGATAAATTTCATGAAGATTTGGCCACAAATGTGACCTCTAGAGTGTTCACAAGGTTTTTCTACTATTTGACCTTGTGACCTAGTTTTTGACCGCACATGACCCACTTTAAAACTGATCCGAGATTTTATCAGGACGATTATTCTGACAAAGTTCCATGAAGATTGGTCAATAAATGTGACCTCTAGAGTGTTCACAAGGTTTTCCTACTATTTGACCTAGTGACCTAGTTTTTAGCCCCATGCGACCCACTTTCAAACTTGTCCGATATTTTATCTTTTTCTTTTTTAAATTTTATCATACTGACCAAGTTTCATGAAGATTGGACTAAAATCGTGACCACTAGAGTGTTCACAAGCAAATTGTTGACGACGTATGATGCATGACAGACGCCGGATATTCAAGTCTCCCAAAAACTCACCCGAGTTTTGCTCAGGTGAGCTAAAAACTCCTAGTTCAAGTGGGGTTAAATCTGTAATGCTTGCACTAAACACAAATAAAAATGTGTGTCTTGCACATCTGTTTATGGTTATTATGTATGGCAAGTATCAATTTAATAGCATTAAAATTGAAGGAGGAGTTTGTGACACCAATCCCATGTTTCATGCCAAAATAACAAACAAGAGTGCCAGTGGGCACAATATACCCCCGTCGAGGTCTTGTTCAACATAAACTGGGGTTAACATATTTGCTAAACTCAAATTCTAAGTCCAATTTTGCGACCAAGTTTCAAGGTTGTAAATAGGTATACTTTAACAAAAAACCTTAACCAAAAATTCTAAATTAAAAAGGGCCATAATTGTGTCTAAATACTTGACAGAGTTACATTGTATTTACTCTTGCCTACAGATGAAGCTTCTGATGGTGAACAAATGTTTCAAGTTTAAAAGCTTTATCTCAAAGGGTTATGTAAATAAATGGACTTTAACCAAAAATTCAAAGTTAAAAAGGGTCATAATTATGTCAAAATGTTGGACAGAGTTATGTACTCTTGCCTACAGGTGAAGCTTGTGATGGTGAACAAGTGTTCCAAGTTTAAAAGCTTAATCTGAAAGGGTTATGTAAATAAGAGGACTTTAACCAAAACCGTAACCAAAAATTCTAAGTTAAGAAGGGGCATAATTCTGTCAAAATACTTGACAGAGTTATGTACACTTGTCTACAGGCAAAGCTTGTGATGGTGAACAAGTGCTCCAAGTTTAAAAGCTTTATCTGAAAGGGTTATGTAAATAAATGGACTTAAAAAACCTTAACCAACAAGAGAGTCGTCACGGGTGACAAATGCCCCCAAAGTGTTTGACACCGAAATGCATTTTGGCGGAAAAACAATACAATTAATGCAGGTGTAACATGAAATTTTGATGCTGTTAAAAATGACACAGGAGTCAGTTCTTAACATTAGAAACAGAACCTTTGAAGATTATGATAGCTAAGAAAAGAGCCAAGGGTCAAAACTTAGTTAAAAAGACCCTAAGTCATTCTCAACGTTAAAAAGGACCCTGGGTTGATTGTCAACGTTAAAAACAGATCCTGGGTAAATTCTTAACGTTTTAAAAAAAAAGACACGGGGTCAAATTTCAATATTAAAAAAACATACTGTGTTGATTGTTACTGTTAAGTTGATTCTTAACGCTTAAGAAAGACCCTATGTCGATCCTTAACGTTAAAAACATACCCTCAGTCAATTCTAAACGCATGGTCAAAGTTTCATGTAACACTGGCTCTTAGACAGCTGCAACAGAAGTTACCTAATATGGATCTACATTCTTTGCATAAGCATGTATAGCATCTGATTTAGGTAGTGTTGTAAGCAAGCAATGAAGACCCAGTTGCTCCTACAGGAGCTGTCTGATATGGGTCTATATTGTTATAATTCATCTAAAAGTTCTGACACTGCAAGTATTTGAACAGCATGGCCTACCCATGTATGAATAGTATTTAGAGCTCTTTATAATGTCTGATTCATGATAATGTAGTAGCAAACAGTGTAGACCCTGTAGTTTGATTTGGGTCTACACTGTTTGCCTAAGCATACCTGTCCAATACTTACAAATTACAAATTTGGAATCTGTAACTGATAAGGTATAGGAGATATGCTCTGGACAAACCTTTAGTAAAATCAAGGTCAAAGGTCAAGGGCTCATTGACCTGAAAATGGTATGCGACACTCCGCCATCCCAAGATGAACTCACACACCAAATTTGGAATCCGTAGCTGGTAAGGTATAGGAGATATGCTCTGGACAAGCTTTTTGTATCTGGTAAGGTATAGGAGATATGCTCCGGACTGTAAAATTGAGGTCAAAGGTCAAGGTCAGTGATCTGACAATGGTACACGACTCTCCGCCATCCCAAGATGAACTCACAAACCAAATTTGGAATCCGTAGCTGGTAAGGTATAGGAGAAATGCTCCGGACAAGCTTTGTGTAAAATCGAGGTCAAAGGTCAAGGTCACAGTGACCTGAAAATGGTACGCGACACACCGCCATCCCAAGATAAATTCACACACCAAATTTGGAATCCGTAGCTGGTAAGGTATAGGAGATATTCTCTGGACAACCTTTTTGGTAAAATCGAGGTCGAAGGTCAAGGTCAAGGTGACCTGAAAATGGTACACGACATTCCTCCATCCCAAGATGAACTCACACACCAAATTTTGAATCCGTAGCTGGTAAAGTCAGGGGTGTGATTGACCTAAGAGCTGAGGGGAGGAAATATTTCGGCGCGGGGTTTGGGGGCCGCTTTAGGCCCCCAATGGGGTCCAGGGGCAAAGCCCTGGTGGGGGTCACAGGGGGCGAAGCCCCCTTCCGAAAATGAAAAATAGGGCTTTAAAGGTCAATTGGAAAGCTCTCCCTGAGCTATCCTGGTTCAAAATATAAAACTTAAAAACACACAAAAAAAACCCAACTGCACTGTACTAAATACCATTTTATTACTAGAGCTGGTGTTGAAGACAAAAACATAACTTCATAATGTTAATTCACTTTCACAACTTCTATTGAGGCCAACTGGTCTAGCACAACTTTTCCTTCTTTCTCATCAAAGTAATTACAAATTTATAACTGTTGGTACAAAATGTATGTGTTTGTTATTGTTGCTTGATCAAGGTTTAGCAAAACTGGTGTTTTCTTCAGCTTCTCTACTGTTTTCCTAGTAATAGTTTCACCAAGTCTATGAGGCTGAAGTGCAAACTATACTCAGGTTCTGTAAAGCTTTGATTTCCTTCGCAAGTTCTTTGGCTAAGTCAATCAAGACCTGTACCATGGACAGAGGTAGATTCCTCTCAGCAATGACACCAATAACTATTGCCTGAAAAAAGAAGAGTGAAAGGAATTACTAATATGCAACTGTTTGTACAAGACAAACCTCAGTTTGATGTTTCAACTTCTGCTCATGAACTAGTTTTTAACCCTTCACTCTATAAATACTCCTTTGCAAACTGAGAAGGCCTGTAGGAGCAGTCTGATTTGGATCTGCTCTATTTGCTTAGAAATAAAATCATATACAAAAAATAATAATTCTTAAGTCTCTGCCATTGCCAAAAATTATTTTATTCATGTGGCATAATATAAATTAATCTAATTATACTTCATGATGTCTTTATTTCTGATATGAATATTCATAAAAAAATTAGTGAAGTACAAAAGAATGCTCTTGCAATATTCTCCAGTCTTTTTGAAGTAACCAGAAATTCCAGCATAAAATAACAAATTTCCGTGCACATGATGATGCAATTATAAACAGATAGATCTTAATTATGGCAAAATGTTGCATAAATGTAGAGAAAAATAGAGAAAATATGGCCCTCGGGTTCATGGATGGAATACTCTGGCTCAGTATGATTTAAAGTCTGGAAAAAGTGCCAACATGAATCTTGTACTGTTATTTTCTTTTTTTATTTTTCTTATTGTAATTTATTTCCTGTCATCACTGTCATTGAAATATTTTACTAATAGTTGACATGCACCTTCTCATAAAATTCAGGAACCAGTTGCAGGTTAGTTATTCATTGAAAATCAATCACACATTTTAAACACGTTTTTGCTCCTACCTGTGCATTTGCTGTAATACTACAGGAACAGGTGTTTCACATTCTTTTGGCTTTGATACGTTTTTGAAAATTGGGTGAATACCGTAGTTTCTGTCATCTTCAGATTGTCCACCGGTTACGTAGGGCGGTAACTTACTTTCTGTTGGTTTTAATCACATTTTCCTTCTGTGTGTGTCAGATGAAGAACTATGTTCTACAATAGCAAGCTTCCCTCTTTGCAGTATGTAATCAATTTGTCGCACACACAACACTTCGCTGTTTTCTGTCAATGACAACTTCAGAGATGCACGAGGACACGCTGTCATTTTTCAGTTTCTAGCCAGTCCCGCTTGAACTTATTCCTACTGCTAGTGTCGCAGAATTTCCGCTGAATCAGCTGTCCGATAAAATATTATTGTCATTTTAAGTCCATTTGATTCAAATACAGCAATAGTTTGAGATGTCGCCACTATTATTTACGTTTGTTATGAAAGTTCGCTAACAATTTGGGAGGAAACGGATTTGTAACTCATGCAACGATAACAGCGATTTGATTGGTGTAGGCACGAAGATTTGGCCAATCGGATTCCGCGTAGTATAGGTAAGATGAAGCTGAAATGGCACAGGGTAAATCCGCGGCGAGTTCGGCGAGACTAATTCCCGGACCAGACCGGACGCGGACCACACCCCTCCCCCCCCCACCCCCGGATTTTCGCAACGGATTTAGACGTTTTGGAAAAATGGTCCTTTGGATCATTGGATCCGCGGAAAAATCACACCCCTGTAAAGTATAGGAGATATGCTCCGGACAAGCTTTTTGCAGCTGGTAAGGTATAAGCTTTTTGTAAAATCGAGGTCAAAGGTCAATGTCACAGTGACCTGAAAATGATACGCCACACTCCGTCATCCCAAGATGAACTCACATACCAAATTTTGGATCCGTAGCTGGTAAATTTTGGATCCGTAGCTGGTAAGGTATAAGAGATATGCTCCGGACAAGCATTTTGTAAAATCGAGGTCAAAGGTCAAGGTCACAGTGACCTGGAAATGGTACGCGACACTCCGCCATCCCATGATGAACTCACACACCAAATTTGAAATCCGTAGCTGGTAAAGTATAGGAGATATACTCCGGACAAGCTTTTTGCAGCTGGTAAGGTATAAGCTTTTTGTAAAATCGAGGTCAAAGGTCAAGGTCACAGTGACCTGAAAATGATACGCGACACTCCGTCAGCCCAAGATGAACTCACATACCAAATTTTGGATCCGTAGCTGGTAAGGTATAGGAGATATGCTCCGGACAAGCTTTTTGTAAAATGGAGTCAAAGGTCAATGTCAAGGTCACAGTGACCTGAAAATGGTATGTAACACTCCGCCATCTCAAGGTGATCTCATACACCAAATTTGGAATCCGTATCTGGTAAGGTATAGGAGATATGCTCTGGACAAGCTTTTTGTAAAATCGGTCAAAGGTCAAGGTCACAGCGATCTGAAAATGGTACGCGACACTCCTCCATCCCAATATGAACTCACACACCAAATTTGGAATCCTTAGCCGGTAAGGTATAGTTGATATACTCCGTACAAGCTTTTTGTAGCTGGTAAGGTATAAGCTTTTTTTAAAATCTAGGTCAAAGGTCAAGGGCACAGTGACCTGGAAATGGTACGCGACACTCCGCCATCCCAAGATGAACTCACACACCAAATTTGGAATCTGTAGCTGGTAAGGTAAAGGAGATATGCTCCGGACAAGCTTTTTGTAAAATCGGTCAAAGGTCATGGTCAAGGTCACAGTGATCTGAAAATGGTACGCGACACTCCTCCATCCCAAGATGAACTCACACACCAAATTTGGAATCCTTAGCTGGTAAGGTATAGGAGATATACTCCGGACAAGCTTTTTGTAGCTGGTAAGGTATAAGCTTTTTTTAAAATCGAGGTCAAAGGTCAAGGTCAAGGTCACAGTGACCTGGAAATGGTACGCGACACTCCGCCATCCCAAGATGAACTCACACACCAAATTTGGAATCTGTAGCTGGTAAGGTAAAGGAGATATGCTCCGGACAAGCTTTTTGTAAAATCAAGGTCAAAGGTCAAGGTCACAGTGACATGAAAATGGTATGCGACACTCCGCCATCCCAAGATGAACTCACACACCAAATTTGGTATCCGTAGCTGATGTGACAAAGGAAATATACTCCGGACAAAAGGTACACACACCCACACACACACACCCACACACACACGCACGGTGCGATCACTATATGCCGCCAAAGCCTAGCTTTGGGGGCATAAAAATACTCAAAAGTTCAAGGGGAGATAATTCTGCAATTCCTAGCACTAAATACGTGAAAATTGAGTGCAGCACATCTACTATTCATGGTTATTATGTATATATATATGTATCACTTATACACAGAATAACATTCAAATCTAAGGAGGAGTTTGTGACACCAACTCCCCATGTTTCATGCAAAAATGACAAAAAATACTCTAAATTCAAGGGGAGATAATTCTGCAATGCCCAAGGGTGAACACATGAAAATTGTGTCTTGCACATATATGATTCATCATTCATGGTTATTATGTATATCAAATATAAATTCAATAACTTTAAAACTGAAGGAGGAGTTTTCAACATCAAATACCCATGTTCAAATGCGGACCGACCGACTGACCGACCACCTGCCGGACAGGGTGATTCCAGTATACCCCCTCTCACAAGTTTATAATAATAATGAATAATATGAACACAGGATTTTTTGGTCATGGCAGAAACTATAGAATTTATATACGATCTATATAAATCTATGATGAAACTGATTAGACCCTTATCAGACTTCTCCAACAGGAACCAAATGATCTGGGTCCAAACTATTCGGAAAGGCATTAACCCATTCCCTCATATTGACGCCTCTGTAAATGTCACTTTTTGAAACCATTGTGATAAATAGAGCATTTGCTCCTTTGGAGCAATGCTCTATTTATCACATAGGTTTCAAAATTACACAAATCTTAAAAGTCCCTTTCGAAATTTCCCCTAGTTAATGCTCCTTTTTTGGTAGATGTATTCAGGATCTAAATACAGTCTCTGCGGTAATGGGTTAAAGATGTATCAATCAAGTAAAGGGTCTAATGAATTATAAACATAAGAGTCTTTCAAAGCAGACAGTTGATTAATGAAGAACAAAAAGTAACATGAGCTGTCTCTATAAATTTCTTTTTATATTTCTACATTGTACATTTCTACTTGTCTCAACTGTTTACTCCATAAATAGCTGCATATGTCTCTCTATGCTTAACCCTTCGCTTGCTATTCACGTCAATATACCTACCTGTAAATAGTGAAGACCCAGATGAGACAGCTCCTGCAGGAGCTGTCTCATCAGGGTCTGCACTATTTACAAATTGATTGTGCAACCAGTGCACTCCACAGCAGTGATTGCACAGCGAAATACTTGTACACAGTGAATATATATGTAATTATACAACAGGGCATGGGTAGAGAAGGAGAACTGTATTTTAAAATTCAGCAAGAGAAGGGTTAAAATTGCAAACAGAGTAGACCCATCTGATCAGGATCTGCTCTGCTTGCTTAATGAAATAATATAGATATGATTCTACAGTTTCTGTCATGGTCAAACATCCTCTGGCAGTTTAAAGCCTATCATACTACATGGACTCTATAGTTCTGACTTCCAACAGTGATGGGCCATTCCACATTGAATATTCAGTATGAAATGGGTTAACAAACTAAAGTACATGAACAAGAACAGCTTTCAAATGAACACCAACAAAACTATTCAACAGAAATTTAATTTGCAACCATCAAACAATATACTTCTATCTGACGACCAAGTTGAACCACGCGTGTCATGTCTGTCAGCCAGGTCTGGTAGAACAGAATTGAAATTTAAATAGAATATAAAGTACAATATATTAACTAGAACTATCACTAAAGGTGATTAATACCCCCCCCCCCCCAGCAAGGCAAATGCTAAGAATACTTCAAAGTAATTAGTAGTCATAAAATGTACCTTTGCTGAGAAATGAAGTGAGAAAATGGTATCCAAATTAATGGTGTTACACTGCTGAGAAATGAAGTGAGAAAATGGTATCCAAATTAATGGTGTTACACTGTATGTTATCTAATAAAGTTTAATCCTTTACTTCATAGATAATGATATGTATTTTAACATGTTTGC
Organism: Azorinus chamasolen; assembly: GCA_963576725.1. Lineage (NCBI taxonomy): Eukaryota > Metazoa > Mollusca > Bivalvia > Cardiida > Solecurtidae > Azorinus > Azorinus chamasolen. Next base: position 86,025,004 of record OY755243.1, on the reverse strand, counting down.
ACACAGACTAGATCCAGATCAGACATTCCTGTAGCAGCTGTATGTTCAGGGTCTGCTCTGGTGCTTATGCAATAAAGAAAATCTAATTCTACAGTTTCATTCTTTCACGGCTTCATGTACCATTAAAAGTTATAACAAGAGCTGTCCGCAGACAGCGCGCTCGCTGGATACTAGTGTAGTGGAAGTCTAAGTCAGAAAGGGCAGATAACTATAGCAAAATTAATTTTAGGTTACCTGCCCTTGTGGAATATGTCCCCCTTGTAATAGTTAACATGCATACCAAATTTGAACCAAATATCTTGGACAGTTTCTGAGACATGGACCTTAACATAAAACTTAACCAACAATGAAAATTCAAAGTCGAAAAAGGGCATAACTATGGCAAAATTAATTTTAGGGTTCCCTACCCTTGTGAAATGGGTTGCCCTTGTGATAGTAAACATACATACCAAATATGAACCAAATATCTTTGATGGTATCTGAAAAATGGACCTTAACAAAAAGGTTAACCAACGCCGACGCCGAAAGGGTCATGATAATAGCTCCACTTTTTGAAAAAGTGGAACTAAAAAACTAGAACTACCACTTAAGGTGATGAATACCCCCACTAGCACATTTGACACAGAGATGTTTGAAAGATCCTGGAAAGACAAGAAAATACCTGAAAAATGGAAAATAGCAAAAATTCAATTTTTGAAGAAGCCAGGGAAAAAAAGTACCATAAAGCTTCAGCATACAGACCAATTAGTCTAACAAGCTGCATTGGGAAATGTATGGAGAAAATCGTTGAAAGTCACCTATATGTTTTCAGTGAGCACCTTAAATTCCTAGACAATGAACAAAAGGGCTTCAGGCATTTCAAAGGCACAAAAGGAGCTCTTATCAGAATCTCACAAGACATATTCAATGGGTTTAACAATGGCTCACGCACAATAGGAGTATTCATTGACCTGGAAAAGGCCTTTGATACCTTTGGAGAAATTGTTGCCATTACCATGACTCTGCGATTTTGTAGAGAAGAGCTTGACAACAGAGGAAACTTCAAGAATGTCAAGATCTTCTCTGACAGCCAGTCAGCAGAAGGCCTTTTGCAGCTTGACTGGTCTGCCAAAACATACCAACAAACAATAAGACAAACATTTAGCAGTTGATGGCAGAGTTACGGGCGGACGGTGTTTACATAGACGTAAGTTAGACCCCCCCCCCAGACACGTAAATATCACTGGCAATGAAATCGCAGACAAACTTGCCAATGAAGCCGCAGTCGAGGCCGAATTCATGCAGGATACAGATGTAATCACAACTCTTTCCGACATTCGAAAGTCAGCCAAAAAATCATGTGAAACAATTAAGTGGCAAAATAGATGGACCCAATCAGAGACCAGAAGACATCTGTACCAGTATATACCACTAATTCCAGTTAACAACAAACTACCACAAAATACTGACATTTCACCACACAGCCAATGAATAATACACCAAATGAGAACAGGTTATATCATGCTGAACAGCTACAGACACAACATAGGCCTGTCCGACTCCCCGCTGTGCGGCCAGGTAGAAACAGTGGTCCACTACCTGGAAGACTACAACATCCATGAGCAGATTAGAGAGAAACTAAGGCTAGAATTGTTCCAGAAAGCTGGGATATACGACTTTTCAGCCCACTTATGACTTGCTGTTTGTGAAAAAAGAGGAAAATTGGCGGGGGTCAAGGGGGCAGACGCAAAATGAAATATAGCTTTCCTGAGCACTTCAGGAGCCTTCTCCTGCATTTTCACTTGGGTCTGTCATTGATGTGTATTTTACGGTCCTGAGTGAAACGAAATCCGCGGAATTCCGCGGAAAATTCTCACCCCTTAAGAAAACGACCAATGGAAAGAATACAGAAAAATACTGATTGAGACACTTGGTAGCTTCATCAGATCCACTAATCGTCTGAGAAGTTCTCTTAACAATCATTAGAATAGCATACATATCAGAGTGATTATTACTACCGTGAAGAAATTACCTACAGTAACCTACCTGAGTGATATTCGAGCCAATTGGGGCTCTAAATTCAACGATTCAACGGAAGAAACAGTGGTCCACTACCTGGAAGACTGCAACATCAATGAGCAGATTAGAGAGAAACTACGGCTAGAATTGTTCCAGAAAGCTGGATATACAACTTTTCAGCCCACTTGTTACTTGGCAGACCGAAAGAAAACGACCAATGGAAAGAATACAGAGAAATACTGATTGAGACACTCGACAGCATCTGAGAAGTTCTGTAAACAACCATTAGACATAACATAAATATTTACCAGAGTGATTATCACTACCATGAAGAAATTACCTAGACACCTACCAGAGTGATATTCGAGCCAATTGGGTCTCTAAATTCAAAGACACAGGAAAAATCACACTTATTTAGATAGTGGTTTTTTTTCATAGTTTATTGAGAGATTTGACTTTATAGAGTTCCCACTCATTCATTTAAATTGACAAAAAGACCATTTGACATCGAGTGCCTGTGATCAAATTCCAATCCAAATGGAATTGGGAATTCCGAAATGGCGCAAAAACTTAACATTGAGAAAACCCATCCACATTCTTGCATAATCAAACCATATACAAGAAGCTCTTAAATGCACAGTATACATATACATTTGAAAAGTATAAACATCCATCGATACCTGTTGACGTTTGACAATTTAAATCGCTATTCGAGTTATTTCGACGAGCGCTTATGATGTTGGGATTCTTTAGGATAGTTTTATTACAAACCAAATAGAAAATAAGAATAATGTTCTCAAAATCACGTGTTGTAAATTTTGTTTCCAGCATATATTTTTAAACAGTGTTTAGAGGTCAAATTTTCTAATTTATGTTCCAGTTCTAATCGCAAAACAGAGCAACAACCCGATGTAAAATTTGTAAATACATGACTTTAACTATGTAATTGCTCGAATGCTGACTGGAACTACAACTAGGAAGCTTTGCCAATCAAATGCACTCATTGTGTTATTTGAACAAAATTATAAGAATCACACAATACGTACATGCATTTTGATAAATATTTGTTAGTTTCATATGAATACGGTATAGCCTATAGAATGGCTGCATGATGTCTCTCTCTCTCTCTCTATATATATATATATCTAACTAACACGAAAGTCAACAGAAACTCCAGAAGCAAATATGAAATGAAGAAATGAAAGTCGTGTTTATTTTAATGTAAATACATGACACTACTCTAGACTTACTTCATTTATGGCTCAAAATTTGATTCAATGTTCGCGTTTTGTACCACAAAACATAATTTAATATATTAATACATTAAAGTGAAAAGAAAGTGGCAAAATATTTGTTTTCTCAAAAATAGGCTTTCTTCAAAGTTAGGGCGGAAACTTTCTTACGGTATGAGTGACTCTCACGAAAGGATGATTATTATGTGACAACAAATGGAGCCAAATTCGCTAAACCCTACATTGAATCCAATGACATTGGCAAAAATAAGTTACAAAGCTTTAAGCCCCATAGTGATCAACGTGTGCAACGGAGAAAGTCCGGTTCTTTTCTCGGAGGCATGGATTTCTTGTACATCTTTAAAAGCCGGATATCCTGTTGCATTGATATACCAGGACGGGTTGAAGAAGCTTTTCGAAGTATTGTTAGCAGAAGAACGTGGGACTACATCTACGAATGAGGCACTGACTTGTGTTCAGAAATATATATTGGAAGATTTAGGTATATAATTATACCCACTCAAACAGGTTCTCTTTGAGGGTTAATCGCTGTGTTCGTCGGTGTCGCATTTCGCATGTGTAGATTGTGGCGCGAACTACTTTTTTCAGGGGTTGGTCTAAAACACAATGGATAAATACTGAAATAGATCGCAATAAAAATGAAACTTGCAAGGGAAATTTGAAAGCATTCCATGGAATTTTTTTTTTTTTAGCTTTATGGTTAATTAAAGTTTAAGATAAATATGGCAATATCCTGCGGCTAGGGCTGCAACGATACGCCCATGTAGCGAATACGAATACGTATCACGATACAGTATAGTATAGCGAATACGAATAAATATTCACGAATACGAATACAGTTACATAAACATGCTATGGCTAAGCTAATAAGAGTTACTTAAGCCAAAGCATGTCCATATTTAGGATTAGGAATCTTTAAGCTTATAATGAAAATGCTACTGGACATGTGCTGATAAGCAAGGGAAAAGTATGAGTTATTATATATATTATAAATATTTAATTGGCAAAGTCACATAAACTAGAAACACTGAAAGTAACTTGTTCAAAAGTGAACTGGTAAAATCCTATTGTAGTCTTTAGGCAATATGCATAAAAATAATACTAATTCAAATTCAAGATACCATCAAAATACAGTGTATTACACTGTATCTAATTGAATATAGCCGGCTGGTTTCGTCCATTTCAGGTGAATCGTGAACAAACTCAAATAAATTTGGTCAATAAATTTTGGGTACGTTCAGACATTGGGGCGCTCCGATAACAGTGCTCCCGTTTACGTCGTAATCATATCTAAATACGCACCGAAAATCGTTGGAACGCAAAATAGTCAAGTACGTTGCGTCCATGGGACGCAAGATATGATCGAAATTTTACCGATTTAAATGAATCCAGGTAAATTAACAACTGATACTCTGTCTTACATTAATCCGGATCAATAAACAAAGTGATTCTCACTCCGTTTTCTTGACATTTTTCCGAAATTGCTACGCATCTATTAATATCGAGTCCTGGGTTATTCCATGTACATAGGAGGGCACCTGCATTGACTGGTTACGATTTCCACCCTAATGTAAGCATCTAAAATTGTGTTATTCTATGAGAACCGTTCTGTCGCGTAGTAATGACATTTGGATGCTGAAAAAAGATGGCGTCTGCTAGTAAAAAGTTGAACACGCCAGGAACTTTAAAGCGTTATGGATGCAATATCGTGAGTTTAAAGACTTATAAGTAAATAATGTTAGCCCTGAAACCAATAGAATTACCATGTGATGCTTTGTATGCACTGAAAATGAAGTGAAAACCGCTTTTACGTACCAGCGGATACAGTGATGCTCAGCTCAGATATATACTCAAACGATGCTCATCGTCGTGCACTTCAAATCAAAGCATTAAGAAATACCTTATTATACAGTGCTTATAACACTTATCTTATTGATGTTAAATGATACATCAGTGTAAGTCTTAAATAGTTTTACCCCTTTACATTTAATGGTACAAAAAATCTCCATTACAAAAGCAGAAGTGAAATTATCTGGGACTCAGTTGTATTTGCTTGGGACGCAACTTTTGCTGATGCCCTGGGTCCCAGGGACTCGGTAAAATTCAATCCTAATGAGAACACTGGATAACTAACCGCTAGAGCCAACAACTAGCAGTATTACTTCATTTCGTGGTGGCACACTTTACAAACAGTGATTTCATTGTTGGTTTTTCCTTCTGATCCCGTCAGAAACCCTAAATGATTCCAGACGGCGCTTTTATATTTGGTTGGAGTCTGAAAATCTCTTTCGGCCCGACATTGTTATGAAACAACAGTTTGCGGTTGTCGTTAAAACTAAGAATTAGTCCTATCAAAACAAACTTGTTTTCGGTAATTGTTTCGTGTATTTGAACCATTTGACTACTTTTCTGCAAAAAGTGAATGCAAGAGTTTACAATTATTAAGCCTATTGAATCCAACAGGACCAACACACGGTGTCGTGATTTGTAAACATAAGAAGTCACAAAGAGTCATCTCCCTTGGTGTCACTGCGAAAAGACGTTTCGCAGCTGGAATGTTTTGCTCATATTTCAATTATTTCTGGCGAAAATATGTTTTTCTTTTAATTTTGTTAATTTCCTATATGTCTAATTGTATTCGTCAATATTCTGTTCTTTGGGTAGCGAATATGATACACTCATCGCCAGAAACGATATTCGAATAATTCGAATACGTTAGTGTATCATGACAGCCCTACCTGCGGCTAAAACCAAAGGTGCCCCCCCCCGTCCTATTTATGATCGAACTATGCAAAACTAACCTTAAACTATCTATTTGCATTCCAAACCTCTCCGAAAAACAAGAAAAACACGACCCGATTTTTTTCCCTATTGGGTCTGTATATATGTATTAAAAGGTATATATATATATAGCTATAACCAGGTCAGGTCAGTGGCGGAAGTGTCATGTTTTTCAACGTCTTACAGCAAAGTCAATTCAACACCGATTTCAATCATTTAGGTCTTGATCGGTTCCAAATTCCATATACTTATCGGCACAATTAATGCCTTCCTTAAATATTGCTCACGCCTGTCGCTGCAAGACCACGAACCTGAAAAAATGCTACCGTGAAAAGATGTGACTCTGGCCAGGGGGCATAGACCTATATAGGGGGAACTGTATTCGTTAAACTTTTCAACAAAAACACAAATTATGCTGAAACACTATCGAAAAACATTAAACTCGCCTCAATTAAAACAGCGCTTGCTATTTCCAGTGTGCTACGAAAAGGTTTTCTTTCTCCAACTTTCCTTTTGAACGGATGATCATGTGGCCATTTTGCTGTGCCCCAGCGCATAAACCATTCGATATGCAATTTGACTACTACTTACAGGCCACAGCAAAATGGCCACCTCCGCTCAAAAGGAAAGTAGGAGAAAGAAAACTGACAACTCACCGCAATTATAAAACTGCGCTTGCTATTTCCAGTCTGCAAGAAAAGGTTTTCTTTCTCCAACTTTCCTCTTGAACGGATGCGGCCATTTTGCTGTGACCCAGCGCATAAACTATTCGATATGTAATTTGACTACTACTTCCCGGGAAAACAGCGAAATGGCCACCTCCGTTCAAAAAGAATGTAGGAGAAAGAAAACTGACACCTCGTAGCAGACTGGAAATAGCAAGCGTTGTTTTAACTGCGGTGAGTTTAATGTTTTTCGATAGTGTTTCAGCATAATTCGTGTTTTTGTTGAAAAGTTTAACAAATACAGTTCCCCCATTATACGTCTATGCACTTTTCCCAGAGTCACATCGTTACGCGGTAGCTGTTTTTCAGGTTTGTGGTCTTGCAGCGACAAGAGTGAGCAATATTTAAGGACGGCATCAATTAATTGTGCCGACTAGTATATGGAATTTGGAACCAATCAAGACCTAAATGATTGAAATCGGTGTTGAATTTACTTTGCTGTAAGACTTTGAAAAATATGACTGTTGTATTTTCCACCGCTGACCTGAACCTGAGCTACCTTTAAAGTTTCAATACATATATAGACCCGATAGGATTTTTTTTCCCAAGTAATATTATTCTTGTTTTTCGGAGTAGTTTAAGGTACAAATAGATAGTTTTAGGTTAGTTTTACGTACATACTTCGATCATAAATTGGGAGGGGGGTGTCTGGTTAATTCCCAGCATGCGTCGGGCACCAAGGTGGGAGATATAAATTTCATGCTTTGTTTCTAGTTTAAATTTGTGCACTCTAAATGGTGATATCGAACTACTGTCCATTTCAATTTACTTTGTCACTGAACTTGAATCAATATTTTTTTCACATGATGTCATTGTGTTCAAAATAGCGGAACTAACTCCCGTACAAAACAGAAAGTAAAATGTTAATTGTTGACAGTTCAACTGAAGAAAATCAAAAGGCAGGGGCTTTCCCAATAAGCTGTGTGCCCTTTTGGGTTATATCAGAATTTTAGTGCCCTCATAAGCAGTTTGGAATCTACAGTTTGTAGAAACAGTTTTCGAAAAATTGAGCAGACATCATTCCATTTTGTTTGTTTACATTTGTACAATAATCGAAGCGTAAAATGGCATGAAAATAGAATCTAAGACCATCAAATATTCTCTGAAATTAAACCGTATTGCCAGTTTTATTATCAAATAAAAACTATTTGTTCTTGATTCAGGGCATGTGTTTGTGGAAATATTTCAGTAAATACACATTCCAATGTATTGTTTTTGGTTTAATGCCGATTTAAAGCTAGTTTTAAGAACTAACATATATTTGCTTTTTAAAGTTTGGCCAACTTAATTAAGAGTAAAAATCCTACAAATTACAGTGTATAAATAAATGTTTCAGTTTGTTATCAACTTGTTATTAATTTGAATGCCTTCTGCATATTCATGAACAAATAGATAAAATGAAGTATATATATATGGAAGGTGGAACATTGTAGCCATTTTAGAAGTACATGTACAGAAACAGATGTAGGAGCCATCTGATCTGGGTCTACTCTGTTTGCAAATGCATGAAAAGGCGTTTATATGAGGGAATTGGTTACCAACACCATTATCCCATCGCTTTTCGCCCTATATAGAAACATATTGTGAAAACTTTGAAAATCTTCTGACACTGGAAAGTTCTCAGCTTCCATATTTGGCACATACATGTTGCATCATCTTGAAGTCCTCTACAAAAGTTAAATGAATTATGCCCCTTGGGTCAAATGAGACCCCGCCCGAGGGATGGCCAGTTTTCTATAAAAACATAGTGAGAACTAAATGCAAATCTTCTCTGATTGTCTGGTGAGCGATATCAGGGCCATCATTGCCCTGTTGCCCTGTTGTTTCTAACATCAGAGATGATCAGACTATTTTTGGAGTAAAACGTTACTGACCCCACTTGTAAATCTGATGCTTACTGTTAGTGCCTTCAAATTTAGTTTTACCCTCTGTGTGTCCGTCCGTGGGTGTATGTTTTTCACCCTTTTTCTGTCATTAACCGGGTTTTACGGAAAATCCGGTTATTGAAATGGTGATATATGGTGGGCGGACAGGCACAACTCCTGAAACTGTTTGACAAATTTTCATAAAATATGTAGATGTGCATATTGTCGGAGAATTTTCCTTCTCTAATATTTATGCCCCTTTGAACTTAGAAATGCATGTGTCCGTCCGTCTGCCCGGTCTTGTCCAGGCTCTAACTCAGAACTCCATTAATGGATTGTGAAATCACAAGGAATAGCTGTTCCTCTAGAAGGTACGGTGCATCTCACAAAAAAACCATGTCAATAGCAGGGTTCTTGCGAGGGCGAGAAATTGGGACATTTTCCCTATCAAAATGAAAAATGTCCCCATTTTTTTTACTGTCATTGAATTTGAACAAATGTCTCAAAAAATATCAGTTCTTACCAGAATAGTTCAAAATAGATAGATCAGATTTAGATCAAATCAAACTATATGATTAGAGAAAATATTTACATGTTCAGGACTTTTTTTCGGTCGATTTTATAGCCGTTTATAGGCTATATTCCCAATGGCAAAAAGTATGTTTTTTTCCCAGTTTGAAGGAAAAAATTCCCAATCAAAAGACTAAAGTGTAATAAAGAGGCAAAAAGTATTCATACATTTTGTATGTCATTTAATTGCCCATTTTTGAGGTCCACAAGGTATTTGTGCATTCTTTGAGTGGAACAGAACATCATTTTATGGTGTAAAATGCTTAAAAGATTTGTTGCAAAACTTATTTTGATATGTTCTATTTTCCCAATTTTGTTAAAACGATGCAAAAAATTCCCAATGCTAGGGGTACGGGTCATGTTCCCAAAATGGTCCGAAAAAGCCCTGATATTAAGGAAATCAGTCACAGATCAACAGATTCATAAACATAGCATTTTCTCAATGAATAATGGTTGAAAAAATATTTTCACACTTGTCGGTGTCTCACTGTGACAGATTTTGAAAATGTCCATATACTTTCTGACTGTCAATGGGACACATGTCTCAAGCATTTTCAATCCTCGCCAAAACCCTGCAATAGCTGAAAGGTCAAGGTCATACTTATAGGTCAAAGGTAAAAAACATGTATATTTTTGCTTGGCCGGGCTCTTACTCATAACTCCATGGATAGACTGTGAAATTACAAGGCATAATGTTCCTCAGATCTAGATGGTACTGTATGTCGCACGAAAAAAACACGTCAATAGCTGAAAGGTCAAGGTCATACTTAGAGGTCAAAGGTAAAAAACATTTGAGAATTTGGCATTGATGGATTATGACATTCTTGTTTTTAACTTTTTATTATCTCGAGAATACGAAACAAAAGTAAAACCTTGTATGTAGCAAGGACACAATATGTACATGTGCATATTGTCGGGGATATTTCCTTCTGCAATTTTTCTGGGAGTTATGCCCCTTTGAACTAAGAAATCACTAGGTCTTTTGACCCTATCCTTGTAAGCACAACTCCTGAAACTGCTCAACAGATTTTCATAAAACTTTGCATGTAGCAAGGACACAATGTTTAGATGTGCATATTGTCAGGGATTTTTCCTTCAGCAATTTTTCTGGGAGTTATGCCCCTTTGAACTTAGAAATCACTAGTTGATAGTGAAGGAAAACCCAGTTTGGTGTGTCAGCTTTTCTTGTTTATCTCTTCAAGTAGGCACAGTAGTATATTCAGTGAGGTTGAGTCTAGAAATAGCCCAAGATGTATTAGGTTAAGGTGATCATATTTACATGTAATCATGTCGTGATACCAGTGGTGAGCAATAAAAGTTCATCATGGCCCTCTTGTTATACTTTTCAGGAAGGTGACACACGCTCCTATTAAAAATATTGTGTAAAGCTATACTTTACTGATACATGTACATGTACTTTTATTTGTTGCAGAAAAACACACGAAATGTCTTGCTAGCATGAAAGATTTGACAGCTGAAGTTGAAGTGCAAGCTGTTCTTGCTGCTCACCTGTTTGGTCCTTTATTGCCAGAGTATGATGATGTCTTGAAGTGCTGCATTGACAAACAACATTTAGGGAGTAGAAAAAGTGCACATATGATGAAATGCCCAACATGTGATGAAAAGATTCCATTTGGAAATACCTCTTTTGGTCAGTTATTTATCAGCTCACCTGAGCCTTTGGCTCAGGATGAGCTATTGTGACTACGATGTGTCCGTCGTCCAGCGTCTGTCATCCGTCCAAATTTTCAAACAACATCTCCTCTAAAACCTCTGACCCGATTTTAACCAAACTTTGTCAGGAGCATTATTGGCAAGGGGGAACAAAATATTGTTCAAATTATGATCCCCAGACCAAAAATGGCCCGTCCCAGGGCTTATCAGTTTTTCATAGGAAATTTTTTAAAAATCTCCTATCCCAAAACTGTACGGCCTTAGACCTTTGATATTTGGTATGTAGCATCATCTAATGGTCCTCTGGAAAGATTGAAATTATAACCCCAGGGCCCAAAATGGCCCCGCCCCGGGGCTTATCAGTATTTCATAGGATACTCTTTAAAATCTTCTCTGAAGCTGTAAAGCCTAGACCTTTGATATTTGGTATGTAGCATCATCTAATTATCCTCTACAAATATTGTTCAAATTATGACCCCCTGACCAAAAAAGGCTCCACACTGGGGCTAATCAGTTTTTCATAGGAAAATCTTTAAAAATCTTCTTCCCTGAAACTAAAAGTCTACAGCTTTGATGTTTGGTATGTAACATGATCTCATGGTCCTATACAAAGTTTGTTAAAATTATGACCCTGGGGCAAAAATGGTCCCACGACCCCCACCCCAGGGCATAAATCAGTTATTCCAACAAAAATCTTTAAAAATCTTCTTCTCTGAAATTGTAAAGCCTTGACCTTCAATATTTGGTATGTAGCATGACCTAATGGTCCTCTACAAATGTTCAAATTATGACCCCTCAGACCAAAAATTGCCTGCCCCAGGGCTTATCAGTTTTTCATCGGAAAGGAAAATCTTTAAAAATCTTCTTCCCTGAAACTGTAAGGCCTAGAGCTTTGATGTTTAGTATGTAACATGATCTTATGGTCCTCTACAAAGATTGTTCAAATTATGACCCTCTGGGGCAAAAATGGCCCCGCCTGGGGCTTATTAGTTATTCCTAGAAAAATGTTTAAAAATCTTCCTCTCTGAAATTGTAAGGCCTAGACCTTTGATATTTGGTGTCTAGCATTATCTAATGGTCCTCTACAAATTTTGTTGAATTTATGACCCCCCAAACCCAAAATGACCCACCTCAGGGTTTATCAGTTTTTCATACGAAAATCTTTAAAAATCTTCTTCCCTGAAACTGTAAGGCCTACAGCTTTGCTTTGATGTTTGGTTATGTAACATGATCTTATGGTCCTATTAAAATTTTATTAGAAGTTATGACCCTGGGGCAAAAATGGCCATGTCCGAGGGCTTATCAGTTATTCCTACAAAAATCTTTAAAAATCTTCTGATGAAATTGTTATGCCTAGTCCTTTAATATTTGATGTGTAGCATGACCTAATGGTCCTCTACAAATGTTGTTCAAAGTATGACCCCCAGACCAAAAATGGCCCTCCCAGGGGCTTATTAGTTTTTACAGGAAATTTGTTTTTAAAAATCTTCTTCCCTGAAACTGCAAGGCCTAGAGCTTTGATGTTTAGTATGTAACATGATCTTATGGTCCTCTACAAAGATTGTTCAAATTATGACTCCTAGGGCAAAAATGGCCCCGCCTGGGGCTTATCAGTTATTTCTAGAAAAATCTTTAAAAAACTTCTCTGAAATTTTAAGGCCTAGACCTTTGATATTTGGTGTGTAGCATGATCTAATGGTCCTCTACAAATTTTGTACAAATTATGACCAGAGCCAAAAATGGCCCTGCCCCGGGGCTTATCAGTTTTTCATAGGAAAATATTTAAAAATCTTCTCTGAAATTTTAAGGCCTAGACCTTTGATATTTCATATGTAGTATGGTCCTCTACAAAGATTGTTCAAATTATGAAATTATGACCCCCTGACAAAAATTGGCCTGCCCCGGGGCTTATCAGTTTTTCATAGGAAAATCTTTAAAAATCTTCTTCTCTAGAATTGTAAGGCCTAGACTTTTGATATTGGGTATGTAGCATGATCGAATGGTCCTCTACAAAGATTGTTCAAATCATGATAACCTCTGGGTAGAAAATGTCCCTGCCCCAGGGCTTAAATTATCAGTTTTTTATAGGAAAATCTTTAAAAAGCTTCTTCTCCGAAAATGTAAGGCCTACAGTTTTGGTATTTTGTATGTAGCATGATCTAATGGTCCAAAGATTGTTCAAATTATGACCCCTTGGTTGAAAATGGCCTGCCTCAAGGCTTTTCAGTTTTTCATAGGAAAATCTTTAAACATCTTCTGAAACTAAAATGCCCAGACCTTTGATATTTGGTATCATTATTTAATAGTCCACTACCAAGATTGTTTAAATCATGACCCCCAGGCCAAAAAGGCCCCACCCTGGAGTTATCAGTTTTACATAGACCTTTAAAAATCTTCTTCTCTGAAACCGTAAGGCCTAGACCTTTGATATTGGGTATGTAGCATGATCTAATGTTCCTCAACAAAGATTGTTCAAATCATGATAACCTCTGGGTAGAAAATGTCCCTGACCCAGGGCTTATCAGTTTTTCATAGGAAAATCTTTAAAAATCTTCTCTGAAAATGTAAGGCCTAGAGTTTTGGAATTTTTTTTGTAGCATGATCTAATGGTCCTCTACAAAGATTGTTCAAATTATGACCCCTGGGTCGAAAATGGCCCCACCCAAGGGCTTTTCAGTTTTTCATAGGAAAATCTTTACACATCTTCTTCTCTGAAACTAAAATGCCAAGACCTTTTGATATTTGGTATACAATGTATATCATTATTTAATAGTCCTCTACGAAGATTGTTCAAATTATGACCCCAAAGCCAAAATGGCCCCACCCTGGAGTTTATCAGTTTTACATAGACCTTTAAAAATCTTCTCTGAAACCATAAGCCCAATACCTTTAATATATGACATGCAAGTTAACCATAAAGTCCTCTACCGAGATTGTACAAATATTATGAACCTTTGGTAAAAAATGGCCCCACCCTTGGGCATATTAATTTTTCATAGAAAAACCTTAAAAAATCTTTGTCCCTGAAACCATACGATCCATACCTTCCATATTTGGTAGCTTTGCCTTGTAATCCTCTCCCATGAATGTTCAACTTACGACCTCGACCTCCGGGCGAAACTTGGCCCTGCCCTGGGGCTTATCAATTTTTCATGGGGAAATTATAAAATGTTATTTTCTCTGAAACCATAAGGCTAATTAATGGCATGCTGCTTTGCCTTGTGGTTCTCTACCAAGATTGTACAAATGATGACTTCTGGGTGAAAAATGGCTCCACCCGGGAGTTATCTCAGGTGAGTGCTTCAGGGCCTCATGGCCCTCTTGTTTATTGGAGTTTTAAAAAACTGCATATATATACACCTGACAGATAGTGCCAAGGTGAGCATTAGGATCTCCCTGTGTCTATTGTCCCCCGTCATGTGTTTGAACAATTTCTTTACAGAACATCTAAATCGATCAGTGACTGGATTTTTTCCAAATTTCACATGAATGCTCTTCAAGTGTCACCTTCTATGATATTTATATGAAGTGTTCTGGCTGAAGGCATAAGTAGATCACAGGAGCTAAAATAGATTTTAACAAACAATTTCTTTAAACATCTAAACTACTGAATGAATTTCCACCTAATTTCACCAAATTCACCTCCTATTAGCTTGCTTAGCTCACTTGAGCCTATGATCAGGGTAAGCTATTTTGACCCTTTTCCGTTCACATTTTCTTCAAACAGCTAGTTCTCGTGGAACTTCATAAATCTAGCCATGGGTGTTCCTTCGATGGTCCCCTTCTGAAGTTGTTCACAGAATTTCATTCCAAAAAAAAGTGCTTTGTAAGAACTACTTAACTCTATAAATACAAGCTTTAAAGCAATGTTTGAAGTAGATCTTTAAAGTCAAATTTAAAGTTCGACAGAGGCCATAGGGCATGTTATGCTTTCATTGGAGACAGATAATTAAGGCACTTTTCAAAAAGGGATAGCTGATGGAGAAATTCTTTCTTTCATTTTCAACCAAATTCGTTTTAACCCTTTCCCTGTTGAATACAGCATGAATAATTACTACTTTTTAGCTCGACTATTCGAAGAATAGTGGAGCTATCCTACTCGGGTCAGTGTCCGCGTCACACCTTAAGGTTTTTGTTAAAGTCCACTTTTTGCCTTTAACCTTTTGAATAAAGCTTTGAAATTTGGAACCACCACAAGCTTCATCTGTAGACAAGAGTACATAACTCTGTCAAGCATATTGACAGAATTTTGGCCCGTTTTAACTTAAAATTTTTGGTTACGGTTTTTGTTAAAGTCCACTTTTTGCCTCTAACCTTTGGAATAAAGCTTTAAAACTTGGAAGTTGGAACACTTGTTCACCACTACAATCTTCATCTGTAGGCAAGAGTACATAACTCTGTCAAGCATTTTGACAGAATTATGGCTCTTTTTAACTTAGAACTTTTGGTTAAGGTTTTTGTTAAAGTCCACTTATTTACATAACCCTTTGAGATAAAGCTTTAAAACTAGGAACACTTGTTCACCATCACAAACTTGATTTGTAGACAAGAGTACATAACTCTGTCAAGCATTTTGACAGAATTATGGCCCGTTTTAACTTAAGACTTTTTGGTTAAGGTTTTTGTTAAAGTCCACTTATTTACATAACCCTTTAAGATAAAGCTTTGAAACTTGGAACACTTGTTCACCACCACAAGCTTCATATGTAGGCAAGAGTACATAACATTTTCAAGCATTTTAACTGAAATTATTGCCTTTTTTTCATTAAAGAGTTTAGAAGAGATCCTACATCCTGAATACTATTAAAGATATTTTACTGAGACTTTGATTACTTGCTTATATAGTATCATTGGACATTATTTTAGTTCACTCTCAAGCATTTTTACACTAACAATTCTGAGAATAGTCGAGCGCGCTGTCCTGCGACAGCTCTTGTTTCATGAAAGAGTTCAAAGAGATCCTTCATCCTGAATACTATTAAAGATATTTTACTGAGACTTTGATTACTTGCTTATATAGTATCATTGGACACTATTTTAGTTCACTCTCAAGCATTTTTACACTAACAATTCTGAGAATAGTCTAGCACGCTGTCCTGTGACAGCTCTTGTTTACTGTATTAATCCTTTCCCTGTTCTATGTTTATTTCAAATTTCAATACATGTACAGGTCTACTGACTATTCATGGACACAATAGTTATAATAACATATGGAAGATGGAAAAGTGTTGTCATTTTAGAAAGTAAAGAAACAGTTCTATCAAATTCTATTGGCAAACAGAGCAGACCCTGACGAGACGGCTCCTATAGGAGCCGTCTGATCTGGGTGTACTCTGTTTGCAAATGTATGAAACGGCGTTTAACTTTATATGAGGGAACAAGTTAATTATTACTAGAAAATTGTGTCTGTAAGACACAGCGATGCCCATGTCGTGGTGCTTGCCTAGCTGCACGTAAAGTTCCTGTCATTTGACCTTGACCTTGGGCATGCATGCAGCATGGGCTGGGTGCGCAATGAAAGTATGGATGGTGTTGTATATGCAATTCCCTGCCAATAGCAATAGTGGTTAGTGAGACAATGTAAAAACTGCGACAACCAACTGCACTTAAAAGCGTGACAGACGGACATCTACAAAACATAATGCCCAGACTATCGTCAACAGGGGCATAAAAATTGCATATGCACATGAACCATTTTGGCTTATCCAGAAACCATAGAATTTTTTTTAATGCGATGTTATCAGATTTGGCAAAATAACTTCTTTTTTCCCCCCATCATTTTAAACCAATATCTGAAAACGGAAACAAATCTGGGACCTAGCTCAATGACACTAACCACTCAGCATTGGATGTCCCATGTGAAGTGTCTATTTAATGCATGACCTCAAATTGACGATGTTTGACGCCGCCTCTGTAAAAGTAATTTTTTGTAACCATTTCGATATATAGATTTTATTACTGCTCTATTAATCACTGGTTTCAAAAACCATAGGTCTCCATTATCCATAGGAACAAATGCTCTATTTATCACATTTTGTTTCAAAACTAAACAATTTTAAATTTTCCCTCCTTTTCAGTAGATTTATTCAAAGAGGTTTGGTCTAAAACTATTCTATGTGGTAGAGGGTTAAACAATTAGCCTTGCTATAAAAAGTTCATATGATTATCACATTGCATTTTCAGGAAATAGTAAGGTGTGGCATGGAACAACAGATATCCTCCTGCAAAAAAGCACTGTTATGGTACACACGGAGTCTGAAGTACAAAAACAATCAACAAGGAAAAGGACGGAAATGTTTGAAGCGGACAGCGATTCTGATGCCAGTGTGGTTTCCACTGGCAGTTCATCAAGCACCAGCTCTGCAGTTGAAATAAGAACTTCCATGTGCACTACACAAGCAGAACATCAAGCTATTGCGCAGGCAATTACTAATGCTTTCTGTGAAGTAAACAAATATGGATTGCATGATGTATTTATTCCATCCTTTCTTGCTACTAGTAGTCATGTTAAAGTCTACATGTACTGTTGCAGCAAAGATGGACTGCTTGAAAGCGATTCCATGCCTTTATTTCAAGGAGAATCTTTTGACATTTCAACATTAATAACAATCTGGCTTTCAATTAACTTTGACAGATTTGAGTTGGTGGACCTTTACAGTGATAAAATGAAATATGTTTGTCCACAATCTAGATTTCAGAAAGTTATTGGTGAATCAGCAAATATTATGTATGAGAAAGAACTGTGTAAACCTTTAAAATGTGATAAAGTGACAAATATTCCAAAAGATTATGATATGAATTTCATTCATGCAAGTTGTGTGGATTTCATTGAAAAATCTTTTCCTTTCTCAGAGCAAGCAAAGGCAATATTGCAGATTGAGGAAAAACTTTCCAAAAATAAAGTGACGCAAGTCAAAAACAAACAACCATAGCAGATATTAGTAGATAGCATGTGAGAAATTCAACAGTGTATAACTCACCAGAACATGGTCTTTGCTTGATGTCGAGAACATATTCCTGTAATAAATTCCTGTAAACTACAAAAAGGCAGAACGTATAATGAGTTAATTTTTATGCCCCTGCCTTCAGGTGATGGGGGCATTAAGTTTTACCCTTGTCCGTCCATACGTACGAAATTTTCGTAAAGGATTTCTCGGCTTGTGTAAGGTGGAATGATTTGATATTTGGTCTGAAGCATTATCATAGTGAGTTGTAACATGTCTTCCCGTTTCAGGTCTGTAATCCATCTACTTCCTGTTTGCCTACACTTTGATTGAAATTTGGTGATTGTTTAATGACAAAAAATTCATAAAAGATTTCTTTGTTCGTGCAAGCTGCAATGATTTGATATTTGGTCTGAAGATAATCATAGCGATTTGTACCGTGTCTCCACTTTTCAGTTCTGTTATTCATCTACTTCCTGTTTGCCGACACTGCGATTGAATTTTGGCAAATACTTCCCGTTCGCCCGGGCATCTGTGTCCCATGGAAACATTTTCTTTTACCTGATCTGGTCATCTCCTCAATGCACCTATCTACTGAAATCGGACACAAAGTCCTGTTGTTTCAGCAATATTTAAGTTGGTTGTTCATTTGAAGAATTGTGAGTCTGTGACTACCAAATTATCATGTTAACATTGATTTTAGTTGGATTGTGTATTGCCAGGCAGGTCGCAAGCCAAACTGTTTGGCATTGCATGTAGTCGGTTTGTGAAAATAAACATTTACTTTATCATATAATGTGTCTACACAATAGCACGAAGTAAATCGTGACAATAGCTGTTGTTTAACTCTTTACCAGAACCAATAATTAAAATATTTTATGCAGAAGCCGTCTGATCTGGGTCTAATGTACGCAAAGCATTAAAAGGCTTATCTCTGGAGTAAAGTGTTAAAAGACAAATCCTTAACCACTGTCAGAGTGAATTTTTGACAATTTCACAGGAATTATGTGACCCATCAAATTAAAAAAATTGTTCCTGTACACTGCATAAGTAGGTCACAGGAGCGAAAACATCCACATGATTTATTGACCTTGAAGACTATAAAAGCAGATTGTTGCGTAAAGTAGGCCA
This sequence comes from Azorinus chamasolen, assembly GCA_963576725.1. Lineage (NCBI taxonomy): Eukaryota > Metazoa > Mollusca > Bivalvia > Cardiida > Solecurtidae > Azorinus > Azorinus chamasolen. The sequence goes on along the minus strand of OY755243.1, from coordinate 86,006,063 downwards.
AAAGTGATACAAAAAGCTCATATTGGAACTCTCAGTATTACTTATTGTCCTGCATTATGCTATTATCTATTTTAACAAGAGGGCCAGAATGGCCCTGAAGCTCTCACCAGACAATCAGAGGAGAAGATTTTCAAAGTTTTCAATTTTGACCTCAGGGACATAATTTATATAACTTTTGTAGAGGACTTGAACATGATGCTATGAGCTAAATATGAAAGCTGAGAACCTTTCAGTTTCAGAGGAGAAGATTTTCAAAGTTTTCTCTCTATGTTTCTACTGAAAACTACCCACCCCTGGGGCGGGGCCAATTTTGACCCCAGGCCCATAATTCATATAGCTTTTGTAAAGGACCTATGCATGATGCTATGCGCCAAATATGAAAGTTTAGTACTTTCCAGATTCAGAGAAAAAGATTTTTAAAATTTTCACTATTGAAAACTGCCCACCCCTGGAACGGGGACAATTTTGACCCCAGGGCCATAATTAATATAACTTTTGTAGAGGACCTGAACATGATGCTCTGTACCAAATATGAAAGCTGAGCGCCTTCCAGTTTCAGAAGAGAAGATTTTCAAAGATTTCACTATTTGTTTCTATTGAAAACTGCCCACCCCTGGGGCGGGGCCAATTTTGACCCGAGGGCCATAATTTGCATAACTTTTGTAGAGGAACTAAACATGATGCTATGTGCCAAATATGAAAGCTGAGCGCCTTCCAGTTTCAGAGGAGAAGATTTTCAAAGTTTTCTCTATATGTTTCTACTGAAAACTACCCACCCCTGGGGCGGGGCCAATTTTGACCGCAGAGCCATAATTCATATAACTTTTGTAGAGGACCTATACATGATGCTATGCACCAAATATGAAAGTTGAGAACTTTCCAGATTGAAAGAAGAAGATTTTCAAAGTTTTCACTATTTGTTTCTGTTGAAAACTGCCCACCCCTGAGGCCCCAACAATTTTGACCCCAGGGCAATAATTAATATAACTTTTGTAGAGGACCTGAACATGATACTCTGTGCCAAATATGAAAGCTGAGCTCCTTCCATTTTCAGAGAAGAAGATTTTCAAAGATTTCACTATTTGTTTCTATTGAAAACTGCCCACCCCTACTTTAGGCGGGGCCAATTTTAACCCCAGAGCCATAATTTATATAACTTTTGTAGAGGACCTGAACATAATGCTCTGTGCCAAATATGAAAGCTGAGAGCCTTCCAGCTTCAGAGGAGAAGGTTTTCAAAGATTTCGCTATTTGTTTCTTTTGAAAACTGCCCACCCCTGGGGCGGGACCAATTTTGACCCCAGGGGCATAATTTATGTATCTTTTGTAGAGGACTTGAACATTATGCTATGTGCCAAATATAAAAGCTGGGAACCTTCTGGTTTCAAAGGAGAAGATTTTCAAAGGTTTACTATATGTTTCCATAGAAAACTGCCCACCCCTGGGGCGGGGCCAATTTTGACCCCAGGGGCATAATTTATATAACTTTTGAAGAGGACATGAACATGATGCTCTCTGCCAAATATGAAAGCTGAGCGCCTTCCAGCTTCAGAGGAGATTTTCAAAGATTTCACTTGGTTTCTATTGAAAACTGCCCACCCCTGGAGTGGGGCCAATTTTGACCCCAGGGCCATAATTTATATAACTTTTGTAGAGGACCTGAACATGATGCTCTCTGCCAAATATGAAAGCCGAAAGCCTTCCAGTTTCAGAGAAGATTTTCAAAGATTTCGCTATTTGTTTCTATTGAAAACTTCCCACTCCTGGGGCGGGGCCAATTTTGACCCCAGGGCCATAATATAACTTTTGTAGAGGACCTATAGGTGATCCTATGTACCAAAGATGAAAGCTGAGAACCCTGTAGATTCAGAAGAGAAGATTTTTAAAGGTTAAAAGTGTTGACGCGGGACGACGCACACCGCACGACGGACATCAGGCGATCACAAAAGCTCACCCGAATTCTCTTTTGAGTGGTCATGTGAGCGAGTAGCATGGTCATGTGAGCGAGGCTACTACTTTGCTACATGATAAATAGTATAGAATAAGATTATTCACAATGTATTACTTCTTCTGTAAAAGAACATTAGTTAATCATAATAGTTAGGGCTGTTCCATTTAAATGTGTATTGGGTGGCAGGAAGGCACTTAAAAAAAAAGCTATGCATGGATGGGTTTCGCTGCAAAAATGTTACGAATTGGTTTGTGCATTAGTAAAAAACTTCTATGGGTGTGCAAACCCATACACATTTAAATGGAACAGCCCTAAGGAGCCTGTTATGAATATTCATTAAATAAAGGGTTAAACTCACAGCAATATTGGACTCTGCCAAATTAATAAAGTGATAGGTGTAATGACATGGTACCCTCACTTCCTTCATCTTGAAGTAAAGTTATACGAGTATTTCTCATCTGCACACTGAGGTATGGCTGTCCAGTCTCGGTTAGCAATATATTTGCTATACCATTACCTGATACAGACACCTTTGCCCACAGAGTAGATCCAGTTCAGATGGCTAGCTCCTGCTGTTTGCTTATTGATTGAATTATATCGATCTGATTCGGATCTAGTTCTGCTATGGCCGGAAAATGACAAGTATTGATGATGACGTTTCTAGCATATTCATGGGTTAAACAGGTGTATCAAATGAAAAACAAATCTCGTTCATCCTGAAAATCCCCTTTAATGGCAGATAATGATATCAACATGCTCTCCGAACTACTCAATGTACTGTACAGTAAACACCCACCAAAACGGTCTAATTCTGGGGTTTTAAGCCAGCTGGTTGCTTAATACAGGATGCTTAATATCATCCTGCATTTGCAATCACCTGCCTTTAAAAGACACCTTTTAATAATAAAGTGGTCGTTCTAGAGGGTTTTTCACTGTACATGTAACGCCGATTTAATCTTTCCCCACTACATGCCAAATTCTGACAACCCTTCTTAACCCTTCGCTTGCTGAATTTTAAAATTTCTCCTTCTTTACCCATGCCCTATTGTATAATTACATTTATATCTTCACTGTGTACAAGTATTTCGCTGTGTTATCACTGCTGTGGAGTGCACCGGTTGCACAATCAACTTGTAAATAGTGCAGACCCCGATGCGACAGCTACTGCAGGAGCTGTCTCATCTGGGTCTTCGCTATTTACAGGTAGGTATATTGACGTGAATAGCAAGCGAATGGTTGATATCAGTTTTGGTCCAAATCAGATGCCGAAATATTCATCAGAATATCTGATTCAAAACAGTGACACTGATGAAATCAGATATTATATATATATTAAAAAGCATAACTGACATACTATATTTATTATTAACCTAGTTATTTGGGCAGATAAACCTAGGCAAATAGAGAAGACCCAAGATCAAACTGCTTCTGAATGAACGGCTTGGTAAGGATCTACACTATGTGCTACAATATCAATCTGAGAGTTGCCAAACAGCAACAAATTGAATACCAGCTTAACCCATTCCCTCATATTGACGCCCCTGTAAAAAGTCACCTGTTGAAACCATTGTGATAGATCACAATGGTTTCAAACTACAAAATTCTAAAATAAAATTGCTCTTCTCTAGTTAATGCTCCTTTTCGGTATATTTATTCAAAGTGGTTGGATCTAAAAATAGCCTATGAGGTAATGGGTTAAACTAGTGGAAAGAGGATATAAGGTTGCCAAATATTTAGGGTAATTAGCAGTTTGGTCAGTCTACACTGTTTGCTGTTCCATTACTTTCCATTCAAAATTATAACAAGAGGGCCATGATGGCCCTGATATCGCTCACCAGACAATCAGAGGAGAAGATTTACAAAGTTTTCACTATGTTTCTATATAAATCTTGCCACCCCTGGAGCCGGGCTTCATTTGAACCCAGGGGCATAATTCATATATGTTTTGTAGAGGACTTCAAGATGATGCCATGTGCCAAATATGAAAGCAGACGAACTTCCCGTTTCAGAAGAAGATTACTATTTAGGTTTCACAATATGTTTCTATATAAAACTAGAGAGCCATTGACAGTGTTAATTTTTCAGCAGACATTTCTAACAGATCACAGGAACTCAGTGTTATAACCCGATCACTGCTTAGCATGACTTGACTGAAATTAGCAGTTTGGATTCTGATCCGATGTAACTTCCTAATTATGTGGTTTGTACAAGAGGGTGAACTGAAAGATTGGTATGTATTTAAAGAGGAAGTCCCTACAATGATCGTATATTTTCAATAATATCATAAAACTTGGTATTTGTTATGCTCTATCATTATTATAAAAGTTCCCAAGTTGAACTTATATCGAAAAGGCCCGTGATACAAATAAACCGATTTCATCAATTTTTGATAATTTTTGTTCTACAACACAATATTATCGGTCTTTTCCGTTAAAGTCTTCAGTGTTTTGCTGATGATCACCCGATCCCTCCATTGTTTACGTAAAAGCCTTCTCGGAAGTGGTCGGAGAATCGCGAATAGGGCGAGCTGTTACGAAACTAAAACCCAACCCGAATAAAACTGAATCATCGGGGAGTAAAATCAGGATCGGCGATATCAAACACATGAATGTTTTGTCATTATAAACAGTAATTTGATGGGGATTTTGCGATATACTACTTTTCAGCATATAAACAAATGAGTTTTGTATATTTTAAGTGTTTATGAAACACGTCAAATGTAGGGACATCCCCTTTAAAAATGTGTGAACAAACAGACAATAATTCTGAAGCAGACTTCAACTCGAGTATAGAACAGGTGAACTTCAGCTTGACCTCTCCAATACACTAGCTGGCTAGCTAGTAGTTCAATAGAAACCTTTATACTGTAGAATTCTATTTTAAAGTATAACCCATAGGGCAGGGCCAATTTTGACCTCAGAACTATGATATTAACAAAATATATACACCAAATATCTAAGCTCTGGGACATGCAGTTTTTGGCATGAAGATTTTTAAAGTTTTCCCTATGCCCAACTAATGAACCAAGTACTCTGTAACAGAAAACTGGAACAACAGTCTGCTTAAAAAAAACTAGCCACCCCTGGGACGGGCCCAAATTTGACCCCAGGGTCATAATTTATATAACTTTTGTAGAGGACCTGAACATGATGCTATGTGCCTATGAAAGCTGAGAACCCTGTAGTTTCAGAGGAGAAGATTTTCAAAGTTTTCACTATATGTTTCTATTGAAAACTTGACACCCCTGGGGTGGGGCCAGTTTTGACCCCAGGGGCATAATTTATATAACTTTTGTAGAGGACCTGAATATGATGCTATATGCCAAAGATGAAAGCTGAGAACCCTGTAGATTCAGAGAAGATTTTTAAAGGTTCAAATTGTTGACGACGAACGCCGACGGACATCAGGCGATCACAATAGCTCACCCTGAGCACTTTGTGCTCTGGTAAGCTAAAAACGGTGCCAAATATGACTTATTTTGCTTTAAAATTCATTAGAGGTGGTAGATTTGGTGTTCGATAAATACAAGAGACAACTGAATCTTTAGACCACGGTTACTTAGCAATCAAACGGTTAACCCTTTCCCTGTTCTGTTTAATCCAATTTCAATACCTACTGAATATTCCTGGACAAAATAATTACAACGATATATGGAAGTTGAACATTGAAGCCTTTAGAAAATAAAGATATTTCAAATTCCATTAGCAAACAGAGCAGACCCTGACCAGACAGTTTCTATGGGAGCCTTCTGATCTGGGTCTACTCGTTTTTTCACACGATTTGATATGTATGGCACATGAACCTCAGATATGATACAAATGCATGTAATTGGAACTGCAAAGTAACTGTCAAGCTTGCAGATGACAATCAAAGGCCCAGATAAGATGCATAAATCAATAACAGCTCCTTTACTTGTTCACCAAACTGTACTGTGACCATTCTTTAGAATCGTCTCTTTGAGGGGAGAGTACAAATTGTGTCCGAATATTTAGCATTAACATTATATCTTTAAACTAGAAAATTGTGTCTGTAAGACACAGTTATGCCCCCGTGTAGGTGCTTGCTTAGCTGCACGTAAAATTTCCAAGTCATTTGACCTCGACCTTAGGCTTGCGGGTAGCATGGGTTGGGTGGCAAATGATAGCACAGATGGTAATTGATGTGTATGTGAAGTTTCATGTGTACAAGTCTAGAACTCACTGACTTATAACACTTGAAAAACTGTGACAACCAACTGTACCTAAAAGCTTGACAGACGGACGGACAAACATATGCAAAACATAATGCCCCCTGACTATCGTCAACAGGGGCATAAAAAGCATAAACTACCTAACCTATTATACTTACCAGACTACTATAGTAAATGAGTGACCCAACCCCCTCCCAACATTTTTGACAAAGGTACATGTATTGAGGAACTGGAATTTGGTCACCAATGAAAAAATCAATTATCCAATTTTGTTAATGCATTTATGATTCTTCATTCCTAATGCTACCCAACTCCTCATACACCTGACACCTGGGTGGTATACATGCTTTTGAATTTTAAACCAAAACTTGACAAAAACAGAACATTTGCAATTGGTAATAGAGTAGATTACGGCTATTCTAAAAGAAAACTTCAGAAATCACTAAATGTGATTAATACCCCCACACAAACTTTATACATTTTTTGAAACTCAATGGTCCATAAATGTGAAAAATAGCCAAGAGGAGCGTCGTAATGATATGTGTATGTCTCCTTTAGAATTAAACCTCCCATATAGGTATCAGTGGTTGCAAAGAAACTGCCTGGGGAAGAAATACCAACCAACCGATAGTGACTCCTATATTCCCCACAGAACTTTGTTTATATGGATATACTTAACCCTTTATTTGATACAGGTGCTTTTGGATGCATTTGCAAGTAGAGTAGACCCTGAACATACATATTCTATAGCAGTCATCTGATCAGGATCTGCTGTTTGCTTATGCCGCAGTTTGATCAAATCTTAACCCTTTACCTGATAGAGGCGACTTTACATATTTGTAAACATAACAGACCCAGATCAGGGTCCATGCTCATAAAACTTTTAGTTGAGTCCGAGTTCGTTCTCAAGTTTTTGATTGGTCAGATTTGAGCCAAAGGCTCAAATCTGGCCAATCAAAAGCTTCAGAACTCAATCCGACTAATCAAAAGCTTGAGAACAAACTCAGACTCAACTAAAAAGCAAATATAAGCATGGACCCAGGCAGTTCCTACAGGAGTCATCTGATAAAATTGTATAATTACATTGATTCTGCAGTATCAATCATGGTCACAACATCCTGTGTTCATAAACCATTATAAAATTTAAGCTGATAAATGTCATTTCTTACATGAATATTCATACGGTAAAGGGTTAAACTGTATGTAGATTGTTTCATACGGTAAAGGGTTAAACTGTATGTAGATTGTTCCATACGGTAAAGGGTTAAACTGTATGTAGATTGTTCCATAGAAAGACGTACAGGTAAAGGGTCAAACTGTATGTAGATTGTTCCATAGAAAGACGTACAGGTAAAGGGTTAAACTGTATGTAGATTGTTCCATAGAAAGACGTACTGAAAGTGTTAATCTTACAGACAATGGCCATACTATAGTTAAATAAAGCCTTTGGAAAAATCTTGCGTGTACACTGTATTTCATTACTCTGTAAAAATGGTAATAAATCATCTGTGATTTCATCGATGCTAAAAATTAGTCAATAAAAAAAAACTTACAAATAATATCTTTGAATATATGAAATAATCAATAAAAAAACTTTAAACTAACTATTGTTATGTTTCATAATATTCCAAGTGTAAACACTTTGAAAGTGGGCAACAAGCTGGCTGTCATGTGCAAAGGCAAAGGTGGTCAGAGATTTGTTAACAGCAGCAAATGAGTTAAAAAGTGCTTCCTGTACTATGTACATGGCACATAAAGTTCCAATGAAGTCCATGTGTAAGCCAGTATGGTCTAACCCAATCATTTTGGCTTCAAACTTGCTGTATTACAGTTGCAAACAGTTTAGATCCAGATGAGCTACCATGTAGCTAATCAGGATTCAAACGCTCCGACACTGACAATGCTTCTGTATAAATTATAAATCTGTTTAATATAAAGATAGGCAAACAGTTTTTGTATGTGAAAGATTCCTAATGTTGATTTGTAAAAATAAAAAACGAAAAAAATCTTGTCTTCAATAAATAACATATTACTTCATTCTTTAACTACCTACTTATAAAAGCATGAACATCATTCAAATTCAACTACAGTAAATCCCTTCTAATGCGACTGCCAAAAAGATGTCTAATTTTGGGTCTTACAGGTGAGTGGTAGCTTAATGCATGATGAAAGTTATACAAAAAGCTCCTTTTTCAGGACCTTTCTGCATTACTTTCATCCTGCATTAAGCAACTACTCGCTCGTCCGATTTGGTGTTTGTCCAGCTAAAGTAAAAAAAATAAAATAAAACAAGAGGGCCATGATATTGCTCACCAGCAATCGGAGGAGAAGATTTGGTCTGGGGTCAATAATTTGGACAAAAATGGTAGAGGACCATTAGATCATATTACATACCCAACATAATGGTCTAGGCCTTACAGTTTCATCAGAAGATTTTTAAACCCCTGGGGCAGGGCTTCATTTGAACCCTGGGGCGTAATTCATATAACTTTTGTAGAGGACTTTAAGATGCCAAATATGAAAGCTGAGAACCTTCCACTTTCAGGAGAAGAATTTTAAAGTTTTCACAATGTTTCTATATAAAACAAGGTGATAACTCTAAGACCTACTACATGCTGGCCAACTGAGTCCATAAGAGTAATATGATACACTCCAGCAATACATTTATGCTAAAAATAGCCACTGGTCATGATACTCTCACTGACCAGCAAAGGGTATAAACAAAGCTGTTTAAACAGCAGTCTGCTACAGAAAACCGGCCATCCAGGGGTGGGGCAAATTTTGACCCCAGGGGCATAATTAATGTAACTTTTGTAGAGGACCTGAACATGACGCGCTATGTGCCAGATATGAAAGCTGAGAACATTCCAGTTTCAAAGTTTTCACTTTATGTTTCTATTGTAATCACAAAAGCTCACCCTGAGCACCTTTTGCACTGGTGAGCTCAAAAATATAGTGCCATAACTGCAAGATTTTGAAAACTAGACTATGGTTCTTATGTAGGGCACCTCAATGAGATCTACTAACCTATGAGGTTTAATGTTGATACCTCTTATACTTTTTGAGTAATGAGCTACATTACAGTTTTTGCACACCGCTGCCGCAAAAGACGACGGCGTCTACGACCCAGTGATCACAATAGCTGGACTTTTCTTCGAAACAGACAAGCTAATAAAATGGTAGCTTTAGAGGAGGTTTACTGTATATAAAAAAGGCAGAACTTAGAGATCTGCCAACAAAGCTATGCAGTCCTTTCCAAATATTTCACAATTTCCTATTTTTCAGTTCATTTACTCATTTGCCATTATCACTATGTTAACATTAATCCACCTTTCATGTTTATATTACAATTTTTTAAAACTGAATAAATGTACATTGATTTGAGTTTTATGGCACTGCAACACTGAACAGATTAAATTCCAATTATAGAAATTGCTAAAAACATGTCTAATTCTTGGTTGTTAAGACAGGTAGTTGCTTATAGATGTAGGACAAAAGTTATGCAAATAGATTCTATACGAGTTTTTGCTCATCTTCCACCCTGTAATAAATAGTAACTGTCTGTTTTTACCCTTTCCTCCATAAATACGCCTTATTATGCCTCTGTAAAAATCACTTTATGAAACCATTGTGATAAATAGAGAATTTGCTCCTAAAGGAGCGAATGCTCTATTCATCACAATGGTTTCAAAATACAAAATTCTAAAAAAAAATCCTTTTCTCTAGTTAATGCTCCTTTTCGGTAGATTTATTCAAAGAACTTGGATCTAAAAATAGCCTATGGAGGAAAGGGTAGTCACTGTATACAGGTTACTCTATGAATATTCATGTATGAAATAGTAACATCATCAATATTAATTAGATCAGTTTTTATAATGTCTCATAAACAGAGGAATGTTTTACCCTGGCAGAAACTGTAGAATTATAGCTATATTATTTCATAAGCAAACAGAGCAGATCCTTCATGAGCCTTCCGATATGGGTCTACTCTGTTTGCAAAAGTGTAAATGGCTCTCATACTGTGGAAATTTGATTCAAAATATGAAAATCTGTTATACCTATGAATCTATACGAGACCATTGAAAACTAGTTGCTGAAGGATAGTTAATGGGCATGTAAAGAAAGTCATACAATTAACTTCCAGCATGTTAACCCTTTTCCTCAAATAAACGTCTTTTCAAGCATTTGCAAACATAGTAGACCCAGATCAGATGGCTCCTATAGGAGCTGTCTGATCAGTGTCTGCACTTTTTGCTTTTGACAGGATATAGATCCGATTCTTCAGTTTTTGTCAACGCAAAAACTTCCCTTGAAAAAGTAATATTATAAAACACGAGCCGTGTGCGGCGCCAACGCTCGTTTGATTTGGTGTTTGTCCAGCTAAATTAAACATTTTTGAAAAATATAAGGGTCACAACTCCAATATTTTGAAATAAAGAGTTATGGTTCTTATATAGGGGCCTTCCTCTCAATGAGATCTACTAACCTATGAAGTTTCATGTTGATACCTCATATACTTTTCGAGTAATGAGCTACATTAAAGTTTTTGCACGCCGCCACAGACGACGACAAAACCTACGACTCGGTGATCACAATAGCTCGACTTTTCTTCGAAACAGACGAGCTAAAAAATGAGCTAATAGTTATTCATGATGTCATCATTTCTCACATGAATACTGAACAGGGAAATGCTTAACCCTTTCCTTCATATAAATGCATTTTCACGCATTCGCAAACAGAGTAGACTTAGATCAGATGGCTCCTTTAAGATCCATCTGATCTGGGTCTGTTCTCTGTGCTTATGACATAATATATATCTGATTCTACAGTTTCCGCTCAGATACAAATTTCATGTGCCAATATGCCATTTAAAAAAAAAAAATTCATGACATCATAATTTCTTACAGGAATATTCATGGAGTAGAGGGTTAAGTAATTGTCGTCTGCTACTACAATCAATGTGTCAAACAGTCTTTATCTAGATGAGATACAGATTTACTCAGTCTCTTGTCTGAATCATAGGTAACCAAAGATCTACATCGAGCTTGCAAACAGTAAACCAACATGGTGGATAATAATTTATCTACATTCTGTTTGAGAAATGATTAATATATGAAAAGGTATGGTTGATCCAAAACAGAACGAGTACTGTAATCCACTGTTAAATCTCAAGGGTATGTCGAAATTCCCACTCGACATATATTCAAATATATAATACATTTGGACTCAAATTTTAACAATTTATCCCCTAGCAAAGAATTTATGATTACCTGATAATAAACTTTGGCTCAAGATAAAATATTTAGTAAATGCCTAAATGGGCATATCATCAAGGTCCAAACAGTTTGTCAATCTTGACTGCATTTTTGAAAAAGCAGCAGACGACAATTTTTGCAGACGAGACAACTTCGCATGCATTGAGATGATGAGCAAGTTTGAGGAAATGAGCTGGCTTCAAGTTTTCGCAACATATACAGTAAAACCTCTCTATAACGGCCACTAAATTACATCAAGTATTTTGTGTTAAAGGCAGGTGGCTGCTTAAAGCAAGATGAAAGTAAAACACAACGCTCCTATAGCCTAGGATCGTTCTGTTTTACTTTCACCTTGCTTTAAGCAGTCACCTGCCCTAAATACCAACTAATTAACACAATTAAGTGGCTGTTATGGAGAGGTATTACTGTATTGTTACAAAAAATTATTGCAAAACCGCAACCTTTCTATTCCAAAACAGATCAGCTAAAAAATATCAACATATAAACAATATAACATGAAATAAAGCAGCACTGTGATCTTGGTTGGTACTGGTGGAAAGCCTGTGTTATGTATTCTTTATCCCTAGAATGGATTTCAATCTTCTATGACCTGGAATGGAAAGAAAAAACTCAAAATTAATATTTAAATACAAAATAATGGAGCTACAAGAGCAAGTTTGAAAATCTTTTTTCAGAGTCATAGATAATCAAAGTCACAGACAATCGTCATTTCTCCACCAAAGCCTATGTTGTCTCGTCAAGACGATTCTAAAGAGTAATCAGAACATAGGCTTTGGTGGTAAAATAAAGGAGCTAACCCTTTACTCCATGAATATTAATGTAAGAAATAATAACATCATGAATAATAGTGTAATTTTTATAATGACACATGAACGTAGTAAATTTTAACCATGGCAGAAACTGTAGAATCGTATCTATATTATTTCATAAGCAAATGGAGCAGACCCTGATTTTAACCATGGCAGAAACTGTATGATAGTATCTATATTATTTCATAAGCAAACAGAGCAGACCCTGATCAGACAGCTCCTATAGGAGCTGTCTGATCGGGGTCTACTCTGGTTGCAACGGCACAGAAAGGTGTATAGACGGAGTAAAGGGTTAATTTGCACATCTCATCTCTGCCTCTTGAGAGTGCTGTGTCTCCATAAACTGTAGAAAATCATTTATGAAGCAAACAGTGCAGACCTTTGATTAGAGAGCTCAATCAGGTGTCCTCTTGTCTGAGTATACACTGCTTGCCCAAGTCTCATTGTCAGGGAAAATGGGGAAAAGAATTTCATCCAAAAAAATATCTTTTTTTTTTTTTTTTAAGAATTCATATTTATATACATGTACATATATATTCTCAGTCTAGGTGGGGGTTAAAAAATAAAGTTAACTGCATAGTTTATTTCATGTATTGTCCACCCCACTATCTCTACTATCAAACCTGGACCGTGAACGCCTCCGTTGTCTGTCCTTGTCACTTCTACTGGTCGATCTGGATCTTGAGTCATTGGAGGAGGAACTTCTCCGTCTACCTCGTGAGGATCCCGAACTGAAAACGTGTACAACAAACTGAGTCATCCAACAACATTTTCAGCTATTGTCTTTAAGAAACTTAACTATTTTATGTTTAAAAAAATGTTGTTCAATACAATTCTACTTTTGTCTATACTAATCAGAGGTCACTTTTCTCCTGTTAGACATAATATTTGTCACTCTTGATAGATCTAGAATTTTGAGGGGAAATAAAACTGTCTAAAAGAGGTAAAAAATTGACAGCAGGATAAATTCTAGTCCAGCAAGAACCATGCAGTCAATTCAAACATAAGACTACTGAACACAGGCGGATGCCTAATACAGTCAAACTATACAATACATCCTCTCTAGGAAAAAGAGCTCTAATTCTGCACCTAAACCCTTTCTCTGTTGAATATTCAGAAATAACATCAAGAATATTCATTAACCCTTTTCCTCCATAGGCTATTTTTAGACCCAACCTCTTTGAATGAATCTACCCAAAAGGAGCATTTACTAGAGAAAAGTAAAATTTTAGAATTTTGTAGTTTGAAACCATTGTGATAAATAGAGCATTTGCTTCTATAGGAGCAAATGCTCTATTTATCACAATGGTTTCAAAAAGTGGTTATTACAGAGGCCTAGAAAGGTGTATTTATGGAGGAAAGGGTTAACTTGTTATAATGGCATATGTACATAGGCTTTTTTTGGTATTTGAAAATCTTTAGTGTCAGACCTATTATAATTTCAGTTATAGCAACCAGAGCAGATCTATATCAGACAGCTCCTACAGGAGCTACAGCTCCTACAGGAGCTGTCTGATCTGGGTCTACCATCTTTAGAAAGATATGCAGGAAAGGGTTAAAGGCAGGTTGTAGCTTCATGCAGGATAAAAGTTATGCAGAAAGCTCCCAAAAGAGACTGTTGTGTGAGGACACAGTATCACATCAACTGTTGTGTCAGGATACAGTACCAGAACAACTGTTGCGTCAGGACACAGTATAAGATACTGCTGTTGTGTGAGGACACAGTATCTCATAAACTATTGTGTCAGAATACAGTATCAGAACAACTGTTGTGTCAGGACACAGTATAAGATACTGCAGTTGTCTGAGGACATGGTACCAAAACAGCTGTTGTCAGGACACAGTATCAGATAAACTTGTGTAGGGACACAGTATCTGGCCAACTATTGTGTCAGGACACAGTATCAAAACAGCTGTTGTGTCAAGACAGTATCAGATCAGTTGTGTCTGGATAACAGTTGTTGTATCAGGAAGCAGTATCAGTTCACCGTTAGGCCAGTTTCTGATGAGGGCCTGCTCCATTTGCTATTAATCATTTAGATCCGATTCTACCATAAAATAAATTCTCTTATTCACACGCCATTTTATAAAGTCAGCTAATTATTGTTCGTAGTCATTACTTCTTACATGAATATTATGAGCTAAAGGGTTTAAATCAGTATATTTTAATCATGTAATAGCATATACCAAACTTTAAACATACATACACGTAGTCATATAACCAGCTATTTGTTGATAATAACAACCTGTCAAGATGAATCTTCTGCATGGAATGTAGAAGGCAAAAGGAATCTCCTTTATTAACCCATTCCCTCGTACTGAAACCTTTTAACACCTCTGTAAAAGTTACTTTTGAAAACTTGTGATAAATAGAGCATTAGCTCAATGGGAGCATATGCTCAATTTATCACAATGGTTTCAAAACTAAACAATTCTAAAAAAATTCTTCTTTCTAGAAAATGCTCCTTTTCAGTAGATTTATTATAAGAGGTCGGTCTAAATGTGTATGCATAGCTTATGAGAGGATGGGTTAAGCACGACACCCAAAGTAAAAAGATGATAGTGACCTTTACAGTTTTACCATTAACCTCGCTACCCGTTACCTTGACCTAGACCGAGAGTATCTGGCCTTTTTCCGGTCTCTGGATCTAGACCGTGATCTAGATCTCGATGAACTTGATGATCCTGAACTTGATCTTGAGCTGCTGGATGAAGAACTTGAGGATCTTGATCTTGATCTTTTTATTGCTGCTGGTTTATCATCTTCGTCACTAGCAGCCAAGTCATATGCTCCAAGGTCCGCATCATCATCATCTTCCTGTGTGGGTATACATATTTACATTTATACTATCTAGACAGTTCATTAACCGAAGACTTAAAATAAGAGCTGTGTGTGGCGCCAACTCTTGTCTGATTTGGTGCTTGTCAGCTGAATTAAAACTTTTTGAAAATAATAAAGGGCAACAAGAGCCGCGTGCAGCGCCAAAGCTCATCTGATTTGGTGCTTGTCCAGCTAAATTCAACATTTTTGAAAAGTATAAAGGGCCATAACTCCAAAATTTTGAAATCAAGAGCTATGGAAACAGACAAGCTTATAACTCAAATTTTTTGAAATCAAGCGTTATAGTTCTTAAGTAGGGGCCTTCTCCTCAAAGAGATCTACCAACCTGTGAAGTTTCATGTTGATACCTCTTATACTTTTCGAATGCTGCCACCTACGACTCAGTCATCACAATAGTTTTGTCATCTATAGAATCTAATTCAGGCAAATATAAACTAGAACTACCACTAAAGGTGATGAATACCCCCACTAGCACATTTGACACAGAGATGGGTAGTCTAAACTTGATCTTTAACTCATTATAATAAAGCTACATACCAAATATCACATCAATATCTGTAAGTGTTTAGAAAAGAAACTCCAGAAAACCTGAATTTCCAGAAAATTTCTATTAAAGTAAAATCACTGTATTTCCGTGAAAATCAATGAAGCATAACGAAATTCAAATTTGATCTGTAACTCATTATAATAAAACCACATACCAAATATCTGTAAAGGTTTAGAAAAAAAACTCCAGAAAACCTGAATTTCCAGAAAATTTCTAAGTAAAATCTCTTTATTTATGTGAAAAATTAATGAAGCATAACAAAATTCAGCCTTGATCTGTAACTCATTATAATAAAGCCACATACCAAATATCACTTCAGTATCTGTAAAGGGTTTAGAAAAACTTTAAGTAAATTTAAAATCACTGTATTTCCGTGAAAAATCAATGAAGCGTAACGAAATTCAAACTTGATCTGTAAGCCACATACCACATATCACTTCAATATCTGTAAAGGTTTAGAAAAAACTCCGGAAAACTCCAGATTTTGAGAAAAATAACAAAGGGCAATAACTCCAAAAATACTGAAGACAGAGTTACAAACCTTGTGCACTGCACTTGCGGCCAACGTGATCTATCTGTATTATGAAGTTTGAAGTCAATAGCTTTTATACTTTGGAAGTTATGATCCGGAAATGCTGGACGGGCGGACGAATGGACGAACAACCAGACTGACATGGTGAATCCAGTATACCCCCCAAAACATCGTTTATGGGGGTATAAAAATTAGATGCTTTAAAAGCAGCATATAAAGCTCTAGTGCTGGCAATATCTATGCATGAAAATAGTCTACTTATTAAGACAAATATAAGACAAAACGTTATTGTCAAAACAAAATCAACAACACACAGATGGATGGAAATTCACCCTAATTTCTAGTATATTATGTAGTTATTTGCTGGTTAATTTCAACAATAAGACATTTTAACAGCCAAATTTTGTCGTCTGCTTGCTTTGTCTTCTGCTACAATTTTCTTTTTTAATTTTCTTCATTTTTGTTCCAAACACAGTCACAGTAACAAACTGTTTGGATCCTGATGAGAGGCCGAGTTACTCTGCGTCTCATCTGGATCCAAACTATTTGCATAAATAACCACAGATGCGACACTAGCAACGATAGAGTTAAAATTAAAGCAGTCACTTCTATTTTTTGTCTTTATTTTTCATTCTCTATTTACTATAAAAGGCTAAGTAACTCAATGTACACATACTGATAAGTAACTCAATACAGACACACAGTAAAAACAAACTTCATAGCCCACAAAGAGGCTTTTTTCAGAAAGAGAAAGTCAATTCTTCACAGTGCAGGCTCTGAACCACCATTTATTACATTATATAACAATAGTTGTATGACTATAAATGTTGTTATGATCTGTGACATAATATTGAATACCGTCATATCATTGTTTGTCACATGTATGTATGTACTTAAGTAAATAATCTGTTAAATTTGCTTTTAGAAATGTATATATCTGATTCTATATATATAGTCTACAATGAGGAAAGACAAATCGTTGTTATATTGTATATATGATGTCGTAATTTCTTGCATGGATATTCAACTGGGAAAGGGTTAAGCTACCACCTGTCTTAACAAGAGTGCCAGTGGGTACTGGGTACAATATACGCCCGTCAAGGCTTTGTAAATTGTAAATTTGTAAATTGAGGTTAAACAAGAGATGTCACAGTCACGTGACAAATGCCCCCAAAAATTGTACCCTGTGACCTTGACCTTTGACCCATGGACCAGGGAGTTGACACATCGTCTTTGTGTGGTGAACATTTGTGCCAGGCTCCTTTGAAATCCATTCACAGATAAACAAGTAATTGTACCCTGTGACCTTGACCTTTGACATATGGACCAGGGAGTTGAACGTGACACATCGTCATTGTCTGGTGAATATCTGTGCCAAGTTATATTGAAATCCAATGATAGATAAAGATGTTACAGATCGGACACAAAATTTGTGACAAAGTAATTGTATTCTTTGACCTTGACCTTTGACCCATGGACCAGGGAGTTGAAAGCGACACATCATCTTTGTTTAGTGAACATTTGTGCCAAATCATATTGAAATCCATTGATATATAAAGAAGTTACAGACCGGACACGAAATTTGTGACAACGTAATTGTACCCTGTGACCTTGACCTTTGACCTATGGACCTGGGAGTTGAAAGCGACACATCGTCTTTGTGTGGTGAACATTTGTGCCAAGTTATATTGAAATCCATTGATAGATAAAGAAGTTACAGACCAGACACGAAATTTGTTACAAAGTAATTGTACCATGTGACCTTGACCTTTGACCCATGGACCTGGAGTTGAACGCGACACATCGTCTTTGTGTGGTGAACATTTGTGGCAAGTAATATTGAAATCTATTGATAGATAAAGAAATTACAGGCCGGACATGAAATTTGTTACAAAGGAATTGTACCCTGTGACCTTGACCTTTGACCTATGGACCTGGGAGTTGAACGCGACACATCGTCGTTGTGTGGTGAACATTTGTGCCAAGTTATATTGAAATCCATTGATAGATGAAGAAGTTACAGACCGGACACAAAATTTGTGACAAAGTAATTGTACTCTGTGACCTTGACCTTTGAGCTATGGACCTGCGAGTTGAACGCGACACATCGTCTCTGTCTGGTGAACATTTGTGCCAGGTTGTATTGAAATCCATTCATAGATGAAGAAGTTACAGACCGGACACGAATTTGGGACGGATGGAAGGACAGACGGACGGACAGACAGACAGACGGACGGACGGACGGACAGACAGACGGAAGGACGGACAATGCGATTACTATTTGCCCACCTTTGGGGGCATAAAAATTTGCTAAACGCAAATGCTAAAGTCCAATTGTGTGACCTTGACCTTTGATATACATACCGGGACACATGCATACTACTATTACTGTAGCATGTCCAGATAAACATTGTGGTGTAATTTGAGAAGGATCCACCAAGCAGAATTTGGGCAAGAAATGTTACACCACCAAGCAGACTTTGAGTTAGAGATGTTACAGACAGACAGCGCCATTCCATAATACGTCCCTTTTTTTCAAACAGATGAAGCTTGTGATGGTAGACAAGTGTTCCAAGTTTCAAGGCTTTATCTCAAAGGGTTATGTAAATAAGTGGACTTTACAAAAACCTTAACCAACAAGATGTGTTTGTGAAACACTATGCCCCCTCATATATTTGACCTCTGACCTTGACCTCTGACCCTGACCTTGACATGTCACCCCTCAAAATGTGCAGCCTCATGAGATACACAAGCATGCCAAATATCAAGTCTCTATCTCTACTGGTCCAAAAGTTATGGCCAATGTTAAAGTCGGCGATTTGACCCATATATTTGACCTCTGACCTTGAAGGATGACCTTGACCTTGACACGTCACCCCTCAAAATGTGCGGCTTCATGAGATACATATGTATGCCAAATATCAAGTCTCTATCTATACTGGCTCAAAAGTTATGACCAATGTTAAAGTTGCTGACAAACAAACAGACAAACAGACAAACAGACAAACAGACAGACAGACAGACAGACAGGGCAAAAACAATATGCCCCCGACTATCGTCTATGGGGGCATAAAAATTCTAAATTAATAAGGGCCATAATTCTGGAAAAACAAGAGGGCCATGATGGCCCTAAATCGCTCACCTGGTTACTATAGACATATGCATACACTGTATTTCTATGTAAAAATAAGTAAGCTTCAGATTGGGGCCAATATGAAACCAAGGGCCATAATTTTAGGCCTTGAGTTTCAAATTTGAACAATCTAAATAAAGGAACATTAGATGATGCTTCATATAAGTTTCAAAGTTCCGGGCCTTACAATTTCACAGGAGATTTTAAAGACTTTCCTATGAAAAACTGATAAGCCATGGGCGGGGCAATTTTGTCCAGGGGTTATAATTTGAACAATTTTGGTAGAAAACCATTAGATGATAATAAATACTAAATTTCAAAGGTCTAGGCCTTACAGTTTAGGAGAAGATTTTTAAAGATTTTCCTATGAAAAACTGATAAGCCAGGGGCCGGGGCCATTTTTGGTCCGGGGGTAATAGTTTGAACAATCTTTGTAGAGGACCATTAGACGATGCTACATACCAAATATCAAAGGTCTAGGCCTTACGGTTTCAGAGAAGAAGCTTTTTATGAAAAATTGATAAGCCCCCGGGTGGGGCCATTTTGGTCAAGGGGTCATAATTTGAACAATCTTTGTAGAGGAACATTAGATAATGCTACATATCAAATATCAAATGTCTAGGCCTTACGGTTTCAGAGAAGAATATTTTTAAAGATTTTCCTATGAAAAGCTGATAAGCCCCGGGGTGGGGCCATTTTTGGCCCGGGGGTCATAATTTGAACAATCTTGGTAGAGGACCATTAGATGATGCTACATACTAAATACCAAAGGTCTAGGCCTTACGGTTTCAGAGAAGAAGATTTTTAAAGATTTTCCTATGAAAAATTGATAAGCCCCGGGGCGGGGCCATTTTTGGTCCGGGGGTCATAATTTGAACAATCTTTGTAGAGGACCATTAGTTAATGCTACATACCATATATCAAACGTCTAGGCCTTACGGTTTCAGAGGAGAAGATTTTTAAAGATTTTCCTATGAAAAACTGATAAGCCCCGGGGTGGGGCCATTTTTGGCCCGGGGGTCATAATTTGAACAATCTTGGTAGAGGACCATTAGATGATGCTACATACTAAATACCAAAGGTCTAGGCCTTACGGTTTCAGAGAAGAGATTTTTAAAGATTTTCCTATGAAAAACTGATAAGCCCCGGGGCGGGACCATTTTTGGTCCGGGGGTCATAATTTGAACAATCTTTGTAGAGGACCATTAGTTGATGCTACATACCATATATCAAATATCTAGGCCTTACGGTTACAGAAGAAGATTTTTAAAGATTTTCCTATGAAAAACTGATAAGCCCCGGGGCGGGGCCATTTTTGACCCGGGGGTCATAATTTGAACAATCTTGGTAGAGGACCATTAGCTGATGCTACATACTAAATACCAAAGGTCTAGGCCTTACGGTTTCAGAGAAGAAGATTTTTAAAGATTTTCCAATGAAAAACTGATAAGCCCCGGGGCGGGCCATTTTTGGTCCGGGGGTCATAATTTGAACAATCTTTGTAGAGGACCATTAGATAATGCTACATACCAAATATCAAATGTCTAGGCCTTACGGTTTCAGAGAAGAAGATTTTTAAAGATTTTCCTATGAAAAACTGATAAGCCCCGGGGCGGGGCCATTTTTGGCCCGGGGGTCATAATTTGAACACTCTTTGTAGAGGACCATTAGGTGATACTACATACTAAATACCAAAGGTCTAGGCCTTACGGTTTCTGAGGAGAAGATTTTTAAAGATTTTCCTATGAAAAACTGATAAGCCCCGGGGCGGGGCCATTTTTGGTCCGGGGGTCATAATTTGAACAATCTTTGTAGAGGACTATTAGATGATGCTACATACCAAATATCAAAGGTCTAGGCCTTACGGTTTCAGAGGAGAAGATTTTTAAAGATTTTCCTAAGAAAAACTGATAAGCCCCAGGGCGGGGCCATTTTTGGTCCGGGGGGACATAATTTGAACAATCTTTGTAGAGGACCATTAGATGATTCTACATACCAAATATCAAAGCTCTAGGCTTTGTGGTTTCAGAGAAGAAGATGTTTAAGTAAATTGTTGACGACGCACGACGCACATACGCACGACGCCGGACACTGCCCCCTCACAATACCTCACCTGGCACTTTGTGCCAGGTGAGCTAAAAAATGCTTGACAGAGTTATGCTAAACGCAAAGTCTAAGTCCAATTGTGCAAACTTGACCTTGGTCATGGTTCATACAGACTTTCCCAACACAAAATCAGGGCCTTTTTAGGGACTCCATTCACAAAATTTAGGGTCTCAAAGTATGTCACAGCTTACGGTATGTTTTTGACTACAACTCATTTCTAATAAGAAGTACACTTACACCTACCTAATACCTAAACTGTTTTGAGCTCTGTTGCCTTGTCACTGATCTTACTTTCCAGCTTTGTATTTAGAACATGTTCCCAGATAAATCCTTAATCCCCCCCACCCCTCCAAACTTCTCATTGGATTTACATCGATCTCAAAAACGGCCCGAGTGAGACAAATGCAGATTTCCGCGGATAGTTCTCATCCCTGAATTATTATATGTTTGAAATGAAAATTATGGCCAGGTAATCTGAGTTTAAGGGCCAGTGTGAACAAATATATGGCCTTTTTAGGGCCCATCTTCAAATTTAGGGCCTTTTCAAGACTTATGAACCATGTTGGATATGCATACCGGGACACACTCATGCTACTGTAGCATGTCCAGATAAACATTGAGAAGGATCCACCAAGCAGAACTTGAGTTAGAGATGTTACAGACAGACAGACATTTAATATATTTGCTATTTTACGCAATTGCTAAACAGACATTTTAAGTCCAATTGTGCGACCTTGACCTTGAATATATGTACCGGGACTGGACATGCTACTGTAGCATGTCCAGATAAACATTGTGGTTAAATTTGAGAAGGATCTACCCAACAACAAGAGATGTTTGTAAAACATGTATACCCCCCAGACCCCCTGACCTCTGATCTAGTGACCTCAACTATAGAGGTCATCTAGTGGTCATGACTTATCACCACAGCAACTTTGAAGATCCTAAGCCAAACCACTGACCATTTATTGATCTGAAAACATTTCACAAGTTAAGGTAATGGTGACCTTGACCTTTGACCTAGTGACCTCAACAACTAGTGGTCACGACCAACTACCACAGCAAGTTTAAAGATCCCAAGCCAAACCCTTGAGCAGTTATTGATCGGAAACTATTTCACCATTTTAGATCATTGTGACCTTGACCTTTGACCTAGTGACCACAAAAACAATAGGGGTCATCTAGTGGTCATGACCAACCAACACAGCAAGTTTGAAGATCCCAAGCCAAACCCTTGAGCAGTTATTGATCGGAAACTATTTCACCATTTTAGGTCATTGTGACCTTGACCTTTGACCTAGTGACCTCAAAAATACTAGGGGTCATCTACTTGTCATGACCAACCACCACAGCAAGTTTGAAGATTCTATGCCAAGTCGTTTATTAGTTATCATTCGGAAACCATCGATCTACCGACCGACCGACGTGTGCAAAGCAATATACCCCCATTTTTTCAAAAGGGGGGTATAAAAATTGCGTTAGAGATGTTACAGACAGACAGACAGCACCATTCCATAATACGTCCAATTTTTTCAAACGGCAGGGGTGTAAAAAAAATTCAAAGCTACTCGCCCTGCATGACTAGTAACCACTGAAATCCACTCGCCCTTATGCAAATTTCACTTGCCCTTGATTTTTCATACATATGTACTCTTTAAAAGCCGGTGTGATCTATTTCATATGAAGTTGATTATGAACGAAGATAAAAACATATATTTTTATTGTCAAAAACAAGCCTGTTTAAACTTCAAATCAGTTTATCACTATGTCATGCAGGATCAGTGCAACCTTGTATGATCTATTAAATCAGTGAAATGTTCAGCAAATGGTTGGATTCCAAACTATTTTCGATCAAACAGTCATCAAAACGTGGCATAAACACATCAACTGCTTTCAGGTATGAACCTAATTACTGTAATTAACACACCCTCCGCTATTATACTATACAATTGCCAGTTTGACGAAACCATTTTTTTCATAAAGGCCAGTTTGACAAACCGGTAGTTTGACGAAACCACCATAATCCCTTTAGCCCATTGAACTCATTGAACCATTTTTCTTGATCTCGTACTTTATCATACTGTTTCTGTGGTTCTTTCTTTCTTTTCTCTTTCTTTTTCCTTTGTGTCATCACCTCCAACCCATTCTTCCCGTCCGGAGAACGAATGATAGCTTGTTTGTTTGGACATTTTGACATACTGCGGGTAAATCTTACGGTGCTTCTGTTTTTTTTGGCCTCTAATATTTTTACTCGTTTAATAGGTACGAAAGCGTCAAAGGTTTAAATCAAGATTTTCTCACAGTTAAACAGATTATTGTACTGAAAAACATTATAAAACTGCTATGCATATTTTAATTTCATAACACGATTGAGTATTTGAACCACCACTCGAAATATTTAACACAAATAAACTTCCTTTGGGCGAAACATTTCTACTCGGGCCTAATATGTCTTGCTAGGTAACAGGTGTGCGTAAATCAGAATGCCTCTAAATTCTTTGTAGATATTATTAAGTGTGAGTGGAAATTGTGTCTTCAATCTGACATTTGCAGAGACTTTTCAGCCGTTTTAATTTGCAATTTAAGGTATTTTACTCAAGGTTATCAATTGGGAAAATGTCAGATAAAAAAATCCACTTGCCCTAAAGGGCGAGCATATGTTTTAAAGCACTTGACCGACTCCAAAACCTACTCGCATTGGCGAGTGTGCGAGTGGAATTTTACACTGCTGAACGGGCGTATAAAAACTGAGAATTAGACTTTGTTTGAAAGGTCACTGAAGAAAGGTTTTATTCTAGATGTACCTCTGAATCCAGCTTATACGCTGACATGTCTCCATCCTCCTCCTCCTCCTCCTCTTCCTCCGCTGCTTGTTGCACCTCCCTTTTTCTGCTTATATTGTTCTTAGGTACTCGCTCGCCTGAAAGTCTTCTCTTCTTTCTTCCAAACTATATAAACAAACAGAGCTCCAGGTATGATGTGTAGAGTTCTCATCAAATGTCTTAGTTCTCATTCAAACTCTATCATGTTGGTATACAGAGGAATTACTCTATTGGATTACCAACTACATTATGTTTGGTATAGAAATTTACCCTTACTCAATAAATACAAATTTTAGTGCCTTTGCAAACAGAGAAGACCCAGATCAGATGGCTCCTGTAGGAGCCAACTGACCAAGGTCTGCTCTGTTTGCTTTATAATAAATGAAATAATAAAGATCTGATTTTACAATTTCTGCCATGACAAAACAATTCCTATGTTTATTAGGGCTATAATGAATACACCAAGAGGCAAATATGATAAGTATCACAAATAAAGGCTGGCAAATACGAATAATTTTTCATGAATATGAATACATATTCTTTAATGATAAATGAAAACAATATTAGTCAGCACATGCTTGATACCCAAAACAATATGGAATGGTACTGCTCAAAAGTAAAAAAAACACACAACCAAACACATACTTTTAAGATCATAGAACTTTGGATTCCAATGTAACACAAAAACTCTTTTGGCAAACAATGACTAGAGATGACTATAGGTGGCTAAATATACTCGCTAAAAACACACATGACTAGAACAGTTATCTATGTAAATGTAGAGGAAGCAGGTGCTTAGTAATTTAGAGTAATACATTCTATTTGAGGAGTACAAGTATAAAAAATAAACTTATCTTCTAGCTTCTACCATCTGCAACAATAGTCAATTTCCTAACAAGCAAAAAATGCAGAAACCGCATTAAAGCAGGATTTTTTTGTGTGTTGACCCTGACCCAATTTCATGTATCCTTGTACCAACTGAAAGGCCTTCACCCAAGCTATCTGCATACCAAATATAAATTGTCTAGCCCATGTAGTTCAGAAGTTATAACAACATTTTAATGACAGCCAATGTTTCAAAATAGTGACCTTGACCTGATTTCAGGTATCTTTATGTCATCTGTAAGGTCCTTACTAAAGCTATCTGAATACCAAAGGTGAATTGCCTAGCACTCGTGGATCAGAATTTATAGCAAACTGTTAAAGTTTGTTAAAAACAGCCAAGTTTTCAAAATAGTGACATTGACACAATTTCATGTATCCTTGTATCAACTGAAAGGCCTTCACCATACCATATATGAATTGTCTAGCATATGAGGTTCAGCAGTTAAGAAAAAATGTTGAAGTTTTTCAATGATGGCCAACGTGTCTAATTAGTGATCTTGACCTTGACCTAATTTCAAATATCTATATATTAACTGAAAGGCCTTTACCAAAGCCATTTGTATACCAAAGATGAATTGCCTAGCATTTGTATTTGTTAAAAACGGCAAAGTTTTCAAAATAGTGACCTTGACCTGACTTCAAGTATCCTTGTATCAAGTGAAAGGCCTCCACACAAGCTATCTGCATACCAAATATGAATGGTCTAGCTTAAGTTATTCAGAAGTTATAAGCAAAGTTAAAATTTTGTTAATGGCGGCAAAGTCTTGGAAAGCTATCTGTATATCAAATATGAATTACCTAGCATTTGTAGTTCAGAAGTTATAGCAAAGTTAAAGTTCGTTAAAAATTGCAAAGTTTTCAAAATAGTGACCTTGACCTTGACCTGATTTCATGCATCCTTATATCAAGTGAAAGGCCTTCACCCAAGCTATCTGCATACCAAATATGAATGGTCTAGCTTTTAAAAGTAATTCAGAAGTTATAAGCAATGTTAAAGTTTTGTTAATGACGGCCCGCCGCCCGAATACCCGCCCGCCTGAAAAAAAAGGCTAACAAAATGAACCTCATCGAGATTTTGGTCCCGGCAGCTGTACAATAAATGGATTAATGATAAATATTTTGTAGTCAGTACTTTCAGTTTTTTTATTGCATGTATAAGTGACAGTCGTAACGATGACAACCAATTAAGTATTAAATTTGAAAGCTTCCCAATACCATGGTGGCATATTTTTCAGAAAACCAAAGTTTTTCCACACAGCCGACGTGTATTTTACAGGAGAATCCATTTCAACAGTTTGCTTGTTGCTGAACATATTGTTTATGTAGACAGTTTTCGGATGTCGTAAAATGGGAAATTCCCATGTATAACTGAGTGTGAATTTAATTATGAATTCATTCACATTTTAAACTCGCCAATATAGAGACATTTGATTTTTCATCAAATATCGACCCTATGAATTGTCAATCAATGTCGTGAAAATATCCTGTGAATCTGATTTGGGTGGGGCAATACGAATAACACTACGAAAAAGTATGGTATGTGCCTTGAAATGACAGCATTTTTGGTAGATTTCATATTTTCGGTAGATTTCTTATTGCTAAGGTACATTTAAGTGATTTCAGTTTACATCATGCATTTTTCATTCTAATAAATTTATATTCGTAAATATTCGGTTCGGGACATGACGAAAAATGAATACGATTCGGGCAAGGCTGTATTCGAGTAAATCGAATACTCGAATGTATTGTTACAGCCCTAGTGTTTATGCCATTATAAAACATCAGAAAAATAATAGTATTCTTAACGCATTACTCCATGAATATTTATGTAAAAACAATTTACTTCATGAATATTAATTAGAAACTAGAAAAGTGTGTCTGTAAGACACAGTGATGCCCCAGTGTGGGTGCTTGCCTAGCTGTACGTAAAATCCATTTGTCATTCAAAAGTCATTTGACCTTGACCTTGGGCTTGCGGGCAGCATGAGCCAGGTGCATAATGAAAGTATGGATGGTGTTGAATGTGTATATGAAATTCCATGCCAATAGCTATAGCGGTTAGTGAGATATAAGACGATGAAAAAACTGACAACCAACTGCACGTAAAATTCCTAAGTCATTTGACCTTGACCTTGGGCTTGCGGGCAGCATGGACTGGGTGTGCAACTAGAAAATTGTGTCTGTAAGACACAGTTATGCCCCCGTGTAAGTGCTTGCCTAGCTGCGCGTAAAATTTCCAAGTCATTTGACCTTGACCTTGGGCTTGCAGGCAGCATGGACTGGGTGTGCAATGAAAGTATGGATGGTGTTTAAGGTGTATATGCAATTCCATGGCAATAGCTACAGTGGTTAGGGAGATATAAGACAATGAAAAAACTGTGACAAAACACTGCACGTAAATGTGACAACCAACTGCATGTAAAATTTCCAAGTCATTCGACCTCGACCTTTGGCTTGCCGGCAGCATAAATGGGGTGCCAAATGATAGCACAGAATCTGATGGTAATTGATGTGTAAGTTTCATGTGTATAAGTGTAGAAATTACTGACATATAACACTTGAAAAACTGTGACATCCAACTGCACCTAAAAGCGTGACACACGGACGGTCAGACGGACGGACATGTGCAAAACATAATGAAAGATAAGATGGCCATGATGGCCCTAAATCGCTCACCTGGTTACTATAGACTTATGCATACACTGTATTTCTATGTAACAAGAGGGCCATGATGGCCCTTAATCGCTCACCTGTTCGTAACAGATTAATGATTTCAATGACAGATTGCATAATTTGAAAAATCTTGGTAGAAAACCATCAGATGACGCTACATACTAAATATAAAGAGTCTAGACCTTAAAGATTTTCCTATGAAAAACTGTTAAGCCCCAGGGCGGGGTCAATTTTGATCCGGGGTTCATAATTTGAAAATCTTGGTAGAGGACTATTAGATAATGCAACATACCAAATATCTAAGGTCTATGCCTTACAAGTTCAGAGAAGA
Source organism: Azorinus chamasolen (assembly GCA_963576725.1). Lineage (NCBI taxonomy): Eukaryota > Metazoa > Mollusca > Bivalvia > Cardiida > Solecurtidae > Azorinus > Azorinus chamasolen. Next base: position 85,977,967 of record OY755243.1, on the reverse strand, counting down.
CTTTTAAAGATTTTTAAGAGAAGATTTTTAAAAACTTTCCTATAAAAAACTGATATGCCCCTGGGCGGGGAAGTTTTCAACCCAGGGGACATAATTTGAACAATCTTGGTAGAAAACTATTAGATAGCGCTACATACCAAATATTAAAGGTCTCTGCCTTACAGTTTTGGAGAAGAAGATTCTTAAAGCTTTTCATATGAAAAACTGATAAGCCCCAGGGCGGGGCCATTTTTGACCCAGGGGTAATAATTTGAATAATCTTGGTAGAAAACCATTAGATGATGCTACATACCAAATATCAAGGGCCTAGACCTTACAGTTCTGGAGGAGAAGATTTTTAAAGATTTTCCTATGAAAAACTGATAAGCCCTTGGGCGGGGCCATTTTTGATCCGGGGGTCATATTTTGATTAATCTTAGTAGAGGACGATTAAATAATGCTACATACCAAATATCAAAGGTCTATACCTTATAATTTTAGAGAAGAATATATTTAAAGATTTTCCTATGAAAAACTGATAAGCCCCGGGGCGGGGCCATATTTGGCCCAGGGGTCATAATTTGAACAATCTTAGTAGAGGACCATTAGATGATGCTACATACTAAATATCAAAAGTCTATGCCTTACAGTTTCAGAGAAGATGATTTCTTCAAGATTTTCCTATGAAAAACTGATAAGCCCTGGGTGGGGCCATTTTTGTCCTTGGGGTCATAATTTGAACAATCTTAGTAGAGGACCATTAGATGATGCTACATACCAAATATCAAAGGTCTATGCCTTACAATTTCATAGAAGAAGATTTTTAAAGATTTTCCTATGAAAAACTGATAAGCCCTGGGGCGGGGCCATTTTTGTCCTAGGGGTCATAATTTGAACAATCTTAGTAGAGGACCATTAGATGATGCTACATACCAAATACCAAAGGTCTATGCCTTACATTTTCAGAGAAGAAGATTTTTAAAGATTTTCCTATGAAAAACTGATAAGCCCCGAGGCGGGGCCAGTTTTGGCCCAGGGGTCATAATTTGAACAATCTTAGTAGAGGAACATTAGATCATGCTACATACCAAATATCAAAGGTCTATGCCTTACTGTTTCAGAGAAGATGATTTTTAAAGATTTTCCAATGAAAAACTGATAAGCCCTGGGGCGGGGCCATTTTTGTCCTGGGGGTCATAATTTGAACAATCTTAGTAGAGGACCATTAGATGATGCTACATACCAAATACCAAAGGTCTATGCCTGACAGTTTCAGAGAAGATTTTTAAAGATTTTCCTATGAAAAACTGATAAGCCCCGGGGCGGGGCCATTTTTGGCCCAGGGGTCATAATTTGAACAATCTTAGTAGAGGACCATTAGATGATGCTACATACCAAATATCAAAGGTCTATGCCTTACAGTTTCAGAGAAGAAGATTTTTAAAGATTTTCCTATGAAAAACTGATAAGCCCTGGGGCGGGGCCATTTTTGGCCTGGGGGACATAATTTGAACAATCTTTGTAGAGGACCATTACATCATACTACATACCAAATATCAAAGCTCTTGGCTTTGTAGTTCCAGAGAAGAAGATGTTTAAGTAAATTGTTGACATACGCACGACGCACATACGCACGACGACGGACGCCGGACATAGGATCATCCCAATAGCTCACCTTGGTACTTTGTGCCAGGTGAGCTAAAAATAAATCAGCTTCAGATTGGGGCCAATATGAAACCAAGGGCCATAATTTTAGGCCTAGAGGTTAAAATTTGAACAATCTTAATAAAGGAACATTAGATGATGTTTCATATAAATTTAAAAGGTCTGGGACTTATTAATTCACAGAAGGGGATTTTTAAAGACTTTCCTATGAAAAACTGATAAGCCAGGGACAGGCCATTTTTTTTGTCCAGGGGTCATAATTTGAACAATCTTAGTGTAAAACCATTAGATGATACTGCATACCAATTTCAAAGGTCTTGGCCTTACAGTTTCGTAGAAAAAGATTTTTAAAGATTAACCTATAAAAACTGATAAGCCATGGGGTGGGGCCATATTTGGCCCTGGGGCTACAATTTGAACAATCTTGGTAGAAAATCATTAGATGATGCTACATACCAAATATCAAAGGTCTTGGCATTACAGTTTCGGAGAGGAAGATTTTCCTATTGAAAAACTGATAAGCCCCGGGGCGGGGCCATTTTCGGTATGGGGTTCATAATTTGAACAATCTTTGAACAAGCTCCGGGGCAGGACCGTTTTTGGATAGGAGGTCATAATTTGAACAATCTTTGTAGAGGACCATTAGATGATGCTTACATACCAAATATCAAAGATCTTGGCCTTTCGATTTAAGAGAAGAAGATTTTTAAAGATTTTCCTATGAAAAACTGATAAGCCATGGGGCAGGGCCATTTTTAGCCCGGGGTCATAATTTGAACAATCTTTGTAGAAGACCATTAGCTGATGCTACATACCAAATATCAAAGGTCTATGTATAACAGTTTCAGAGAAGAATTTTTTTTTAGAGATTTTCCTATGAAAAACTGATAAACACCGGGGCGGGGCCATTTTGGCCCTGGGGTCATAATTTGAACAATGTTTGTAGAGGACCATTAGATAATGCTACATACCAAATATCAAAGGTCTATGCCTTACAGTTTCGGAGAGGAAGATTTTTAAAGATTTTCCTATGAAAAACTGATAAGCCCCGGGGGTCATAATTTGAACAATCTTTGTATAGGACCATTAGATGATATTATAAACCAAATATCAAAGGTCTAGGCCTTTCAGTTTAAGAGAAAATTTATAAAGATTTTGCTATGAAAATCTGATAAGCCCTGGAGCGGGCCATTTTTGGCCCGGGGTCACATGCTTCCCAACTTTTTTTGAATCTCAAGAGGGGTTTTCACGATTTCTAAGAGGGAGATTTGGGGTATCAAGAGGGAGGTTTTTGCGTCACGGCATTTTTCAGTGATTTTGTTTTACTACATTTATTTATAGTATTGTAAATGAAGGAAACAGCAAAGCTTCTTTTTTTAATATTGTTCAAATTTGTGACATAAATTTGTTTCTCAGGCATATACAGAGTACCTGTGAATAAAAAGTATACTTATGCAAACAGTGTTGAACCACACCAAAGGACTCATACATATAATCCCCTTTGATATGGGTCTGCACTGTTTGTAATTATGCAATTCATTATCAAACACACAAAATATCACTAGGCTAATTAGGAACTTGCATTGTCCTTTTGAACATTCAGGGGGTTAATGAGTTAGTAGTTAACCTTTAGCCAATTCCAGTTAGTTACTGCAAACATTGAGCAGTCAAAGAAATGTTAAAATCCCAACAGGTCAAGAGTCCGTGTTTTAGCCCATATCAACAATCTTCGCGAAAACCGATGACATTTCAAAATTATATTGTAATTATTTTTTAGGGTATGAAATGGTATTTTTAATTACATTTTTAGTGTCCTTATCATTAATTATATTCATGAAAAAGCAACTTTGTGCACAAATTAACCTCATGAATATCAGTCAAGCATACATGTGATAACCTGCTGAGGCATGTCAGGTAGATTTAGGAAATTTGTCAGGTAGATTTGACTTTTGTCAGGTAGATTTTACCGACGCGACAAAATATATGGAGGAGAAAAAAGAAATTACTTGATACTTATGTGTTTTTTTTATACTTTTTCACATTATCATTCATACTTTACCATAAATGCATACTATACCATTATAAACCTTACATTACACACATAACATATAAACGCATAAATTTGCAAAGAGTATAGACCCAGACCTATAGGAGCTGTCTAGTCAGGGTCTGCTCTGTTTGCTTATGATATAGGAATGATTCTACACTTTCCGGTTTGGCAAAAAAATCCAATGTGGTGTTATAACCCCCATTAACCCTTTCCTTCATATAAACAAGTTTCCATGCATTTGCAAACAGAGTAGACCCAGATCAGACAGCTCCTATAGGAACCATTTGAATTCAGGGTCTGCTCTGTTTACTTTTGGAATTTTAAAAACGTTTCTTTACTTCCTAAAATGGCTATAAAGTTCCACTCTCCATATTTCTTTATCACTACTTTGTTTAAATGAATATTCAGTAGGGGTTGAAATTTGGAATAAACATGGAACAGGGAAAGGGTTAAAACAAATACTAATAATTGACATGCAGTAATAATTCTAGATTTTTCATGGGTCAGAAGGACTCTTTGAATTCAAAAGGTCTCAAGCCCAAAACACTGGGCTCCTTATTAATGCCATGAAAAAAATCAAGATTTATTACTGTTTTATCATATTAATGAAAAAGTTATTCCATTTCATCTTATTTTATAATAACATTTTCAGGGTTTTTTTGGCTTATTTTATAGCCCTTATTCAGCTATACTCCCAATGACAAAAAATAGTTTACTCAGTTCAAGTTAGTTACTTTAAACATTGAGCAGGCACAGAAATGTTGAAACCCCAACAGGTCCAGAGTCCGTGTTTTAGCCCGTATCTACAATCGTCGCGAAAACTGATGACATTTCAAATTTATATAGTTATTATTTTTTAAGAGTTTGAAATGGTAGAGAATATTTCATGGTGTTTTGAATTACTTATTTTGTGTCCTTACCACTAATTTTATTACTGAAAAAGTAATTTTGTGTACAAATCAAATTCACGATTATCAGTCCAAGCGGTCTTTTTTCGAAGTGTTTCGGCCCATTGAAACAACAAGACCAAGCACAGCTGTCTTTGACAAGAAAGCAGAGAAGCATTTTTATGTCTAAATTATGAGAATATAATTCCTATTAGAGGGTCATGACACTCCCTTAGTCTTAATTTTGTGACAATGTCGCCTCGCTTCAGTAATAAACGTGCCGCATGTGATATTTGTTGACAACGTTTACATTTTGGCATGACTGGTTCCCGAACAATTTATTAACTCCACTCTTAGTGAGAACCGGAACCAACTCGTGATTATGTAATTGGGGTGTTCTCCACTGTCTCCACGGGGGATTCCCTTGATTGGTCCCTACCAAAACAGACCAAGCGTAGATCACAGCTTGATAGCAAGCTAAAGGTGGTCTCTGTGTGTAGAGAACTAACAGATAAACTCCATCAGGGAGGAAAATATGTCACTAAAAAAAATTGTCTTGGTAAACTTTCAAAAACCGGTAGTTTTGTCTACCGGACAGGTAGAACGGTAAACCACCTCTGAAAACGGTAGAATTCACCTACCGTCGGTAGTTATCACATGTATGGTCAAGTGGTCTTTTTTTTTCGAGGTGTTTCGGCCCATTGAAACAACGAGGCCAAGCACAGCTGTCATTAACAGGGGAAGCAGGGAAGCAGAGATGCATTTCTATGTCTTATAAAGTCTTTGTCCAAGTTACCAAACGATATTGGAATGTGCATCACTAGGATAGCCAATTACGACATCATGACCGATTACGACATCATGACCAATTTCTGGTATAAACAAATGGATGATTAAAGCTGTTTGTTATCAAACGTTTACGGTTGAGTGGCTATCTAAGAAACCCCTTACAGTAGGGAGACCATCTGGACCACCTGGGAATAATCCTTTGACACATTTATGAGGGTAATTCTGAAGGGCAAACAAAAGATTTTCTGACCTGCTAAATATTTCAAATTTTCAATACACCCAATTTTGATTTTTTTCAAATCGGGTTTTTAGTCAAATAATCGGGGTGGTCGGGGTTTGCCTTCTGAATCGGGAGACTCCCGACAAAATCGTGAGAGTTTGGAAGCATGGGGTCATAATTTAAACAGTCTTTGTAGAGGACCATTAGATGATGCTACATACCAAATATCAAAGGTCTATGTATAAGTTTCAGAGAAGTAGATTTTTAGATATTTTCCTACGAAAAACTGATAAGCCACAGGGCGGGCCATTCTGGCCTGGGGGTCATAATTTGAACAATCTTTGTAGAGGATCATTAGATGATGCTACATACCAAATACCAAAGGTCTATGCATTACAGTTTCGGAGAAGATTTTTAAAGATTTTCCTATGAAAAACTGATAAGCCCCGGGCGGGGCCATTTTTGGTATGAGGGTCATAATTTGAACAATCTTTGTAAAGGACCATTAGATGATGCTACATACCAAATATCAAAGGTCTAGGCCATATGATTTCAGAGAAGAAGATTTTTTAAAGATTTTCCTATAGATGAAAAACTGATAAGCCCCAGGGCAGGGCCATTTTTGGCCCGGGGGTCAAAACTTCCTTTGTGGGGGTATAAAAATCCTTGACAAAAATTTCGGACGTACAGACGGATAAGGGTAAAACTTAATGCCCCCGTCGCCTAAAGGCGGGGGCATAAAAAAGTTTAGGCCATGGCAGAATGTGTAGAATTATAATCTATATTATATCATAAGCAAACAGAGCTGAAGTTGAGACCCTGATGATCCTGGAAGAGCCATCTTAACTGGGTCTATTCTGTTTGCAAAAACGTAGAAAGGCATATTTATGGAGTAATGGGATAAATGAACATTCATGGAGTAATGGGTTAACCCATTCCCCCACATTGACGACTCTGTAAAAGTCACTTTGTGAAACCATTGTGATAAATAGAGCATTTGCTCCTATAGGTTTCAAACAACAAAATTCTAAAATTTTCCATTTTTCTACTTAATGCTCCTTTTTGGTAGATTTATTCAGAGAGGTTGGATCTAAAAATAGGATATGAGGGAATGGGTTAAATGAACATGATCACAGATTTCCTAATTACACCTTTTATCTGTATCACAACTCAAGGTGAAATGACTCTCTGGAAACTCACCCAACCGTAATACTGTGTCAGTCCACACATCTCTTGATATTAAAAGAAGCTTCTTATAAAGTTTCGTTGAAATCCTGTCAGAATTTGCTGAGAAACAGTAAAGACAAGAAAAACCCAACAGACCAATTGACCTACCAATGAACTGACATTATGACTCCTAAATTATCACCCCCTACACAGTGTTCTGCCAAGAGCGCGGCCTCGCGGCATTCCCGCATAAAATTTCCAAATATCGCGTAGAACTTACCAGAATCGGGCCAACGGGCGCACAATTTTCATGGAAACGTGATATTTACAGAATCGCCGATTCAACTGTCAATGATGCTTACCGAGACATTCCAAACCTAAATATGTCATACTGCGGGTAAAAGGATGATTTTCATTGGTTGTTACTGACGCTCGTTAATATGTGAACCAATGAACGCTGTTTAAATCACATGTTACTATTAGTCATGGGGGACACGAGCGGTGCAGAAAAATCAAATCGGAAGCGAACTACAGTCCACTCTCGTTATGGCGAACTCGCTTGACACGAATTTCTCGTTGACACGAAGTTTTTGTAAAGTCCCAACTTTTCTTCCTATATATTCTATATAAATTTAAGTTTTTAAGACGAGTTCGAACTGATCACGTTTTCGTTAAGTCGAAGTCATTTTCCGTCCCCAAAGTGTTTGTTTGCATGTAATTATCGGTGTTTGTATCGAAGTCACACCTCTCAGTCTGATTGAGTTCGAGGTGTGAATTGGACCTTTTGATCCGACCCTGCCAAAGTACACCAGGTGATCGCGACACACGTAATTACAGTGTTTTGTGGGTAAGCAATCACTGATGTCAGATACTTATTCGTACTGTGGAACAATGCCACGTTGAGTGAACGTTATTTAGTAAAATGACACGTTACCGTTCATTCGTCCCAAGTGTCAATCATGACTACTGTAGCAAGAAAGTTAACTCTCAAGCGTCCTCGCTTCCGGACGATTTTGTAGAGATTGGATGAAAAATAAGGCCTGTTCCTTTTATTACCAATACATGCAGTTCAACATTGAATTTAATTTGTCACTCGAGTAATTGCGAAACAGCTCACGGCGAAACATTTAAAATGGTGACTGCATTTTTAAACGTCTGGTTTCCCGAATAAGGCTGTTCTCTTACATGTACCGGAAGTACGCGAATCGGCAACCAACTAGTTTACCCGTGATTGCGTATTTCCGGTGCCCGTTGAGGAAAAGGGATTTCCCATAGAAATGGCGTAAACAAACGATGCGCTTTAAAAATCGCCAAACAAACGACGATTAACTCAATGATAAAGGCAGAAGGGGTCTGAAAATTGGACAGGGCATTGTAAATTAGGACATGGTGTCATTAATGGAGGGTAGGAAAGACAAGTTTGTTTTCGCAGTAATGGATCAACACGCACATGTACAATTTTATATTCACATAGTGCGATTCTTTTACACAATGTGAAGGCTAAACTGTACACGCACATTAGTATGCTTGTAATATGGCAGCTTGTTTAAGGTGAACGTAATGAAAGAAACTGGATTTTTTGAAAAAATGGCATGTGATTTTTGAGTCGAACTCTCGATGAGTCGAAGTTTTTAACGGGTCCCTACGAACTCGACATAACGAGAGTCGACTGTATTTTGAGTTACTTTTCAAAACTGTCTTCCTCTGACAGCGACCCAAATCAATCAGAAAATGCTCCATCAACGTCTAGCAATGTACAGAGCAGCGAAATCACGGATAAATCGAAATCTTTGTTTCCAAATCAGAGACAAACAAACTTCAATAGATAACATGCCTGATGTACATTTCCTTGTTATGCAGTTAGTTCATAATCATTGGAAACCATGTTGTTCACAAGTTAACAGTTGATAAAAGGATTGCATATTATCAAGCAAAGCCATTTGTGATGAAAAGGTAGGTGAAATTAAACTTTTAGACATTGGGCCCCATTATTTTTCAAAGATGACCCCCTTTTTTTCAGCTCAATGGGCCAATGTCCCCACCTAGTAAATTTCTTGGCAGAACACTGCCTACACTTTAAACAGAGTAAGGGTGAAACGGTATCTTATGGTACACGTGAACTGCGGTTTTTTCACTTACGGTTCGGTTTTCGGTATTTATTTCCACTTTACGGTACGTACCGAACATTTCATAATGTCTAGGTACAAATCTGTCGTAATAATATTAAAAGCCATTCTCTGATTGGTTCATTCTATAAATAATATCTATGTAGATTACGCGTAAAGTACATTACTAATAGTTTACATACATGGCTTCTCCGGAGCGAAACGAAAGTGCAGATTTTCAATTTAGGAACTGTTCCCTAATTGAAAGATGCACCAACAAGCTACTGGTCGAAAGTTTGGAAGTCTTTTGGCTTTCGGGAAGGCCAGTCTGAGAGCAGAATGGCAACATGTCATAGTCCATTGAAAACTGTGTGGACTAAGATAAGCTGTCTTATTAAAATGTGACATTTGAATGTGACAGCTGCTCAGGGCTTACACTGTTTGCAATGCACTTTGGTTGGAAATCTTATAGTGAGGCTCAATTTCAATTATCATCCTACATGTCACACTGTTAAACTTGTATAATATTTATAGACAAACAGTGCAGTCCAAGATTAGAAAACTTCTTATCATATCTACACTGTTTGCAATGCTTTGTTTACTTGCTTCCAGCACATTGTTGGTTATTTTAAAGTTCCAGTTGAAGAGATTATTAGATAGTGATAGTTTCCATAGAAGGAGATTTGTATTGTAAGAACTATAAATCATTAAATCAATAGTCTATGACATGGTGTTCAGTATTACATTATTTTAGTGTTTTCCCTTAATACTTGACTGTTTATAATTTTAAGAGATTTAAGAGATCTTTGCTAGCTGTGGCAGTTACTGATTCTAGTCAAAACAAATTAATTCAAAAGGGTTTTTTGTAGGTAAGCTTCAAAATTATGTTTACAAGATAAAAATTTGTGTACCGAAAATGTACCAAACCGTGGCTCATGTACTGTGTACCAAACCGAACCGTGGGGGTAGTGTACCATTTCACCCCTAAAACAGAGTACACTCATATTAGACGGTTCTTGTAGTAGCTGTCTGATCACAGTCAACTGTTTGAGTATGGAACAATATAGATCTGATTCTAGTTTCTGCCATGGCCAAAACATTCTGTGCTCATTTGCCATTATAGAAACAGCTAATTAATATTCATGAATCATGATGTCATTATTTTTACATGAATATTCATGACGCAAAGGGTTCATTCAACTTCATTAATTTGTTACCTCATCATATTCACTGTCGGAGTCATGTCTATCCTTGTACTCCACCACCTCATCTCTCTCCATGTAGCCGCCCCCATAGCCCGTCCGCTGCTCCTGTTTTCCGTACTTTGGTGTGTTACACATGTTACAGCTCATCCGCCTTGCCCAGTTCACATTGCCACAACTGCCACGAAGATAATAAAAAAAACTTTAGCAAATAAGCTGAAACGGATGCCCCCCCCCCCCCCCCCCCCCCCCCGCCCCACATACACACTGCGACATATCGTCATATTTCTGTACATGAAAACTTGACCGTACAAGATGTGTGACAGACAGACAGACAAACAACTCTAACAAGAAGGCCATGATATCGCTCAACAGACAATCAGGAGAAGATTTTCAAAGTTTTCACTGTTTCTATAGAGACTATAGAAAACTGGCCACCTCTGGGGTGGGGTTTCATTTGAATCATAATTCATACATGTTTTGTAGAGGACTTAGATGATGCAATGTGCCAAATATGAAAGCTGAGAAACTTCCAGTTTCAGAGGAAAAGATTTTAAACATTTCACAATATGTTTCTATATAAAACAAGAGGGCCATTGACAGTGTTAATTTTTCAGCAGACAACATTTCTAAAACAGATGACAGAAACTCAGTGTTACAGTTTGGATTCTGATGTAACTTCATATGTGGTTTGTACAAGAGAATTAAAAATATTGATACCAGAGTAATGGCCCTTGTGCATGACACTTCCTTTCATCATGCCTTTCCATAAATGAAACGCCATTCCAAAAGCATCAGTAGAACAGAAGTTATTGATCAGATAAAAAATGTAACAAAGGGCAATAACTCCAAAAGTATTGAAGCCAGAGTTATGACCCTTATTCATGACACTTTCTCTCATCATGCTCTTTCCATGTATGAAGTTTCAATACAATGGCATAAGCCATGTAGGAGTTATCGTCCGGACAAGAAAGCGTTAAACAAATGTACAAGGGGCAAAAACTCTCAATTTATTGAAGCCAGAGTTATGGACCTTATGCATGACACTTTCGCTTATCATGATCTTTCCATGTATGAAGTTTCGCTCTAATGGCATGTGCCATATAAGAGTTATAGTTCGGACAAAAAATCGTGACATTTTTTACAAAGGGCAATAACTCCAATATTAGTAAAGCCAGAGTTATGGACCTTAACCATGACACTTCCTCTCATCATGATCTTTCCATGTATGAAGTTTCACTCCAATGGCATGAGCCATATAGGAGTTATCGTCCTGACAAAAAAGTGTGAAAAAATTTACAAGGGGCAATACCTCCTATATTAGTGAAGCCAGAGTTATGGACCTTGAGCATGACACTTCCTCTCATCATGATCTTTCCATGTATGAAGTTTCACTCCAGCCATATAGGAGTTATCGTCCAGACAAAAAAGTGTGAAAAAATTTACAAGGGGCAATACGTCCTATACTAGTGAAGCCTTCAAGCCAGAGTTATGGACCTTGAGCATGACACTTCTTCTCATCATGATCTTTCCATGTATGAAGTTTCAATCCAATTGCATGAGCCATATAGGAGTTATCGTCCAGACAAAAAAGTGTGAAAGTTTTTTACAAGGGGCAATAACTCCAATATTAATGAAGCTAGAGTTATGGACCTTAAGCATGACACTTCCTTCCATCTATGAAGTTTCAATGCAATGGCATGAGCCATATAGGAGTTATCGTCCGGACAAAAATGTGAAATGTTTTTTACAAGGGATATTATGCTCTTTCCATAAGTTTCAATCAACTAGCATCAGGCATATTGAAGTTATCATCCAGACAAGAAGTGTGACAGACAGACGGATGGACAGACAACTCTCACGAAAAAAATATAAATATGGAGGGGGGGGGGGGGGGGGGAAAGACATAATAGACATAATAACTCTTTACCCCATATGCATTTTAAGCCCTTGCCAACAAAGAAGACTCTGATTGGATGGCTCCTATATGAGCCATCTGATCAGGATCTGCTCTGTCTGCTTATGAGATAATTTAGATCTAATTCTACAGTTTTTACTACGGCCAAAACTTTCTGGTATCAAATGTAATAACAAACAAGATGTGTTTGTGAAACACTACACTATGCCCCCACAGGTCACCACTCAATATATGCGGCTCAATGAGATACAAAGACATGCAAAATATGAAGTCTGTATGTGAAGTTGGTGATTTGACCTATATAGGAGCTTTGATCCTGAAGGATGAACTTGAACTTGACATGTCATCACGCAATACATACGGCTCCATGAGATACACATGCATGCCAAATATCAAGTCTGTATCTGCACTAAATCAAATAGTACAGTCGAGACTGCCTTAACGAAGCGACTCGCTGTCATATACGACTGTATTTCATCCCGTCCAACGTATTTTCCAATAATTTTGGTCTGAATTAAGCGACTCCCTGTCTACGTAACAAGCGACCCTGATTTTGTGATCCAAACATAAGCTTCGGTCTGTATTAAACGACATTCAATTATCACAGTTTCTTTTGTTTTTTTGCCTAGTGCGTCGGGTTTTCACACCATATTATTTGGGGAAAACCCAGGATTGTAGATCACATGTGAACTAGCTGGTTCCTAACTCTACAGGTTCATGTACGCGAACAGAATATTCGGGAAACCAGTCGTGTCAAACATCGCTACATACGTCGTATACAAGATTCGCCGTAGGAGATTTAAATTAATTCGATCTTGCTTGCGATTATTACGGGCACTTAAGGTCTTTATAAATGTCAATCAGTATACACATAATACATGTCTCTATCATCATTACTTGAAAGTATGCTTGTAATCTGCGCCTGGTTTATATTTATATCATTAAATGTCTAATTTAGTGCATGTATTTACATGTACTATACATTGTATTACATTTGTACATTGTATTTTATACATACTGATGTTCTGGAATCGCTTCAATCTAATTTGTCTTTTAAATAAGAATTTTAGGTAAATGAATGTTTTATCAATTTATTAAACTTTTAAATTAGAGTTTATTTGTGGTAATAAATGTTGTATAAAGTATTAAATAATAGATACATATATTGTATCAGACTGGATTAGTACACATTTTTATTTTTCCCTTATGCAGATTTTTTGTACAGTTTTGGTATATGTCTTGTATTATATCCTAGGTCTATATTAAGAGACTCCCTGTCATATGTGACCTTTTTCATGAAGCCCCTTGGAAGGTCACATACGAGTCTCGATTGTATAGCAAATGTAAACTTTGACCTGAAAATGTGCGGCTTCAAGAGATATACATTAATGCCAAATATCAAGTATCTATCTCTACTGATTCAAAAGTTATGGCAAATGTTTAGTTGCTGACAAACAATTAGGGGTGTAAAGATGGATAGACTTATCGACTTATCCCAATAGCGGCTGCCTCGATGTCAATGCATCGATCCAAAAATTAGAAACCAATACTATTGCCGATAGTAAAACAAATATTGCAATAGTCACGATAGTTTAACAATGACAATGTTAAAGATAAAAAGCTCATACATTGCATTAATATTTCCACAATTCGCCCCTTTGTGTGCGAAACTAACAATATGGCGGAAGGAAGTGTCAATTTGGGCCGAAATGGTTATGGTCCGAATTTTGGGATCCGGCTTCATTTTCAAAATGGCTTCGGTTTTCATCTGGTAGGTTGAGATTTTACAGTAATTGGTGAATTTACTGCCTTTTATTACTGTTTAGTTCAGTTTTGTATTAGTTGACATATCATTTTTAGGGATTTCACACATGGATTTAGTTTTCGTAGGAAGTTCGCTAAAACGATGTGAGTTTCATTGCGTTTCCAAGAAAAATGGAATTTAAGTCAGTAATGCTAGGACGATAACGGTCGTTTAACTGCTTCACAAGAAAAAAAACCATGTTATTGTTTTGATTGAATCCTCATATTTACTAGTGGTCATGGTGTAGGAAAGCAGGGCAGCCCAAGTTGAACTGTAAAGTTTCCATACCAAATATTGTATCAACACTTAAATCTTAAAAACTAAATTCTTGCACTGTAGTTTATAATAACGGAAATGAATAGGCGAAAAATAAACAGAAATGAGCTTGAGATCCCTAAAATTTGACTATCGTAGTTCACTATTGCAGTAGTTTGTCAGTATCGCAATACTATCGCAATATCAATTCTGACTATCGCAATACTATCGCAATGGTAAAATTGTACTCAATAGTCATCCCTACAAACAATTAGTTTTGATGGTTTAAAGCAAAATTTCAAACTAAGTTGTCATATGTTTTTATTTCTATCCCTTTACCTGGTGAATATTCATGTAAGACAAAATGACATCAATGATCATGAACATTAATCAGCTGTATCTTAACCCTTCGCTTGCTATTCACGTCAATATACCTACCTGTAAATAGTGAAGACCCAGATGAGACAGATCCTGCAGGAGCTGTCTCATCAGGGTGTGCACTATTTACAAGTTGATTGTGCAACCAGTGCACTCCACAGCAGTGATTGCACAGCGAAATACTTGTACCCAGTGAAGATATATGTAATTATATAACAGGGCATGGGTAAAGAAGGAGAAATGTATTTTAAAATTCAGCAAGAGAAGGGTTAATAATGTCATATATCCTCAGAAAATTTTGCCCATGGAATCAGATCTATACATGTAAATAGGGCAGACCTGCCTTTATCAGACGGATCCTACAGGAAACATCTGATCTGGGTCTACTCTGTTTGCAAAGTCATGAAAAACAATTATATCTGGTAAAGGCTTAACCATATTGATGGAAATATATTTTGTTTAACGCTTGCCAGTAAAAGTGATAGAACTAACTTGTAATACACCCAATGCACATGATGGGGCATTGATGCCAGATGGTACTATTCTAGCTTAGTTTTTCAGCAAAGAAATTTCTAATCCTATAGGAGCTTTCTGCATTACTTTAAGTCTGCATTAAGCAGCCACCTGCTTTAAACCCTTTCCTTCATATAAACGCATTTTCACACATTTGCAAATAGAGAAGACCCAGATCAGATGGCTCCTCGAGGATCAGGATGTGTTCTAACATGGCTACAGTGCCCCACCTATATGTCCATGAATATTCAGTAGGTATTGACATTTTGAATATAGAACAGGGAAAGGGTTAAATTACATCCATGTTAATTCATGTTAGTTCACTATATACACAGCCTATACTATAGTCTGTAGATATATCATGTTAACCCATTACCTCGTGAGGCTATTTTTAGATACAACCTCTTTGAATGAATCTACCGAAAAGGAGCATTAACTAGAGAAAAGGAAAATTTTAGAATTTTGTAGTTTGAAACCATTATGATAAATAGAGCATTTGCTCCTATAGGAGCAAATGCTTTATTTATAACATTGGTTTCACAAAGTGACTTTTACAGAGTCGTCAAAAGTGGTCAATATGAGGGAATGGGTTAATGACAAAACAAAAGGAACTGATATAATATCAGTAAAAGTCCTTGCGGAAACAATCTGTGTTTTCTGTTTAATAATGGCTGGCATTTGAATAAAAAAAAAACATTTAGTAAAATATAAATGGTCACATTTCCTTGTATAAAGGCTGTTTTGATTTTTTTTTACACAAGTCTGATCTGTTTGAGAGCAGAATATTTATTGTGAATTAAATTGGAAATTTTGATGAGTTAAATGAAAATAATTTTCAAAATATGATCATTTTTAACTAAATGCACTTACGTTTTACACTGCCAGTCATCAGCACTGAACAATCCTTTACTCTTCTCTGCAAGATTCTTCCCTATCTCTGTGCCACCTTTCTTGTATACAATTCCATCTTTTCGCTCTGGAAATATAAAGATGGTAAAAGTGTGGTTTATAGTTTGGAATCCATATAAATATTCTCCCAAATTTTACCCCCTGATCAAAGGGTTATAAGACAGCCTTGACACATTGGCTTATTTCCCTCACAGGTACCCATTTAAGGTATTTATATAACTGGGTGGAGAGGAGCAAAAGTTGGGAAATTGGGCTCAGAAAAATTCTGATGGTCTGATGGCAGGATTCAACCCAGGGACCCTCTGATCCCAAATCCAGCGTCATACCACTGGACCACCACTCCCAACTATGATAGAATGAAACTTTTATAATCATTCTTAATTTTTACATACACCCTATTATCTATAGCTGAGGGCAGTACAGAATATCCTAGTAGGGTACTCTAGAATCATATCCCACAAACCATGTGCAAGAATTCGTACAATAACTAGATTGCTGCCTTACAAATTAGTGTTTTTAACAAAACTCTTGAAATAACTGACCTATTTTCATAGAATTGAGCAAATATCAATCAAGAAGATTATATAAATACTACATTCTATGGAGAGCTACAGCACGTATTGTCAACCCGAGGTTGGTAATGTTCACAGAGGCGTTAGCTAGGGCTGTCATGATACACTAATGTATTCGAATTATTCGAATATCATCACTGCAAATATGTAAGAAGTTATTCCTATAGGAGCCGTCTGATTTGTGTCTACTCTGTTTGAAAATGTGTGAAAAGGCATAAAATTTATATGAGGAAAATGGCTCCTAAGTTTGTACAAATACTTCGGGTATTTACATTTACATGTAGGATATACATAACCACAGTGACAAGCAAAGACTCACCTTTGCCACATTTGTTACACTGTCCTCTTCTAGCAAAATTCACATTGCCACATCTGCAATTGTATAGACATAAAATAGTGTTATTCATTAAAATAACTGCTGGGTCGGCACATAATCCTCAATTTTGAGGCCATGTAGAAAGCTTTAAGCCTTTACTCCATAAGCACGCCTTTGCAAACCGAGTAGATCCAGGGTCTGCTCCGTTTGCTTATGAAATAATATAGATACAATTCTAGTTTCTGCCATGCATGATGGCTAAAATTTCCTGTGTTCATGTGTGATAACCCTTTCCCTCATATAAATGTGTTTTCAAGCATTTGCAAACAGAGTAGACCCAGATCAGACGGCTCCTAGAGGAGCCGTCTGATCAGGGTCTGCTCTGTTTGCTAATAGAATTGGATAGATTTGGTTCTTTACTTTCTAAAATGTCTACAATGTTCCACCTTCCATATTTCTTTATACATGTAACTATTTTGTAAATGAATATTCAGTAGGTATTGAAATTTGGAATTATAAACATAGAACAGGGAAAGGGATAATAGACGCTGTGTTTGTGTGTCATAATAGACCATGTGTTCAACTGTTCATGATGTTATAATAGAGCCTGTGTTCATGATGTCATTATTTCTTATAAGTTATATATGAAAATTCATGGAGTAAAGGCTTAAATACCGTTTCCAAAGGTGTTGTAACACGAGACTGTTAGTATATAAGCTCTATAAACTCTCTTAGCGAGAGCTAGCACTTTGGCAACATGGTTTAAGTGCTTGGAAATGTAGCGAGCTAGGTTAAGCTACAGACTGCGCAATTACTGGCTAGATGGGTGACCACCAGGGCTTGCTGATGGTGCACGTTACAATTGGTGGCAGCGGTGGGATGAAGACACTTGCCAGACTAGAACTGCCGTATCCATGGATGATGGTTATTTCCCAGGCCAAATCTCGGGTCGAGATTTCTCGGAGGGAAACGTATTCAGAAATGTAACTGAAGGCTGTTAATATATTTATAAGCTCTATAAACTCTCCTAGCCGGAGAGCTAGCTCTTTTGCGACATGATTCTTGTGCCTGGAAATGTAGCGAAGTTAAGCTACAGACTGTGGATGACCGCCAGGGATTGCTCATGGTGCATGTTAGTGTCAAAAGAGTGAGTGAGTGAGTCAAAAGATGTTTCTATGGCCCTATGCGGTAACTTCAAGTGTTACAACATTTATACAAACAGTTCAATTATGTGCACAATATGGTGAGAAGAAAAAAGTATGAATGTTACGGACAAACTTGTCAAAGAAACACAATAGTGCGTCTTCAATGTTTACAGAAAGGGTGATGGTCGTTTCGTCGACCTTTCCGTCGTAGACCTTAATTTACATAGTAAACCCAAAGTCGTTTCATCGACCTTATCATCGACCTTATCATTACATAGGGATTAAGTTTTCACACCTATGCCGCGGATGCGAATTTGATGTTAGCTTAAAATTCAAGTAGGTGCGTGTCTGCAATTATGGCAAACTGCTCAATCATAGTTCAGACCTAGATCAAGATCACTTTATATTTGGTAAAAAGTGGTAAATTAAATATATTATTAATTCGGAATATTCTTTAATTTAACTGAATAAGTATTTATTACTGTAATCAAGGTTATTCTCGGCTTACTAATGGAATCTGATAGTATACACGTCTCTTTACTTTCTAAAATGGCTACAACTTTTCATTATAACTGTTTTGTCCATGAATATCCAGTAGGTATTGAACGTATTGTAATACGGAATAAACATAGAACAGGGAACAGGCCAAGGACTCTGTTAAGAGCTTTATGATCCAGGTCTGCACTATTTGCTAGAGCAGAAGTTTTGCCTGTGATCACTGAACACATCTGCTTGGTAGAATTTACACTCTGCAAAAAGAAATGATACAGGAATTGTCAATAAAATAACGAAATTTCGTTCAGTGTCTACACAGTGAATCATTCCATAATTATAAATAAGAAGTTTCAACTATTGATAAAACACTGATATTTAGGTAGAAATATTTAGATAAATAGCACACTTTAGTAATCTTATAATACGTAACATTGAGAATACAAAATTTAAATTCAGTATTTGAACATTTAAATTTTATGAAATATAACGTAATCTGTGTACAAACTATCAAATCGGAAGTTTGTGATAATTGCCAGCACATGTTTTCTCTTGACCATTAAACAAATCTGCTATACACAGATGATATAAAAAAAACACATACACATTTTTTTCAATATAATGTGATTTAGATCTGGATCTATCTAACCTAAAAAACATAAACACAATTTTAACAGTTTAAACAGAACACTTTTTATCAATATAATGTGATATAGATCTGGGTCTAAACTATGAAATCAGTAGTCTGCTAACATCAAAAGCTTATCAGAGGTGTAAAATTCCACTCGACCACTCGCCAGTGCGAGTAGGTTTTGGAGTCGGTTGAGTGCTTTAAAACATATGCTCGCCCTTTAGGGCGAGTGCATTTTTTGATCTGACATTTTCCATATTGATAACCTCGAGTAAAATACCTTAAATTGCAAATTAAAACGGCTGAAAAGTCTCTGCAAATGTCAGATTGAAGACACATTTTCCACTCTGTCTCACACTTAATAATATTTACAAAGAATTTAGAGGAATTCCAATTTACGCGCACCTGTTACCTAGCGAGACATATTTGGCCCAAGTAGAAATGTTTCGCCCAAAGGAAGTTTATTTGTGTTAAATATTTCAAGTGGTGGTTCAAATACTCAATCGTGTTATGAAATTAAAATATGCATAACAGTTTTATAACGTTTTTTAGTACAATAATCTGTTTAACTGTGAAAAAATCTTGTTTTAAACTATGACGCTTTCGTACCTAATTTAAACGAGTAAAAATATTAGAGGCCGAAAAAAACGGAAGCACCGTAAGATTTACCCGCAATATGTCAAAATGTCCAAACAAACAAGCTATCATTCGTTCTCCGGTGGGGTAGAATGAGTTGGAGGTGATGACAAAAGGAAAGAGAAAGAGGAAAGAAAGAAAGAACCACAGAAACAGTATGATAAAGTACGAGATCAAGAAAAATGGTTCAATGAGTTTGAATGGGCTAAAGGGAGTATAGTGGTTTCGTCAAACTACCGGTTCTTCAAACTGGCCTTTATGAAAATAATGGTTTCGTCAAACTGGCAATTGTATAGTATAATGGCGGAGGGTGTGTTAATTACAGTAATTAGGTTCACACCTGAAAGCAATTGATGTGTTTATGCCACGTTTTGATGACTGTTTGATCGAAAATAGTTTGGAATCCAACCATTTGCTGAACATTTCACTGATTTAATAGATCATACATGGTTGCACTGATCCTGCATGACTTAGTGATTTGAAGTTTAAACAGGCTTGTTTTTGGCAATAAAAATATAATTATGCTTTTAATTTTTAATTTAACTTCACTCATAATCAACTTCATATGATATAGATCACACCGGCTTTTAAAGAGTACATATGTATGAAAAGTCAAGGGCGAGTGAAAATTGCATAAGGGCGAGTGGATTTCAGTGGTCACTAGTCCTGCAGGGCGAGTAGCTTTTGAAATTTTTTTACACTCCTGCTTATGTTATATCAGAGACATTGATACATACATGTGTGTATATGTCTCTGGTTATATCGACAATACAATTATTCATAAATATTTAAACACATTGAATCAATCTACCACTTTTATACAATATAAAGTGATCTTGATCTGGGTCTAAACTATGATCAGGCAGTTTGCCATAATATTGTCGACACGCGCCCACTTAAACAGCTAACATCAAATACATAGCCACGGTATAGGTGTGAAAACTTAATCCCTATAGATGTAATTATAAGGTCGACGAAACGACTTTGGGTTTACTATATAAATTCAGGTCGACGAAGGGAAGGTCGATGAAACGACCATAAATCCTACAGAAACACATGATTATTTTGCCTGCTTAAGGGCATATATGTTCATGATGTTGTTTTTATTCAAGTGCTTCGTATAAAGGATTTTGAAGAATAACATACATTTGCTGTTGAAAATATTCAATATCAAAACTATTATACATGTTCTCTAGCTATTTGGAAATGATATGTTTTTATAAACAAATGTTTTGTTATTAAATATTTTTCAATGCTGCCAGCGATCGCATACAGATTTTTTTGCAAAATATAACTTTAGATGCAGCTTCCTAGAAGAAAAATGAAAATATTTTTCCATCCACATGTTAATAATGTGAAGTTTTCTGATTGTTTGACGATTACTTTGGGTCTGCACAGATCCAATCACCCTCGTTTGGCTTGAATTTACTCGACATGTTTCTTGCTTCTCCACTTAAACCATTTCTTCATTGCTGTAAGCGGTTACAAGAATTGGCGGGCACATGTTTCAATTGCGGGACTTTTTGCGGACCTCATTATATATTATGTCTCTAAATACGAATGGACTGCCTTTCAGAAAAATTTATTAATCCTTTACCTGACAGAGACCTCATTTGACGGCTTAGGAAACAGAGTAGACACAAAATAGAATAGAATATCTTACACACGCTAGTTTTCCACATACCAATGCAGACGCCCATTTGATTGTGTCGCTGACTCTAAGGATAGGATAGTTATCTGCAACATAAAGCAACATAGGTTTGGTAAAGATAGGCTTACTGCTTACTGCCCAAAATATTTTTTTTCAAAAAAGAGTCTGATATCTTAAAAACACATACTGGAATATATGTAAAAACAACCTGATCTACGGTGGGACTCGAACCCAGGACACTAATTAACCCTTCCCCTGTTCTATATTTAGTCCAAATTTCAATACCTACTGAATATTCATGGACAAAATAATTATAAAGAAATATGGAAGGTGGAACATTGTACCCATTATAGAAAGCAAAGGAACAGATCTATCAAACTCTATTAGCAAACAGAGTAGACCCTGATCAGACGGCTCCTCTAGGAGCCGTCTGATCTGGGTCTACTCTGTTTGCAAATGCGTGAAAACACGTTTATATGAGGGAAAGGGTTAATATCGGTATTGTTGTGATTAACCCACTGAGCTACCAACATTGAACAGCTTAAATTGTACTAGTGTCATTGTACAGTGGTGCATTCTTCAATTGTGTGTTCGGAAAGATAAAAATTGCTTACGGAAAAGGCGGAATCTCCATACATCAGTGCCAGGTCAAATCTTACCGACAATAGATTAGTCGCAGAGGGGATCTGTTTATTTACATTGTTAACCCTTTCCCTGTTCTGTATTTAGGCCAAATTTCAATACCTACTGAATATTCATTAACAAAATAGTTATAAAGATATATGGAAGGTGGAACATTGTAGACATTTTAGAAAGCAAAAAAAACCCCAGATCTATCAAATTCTGTTAGCAAACAGAGCAGACCCTGATCAGACGGCTCCTCTAGGAGCCATCTGATCTGGGTCTACTCTGTTTGCAAATGCGTGAAAACACGTTTGTATGAGGGAAAGGGTTAATCTTTTAGACTACGGGTGGAATAAGTGTGAGATCGGTTTAACCCTCGTGACAATTGCCACTGACTGTTCCAAGGCGGTACTTCCGTAGTCCCACTATTGTTTTGTCTTTGTGCCTCTCTGTTTGTGTTTTGATAGGTCTACATGTACATTTGCTATACTTTCTTGTCATGGTGTTGTTCGGGCGGATGTGTGTTTTGTATGTGGTGTTTCCTGTATGAACCATAAAATGTGCTTATATTGGCGTAGATAAGTCAACAAAATTACGAAAAGTGTTCAAAGCCAGTTCTATTTTTAACTATTTTGCTGCCAAATATCGACGTCTGCAACATTTATCGTCTGCTGTAATTTTCGTTGATTAGATCTAATTGTTCCCCCCTTTACTATCAATAAACATTTCTCCCCCTTTCTCCCAATAAACATAACAAACAGTATGGATCCTGATGAAACGCCAAATTACTCTTCGTCTCATCTGGAGGCCATCTGTTTGGATATGTAATCACAAAACTGCATGCGGCATCTGCAGCGAAAGAGTTCATGCAACCATTCTACAAAATAGTATCTGATGATTCAGGTAAGAAATAATAACATCATATTTAGTTCTATTATTTAGACGGGTTTTTACAATGTCAAAATTTCAATACCTACGGAATATTCATGGACAAAATAGTTATAATGAAAAATAGAAAGTGTAGCCATTTTAGAAAGTAATGAAAAACATCTTTCAAATTCCATTAACAAACAGAGTAGGCCCTAATCAGACAGCTGCTAAAGGAGCCGCCTGATCTAGGTCTGCTCTGCTTGCAAATGCATGAAAGGCATTTATATGAGGGAAAGGGTTAAGTAAACATATTATAAGTACATTGTATATTGTACACAAAATGGAAATAATTTAATGCAATTTGCACTATATAATATCATAAGTAAACAGAGCAGACTGATCATATGGCTACTAAATTACTAAATGAGCCATCTAATCTGGGTCTACTCTGTTGCAATGGTGTAGAAATGCATAATTATGGAGTAACGGGTTAATTGTCTGTGCAATAGGCCAGATCTAAAAATATCAGTTGTCTACCCAGAAGGGAGGCAATCCAGTTGTTATCAAAAGTGCAAAGGGAGACCTAGCACAGTTTGGATTCTGATATGGCGCATATGTAACTTCAAGTTACATATGTGTCAGATCAGAATCCAATATTGTACTTCATAACTGTTTTGTGCAAGAGAGTTTGACATGTATTAAAAAACAATGTGACCAATCTTAGACAAGCAGACAACAATTCTGAAGCAGACAACTATAATACTGATAAATTATGCTACAGCATAGAAAACTTGACTTGTATTCAGCTGAACTTCACAAAAGATATACTGATAAGACTCTATATTGATATCTGAGAGGTTTTTACAATGTCATATGAACGCATGAATTTTGGCCTGTGACAGAAACTGTAGAATTAGGTCTATACTATTCCTACAGGAGCCGTGTTATCTGAGTCAGCTCTGTTTGCAAAAGCGTTAAAAACTAAATTTAGCAGACGCCTTTTAATAGCGTCTATATTACTCGCCAATATTCGCGAAAGTTCGTATTTATTCGGGGTGCGATATTGGTTTTCCACATGAGCGTAGATGTGTGTGGCTAGTGCGAGTACCAGACGAACTACCGGATGTTTATAAACATATATTGACAACGTGTTTCTCGCCAGGTGTTTGACTCCAGCATGTCTTAACAAAAATAGTATTAATTGTATAAAACGAGAGAATTAAAGGGCAAGTAGTTGTTAGTGATTTCAGCTGGCTAGTTTATTTCGTCTCGGTTAAATAATACACGTATCTATCTAGGCCTACACGACATAATCGGAATACGACTTAATTATCATAGAATAGTACTTTTTTGACAGACAAATATGTCGATTAAGCTGAAATAATATCAATAACTACAGAAGAATGGGGAATACGCTTTATAAGAAATTGTTTGGACATCAGGAAGTGAGGATACTGTTTTTAGGACTAGACGCAGCAGGTAAAACTACAACATTATACAGACTGAAACTCGGGGAAGTGGTGACAACCATTCCTACAATTGGCTTTAATGTGGAAACGGTGAACCACAAGAACGTTAATATTACAGCATGGGATGTCGGAGGACGAGGCAAAATACGCCCGTTATACAGACATTACTACCAGAATACTGATGGCTTGGTGTTTGTTGTGGACAGCAATGACAAAGAACGGTATGTATCACTTTCAACTGTCACCATCTTTTGTGTCATCGTTGGAGTGTATGTTTCACACTCTACCTGTTTCAGACACATTTTCACGCATGTACAAACATTGTAGACCCAGATTAGACGATAGATTCAACAGGGCAGATGCTGAATAGACGGCACCTACAGATAGGAGCCATCTGATCAGGATCTATCCTGTTTGCTTATCCGATGATATAGATATGATTCTACAGTTTCTGCTACAAATCCGTGTATTTAAATGTTATTATGGAAATTGATGATATCTTTATATTTTACATGGTAGATCTCGAGTTCAATAGAAGTGCTAGAGCAGATAAGTTGGATATTGTCGGGCATAGAAAGAAAAAGTTACAGCATTGATATCACTATATTTATCCGTTTACCTAATAAATGTAAGAAACAATCACAATGACAATGAATATTAATTAGCTGATTTTTCATAATGACATTAAGTACAATGGATCGATTGATCATGGTGCAAACTGTAGAATCAAATATAAATTATTTCATAAGCAAACAGGGCAGAGCAGACCCTGACAGGACGGCTCCTACAGGAGTTGTATGGTCTGGGTCTACTCGACTTGCAAAGGCACCTTTAAAAAGGTATCTGTATGAGGTTAGTTTGTTTAAACCTCTCTTCAACGACCACACACAAATAATTTTAAAATGGACATATAAATACGCATTTCTACACATTTGCAAGAGAATAGACCGATATCAGACGACTCCTATAAGAGAAGTCTGATCAGGGTCTGTTCTGTTTGTGTATGACATAATATAGATATGAATCTACAATTTCTGCCATAGACAAAGATTCCTGTGTCCATGTGCTATTTATAACATTGTTTTTAATTCATAGCCATGATGTCATTATCTCTGTAATATATTGAGGGTAAGATACTTTTTCTTATGATTAATGTAACGGATTCTTGCTTTACCCATGACTGCATTTCGTCTGTTTCAGACTTCAGGACGCAATTGACGAGCTTATATCCGGTATAGAACGCGAGGATGAACTGGTTTCCGTACCAGTGCTTATCCTGGCAAACAAACAAGATATGGCAGATGCCATTAAGCCAGACGACATTGCAAGGCGCATCATGGACGCCAAGCTGTTGCGGAATCACACGTGGACAGTGTTTGGGGTCAGTGCATTGTCCGGAGATGGACTTTTCGAAGCACTGACATGGCTTACAGACAGCATGACGTCAGTTCGAAAGCATGTAACCTATAATAAACTAACGGGAAACAAAACTGACGTCGCATTAAAGGGTGGCAGAGAAAACGAAAGCGATAACAAGGGGACGTCAAAGGTTTCATACCTGTCCGAGATTGTACTGACACTTAAACACCTGATTGTTGGAAAATAAGATACAGCATTGCCATAGAAACGTGCAACACTTTACGACACAAATATCTTGGAACTTGGAAAAGCTGTCGCGCCAAAGACGTGTCATCTGACGTGTCAACTGTATTGCTTGACCAGACACCATATCACTGGCAGGATGACTGATCTAGCTATAAATATATACCGATGTATACAGTAGAACCTGTCTTAAGCGGTATTAGGGTAGGTGGTAGCTTAATACTGGTCAAAAGTAATACAGAAAGCTCCTATAGGAGCTTACTGCAATACGTTTGCCCTGCATCAAACATCCACCTGCTTTTTGAGACTCCTGTGTTCAATAAATGAATGGTCCCTTATGACAGGTGCTACTGAACGTAGATAGGTCACCAGCTAGTGACACAGTGTCTGATAAGGTCTTCACTACCTATATTGTATAACATACAGTTGTGCCTGTCTTAAGTGACAATCAGTGACCATCAGAACGAGCTCTAGTTATAGGTCTGTAAGGCAGGTGGTAGCTTGATGCAGATCAAAAGTAATACAGAGAACTCATACAGAATCTTTCTGCGTTACTTTTGACCTGTATTAAGCAGCCACCTTTTGTTACGACTCATATGTGCAGTAAATGAATATAAGTTTGTCACGCCTTATCCTTTATCTGTTGTAGGTTCACGTAAGAAATAATTATTGTATGCATAATTATATTAATCATATATAATGATATTTATATATAATATATATAATGGCAGCAAACAGAGTAAACCTTAGCCAGGTGGCTCCTTCGGGCGTCGTTCGATTAGGGTCTATTCTTTTTTGCAAAGGAAGGCGTATTCAGTGGGTAAATATACACAGATATAGTATCTCAGTACTGGATACAGAACAAAAATAGAGGAAGTCATGTATTTGCTATCATCTTGCATTAACCCATTAACTCTGATAGTTTAACGTTTTCCTTTTCGTAAACACATTTTCAAGCATTTGCAAACAGATTAGACCCAGACAAGACTGCTCTGATAGGAGCTAATGGGATTTGCTAATGAAACTTGATAGGTATGTTTCTTTACTTTCTAAAACAGCTATCTACAGTGTCCCGCCTTCCATATGTCTTTTTTAACTGTTTTACTCATGAATATTCAGTAGGTATTAAACTTTGGGATAAATGGACATAGGGTTAAAACTAACAGTATACTCATGTATAAAGCGAACTCTAATAAAGCAGTCTAATCTGAGGTTTGCAATAGTTTTCAATTTTCACGTGAGCGGTTTCTGCAAAATATTTGAATGCAGGCGAACACTCTTGGCACTAAATTCAGTAGTAACTTGGATACGGGTCTGGCATGTTTGTCGATATCCTGTTTACGGGTTTCTGACAGTAGGTTGGTTCAATAATTATCTGGTTTTAAAAGCAGTCAATTACGTCTCTTACCCTACTAGATGAAATCATTTAATATTCAGAAAATGAAACCATTTGACGTGAATCTTCTTTGAATTAACTACTATTTATCTATAACATGTACATGTACGTAACTTATCATTTGCCTAATGAATTTTCATGTCTGACAGTACTATATATAACTACTATCTTGTTACTTTTCTTACAAGTTACATGGAGCATATGCTTTCTATATGTCTTTTATATTTGTTCGTTTTATTATCAGTTCGAAAGCTACTGTGGAGCTTAGGGTGTCTGTTCCACTGGCACTTGATCGAAAAAGACTATAGTTTATTTATAGCAACTACATGTATTACATTAATACACTATATGATATAACTATTATATTA
Source organism: Azorinus chamasolen (assembly GCA_963576725.1). Taxonomy (NCBI): domain Eukaryota; kingdom Metazoa; phylum Mollusca; class Bivalvia; order Cardiida; family Solecurtidae; genus Azorinus; species Azorinus chamasolen. Next base: position 85,950,354 of record OY755243.1, on the reverse strand, counting down.
CACAACTATAGTCTGTTTCGATCAAGTGCCAGTGGTCTGTTCGTCCTGTCTTGACGACGTTAAATAAATTTTATCTTTTCAAATAGTAAAAGCACCTCGTGTTTAAATCTGTTGAATGCTGAATATTCAAAATGCTCGATAATGTGTCATCATACAATGATAATCTGTAGAGTTCTTGCAGGATAGAATACTTCAACTTGACGGATGATTTTGAATGATAAACCTTGCAGACTGTGATTATACATTTATGTAGGATCCTTCTGATCTGGGTCTACATTGTTTGCAAATGTCAGTACACTTCTTTCCCGTATTCAAAGGGTTACATGCGTTTCACAGTTTACTGTGCACCGATGTACAACATACTCTTTGTATTTGGCAAACAGTGCAGACCCTGATTAAATAGCTCCTACAGGAGCAGTCTGATCTGGATATGCAAAGGCGTGCCAGGTAAACGGTTTACGGCTTTGATGTCATTCAGTTGTCTGATATTGAGTTTTGCGACAACCCTTTACAGTAAACCATCTCTTAAATGACCACTCTAAAGATTTCAGTCTGCGAGACGGATGCCAATTTTTAAGTGCAAGGTGACTGTAAGGCAGAAAGGCCACACTCTTAAAGCTGTATATACTACGTTCATTCTGCATTAAATAGTCCCGAACCATTCTGCATTAAATACTCCCCAACTATAACTGTATAGTAAAACCTCTCTAAACCGTGCGTTCAGTTTCGTAAGGTATTGGTCTTGGAGACAGGTGGCAGCTTAATGCAGGGCGAAAATCATGCAAAAAATCGCCTCTACTTTCATCCTACATTAAGCAGACACCTGCCATGAAGTATCCAAATTCCTTTCTACTAGGATTTCAGTTAAGAGGGCTTTTACTGTATAAATGGTGTCCCAAACAAAACGGAACCCCGGGATTAAGACCTGCCAGTTATCCCATGTCTGTCAATATTGCCAACTTAAATTAAAAGTGTACACATGTAGCTTACTAGAGACAACATTTTGCCATACCTTGTCTAATTTGTGCCTAAACATATTCATTGCTTTTTAAGATATCAGCATTTAAATGAAAACACCCAAAACTCTGTTTCAAACATGATATAGACATGGACTATGCAATGTAGGAACATCATGTTAAAACAGATTTTTAGGTGCGTTCATTAAAAAAATTCATATCTTTAAAACCAATGCATATTTTTATGAAACATTTAGCAGACATATTCACAAATGACTTATCTGCAACAGTAAATATTTTTTTAATATGTCCGGTTACATTTGTTAAAGTACACATTTGGTCCAGGGTTTCGTGGTTTTGTTTTGGGACACCCTGTATATAGCATGCATGTACTGCATTTGTTAACGAAAGTTGCGTGAGACAAGGTTTGTAATTGACAAAGTTGTGCGATTATAAATTTTATTTGTTATTTTGATGTATATTTGTTTTTGATACTGACAATATAAACGTAAAACATTTAACAAAAATGCCCCTTCTTGTTGTCTTATTTTAGCAATCACGTGCTTTCTATGACTCATACTTATACTGTGTTCTACTTATACTAAGTTCTACTGTGCACCCGGTTGGTTCCATTTAATTATGCCCTTTTAACTAATTTACTCTAGTCACCCACTAAAGGAATAACATCGCGATTAAAGTTTGGGATTTGTCCACAACATACAGATACTTTATAAAATCGCATTTATTCTACAACTTACCATTAGCTTATTGAGGACATTTCTTGTACAACCATTTTCACAAACTAAAGTTTCATATATATATTCATATATTCTATTTGTCTACCAAACTTAAAACAGCTTGGAACCTGATGAGACGACGAGTCATTCCAAATCCAAACTGTTTACAAAGGTAATCATAGATCCCCTAGCAACAGGCTGAAGTTTAAAACACTACAATCTATACGTCATAACATAAACACAAGTAAAACACTACACTTAATGTATTTTGACAGAAACTTCTGATCACGATAACAATATATGCACATTGCACAACACGTAATGACAAAGATAAAAAGCATCACTACGGCATTTAACCATTTCAATACGGGAAACGGGTCACTAATGTTTTTGAAAACAGGGGGACCCCAATCAGGTGGCTTCGAGAGGAACCCTCTCACCAGAGTCTGCACTGTTTATCATCCCTGAACCCACCCTCCGCCTGAATATTTACAGAACATTTGATCTTTTTACATCTGCAATAGTCCAATTGAAAACTCAGCGTTGAACCCATCAAATGATGGAAACACTAACAATTTAGAAGTTATTGACGATTTTCCAAATCAACAATAAACAAAACAATTATTTTCTTCTACCACCAATCAGAATATTTGATATATGTATCTGATATATAAATTTCATCTAAATACATGTTTTATTACTGTGAATATTAGTTTATTTTGTAAATATATTCTGAGCTCGACACTACATTAAGTTGTATCTAACCCGTTCCCTCCTACGAACGCCTTTTGGCGCCTCTGTAAAAGTCACTTTTTGAAACCATTACGTGTGCAAAATGCTCTATTAATCGCATTTATTTCAAAACTACACAAGTCCTAAGTTTTCCCTTTCTCTAGTCAATGCTCCTTTTCGTGTCCAAAATTAGCCTAGTGGGGAATGGGTTAAATCAGCATCTGCAGTACTCTTCGGCACTGGTGTCAATCAGTATCACTGCATATACTGTGCCTACATGCGCTGTATTGTTGCACTAACAGGAGACACCGGGCTATAACATTTTAACGTAGTCATTTAGTCTAAAATTAGATAAGCAATTGACGGGAAAATGAAAAATGAAACGAAAATTTGTTTTGATCCTGGTCAAACGTCATATGGCCTGTACAGATGAAAATTATAAGGCGTTGTAAAAGGATTCTTGTGAATTCTTGTTGGTATATCAGATCAAAACTGTTAATATCTTTCCAGGACTCAAAACGTTAAACGCACTATCGAAACGAAAGAGAAGTGCAGTAAATCTCGATTATTGGAACACTCAAATACGTACCGTTATTGATCTTTAACACAGATGGCAGCTTACTGCAGGGTGAAAGTCGTGCAGAAAGCTCCTCTAGGAGCTTTCTGCATGACTTTCACCCTGCATTAAGCAGCCACCTGCCTACAGGGACATACTATTTCGTTACTAAAATTTCGTAGTATTGAATTTTACTGTATCTACTTTGAAAAATGAGCAGTTTGAAACTATAGGTAGATGTTAAATGTATTTTCTATGACATTTAACACCAGCCAGGAGACCAGTATCCACCATAATTCACTGGCAGAGACGCAGGATCATCAGGGAGGTTCTTTGGTGGGACCAGCATCTTCCTGTATTCGTCTAATTTTACTTTCAGTTTCTTGACGATGTCAGGATATTTGTTGGAAATGTCATGGTGTTCTGTGGGATCATTCCGTAAATTAAACAAATGCTCTCCAAAAATACCGAACTCAACCTTAGACTGTATATGTGCCTCATTAGCGCAATCATGGTCTTTGCTCATTTCTGGTGGTTTGTACCAGTCTGGCAAAGGACCCGGGAAGCCTTGTATTAATTTATAATCTCCAACTCGAATTGCAGCATGCCCTGTTGGTGCAATGATAGCATTGTCTAGATTATACACAAGTTCCGTTCGTTTCGACTCACCGCCGGTTTGTATAGCGTCCCATTGATTGAAACCATCAATTTCTGCTGTTGTCTTTCCGCCAGCTGCTGCGACTATAGTAGGATGCCAGTCAACGGCGTGCATCAAACCGTCGTAGGTATAGCCTGTATTTTTCAGTCCAAAACCGTGAACAAAAGCCGCTGCTCTTGTTCCACCTTCAAATATTGTCGTTTTTGCACCTCGAAGAGGATAGTTATTGCCACCCTGATTTGGCATCCCTCCGTTATCGGCTGTGAATATAATCAGAGTGTTTTCCATTAGTCCTGCATTCTCCAGAGCACGTGTAACATTCCCAATGGCCTCGTCCAAGGCGGATACCATCCCACAGTACTGACGTCGCTGCTGATTTTTAATGTTCGGGTACATGTTTTCGTACCGTTTTGGTACTTGCACTGGAAAATGAACGGATTGGAAAGGCAAGTATAGAAACAATGGCACGGTTATATCGTGATTGTTAATGATGTCAACGGCGCGTGCAGAAAATATTTCAGCAGAATAAGCTTCGTTCAAAGCAGGTTTTTCACCATCGCGAAAGTCTATGCCATGGAGAATTTCCTTGGTGTAGTAGTCTTCCATTCCGTTGTAATATCCCAGAAAAGTATCGAAGCCGCGATATGTAGGCGTGCAGTTCCAGTTACAAGATCCTAGATGCCATTTTCCGACGATGTGTGTTGCGTAGCCCATAGCTTTAAGCCTCTCCGGTAGAAATGTTAGGTTAAGGGGCGAGCACTCTGCTTTTTTCGGTACTATTACTCCACGCTGCAGTCCGGATTTAAACGGGTAAACACCGGTCATGAAAGAATGTCGAGACGGTGTGCAAACTGGTTGGACATACGAGCTATTGAGAATGACACCATTTGTAGCCAGTTTGTCAATGTTTGGTGTTATCATATCTTCGTTGTGAAATCCAACATCATTCCACCCTAAGTCGTCCGCAACGATGAAAACAATATGGCGGATTGCATTTGCGGTGTGAAACAAGGCAATAGCAGTAATCAACATACAAGTCGGAAACGACTGCATCTTCGATTCTGTGGCGGATTCTCGGGACTGGAACAAACAGAACGCATGTGCAATGGTTCATAGTATAATGCAATACATGTAGCCATCATTTCCAATCCATTAACAACACTAATATATATGTATCTTATCTTTGTTAGACATGCATAAAGTAGAACCTTTCTTAAGCGGCTATAAAACTTGTCTAATTATTAGTCTGTTGGACAGATGGTCAGATAAAAAGTAATGCAGAAAGATCGTACAGGAGTTGTTTTGCATTACTTTTAAATTTGCCATGTATTAAACAAGCGACCTTCTACTTTTTAACAATCCTACGTTCAACAATGGTAGGTCGTTTAGGGCAGATTATATTGTTTTTGTTTGCAGATGCAATTTTCCAAGCTATGTATTGAAAGAACATGCAAATAAAGTAACCCCCTCTAATGCGGCCACTTAATGAATAAACATGGCTGTGAGCAGGTTGTTGCTTAATGCAGGACAAAAGTAATGCAGAAAGCTCCTGCATTAAGCTACCACCTGCATCTAGCACCAATATTTATACCTCTTTAAGATGGTCGCATTAGTGGGGGTTTACGGTATACATTTGTATATGAATTTCAATGATTTTAGTTCTGAAATGTCGTATGTACTTCATTCTCAGCGTTGTCATATATGTTTTTGGTCCTTCATGAGTTTCACTGATTTTTAGTTATGAACTTTGAATATCGCTTAAGCTGGCGCTTGGGTGCGTGGGTAATGTTGCACTACTGCTCAAGAACATACTTAATAAAACCGAGTTTGCAGTTTTCTCTTTTCGCCTGGCTACTTTGCTTTCGAAAGATCGCATACTTTCTGATATTTACCTAAGCAAGCAGGTACTTGTGTAGGTATACAATATAACAGTAGAACCTTGTCATAGGCGGCCTTTCATTTATTGAACATAGCAGTCTTAAAAAACATGTATCTGCGTAATGCAGTCAAACATTAATGTAATACTCCTATGGGAGCTTTCTACATTACTGTCTATCTGCATTAAGCTACCAACTGCGTTACAGACCAATTATCAGACCTCTTTTGTGATGACTGCTTTAGACGGGTTCTACTATATAGAGATACATCTCCTAATTGATCACTTAGTAAATACACATTGGGTGGTTGGGTGCAAATATCTGCTACATGTAGAACGAAATTAATTAAAAACAACTCATTTGGTAGATTTCATCATTATTCTCGTCTTGTACAGTGGAACCTCGTTACTTCGAACTCGAATAACTCAAAACTTCGAGATAACCCCTTTCAACATTTACAATGCAGATTTTTTTCTGAAACGTATCATTACTCATATCTAGAAGCACACGTGACAGCTTAATTAAAGCAGTTCCAAAGTAATCCTAAAAGCTCCTACAGAAGTTTTAAACATTACTGTCGATCTGCGTTAAGCTGTGAAGCTGAGAAATTGTCCAGATTAGAAATCGGATGACTCAAATTTCTGTTATTTCGAAGTCACTTGTATAGTCCCTGAACGTTCAAGATGTCGAAGTTCATCTGTATCTACTACCACCTTTTTTAAATATGGTGGATTAACATCTTTATAAGTGGTTGCTCAAGTGATGTTTTACAAATGCGCTCTGCTATTTGGTAAGAGGACCCTATTTCTTAGATGGACGAATACAGACGCATGGTAATTTCCGGAAGAGACTACGAGCGTAAAGCACGAGCACGTATATCAGCATGTCGCTTACAAGCAGCAATTTACAGAGCAAATCGCAAACTACTGCAATGTAAATGGCAGCCTGGGACGTATACTCACATTACGTGACTCAGAACAAATTTTGCAAATGAATAACACATAAACACTATAACTAAAACAAACCAATCAGTTATACTTTAATGTGTTACTGGCACTCCTGCTGTTGCTACTACTACTACTACTACTACTACTACTACTTCTACTACTACTACTACTACTTCTACTACTACTACTACTACTATTACTACTACTACTACTACTACTACTATTACTACTACTATTACTACTACTACTACTACTACGCTACTACTACCACTACTACTACTTCTACTACTATTACTACTACTACTGCTGTTACTACTTCTGCTACTACTCCTGCTGCTACCACTACTACCATCACTACTACAACTATTACTATTATTACTACTCCTTCCACCACCACTACTACTTCTTCTACTACAACTATTGCTACTGCTGCTACTACTACTTCTATTACTACTAAAACTACAACAAAAACGACAACTACTACTACTACTACTACACATATACTACTACTACTACTATTACTACTACTACTATTACTACTCCTTTCTACTACTACAATAATAATAATAATAATGATGATACTATTACTACTACTACTAATATTAACAATAATGATAATAATAATAAAATATTATAATAATCAATATAATAATGAAAATAATAATACAATAAAATCCTGATCATATGTTTACAATATTGATCTGTCATTTTGATATGCATGTATGTACAGTATTATAATAACAGAATAAATTCATACCTTGTTATCCGAAAGTGAAGAATTCGTCCTAACGCTTGTGTTTCCAGTTAGGTAGTTAACCTGTACCGACTGTTAAATCACACGAGCTTAAATATGCGCTATTTTATAAGCAGCCTTATTTTTAACCCAATACTGTCTAGTTCACGTGACTGTCACATTACTGTAATAAATAGAATGGTTTCCGTTATTTCCTAGCTGAATGGTATTTATAAGGAGATCTCGCATAACACATTTGGGTTATAATGTGGGACAGTTTTTCATTGAGGTATACAGGAGAACCTGTCTGAAGCGGTCATCATAATGATTGTCTAATGGTGGGTGTGTAAAGCTGGTGGTAACTTAATGCAGCTCAAAAGTAATGCAGAAAGCTCCTATTGGCATAGGTATAATTACAGGTAGTAAAATTAAATCTTTTCTTAATATCGTAATGTAGGCATCACAGGTGCCCTTCGCATGCTATGTTTAAACAACAACAACAACAACAACGGCCACAGCTCCCACACAAATACATTAAAAAATACATTCGCGAAAACCCCTGCTCTATATAATAAGTAAAAGGTATTCAACACCGGCCGAAATCTGCTCAAAATTCGATGGGTTCAATCACTGCGATCGTCCATGAAAGCTTATTTGATCACCGATTTCCATAAACTGTGTCTTATTTATCAAAGAATGCATCACTCTTGATGAGCAGTCATTTATTTTTCTCAGAATATTAACCGCTTTTACAACGAGTCGCCAAATTGACAACCAACCTCTCTAGGACACAGGTTGACTCTGAGCTTCGAAATAGAAATACGCTATAATTCAGGTCGAAACACCATACAACTGGTCTAAAAGGCATTGCCCCGGTCTGATAGCATGAATGGATACCGTGTATTCACAATTTCTTCAAATGATAATTTCTAAAAATCTCTACAAGCTTGATATTGATATCGGCGAAAGTCAATTCTTTCGGTTTGTAAGTCTTTACTTTCGGTTTAAAACCGAAAGTAGTGACTTTCATCGATATCAAAATGAAGCTTGTGGAGATTTTTAGAAGATTATCATGACCACCACATTCGACAGCAATCGATCAAGCTCCTAACTGATACTTTTTTCTCTCTCACACCTACTCTTGTCTATTCATATTTGTTCCAGGGGTTATTTTCAGTTACTGTAAAACCTATCGTAAGCGGTCACTCAATTCTTGAACATAAGAGTATTGGAAAACAGGTGGTTGCTTAATGTAGGGCAAAACAGTACATAGGGCTTCTATAGGAGATTTCTGCATTACTTTTGACCTGCATTAAGCTACCACCTGCCTTACATACCCATACTTTTTGATGATCGCGTAAGACAGGTTCGTCTAACAATCACGAGTACTGCCGACCAAAATCATAGAGTATAAAAGAAGTTCTGTTCTGTTGTGTTATCCGATACTCCATAATCACGCCTTTATACGTATGTGAATAGAGTAGGCCCAGATCAGACTGCTTCTGTAGGGGTCCGAACAGACTTTGTTTTGTTGGTTTATTGAACCATGGTGTCAGATCATGGTTAACCTCTCAATGAAGAGCACTTATTGAATTATCCCTTCATCCATGACAAATTTATGACTGACTCCAACCTTTATAAGCATTATAGAACTATTATATATTGTTATATAATACAAGTGATTACAGTAGAGCCTGTCTTAAGCAGTCACCAAAAGAGGTCAATTTTGAGTATATAAGGCAGGTGGTAGTTTAATGCAGGTCAAAAGTTATACAGAAAGCTCATTTAGAGTTTTCTGTATTACGTTTGCCCTGCATAAAATAACCACATGTGTTTAAGACTACTGTGTTCAATAACTGAATGGCCGCATAGGACGGGTTCCGCTGTAATATGCTATGACAAAACGCATATAAAGGATTGTATACTTGCATTTCATGAATGACCACCAAACTTGATAGTAATCGATCAAGAACCTAGGTTTATTTTTCTCTCACACACTAATTTATGTTGTGCGGTGGTCTAATTGTAACGCGCTTGACTTCCAATCCGGAGTTCCGGGGTTCAAATCCCAGTCCCTCCAGGAAATTTCAGAGACATTTTTCAGTGTCTCCCACCCGCACCTCCTCTCTATCCAGGGGTTAAAATAGTAACATGTGAAGGTCACTAGCCTGTACTGTGGCTGCATGATTGCGCCATATGTTAGCAGTGCTCAATATTGTAGGCGAATGACTCAATGAGCAGGGGAGTAAATGTACAATCGGCTCAGCGGTCCTTCGGACTGAACGTAGACTAGACTAGGTACATTTTACTAATTCTTGTCCCTTCGTTTTAGCTCTAAGGTTTATTTTCAATTAGTCATAATGGTACAGGTGCGATTGTCATGTGTGTAACACCTTCACTGTTTAACAGAGTCCTCTGACTCTTGTATACGATCACTTATCCTTTCACATCGTAATGACACCATTACGCATTTGCACATGACATTCATTAATTTATTTTATTTCTTTTAGGTCCAGATCAGACAGTTTCTGTAGGAGTTGTCTGATGTGAGTCTGCGCTGTTTGTATATGTTACTGATTATCACTGATTTGCAAAATGGGTGGAGTTAGGCTTGAATATGTGCAGAGTAATATATCAAAATTCTATGTTATTGTCACAATGTGTAGATTTTAGATTTACCATCACTTGTACGGATTGCTGTACAAGAAAGCTATTATGGCGATGTGGTAGAGTACATGACTGCAAACCTGGCGACCCGGGTTCGATCCCGGGTCTGAGCGGGTATGCTTCTTTATAAGAACACCGGCTACATTTGGCTCCCAACATGGGGCTGTGACTGTATATGCTCCGAGTTCAATTCCCAGTCGTTCACATACCCATAGAAATTCGGGACGACTTTCGACTTGCTAGGGGAGTATATCACAGTGTAAAGGTTTATCCTTACTGTACACGCGCAGCTATGGCGACGTGGTAGAGTGCATGGCTGCGAACCTGGGTCTGAGCGGGTATGTTTCTCTATAAGAACACCCGGTTACATTATGACAAATCAATTTGATTTAAAGTGTCTCTTTCCCATTTATTCTCATATCAATAAACCCTCTACTCCATGAATATTTATGTAAAAATAATGACATCGTGAATATTAATCAGATTAATTGCTGAAATAACCCGTGAACGCGTGAAGGTTTGGCCATGGCAGAAACTGTAGAATAATATCTATATTATATCATACGCAAACAGAGCAGATCCTGAAGGAGCCGTCTGATTTGGGTATTATCTGTTTGCAAAAGCATAGAACGCATCTTTATGGAGTAAAGTGTTAAGTGAAACTCGTCCAGATCTCTCATTGGAACCCATCCATCTACATGTGGAGGGGCAAAGCAAACACTATACATGTATTTACTAGAATAAGCCATTGACATTGATGAGTTCAGCAAACAGTGCAGACCCCGATCAGAGGGTTTCTTCAGGAGTCCTCTGTTCTGGTTCTGGGTCTACACTGTTTGCCTGTCCCTTTTAAGGGACACTGGGTATTAAAGGGTAAAATGTGTTTGTCATTGTTGTTTATGTATAATGCAATCTGTAGAGTGATGGTCAAATGCAATGGTGTTAGAAAACGAGACCCGGTTTTTTTCTGTATATATGTAGATATCTATTTTGGACAGTATATGTAAACTACACATATTGAATAACAGGAAGTTTAATTTAGCTATCGAATTTAATCGGATGTTATGTCTAATTGGCCCCGTCGAAGTTTGCTGGATGTTGTTACATGGTCTAATAAGAGGAAGGACAGGCCAATAAACCCCAGTGATATTCTCTTAGGTATATACACACTTATTATTATATGCAGTCGTTTGGATTTACACATTGAACACAGTTCTATTAGCGTCTTCTAATAGAGCACTCCATAAGATGTAAGACATGTATATTTCGTTGGATATGTAATGCTCTCAACTTAACCTGTATATTGTAACTACAACAACTTCAACTAAATATTACATTTTATTCTCATTACATACAGGATGTAAACATTAGAAATTACTATAATACAAAATAATAATAATACAGTATGGAGTTGGTTTTATGGGGAAGCATAAAGGTAACAAAATGTGTTTGCTAAAAGTAGGACATCCAGCAGAACTACTTGTGAATATGAGGACTGCTAGCTGAACTATTTATAGTGAACTTTCCAAATTTGATTGTAATCGGATATGCAAGTGAACGGACGAAGGTTATAAACACGATCTAGCAATGACATGTTCATCATCAAGTAGTACTTATTACATGTACACAAGAATTTCCATATATACAAGTACAATAAAAAAAAAACCCTCAATGCTGCTAGAAGAAATTGTCGTCTGCTTAAATATATGGGTTGATTCATTACATAACCCATTGTATTTCCTCGAAAAGTGTTCAAAGCCAATTCTATTTTTTAACTATTTTGCTGCCAAATATTGACGTCTGCAACATTTATCGTCTGCTACAAAAGAAACATAACAAACAGTTTGAATCCTGGTGAACGCCAATTTATTCTTCGTCTCACAGAACTATATGCGGCATCTGCAGCGAAAGAGTGCATGCGATCATTCTACAAAATAGTATACACGTACATGTATAGGACATGTCGCAACAAACCAATAAAGCAACACCAGACAAATCATAAGGTTATACGACTTTAACCATTTACCTGATGATTCAGGTAAGAAATAATAACATGATATTTACCTCTATTATTTAGACGGGGTTTAACAATTTCATATGAACGCATGAATTTTGGTCTGTGACAGAAACTGTAGAATTACGCCTATACTATTCCTACAGGAGCCGTGTTATCTGAGTCAACTCTGTTTGCAAAAGCGTTAAAAACTAAATTTAGCAGACGACTTTTAACAGCGTCTATAACGTCCGCCTTTAATCGCCACTATTCGCGAAATTTCGTATTTATTCGGGGCGCGATATTGGTTTTCCACATGAGCGTAGATGTGTGTGGCTAGCGCGAGTACCAGATGAACTACCGGATGTTTATAAACATATATTGACAACGTGTTTCTCGCCAGGTGTTTGACATTGCATCGAATAGTCCAGCATGACACGAATGTCATGTCTTAGAAAACGACGTGGTTTTATTATATAAATATTATTAATTGTATAAAACGAGAGAATTAAAGGGCAAGTAGTTGTTAGTGATTTCAGCTGGCTAGTTTATTTCGTCTCGGTTAAATAATACACGTATCTATCTAGGCCTACACGGCATACACGGAATACGACTCAATTATCATAGAATAGTACTTTTTTGACAGACAAATCTGTCGAGTAAGCTGAAATCATATCAATAACTACAGAAGAATGGGGAATACGCTTTATAAGAAATTGTTTGGACATCAGGAAGTGAGGATACTGTTTTTAGGACTAGACGCAGCAGGTAAAACTACAACATTATACAGACTGAAACTCGGGGAAGTCGTGACAACCATTCCTACAATTGGCTTTAATGTGGAAACGGTGAACCACAAGAACGTCAATATTACGGCATGGGATGTCGGAGGACGAGACAAAATACGCCCGTTATACAGACATTACTACCAGAATACTGATGGCTTAGTGTTTGTTGTGGACAGCAATGACAAAGAACGGTATGTGTCAGTTTCAACTGTCACCATCTTTTGTGTCATCGTGGGAGTGTATGCTTCACACTCTACCTGTTTCAGACACATTTTCACGCATGTACAAACATTGTAGACCCAGATTAGACGATAGATTCAACAGAGCAGATGCTGACTAGACGGCACCTACAGATAGGAGCCGTCTGATCAGGATCTATTCTGTTTGCTTATTCGATGTTATAGATATTATTCTACAGTTTCTGCTCCAATTCCTTGTATTTAAATGTTATTATGGAAATTGATGATATCTTTATATTTTACATGGTAGATCTCGAGTTCAATAGAAGTGCTAGAGCAGATAAGTTGGATATTGTCGGACATAGAAAGAAAAAGTTACAGCATTGATATCACTATATTTATCCGTTTACCTAATAAATGTAAGAAACAATCACAATGACAATGAATATTAATTAGCTGATTTTTCATAATGACATTAAGTACAATGAATTGATTGATCATGGTGCAAACTGTAGAATCAGATATATATTATTTCATAAGCAAACAGGGCAGAGCAGACCCTGACAGGACGGCTCCTACAGGAGCTGTTTGGTCTGGGTCTACTCGACTTGCAAAGGCACCTTTAAAAAGGTATATGTATGAGGTTAGTTTGTTTAAACCTCTCGTCAACGACCACACACAAGTAATTTTAAAATGGGCATATGGAACAGATGTTAGCTAAACGAAGGACACTACAAATATTAAAATATGCAGAAAGTCCTTATACACATTTTATACATGTAGACGTCAACATTAGAATTCGACACCCTTGTAGATGTAGATCGGTCACTTCATAGACGTTATGACTGGTCTGTATATTTATTGTTTGCAGACTATTTTTAACCCTTTACTCAATAAATACGCATTTCTACATATTTGCAAAGAGAATAGACCGATATCAGACGGCTCCTATAAGATCCGTCTGATCAGGGTCTGTTCTGTTTGCGCATGACATAATATAGATATGAATCTACAATTTCTGCCATAGACAAAGATTCCTGTGTCCATGTGCTATTTATAACATTGTTTTTAATTCATAGCCATGATGTCATTATCTCTGTAATATAGAGAGGGTAAGATACTTTTTCTTATGATTAATGTAACGGATGCTTGCTTTACCCATGACTGCATTTCGTCTGTTTCAGACTTCAGGACGCAATTGACGAGCTTATATCCGGTATAGAACGCGAGGATGAACTGGTTTCCGTACCAGTGCTTATCCTGGCAAACAAACAAGATATGGCAGATGCCATGAAGCCAGACGACATTGCAAGGCGCATCATGGACGCCAAGCTGTTGCGGAATCACACGTGGACAGTGTTTGGGGTCAGTGCATTGTCCAGAGATGGACTATTCGAAGCACTGACATGGCTTACAGACAGCATGACGTCAGTTCGAAAGCATGTAACCTATAATAAACTAACGGGAAACAAAACTGACGTCGCATCAAAGGGTGGCAGAGAAAACGAAAGCGATAACAAGGGGCCGTCAAAGGTTTCATACCTGTCCGACATTGTACTGACACTTAAACACCTGATTGTTGGAAAATAAGATATAGCATTGGCATAGAAACGTGCAACACTTTACGACACAAATATCTTGGAACTGCTTTGCAAACAGAAAAGCTGTCGCGTCAGAGACGTGTCATCTGACGTGTCAACTGTATTTCTTGACCAGACACCATATCACTGGCAGGATGACTGATCTAGGTATAAATATATACCGATGTATACATTAGAACCTGTCTTAAGCGGTATTAAAGTAGGTGGTAGCTTAATACTGGTCAAAAGTAATACAGAAAGCTCCTATAGGAGCTAACTGCAATACGTTTGCCCTGCATTAAACATCCACCTGCTTTTTTAGACTCCTGTGTTCAATAAATGAATGGTCCCTTATGACAGGTGCTACTGAACGTAGATAGGCCACCAGCTAGTGACACAGTGTCTGATAAGGTCTACACTACCTATATTGTATAAAATACAGTTGTGCCTGTCTTAAGTGACAATCAGTGACCATCAGAACGAGCTCTAGTTATAGGTCTGTAAGGCAGGTGGTAGCTTGATGCAGATCAAAAGTAATACAGACAGCTCATTCAGAAGCTGTCTGCGTTACTTTTGACCTGTATTAAGCAACCACCTTTTGTTACGACTCATATGTGCAGTAAATGAATATAAGTTTGTCACGCCTTATCCTTTATATGTTGTAGGTTCACGTAAGAAATAATTATTGTATGCATAATTATATTAATCATATATAATGATATTTATATATAATATATATAATGGCAGCAAACAGAGTAAACCTTAGCCAGGTGGCCCCTTCTGGCGTCGTTCGATTAGGGTCTATTCTTTTTTGCAAAGGAAGGCGTATTCAGTGGGTAAATATACACAGATATAGTATCTCAGTACTGGATACAGAACAAAAATAGAGGAAGTCATGTATTTGCTATCATCTTGCGTTAACCCATTAACTCTGATAGTTTAACATTTTCCTTTTCGTAAACACATTTTCGTGCATTTGCAAACAGATTAGACCCAGACAAAACTGCTCTGATAGGAGCTAATGGGATTTGCTAATGAAACTTGATAGGTCTGTTTCTTTACTTTCTAAAACAGCTATCTACAGTGTCCCGCCTTCCATATGTCTTTTTTAACTGTTTTACTCATGAATATTCAGTAGGTATTAAACTTTGGGATAAATGGACAAAGGGTTAAAACTAACAGTATACTCATGTATAAAGCGAACTCTAATAATGCAGTCTAATCTGAGGTTTGCAATAGTTTTCAATTTTCACGTGAGCGGTTTCTGCAAAATATTTGAATGCAGGCGAACACTCTTGGCACTAAATTCAGTAGTAACTTGGATACGGATCTGGCATGTTTGTCGATATCCTGTTTACGGGTTTCTGACAGTCGGTTGGTTCAATAATTATCTGGTTTTAAAAGCAGTCAATTACGTCTCTTACCCTACTAGATGAAACCATTTAATATTCAGAAAATGAAACCATTTGACGTTAATCTTCTTTGAATTAACCGCTATTTATCTATAACATGTACATGTACGTAACTTATCATTTGCCTAATGAATTTTCATGTCTGACAGTACTATATATAACTACTATCTTGTTACTTTTCTTACAAGTTACATGGAGCATATGCTTTCTATATGTATTTTATATTTGTTCGTTTTATTATCAGTTCGAAAGCTACTGTGGAACTTAGGGTGTCTGTTCGTCCTGTCTTGACGACGTTAAATAATTTTTATCTTTTCAAATAGTAAAAGCACCTCGTGTTTAAATCTGTTGAATGCTGAATATTCAAAATGCTCGATAATGTGTCATCATACAATGATAATCTGTAGAGTCCTTGCAGGATAGAATACTTCAACTTGATAGATGATTTTGAATGATAAACCTTGCAGACTGTGATTATACATTTATGTAGGATCCTTCTGATCTGGGTCTACATTGTTTGCAAATGTCAGTACACTTCTTTCCCGTATTCAAAGGGTTACATGCGTTTCACAGTTTACTGTGCACCGATGTACAAACACTCTTTGTATTTGGCAAACAGTGCAGACCCTGATTAAATAGCTCCTACAGGAGCAGTCTGATCTGGATATGCAAAGGCGTGCCAGGTAAACGGTTTACGGCTTTGATGTCATTCAGTTGTCTGATATTGAGTTTTGCGACAACCCTTTACAGTAAACCATCTCTTAAATGACCTCTCTAAAGATTTCAGTCTGCGAGACGGATGCCAATTTTTAAGAGCAAGGTGACTGTAAGGCAGAAAGGCCACACCCTTAAAGCTGTATATACTACGTTCATTCTGCATTAAATAGTCCCGAACCATTCTGCATTAAATACTCCCCAACTATAACTGTATAGTAAAACCTCTCTAAACCGTGCGTTCAGTTTAGTAAAGTATTGGTCTTGGAGACAGGTGACAGCTTAATGCAGGGCGAAAATCATGCAAAAAAATCGCCTCTACTTTCATCCTACATTAAGCAGACACCTGCCATGAAGTATCCGAATTCCTTTCTACTAGGATTTCAGTTCAGAGGGCTTTTACTGTATAAATGGTGTCCCAAACAAAACGGAACACGGGATTTAGACCTGCCAGTTATCCCATGTCTGTCAATATTGCCAACTTAAATTAAAAGTGTACACATGTAGCTTACTAGAGACAGCATTTTGCCATATCTTGTCTAATTTTTGCCTAAACATATTCATTGGTTTTTAAGATATCAGCATTTAAATGAAAACACCCAAAACGCTGTTTCAAACATGATATAGACATGGACTATGCAATGTACGAATATCATGTTAAAACAGATTTTTAGGTGCGTTCATTAAAAAATTCATATCTTTAAAACCAATGCATATTTTTATGAAACATTTAGCAGACATATTCACAAATGACTTATCTGCAACAGTAAATATTTTTTTATTATGTCCGATTACATTTGTTAAAATACACATTTGGTCCAGGGTTCCGTGGTTTTGTTTTGGGGCACCCTGTATATAGCATACATGTACTGCATTTGTTAACGAAAGTTGCGTGAGACAAGGTTTGTAATTGACAAAGTTGTGCGATTATAAATTTTATTTGTTATTTTGATGTATATTTGTTTTTGATACTGACAATATAAACGTAAAACATTTAACAAAAATGCCCCTACTTGTTGTCTTATTTTACTTAAGCAATCACGTGCTTTCTATGACTCATACTTATACTGTGTTCTACTTATACTAAGTTCTACTGTGCACCCGGTTGGTTCCATTTAATTATGCCCTTTTAACTAATTTACTCTAGTCATCCACTAAAGGAATAACATCGCGATTAATCGCATCTATTCTATAACTTACCATTAGCTTATTGAGGACATTTCTTGTACAACCATTTTCACACACTAAAGTTTCATATTTATACATTCATATATTCTATTTGTCAACCAAACTGAAAACAGTTTGGAATCTGATGAGACGCCGAGTTATTCTGAATCCAAATTGTTTACAAAGGTAATCATAGATCCACTAGCAGCAGGCTGAACTTTTAAAACTCATCAATGTATACGTCATAACAGACTCACAAGTAAAACACTACACTTAATGTCTTTTGACAGAAACTTCTGATCACGATAACAATATATGCACATTGCACACATCGTAATGACAAAGATAAAAAGCACCACCACGGCATTTAACCATTTCAATACGGGAAACGGGTCACTAATGTTTTTGAAAACAGGTGGACCCCAATCAGGTGGCTTCGAGAGGAACCCTCTTACCAGAGTCTGCACTGTTTATCATCCCTGAACCCACCGCCGCCTGAATATTTACAGAACATTTGATCTTTTTACATCTGCAATAGTCCAATTGAAAATTCAGCGTTAAAACCATCAAATGAATGAAACACCAACAATTTAGAAGTTATTGACGATTTTCAAAACCAACAATAAACAAAACAATTATTTTCTTCTACCACCAATCAGAATCTTTGATATATGTATCTGATATATTAATTTCATCTAAATACATGTTTTATTACTGTGAATATTAGTTTATTTTGTAAAGCTCGACAATACATTAAGTTGTATCCAACCAACGCCTTTTGGCGCCTCCGTAAAAGTCACTTTTTGAAACCATTACGTGTTCAAAATGCTCTATTAATCGCATTTGTTTCAAAACTACACAATTCTTAAGTTTACCCTTTCTCTAGTCAATGCTCCTTTTCGTGTCCAAAATTAGCCTAATGGGGAATGGGTTAAATCAGCATCTGCAGTACTCTTCGGCACTGGTGTCAATCAGTATCACTGCATATACTGTGCCCACATGCGCTGTATTGCTGCACTAACAGAAGACACCGGGCTATAACATTTAAACGTAGTCATTTAGTCTAAAATTAGATAAGCACTTGACGGAAAATGAAAAATGAAACGAAAGTTTGTTTTGATCCTGGTCAAACGTCATATCGCCTGTACAGATGAAAATTATAAGGCGTTGTAAAAGGATTCTTGTGAATTGCTGTTGGTATATCAGATCAAAATTGTTAATATCTTTCCAGGACTAAAAACGTTAAAAGCACTATCGAAACGAAAGAGAAGTGCAGTAAATCTCGATTATTCGAACACCCAAATACGTACCGTTATTGATCTTTAACACAGATGGCAGCTTACTGCAGGGTGAAAGTCGTGCAGAAAGCTCCTCTATGAGCTTTCTGCATGACTTTAACCCTGCATTAAGCAGCCACCTGCCTACAGGGACATACTGTTTCGTTACTAAAATTACGTAGTATCGAATTTTACTGTATCTTCTTTGAAAACTGAACAGTTTTACACTATAGGTAGTTGTCAAAGGTATTTTTTATTACATCTAGCACCAGCCAGGAGACCAGTATCCACCATAATTCACTGGCAGAGACGCAGGATCAACAGGAAGGTTCTTTGGTGGAACCAGCATCTTCCTGTATTCGTCTAATTTTACTTTCAGTTTCTTAACGATGTCAGGATATTTGTTGGAAATGTCATGATGTTCTGTGGGATCATTCCGTAAATTAAACAAATGTTCTCCAAAAATACCGAACTCATCCTTAGGCTGTATATGTGCCTCATTAGCGTAAGCATAGTCTTTGCTCATTTCTGGTGGTTTGTACCAGTCAGGCAAAGGACCCGGGAAGCCTTGTATTAATTTATAATCTCCATCTCGAATTGCAGCATGCCCTGTTGGTGCAATGATAGCATTGTCTAGATTATACACCAGTTCCGTTCGTTTCGACTCACCGCCGGTTTGTATAGCGTTCCATTGATTGAAACCATCAATGTCTGCTGTTGTCTTTCCACCAGCTGCTGCGACTATAGTAGGGTGCCAGTCAACGGCGTGCATCAAACCGTCGTAGGTATAACCAGTGTTTTTCAGCCCAGAACCGTGAACAAAAGCCACCGCTCTTGTTCCACCTTCAAATATTGTGGTTTTTGCACCCCGAAGAGGATAGTTATTGCCACCCTGATTTGGCATCCCTCCGTTATCGGCTGTGAATATAATCAGAGTGTCTTCCATTAGTCCTGTTTTCTCCAGAGCACGTGTAACATTGCCAATGGCCTCGTCCAAGGCGGATACCATCCCGCAGTACTGACGTCGCTGCTGATTTTCAATGTTCGGGTACATGTTTTCGTACCGTTTTGGTACTTGCACTGGAGAATGAACGGATTGGAAAGGCAAGTATAGAAACAATGGCACGGTTATATCGTGATTGTTAATGATGTCAACAGCGCGTGCAGAAAATACTTCAGCAGAATAAGCTTCGTTCAAAACAGGGTTTTCGCCATCGCGAAAGTCTATACCATGGAGAATTTCCTTGGTGTAGTAGTCTTCCATTCCGTTGTAATATCCAAGAAAAGTGTCGAAGCCGCGATATGTAGGCGTGCAGTTCCAGTTACAAGATCCTAGATGCCATTTGCCGACGATGTGTGTTGCGTAGCCCATAGCTTTAAGCCTCTCCGGTAGAAAGGTTTGGTTAAGGGGCGAGCATTCTGCTTTGTACGGTACTATTACTCCACGCTGCAGTCCGGATTTAAACGGGTAAACGCCGGTCATGAAAGAATGTCGAGACGGTGTGCAAACTGGTTGGACATACGAGCTGTTGAGAATGACACCATTTGTAGCCAGTGTGTCAATGTTTGGTGTTATCATATCGTCGTTGTGAAAACCAACATCATTCCACCCTAAGTCGTCCGCAACGATGAAAACAATATGGCGGATTGCATTTGTGGTGTGAAGCAAGGCAATAGCAGTAATCAACATACAAGTCGGAAACACATGCATCCTTGATTCCTTGGCGGATTCTCGTGACTGGAACAAACAGAACGCATGTGCAATGGTTCATGGTATAATGCAATACACGTAGCCATCAAGTCCAATCCATTAACAACACTAATATATATGTATCTTATCTTTGTTATACATGCATACAGTAGAACCTTTCTTAAGCGGCTATAAAACATGTCTAATTATGAGTCTGTTGGAGAGATGGTCAGGTCAAAAGTAATGCAGAAAGATCATACAGGAGTTGTTTTGCATTACTTTTAAATTTGCCATGTATTAAGCAACCATCTGATTTTTAACAATCCTATGTTCAAAACAGAAAGGCCGTTTAGAGACAATTCTATTGTATTCGTTTGAAGGTGCAATTTTCCAAGCTATGTATTGATAGAACATGCAAATACAATAAATGCGACCACTTAATGAATAAACATGGCCGTCTTTATAAGCAGGTGGTTGCTTAATGCAGGATAAAAGTAATGCAGAAAGCGCCTTTAGGAACTTTCTACATTACTTTTGTCCTGCATTAAGCTACCACCTGCATCTAGCACCCGTAAATAAACCTCTTTAGGTGGTCGAATTAGCGAGGTTTTACTGTATATAAATTCAAACAGTTTCCTTCACCAACAGCCTACTCTTACTCGACGTCTCCTCTGGACCTAAAGTGTTTGCACACATATTTCCTCATTGCTGAAAGTCCTGTAATTTGCTATCTTGCGACTTCGGATGTGAAAGAATAAAGTGTTATGAAAATCGCACTAAAATTACACATTTATCAGAGTCTTGTATTTAAAATGCTGCTTTATATTCTTATAAGTTATTTTGTGGTGGCCGTAAAATGTCTTTGTACTTCATTCTATGCGTTGTTATACATATTTTTAATCCTTCATGAATTTCAATGATTTTAGTAATGAACACTGAATATCACTTAAGCTGGCACTTGGGTGCGTAATTTTGCACTACTGCTCAAGAACAGACTCAATAAAACCGAGTCTGCAGTTTTCTCTTTTCGCATTGCTACTTGGCTTTGGAAAGATCGCATACTTTCTGATATTTATCTAAGCAAGCAGGTACGTGTGTATGTATACAATATTACAGTAGAGCCTTGGCATAGACTGGCATTCATTTATTGACACAGGAGTCTTATAAAGCATGTATACTGAACCAAAAAAAACCCCTGACGTTTCATAACTTTAATTATTTTTTGATTAAAATACTATATGCATTTATTTGGTTACCAGTGTATCGGGTTAACATCAAACAACACATGTGTACAATTTGTGCTGTGTGCAATTTTTTAAACTCGTTCAAAACCACATTATATTGTTTCGCAGCAGGCCGACAAAAGTCTTACAAGTTAGCTAAGCTACATCGACATCACAAACACAACAAAAAATCATGACCGAAATAATGCCCAGGCTTTCAGAAGCAGAGAGAAATAGAGCAATTGGGATGCTGCACGGTGGAGTATCTCCGATCAACGTCAGCCGGACATTAAATTGCAGTAGAAATACAATTTTTGAACTGGCAAGACGTTTCCGGCAGATTGGTACTGTGCATGATCGTCTCAGGTCAGGTTGACAAAGAGCAACTAGCCAACGGGACGATCATGCTATAGTATTACGTCTCTTACGTAACAGGTTAACACCCGCAACTCAGACAGCGCGTCACTTTAACGTCCACCCGTAGAATGTCCGCAACAGATTGCGTGAACAGAATCTCCCTATCACAGCCCGACGTCCATATACTGGAAGTGTAATGACGTTACGCCACCACCGTGAACGGATGCAATGGTCGCATAGGCACCGTCACTGGCGTCGCCGGGACTGGAACTCTGTCCTTTTTTTCGGACGAGTCAAGGTTCAATCTGAGTTTTGCCGATGGTCGGCAACGCGTTTACAGTCGTCGAGGTGAAAGATTCGTCATGATAGGTTTGGCGGCGGAGGCGTGATGGTATGGGGCGGCATTATGGGCGAGTGGAAGACAAGACTCGTTGTCATTCATAGAAACATGAATGCCCAACGGTACATCAATGCAGTTTTAGTTCCGGAAGCCATTCCATTCCTTCAAAGACATGCTCCTGCTACACTACAACAGGACAACGCCCGTCCACAAGTAGCGAGGGTCACAAAGGCTCGGTTGGCCGCTGCTAACGTTTACGTTATGCAGTGGCCAGCCATGTCTCCCGACATGAATCCCATCGAACATGTATGGGATGAGTTAGGGAGACGTGTTCGCCGCAATTACAACATTAACAACATCGGCCAATTGGCGAACGCCCTCACAGCAGAATGGAACAACATGCCTAATCATGTGATCCAGCGCTACGTCAACTCCATGAGGATACGGGCAAGGGGTGGTCATAATCGATATAAACGGCAACATGGAAACGACAAACTCCACAGAAACCTGACTTACGGGGCATCCAGTGACCATGTTAAACACATACACATTTTGAATATTTCGTTTTACACCCCTAAACTGACGTCTAAATCATACGTTACGTATGCAAGAAAGCTAAAAATTCACATACATGCTCAAAACACATCCAATTTAAGTTTATTACTTCAAAATAAATAACACGGCCTCCAATTTCCACGAAAATAGGCCAACTACGCACATTCAGGTTTCTATAGGAGCTTTCTACATTACTGTCTATCTGCATTGAGCTACCAACTACGTTACAGACCAATTATCAAACCTCTTTTGTGATGACTGCTTTAGACGGGTTCTACTGTATAGAGATACATCTCCTAATTGGTCACTTAGTAAATACACATTTGGTGGTTGGGTGCAACTCTCTGCTACATGTAGAACGAAATCAATTAAAAACCACTTATTTGGTAGGTTGCATCATTACTCTTGTCCTGTACAGCGGAACCTCGATATCTCGAACTCGAAAAACTTGAACTTTGAGTTAACTCCTTCCAACATTAACCGTACATAATTTGTCCCAAAATGTATCACTACTCATGTCTAGAAGCACACGTGACAGCTTAAAGCAGGTCAAAAGTAATACTACAAACTCCTACAAAAGTTTTCAACATTACTTTCGACCTGTATTAAGCTGTGATCTTGAGACGTTGTCCTGATTTGAAATCGGATAACTCGAATTTCTGTTATTTTGAAGTCAGTTGTATAGTCCCTGACAGTACGAGATACCGAAGTTCAATTGTATCTACAACCATCTTTCTTAATATACGGTGGATTAATGTCTTTTAAGTGGTTTCTCGAGCGATATTTTACAAATGCGCTTTGTCATGTGGCAAGAGGACTCTATTTTTTAGATATACGAATACAGGCGCACGATAATTGCCGGAAAATACTACGCTTACAAGCAGCACTAAGACTAACAATTTACAGAGAATGTCGCGAACTACTGCAATGTAAGTGGCAGTCTGAGACGTAAACTTACATAACGTGGCTCAGAACAATTTTCGCAAACGAGTAAAATGATACATAAACACTGTAATTAAAACAAACCAATAAAGGTGACGACCATTATATCAATTATACTTTAATATATTGCTACAATTACTACTTTTGTTATTACTAGTACTGCCACTACTACTTCTACTACTACTGCAATACAGCTACTACTACTACTACTACTACTTCTACTACTACTACTACTACTACTACTACTACTACTACTACTACTACTACTACTACTACTACTACTACTACTACTACTACATTTACTACTATTACTACAACTACTACTACTACTACTGTTATTTGTTTTATTATAATTATTATTATTACATGATCTACTACTGCTATAACTACTGCTACTGCTGCTGCTACTACTACTACTACTACTACTACTACTACTACTACTACTACTACCACTACTATTACAATCACAACAACAACAACAACAGCTACTACTACTACTACTACTATTACTACTACTACTACTCTTCCTCCTCCTCCACCTACTACTACTACTACTACTACTACTACTACTACTACTACTACTACTCTACTACTACTACTACTACTAAAATTAATAATATTTTGTTTTACTACTACTGCTACTTCCACTATTATTACTACTACTACTTCTACTACTCCTCCTCCTCCCACCTCTACTACTACTACTACTACTACTACTAAAATAATAATATTTGTTTTACTACTACTGCTACTTACACTATTATTACTACTACTACTCCTACTACAACTCCTGCTGCTGCTACTACCACTACTATCACCACTATTATTACTACTTCTATTACTACTAATACTACCGCAACAACAACAACTATTATTATTATTATTATTACTAATTTTACTACTCCTACTATTATTACTACTGCTATTATCCTACCAATTTGACCTGAGACTCATGCATATTCCGTGTATTATCGTCGGTAATGTTCGAATAATTTTCCGAAGGTATAAGAATGCGTTATAAGGATACAGTAAAGCCCCTCTAATGCGACCAGCAACTAGGGGCATAATTCACAGTGGCAAAGGCAGGTGGTAGCTTAATACAGGATGAAAGTTATGCAGAAAGCTCCTGTAGAAGCTTTCTGCATAACTTTTGTCCTGTATTTAAGCAACCACATGCTTCTAAAGACAACCATGTTTATTCATGAAATGGTCGCATTAGACGGGTTCTACTGTACAATCCTCGATGAACATGATTATTACCGGCTTTTGGTTTGCTGTTTTTTTTGTCACAGAGTATTACGAACAATCCCGATAAACACGCCGAAATTTAATCGAGTCTCAGGTCAACTTGGGAGGATACTACTACTACTACTATTACTTCTACTACTACAATAATAATAATAATAATAATAATAATAATAATAATAATAATACTAATAATGATGATGATGATGATGATGATGATGATGATGATGATGATGATGATGATGGTGGTGATGATGATGATGATGATAATAATGATGATAATGATGATAATAATGATAATAAAAAATCAATGAATATAATACAACTGTAATAAACAAATAGCCATGCAAAACAATAAAATCCTAACCATATATTTACAATACTGATCTGTCAGTTTGATATACATGTATTATATTATAATAACAACAGACAAATTCATACCTTGTTATCCGAAAGTGCAGATTTCGTCCTAACACTTGTTTTTCTAGGTAGGTTAAAGCACACTAGCTTAAATGTACGCTATTTTGTAAGCAGCCTTAATTTTAATCCAACTACTGGCTAGTGCATGTGACTGTCACATTATTGCAATAAAAAGAACCGTTTTTCCTAGCTGAATGGTGGTATAGTTCGATTTTGACCCGTGAGCTGTGACCTTTAGGACGAGTCCACCCGTAGAGGTAAAACACGTCACAAACCATGTATTTGTTCGGGAGTTACCTACCTTTCACGGTATAATAATGATAGTGTGCCTTTTGTGTTGAAATTAAATCGATAATCTAGTTACCCATAGATTAGAATGGATGCAACTTCTATAAATAGAAAACGTGCAGTCACGGCTCAGCGCTCGAAATCAGGCAAGTATTTGTAAAGAGATCTCGCATAACACAGTTGGGTTATAATAGAGGGTTAATACACGTTTTTTCGGGCAATAACATCTGCAGTGTCCCGAGGGACTGTTGTTGGCCCGAGCCCGAAGGGCGAGGGCAACAACATTCCCGAGGGACACTGCAGATGTTATTGCCCGAAAACAAACGTGTATTAACGCTATTCTTGCATAAAAAAACATTTTCTGCTTTCCTGCATCAATTTAATTCTTCCAAATACAAGCAATACTACCGCTGCAAAACTGTACACATCTTTGACACTTCGTTCGATTTATGCCGTTTCCGGGCCACTGTTTTCTTTCTGACGTCAATTCATGGTTGTATCAAATACCGTTTACACAGAATTTCATTCAATATGTATTATCACTAAAACAGTTAATTGTCTGTGCCCCTGAAAGAGTCGCACCGCTCACGTAGCTTTCAAAAGTCAAAATGCTATAGCATTCGCGTCCATTGTTTACCTTATGCCCCGAATAGGTATAATTAAAACCAGTCAACAACAGCGCGTGAGCACGAGAATCGCCTTGTTAATAAATGGTCTAGCGGGACTACAACAGCACGTTTTGTGCAAGAATGTGGGACAGTTTTTCATTGAGGTATACAGGAGAACCTGTCTGAAGCGGTCATCATAATGAGTGTCTAATGGTGGGTGTGTAAAGCAGGTGGTAACTTAATGCAGCTCAAAAGTAATGCAGAAAGCTCCTATTGGCATAGGTATAATTACAGGTAGTAAAATTAAATCTTTTCGTAATATGTAAACATATGCATGTGCAAAGTCTGGCTCCTGCACACACCAAACAATTTACAGTAGAACTTGTTCTAAGCGACCATTCATTTATTGAACATAAGAGTCTTAAAAAGCAAGTGGTTGCTTAATGCATGGCTAAAGTAATGCAGGAAGCGATGAGTAGCCGTTGATTTGCTGTTTAAAAGTTTTTTTTATTTCGTGTAAAATTTAGTGTATATGATATCGTATTTACGAAGTTAAGCCCAAATACAAACGACGCTTACCTGTCAACATTTTATGTCCACCATATTGAAAACTGTTTGGCTATTGTCCAGATCAGACAGCGTCTGTAGGAGTTGGCTGACGTGGGTCTGCTCTGTTTGCTTCGGAGTTGGTTGATGTGGGTCTGCTCTGTTTGCTTACATGTTACTGGTTATCGCTGATTTGCAATAAACTTCCTGTTTATGTTTAATGCTGGAAGTACATGTATTGGTATTCAAAATGAGTGGAGTTTGGCTTGAATATTTGTAAAGTAAAATGTTAGTAGAATAGTATATATATTATATCATAGGCAAACAGAGCAGACCCCGATTAGACTGCTGCATAGGAGCCGCCTGATTTGGGTATTCTCTGTTTGAAAATGCGTAGAAATGAATCTTTATGGAGAAAAGTGTTAAGTGAAACTTGTCCAGATCTCTCATTGAAACCCATCCACCAGCATGTGAAGGGCACAACAAACATAACATTTACTAAAATAAGCCATTGACACTGATGAGTTCAGCAAACAGCTCAGACCCCAAGCAGAGGGTTTCTTCAGGAGTGCCCTGTTCTGTGTCTACACTGTTTGCCTGTACTAAAGGGTAAAATGGGTGTGTCATTGATTTCTATGTATAATGCAATATGTAATGTGATGGTCAAATGTAATGTTGTTAGAAAAAGAGATCCGGTTTCATTTTCTGTGTATATGTAGATATCTATTTTGGACAGTATATGTGAATAACAGGAAGTTTAGTTTAGCTATCGAATTTAATCGGATGTTATGGCCCTGTCGAATTTTGTCGGATGTTGTTACATGGTCTAATAAAAGGAGGGACAGATCAATACATCCCAGTGATATTCTGTTATGCATATCCACACTTTTTATTATATGCAGTCGTCTGGATTTACAATTTAACACAGTTCTATGAGCATCTTCTAATAGAGCACTCCATAAGATGTAAAACATGTATATTTCGTTGGATATGTAATGCTCTTAACTTAACCCGTATATTTTATTTAGTGCACTTGGCTAAATACAATGCATTTGTTATATGTCAATCACATTTTCAATTGAAGGGGCCATTTTTGCCGGTGATGCGTCGTTTGGAAAATAGTCTATGAGGTAAATAGGACAGACGTAGATCAGGCGTCTCTGTCTGGAGCCACCCACAGGTTTACATGCATGTGTCTTTAAGGAATTCCAAACCATTTCGGTGTCAATGTCGCATCTGCGACTAACTATGCAAACAGCCAAACGAGTAAATCGGGGTCTGATCAGGGTCCAAACTTGTTAATACTGTATGTTTTGAAACATGAATAAAGAAAACATTAAAACAATGAAATTGTAACTGACGACAAAGTTTGCAGACAACAAAATTTGACAGCGAAATAATTAAATCATCACATTGCTGACATCAGTACTGAAAGGTTCATTAGCTAACATTGTAGACCTAAAATGAGTCACCTCATTGAATCTTGGTGAATGAGAACAGTAAAACCTATATCTAGCGACGACTTATTGTACCCGCGTCTATTGTTGACGTTAGGTCCCGCAAAGGTAGATATAATCCATATCTCATCAATACACATTCAGTAAATATACAACACTTTTACAATGAATCTTTCAAATAGTGCATAGCCATTCTATAAAGGAATTGTAAGAGATGACATTGCATAAAATGACATTGCATGTCATATATAACACACACGTTTATAACATCACAGTATGACACACTCAAAAAAGGATGATTAAAACCAGTCAACAATAGCGCGTGAGCACGAGAGTAAGCTTTGTTAATAATCGGTATAAAACATCTTTTATGTAAGAATGAGTTTTAAAGAAAAGCGGTTGTGGATTAAACAAACAAACTTGTAGCAGACAAATTTCGCAGACGACAATATTTGAGAGCCAGAAAGCAGTAGACAAGGGTGTGCATTTCAGATATTTATTTTGTCATATTTCTATTTCATGTATGAATTAAAGACGTCATGAACATTAATTAATTATAATGACACTATAATTAATTAATTTAATTTTATAATGACACTATAAAACAAAGGGAATTTTTATTATGACAAATACTGTAGAATCAGATGGTATTTCATAAGCGAAGAGAGAAGCGGAGCCGTCTGATCTGGGTCGACTCTGTTCGCAAATGCGTAGAAATGCGCATTTAAGGAGTAAGTGGTTAAAACATCTGTTCTAACCACTCTTTAGAATCGTCTCCACATAGGGCTTGATGGAGAAGGAAATGAACTATTAGATGTACGCATCTGATCTATGGGCCTGGCTAAAATTAAACCTAGTTTGTACTAGTATAAAGTGCAGTCGTACCTGTTTAACTGTTTCGTTGCAAATGTCGCATCTGTGAATACCTATGAAAACAGATTGGATCCAGATGAAACGCCGAGTAATACGATGTCTCATCATGATCTAAACTGTTTTTACTGTGACAATATATATACCGTAACATATTCATAAGGACTGGTGAAATAATACATGTATACCTATGTTTAACCCTTCTCTTGAGCACTTATTCTTTGTTTTAGACTTTTAAATTCATATATAAAAATAACGATCAAATTACCTAAACGCTTCTCCCAGTAAAGTATTATCCACTCAGTCTTTTGATTTTGTATAAATGTATGTATGACTATAAACGTATAATGCTTAATGCTAATAAAATGTTTTGTATTGTATTGTATTGTTAACGGGTTACCTGCTTGAGACGCAGTTTCACGCCTTTTCGAACAGAGTAGACTCAGACCAGGATTTGTTCTGTTTGCTTATAAAATAATATAAATATGATTTTACAGTTTCTGCCACGACCATCGACTCCGCGTAGCATGCATTCATTTACTATGACAACAATGTCGACTTATTAACCCTTCGCTTGCTGAATTTTTAAACAACATTTCTCCCTCTTTACCCATGTCCTGTTGTATAATTACATATATCTTCACTTTGCACAAGTATTTCGCTGTGCAATGACTGCTGTGGAGTGCATTGGTTGCACAATCAACTTGTAAATAGTGCAGACCCTGATGAGACAGCTCCTGCAGGAGCTGTCTCATCTGGGTCTGCACTATTTACAGGTAGGTATATTGACGCGAATAGCAAGCGAAGGGTTAATATTCACGATCCCATTGTTTACGTGTATATTCGTCTGGTAAAGGGTTGTGGATGCAGTAAGTTTGTCTAAATAACCTCATTAATTTTCCTCTCGTAAATTCACATTTCAGGCCGATTCTAAATTTCGTCCACACTCTCGTGTTGTATATAATTCAGAGGTTTAGATTAGAACTGTATATTTTGCTGAAATGTCAATTTTATAAAACCTCTTCCATGTCTGCTCAGACTGTGATTTGTTTTCCAGCTATCAATGACCTGACTCGCATTACAAACAGTTTCGATCCAGATGAGAAGTCGAACAGCTCGGTGTTTCATCAGGATCCAAACTATTTGACACTCGGTCAATAGTTTGTCAAATTACAAAACTTTAGTCGGACCGGAAGCAGTCGGAATTGCCTCAGATCCAACTATGAACAGACATTATCCCCCCCCCCCCCCCCCACCATGTGGTCAGGATTTAATTATCGACAAAAATATAGACGTAACCTTTGTACATAGAACCTTTGTATAAAAGATGGGTTGCGTAAGAGTGAAATATAATTATTGCATGTCCTAGCAATCTGTTTAACTTTTCCAAATGCATTTATATTATAAGCGTTTAGTTCCATTTAGTTATACCATTTATAACTAATTTTCTCCAGCCATCCACTAAAAATATAACAATTAAAGTTTTAGTATTTGACCTCAACATAGCCAAACTTACATATAATGGTATTTGTGCTATCAATTACCTTTAGCCTGCTGAGCTTATGTTTACACATTTTTTTCACCCACGAAATTTTCGAACTTCAAGCTATGTTTAGTTTGTCTACCAAACTGAAAACAGTTGGGATCCTGATGAGACACCGAGTTACTCGGCATCGCATCTGAATCCAAACTGCAGAGGATACATGATTCCGCTAGCAGCAGGCTGAATTTTAAAAACACACTAATCTTTACGTCATAACAGAAGCATAAGAAAAAACACTACACTTAATGGCTTTGGACAGAAACCTTTGATCATGATATTAAAGTATGCACATTGCACAAGACATAACAGCAACAATAAACAAAGCATCATCGCTACATTTAACCCTTTCAGTGCGGGTAACGAGTCACCAATGTAGTTTGCAAACAGGCAGACCAAAATGAGCGGGTTCATAAAGGAACTCTCTAATCAGAATATGCACGGTTTGTCATTTCTGATAACCACCTGAATATCTATGGTACATTTAATCTGTTTGCATTTTGGAATAGTCCAATTGAAATTTCAGCGTTTAAAGGGTTAACGGAA
Organism: Azorinus chamasolen; assembly: GCA_963576725.1. Taxonomy (NCBI): domain Eukaryota; kingdom Metazoa; phylum Mollusca; class Bivalvia; order Cardiida; family Solecurtidae; genus Azorinus; species Azorinus chamasolen. The sequence continues at coordinate 85,918,754 of OY755243.1, read as the reverse complement.
TGAAACAAACAATTTAAATGTTACGAACGAATAATTACTTTGTTCTACCGCCAACCAGAATCCTTGATACGTGTATCGTAAAGCTCGATACTACATTTAGGTATTATTTAACCCATTCCCTCCTACTAACGTCTTTTAATGCCTCTGTAAAAGTCACATTTTGACAATTTTGAGTGCGAATGCTCTATCACAACGGTTTCAAAACTACCCAATTCGAAATATTTCCTTTTGTCTAGTAAATGCTAATTTTCTGTAGATGTATTTAAAGAAGTTGGGTCAAAATTAGCCTTGTTGGGAATGGGTTAAAGCAGTATCCGCACTGACTATTCGACATTGGTGTCTATTAGTATCACTAGATATGCTGCACTATTATTGTGACAACAGGCACCGGGGAATAACATTTTAATGTAGTCATTTGGTTTAAAATAAGATAAATAATTGACTGGAAAATGAAAATTGAAAAGAAAAGTTGTTGTGGTTTTTGTCATATGGCCTATACAGATGAAAAATATAAGACGTTGCAAAAAGTTTTGCCGCTTTATAATGGCATCCTAGATGAGTAAAAGTGGTAAAAATGCCATAGGTAAAAATGCCAGAGGTAAAAATGTCATAGGTTAAAATGCTACAGGTAACAAAAAAAATAATTTAATAACAAATATTTTTGAATTTATAAAAGGAAAACTGTATAATTTGAAAAACATGTTATAATATCATTTCATAATCGAGTTCGGTATATTAAAACCATTTGAATCTGTTCAAAATTAAAACAATTTGTTTCTTATTTACCTCTGGCATTTGAGGGTGGTGTCTGGGTCTACTCTGTTTAAATAATTGTAGGATTTGTTTTATTTTGGACTCAGGCCAAATTTCAAAATATTTGTTATTAAATTATTTTTATATACCTCTGGCATCTGGTCAACTCTGTTTTTGGAAAAATCATAAGAAACAGGTAGGTAAGATTTCAATATCTATGTTTTAATGAGCAGTATCTATATAGTACATGTAGCTGTGATTAACATTACTGCTGATAATGCAGCATATTATATAATCAAACGGTTTAAACCTTTCCTCCATGAATATATATTAAATAAATATCTATCAAATTCCAGTCACAAACAGAGCAGACCCTGATCAGAGGACTCCGATAGGAGCCTTCTGATCCGGGTCTACTCTGTATTTGCATTACTTGTGATTTGCATTACTTTTTATTGTTAGTATGTAGAAATACATACCACTGTCTTTTGAAACAATAATGAAACAGATCTATCAAATTCCCATAACAAACAGCAGATCCTAATCAGACGGCTCCAATAGGAGCCTTCTAATCTCGGTCTACTCTGTTTTTGCATCCCTTACATTTTCATCTTTAGTATGTAGCAATATATATTACTATCTTTTGAACAATAATGAAACAGATCTATCAAATCCAAGTAGCAAACAGAGCAGACCGTGTTCAGACAGCCCCGATTGTAGCCTTTTGGTCGGGGTCTAGTTTTTTGTTTGCATTACTTTCTGATTTACATTACTGGGTCTTCTCTTTTTGCTGTTGCGAGAAAATGCGGGATTAATGGTTAACTGACATCACAACTGATAACTCAAAAAAAAAATTCCCCAACAAATTAATAAATATTTGAATTTTGGTCTGAGTCCACAATATCTAGAATTTCGGTATGTGTCCTAAATACTATTTTTTTTATGTTTAAGATACCAATCTGATAGTTATATGTTATTACACCATATTGGTTCACACTATACAGTGTTCCTTTTATAAATTCAAAATTATTTGTTATTATTTTTTATAACTATGCATTTTTACCTCTGGAATTATTGCCTATGTCATTTAATACTTTACCTGTTGCATTGTTACCTATGGCAAATTTACCTATGGCATTTTTACCTGTGGCATTTTACCTATGGCATTTTAGCTACATTCGTTTTGAGTTGACATGTTTCCAAATATATACTGTTATTGCTTTTTAACCATTGGTCCCATTTTCGTTATAGTTCCTTAAAGTCATTTTGTATTTTACCGTGAATTCATGTTAAAGAATTTATTTTGAAAACGGAAACAGTTCGACACTGTAAGCAGATATTAAATGGATTTGCTATTACATTTAGCACCAGCCAGGAGACCAGTATCCTCCAAAATGTTCTGGCAGTGATGCAGGATCATAAGTAAGGTTCTGTGGTGGAACTAACATCTTTCTGTATTCGTCTAATTTTACTTTCAGTTTATTGACGATGTCAGGATATTTGCCTGAAATATCATGGTGTTCTGTGGGATCACTTCGTAAATTAAACAGATGTTCTTCGAAGGTATCGAAATCAACCTCAGGATGAATAAGTACTTCTTCAGTGCCAGCCTGGCATACTTTGCTCATTTCTGGTGGTTTATACCAGTCAGGAAAATATCCCGGGAAGCCTTGTATTAATTTATAATCTCCAACTCGAATCGCAGCATACCCTGTTATGGCATTAGTACTATTGTCTAGGTTATACACAAATTCCGTTCGTTTTGACTCACCGCCTGTTTGTATAACGTCCCATTGATTATAACCGTCCATTTCTGTTGTTGTCTTTCCGCCAGCAGCTGCGACTATAGTCGGATGCCAGTCAACGGCATGCATCAAACCGTCGTAGGTATAGCTTGTATTTTTCAGTCCAGAACCGTGAACAAAGGCCACTGCTCTTGTCCCACCTTCAAATATTGTCGTTTTTGCACCTCGAAGAGGATAGTTATTGCCACCCTGAATTGGTAACCCTCCGTTATCGGATGTGAATATAGTTAATGTGTCTTCCATTAGTCCTGCATTCTCCAGGGCACGTGTAATATTGCCGACAGCTTCGTCCAAAGCAGATACCATCCCGCAGTACTGACGTCGCTGCTGATCTTCAATGTTCGGGTACATGTTTTCGTAGCGTTTCGGTACCTCGATCGGACCGTGAACGGATTGGAAAGGCAAGTACAGAAACAGAGGCACATTTTTGTTATGCTGCTTAATAATGTCAACTGCTCGTGCTGAAAATACTTCAGCAGAATAAGCTTCGTTCAAAGCAGGTTTTACGCCATCGCGAAAGTCTATACCTTGATCACGTTTCTTGGTGTAGTAGTCTTCCTGTCCGTTGTAATATCCCAGAAAAGTGTCGAAGCCGCGATATGTAGGCGTGCAGTTCCAGTTACAATATCCTAGATGCCATTTGCCGACGATATGTGTGGCGTAGCCCATAGCTTTAAGCCTCTCCGGTAGAAACGTAAGGTTAAGGGGCGAGCACTCTGCGTTTTCCGGCGTAATTACTCCATGTTGAAGTCCGGATTTAAATGGGTAAACACCGGTCATGAACGAATGTCGAGACGGTGAGCAAACTGGTTGGACATACGAGCTGTTGAGAATGACACCATTTGCAGCCAGTTTGTCAATGTTTGGTGTTATTAAATCTTTGTTATGAAATCCAACATCATTCCACCCTAAGTCGTCCGCAACGATGAAAACAATATGACGGATTGCATTTGCGGTGTGAAACAAGGCAACGGCCGTAATCAACATACAAGTCGGAAATGCCCGCATCTTCGATTCTTAGGCGGATTCTCGGGACTGGAATAAACAGAATGCACATGCAATTAATTAACAACATTGATATGCAGGTCTGCAATACAATCTTAAGCAGTCATTCATTTTTTTAACATGGACACTTTAAATAACACGTGGTTGGTTTTAACGTGGTTGCTGTAATTTTATTGTTCAAAGCTTTATTCTCACCGTCCTAGTATTGTAAGGGTCGAGGAGGACCATCCCTCACCCTACCTTACAATAATTTGGTAGGTTAGTAGTAAGTATGATAGTTACATGAATTAACAAACAAAGCAATTCGAGGAAGTCAATTTTAACAATGCCGTTTGAGAATTAATCACATTTAGAGTAGATAAAAACACTAATAATAAAGGAAAAAGGTGCTTGATGGGGTTATCTCATTTCAATAATATTTCGATTTCATGTTGTTGCTGTTTTTATATAAATTTGTTACATCTATACAGGGTATAATAATAGTTGCCAAAGCCACTTTTACCGTTTAGCTTTGTAATACGTATGGATGAATTTAGTCGACAAAAAGATAGTAATATTTTGATCATGTTTGATCAAAATAATTATCCCTTCTCGCTATGTATATCATAGCTTTATATTTAGCTATTGGTTTGTTTTAAATGATGCTATTGAGAGTTTTCCTTTCATTCTTTTGGTCAAATATATAAGGTATTTTGTCTCTGATATAATAGTCCAGCAATTTAATAGGAATTTATTAAATTGAATAGGTATTTCTTCTCATTTATAGAAATGTTGTATTCTGCTAATTTCAGCCACTGCTGGACTTTTGTTAAAATATTTCTGGTTTCTGGTCATGACCAAAAGCGTATGTTAAAACGGTTTCTATTTCATCTCATATAGGAACTTTCTGCATTACCTTTGACCTGCATTAAGCTACCACTTGCCTTACAGACTCATAAATATCACTCTTTTTTATGGTTGCTTAAGATAGAGTCTACTCTATGTATATTATCGTTTATACACGCATATTAAAACGTTTGTTTACAGGTGTAAACTTCTAAACTATGTATAGTATAGTCAAACAACTAGGTCTGACGTGTCAAAGGGCAGCCGAGTCCATTTTGAGGGAGATCAGCATTCCGCATGTTCACGGACCATTTTGTAAACAACCGACTTTAGTATATTGGATAAATATGAAGGCGGAATTGTTGTCAGCACTATACCGCAGTAGGTAAAGTCTAGGTACGTAGAATGCATTGCGAGAGTACTCTTTTTATTAAGCGTGTGTCGAATCTCGCGTCGACCTTAATTTTTTTTTAAAATCTTGAATGAATATTAAAGCATTATATTCATTTCATACTGTAAAAGTATACTGGCCATGTATGCACATGTTCGTCAATGTTAGGGAAGGATTGCCCTTGTTTGAGATCGGGTCTAATATTAGCCATATTTTAAAAAATAAATCGATGATAAAATATGAATATCAATGTAAGTTGTAGAAATTTTCTTGTACAGGTGGCTGCTTAAACGCAGAAGAAATTAATGTTGTTTTTTCTGCATTACATTTTCCCTTAGAATCCTTAATTATCTAACATTTATTTTAGCGAAAAAATGTTTTAGGTTGATGCGATACTCGAACCCGCGATTAATGGAATGTTCCCCGATCGTATACTTCTTTATGGCCCTACGACTTATCGACTATGCTATGTTTCCGATAACTAATCCGCTTATTGTTTGTACCTACATGTATAACTAAACTTTAAAAATGTTACATAGGTATCCGGTATGCTGATTTCCTTTATAAATGGACTGGGTGAACCCGTGACCCGTCAGACCTAGTTGTTTAACTATAATAACAGGCAACTATATGTATAAAGATTTACAACGTCTCATCTGTATGCAAGTTGTTTGTAAATGTAATAACACATTTCCCCATTGCAGCAAGCCCTGTAAACCGCTCTCTTGCGACTTCGGAGGTGAAACAATCAAGTGTTTCTCTTTTCATATCGCTACCTTTGCTTTCGAATGATCTTCCACTTTCAGAATATATGTGCATCACAACTGCAGGTTTAAAGTAATTGTGTGGCTTTCGTAAAAAGTCGCCCCGTACTTCATTTTCAGTGTTGTTATATTGTCTCGTCCTGTGGGAACATGTATTTGCTTAATGCATGGCAAAAGTAATGAAAAAAGCTCCAATCAGAACTTTCTGTATTACTGTTGACCTGCATTAACCTACCAACTGGCTTACAGACCCATTATTTTTTGTGACCGCTTTAGAGCTGTACCTTCTTAGTGATCATCTAGTGAATAAAATAAGTGGTTAGTTTGGCCAGCATTTAATACCAGACAGTGGATTTAACTTCATTGTAAATGGTTGCTCAAGTTATGTTTTACAAATGCGCTCTGGTATTTTGTAAAAGACAAACCTTCTTAGATAGATAAAGACAAGCGTATGAGGAGCACATTTATTAGCACGTCGCACTGTAATCAATGTTTAAAGGCGGCACTTAGTCAGGCAATGTACAGAGTATGTTGTGAACTACTATAAGTGACAGCCTGAGACGCATAGTGACATAACGCGACTCATGAATAAAATTACAAATAAAAACTATAATAAACATCAAACAATAAAGACGACGATCATTATATCAACTATACATTAATGTATTACTGGTACCCTCCTCTTCCTCCTCGTCCTATTCGTCTACTACTACTACTACTACTACCACTACTACTACTACAACTACTACTACTACTACTACTACTACAACAACAACAACTACTACTACTACTACTATTCCTACTACTACTACTACTACTACTGCTACTACTACTACTACTACTACTACTACTACTACTACTACACTACTACTACTACCACTACTACTACTACTTCTACTCCTATCACTACTGCAATAGTAATAAGAATTAAATTAATGATAATAATACAAGTTTAATAAATATATATCATTTCAAAGCAATAACGTTCTGATTCATCATGGCAAGTGCCTATGGATTCGTGGTTTTCTATCGATTTTCTGGGTTGTATAATCACACTTTTCTCAAAACAGAGTTAAGTTTCGAAACCCATTTGTTTTAAATAACCTCTATCAAAAGGGCTCGTTAATATGTGGACATTTTTTGCAGACTCTTACATGGACTTTTTTGGGGCTATCTATCAAAACTTTAAAATGGATTTTATTTATCCACCATTTTGGAAAACGCCATTACGTTATCAATAGGTATGTTTGTTTCTTCAATTGCGTTGTATAACCACTAATTTCAAATTAATCATGATTGCTACGAATTTTTGTCGGACCGAATTTAATCCCGCAACATGAATTAATTTTCCTTCCCGGAAATGCTGTTTAATACTGACCAATTAGAGGCCACGAATCAACAGGAAATAGGTAAAGAAGTCGTAGCAGCCGACTCAGTCAAGTTAGCAAGTAAAATTATCACGTATGATGATTTTTGTCTAAAAATTAATTACTCTAAGATACATAAATGTTTTAAAATATTACTATGCAACGAAAAATTCCTTGGAAGGCGCAGCTGTTGTACTCATGAGATAATTTAACATTTAAGCTCCACGAATCACCAGGAATACAGCATATATTGTAATGACAAAATACATTCATACCTTGTTATCTTGTAGTGCTGAATTAGTCTTTACGCTGGGTATGTGGTTAAACTGTACCTAGAGCTTAAATATACGCTAGCGGCTATTTTATCAGCAGCCTTACTTTTAACCCAAATTGATGGCTAGTTCATGTGATTGTTTTGTATCATTGCAATACATAGAACTGGGTTTTTTTCGAGCTGAATTTTGTGCCCGCCAGTATTAGTAACGATATCTCGCTCAACACATTTGGGTTATAATGTGGGCCACTTTGTCATTGCGGGTATACTGTAGAACTTGTCTTAAGCGGTCGTTAAAGAGTTTCTAAGCTTGGGTCTAGAAGGCAGGTGGTAACGTAATGCATGTCGAAAGTAATGCAGAGAGTTCCTATAGGAGGTTTTTGTATCGTTTTTGCGCCGCATTAAGAAATCACCTATGTTCAAAAAATGAATGACTGCTTAAGACAAGTTCTTCAGTATCCGTATTGCATCGTATGGTACGATAAGTATTCGTGGCGATACCATAACTTTAATTATTTACCTAATGAATATTCACGTAAGATGACATCATGAATATTAATTAGATGAAGCCTTATAATGGTATATGAACACAGGACACTTTGATCAGGGCAGAAACTGTATTATTGTATAAACTAACAGAGCAGACCCTAATTAGACGGCTCCTATAGGAGCTGTCTGATCTGTGTCTTCTCTGTTTGCGATGATGTGAAAAAGAGTCACTTTACGGTAAAAGTTTAAAGTTATACACACGTGAAAATGAAATACATGTAATAAGGTATTATATTGTGTTTTGCGTGGTTCGTACATTTGCCAAATTGAATGAAGATTGGAATTGAGCAAAGGCGAATACTTTTGAAACAGAAGCCTTGAAATAATATCTAGACATTTAGCTGATTATGTATGTCTCACCGCGTCAGATATATTATTTTATCTTACCCTATGCGCGTGAAAAATCTCCAAACAGTTTAGAGTAGAATATGTCCTAAGGAGACATTCATGTATTGAACACAGGAGTCTTAAAAAAGAGAGTGTTCCTCTAATATGAGCTTCCTGCATTAGTTTTGACCCGTATTAAGCTACCACCTGCCTTAAATAACCATAATAAGGCCTCCCTTTGTCTTTAATGTTTGGAAAAACGACACCCCCTGATAATCTGGTTTATTTATTGTTTATTTCTAAATGGCAATATTTTCTTTTGTTTTGTTTGCTTTCAAGGAATTTCGCGCGGGAAGGGGTTTACTACTCAGATCCAGCGTGAGTATCCACGTACATTTACTTATAAAATAAGTTTAATACGACTATATGTGCCAAATGTAAGACAGGCAGGTCCTAGATGATCCCTTTGACCAGGTATACACTGTCATTCAAAATGCGCTAGCAGATTTAAGCTTTTCATGTTGTAGGTTTGCTAGTGGAATTTGAAAGATCTGTTTCATTTACTTTCTGAAATGGCTACAATGTTCCACCTTCTATATTTCTATAAATATGTTGTCCATGAATATCCAGTATGTATTGAAATTTTGAATAAACATATAACAGTGAAATGGTTAAGAGTGGAGCAATGCTTTTATCACGAATATTCAGTATTCAAAGAATTTGGCATTTAAATACGATATATGAAATAAATTGTCTTTGGTTAGAATATCGTCTCACCGTTTTGTAACTTATACGCATACAGAGGTCCAGATAAGAGGGGTATATTAAAGCATTTTTAGGCATAACTCCTTTATTTCTCCACCAAACCCCATGTTGTGACAACTCTTTAGAACGTCTCTTCGGGTGGAGAAATGAGGATTTTAGTATTTGAGTACGCTCATTTATCTATTGCTCTGCTCATATATTACATTTCGCTAAATACACCATTATTGCCAAACGGTTTGGATACTGATAGAATGCTCAGTAAATCGACGTCTTTGCAAACATAACAGGCCCAGACCAGACAGCTTCTGTAGGAGTTGTCGGATGAGGGTCTTCTCTGTTTTCTCATACCGGTATGTTACTGATTGCCCAATGATTGGCAAGAAACGTCCTGTTTATTTTTAATGCTATAGAAGTTAAATGTATTGATATTCAAAATGGGTGGAGTTTGACGTGAATTTTTGGGTGAAGTACTTAAAACATTAAAATCCTACGTTATGTATAATATTCTCAACTTAACCCATATATTTTAAGTGCACTTGTCCAAATGTGTAGTATTTGTCAATGTAGTTGTTATTTGAAGTGGCGTTTCTCTAAGATAAGACTTTCTTTTTGCAGATGTGTCGTTTGGAAAATAGTTTGCGTGGTAAACAATACAGACCTAGATCAGACGTCTCTTTAACGAGCCATCTATTTTTGTTCAACACGGTTAACACACAAATCGGTTAACTCTTTCGCTGCTAATGTCGCATCTGCGATAACCTATGCAAACAGTTTGGATCCAGATGAGACGCTGAGTAGCACGGGGTCTCATCAGGATACAGACTGTTGTTTACCTTATGTGCTTTGAAACACAAATGGAGAAATATAAACAAATGAAAATCTGAAGTCCAGATAAGATGCCTAAATTAAAATGTTTTCAAGAATAGCATAATTATTTCTCCATCAAACTCTGTATTGTGACTACTCGTTAGATTCGTTAGATATAGTTAGAGTGGCCACATCATAGGGTTTGATGGAGGGAGAACTCACGCTTTTAGCTTTTGAGTACGCACCTTTATCTGTTGCTCTGGAACATTGTAGCTGACGAAATATGACAATATTTAACATCGATATAGTTAAATTGCCGACATCAGTACTGAAAGGTTCCTTGCTAATAGTGTAGACCCAAAAGGAGTCACCTCATTGAACCATGGTGTCTGATAACGCTAAAACATATATCTAGCGACTGATTATTGAAGTATTGTAACTCTGTTAATGGGCTTTATAGAAAGAGAAGGGGAGATTAAACCACCGAACATTTTAGCAGATGGCCAGTTTCGCAGACGGCAATATTTGGCAGCGAAAGAGCAGAAGATAAGTGATGTCTTTCAAACATTTATTCCGTCATATCTCCTTTTACCCTTTACTCTATAAATATTCATATAAGACACACAGATGTCACGAATACTAATTAACTGAATCTTATAATGACACAATGAAACAAGGGGAATTTTATCAGGACAGTTACTGTAGAATCAGCTTTGGTGCATATAAAACGTTTTGAGCCCAAGTACGGTTTCGTGCTGAAGCATTTTCCCGGTCATGTTTTTAAGTGTACACTGTTTGGAGTACATATAGCTTGAAATTATACTCAAGCATCATATTGGTCAGATTTTGACTATGTCCCGATGTGATTTCCTGTTCAGAGTCAAAAGGTGTTATAGGCAGCAGGGCTGATCTATGCCATGAGTTAACAGAGCAGACCATGGTCATAAGGCTCTTACCGGAGTCATCTGATCTAGGTCTGCTCTATTTACAAAGGCATAGAAAGATATATTTCTAGAGTGAAGGGTTAAACCCTATATGCTGACCACTCTTTAGACTCGTCTCTACATACATATATATGCAGTAAAACCCCTCTAATGCGACCAGCACAAAGGGGCATATTTCACAGTAGCAGAGGTAGGTGGTAGCTTAATGCAGGACGAAAGTTATGCAGAAAGTTCCTATATGAGCTTTCTGCATAATTTTCTTCCTGCATTAAGCAACCACCTGCTTATAAAGACATATATGTTTATTCATTAAGTGGTCGCATTAGAGGGTTTCTGCTGTATAGGGATTGGTGGAGTAGTAAAGTCTGAACTAGTAAAGGAGGTATTAGATGTACGCATCTGAACTAGTAAAGGAGCTATTAGATGTACGCATCTGAACTAGTAAAGGAGCTATTAGATGTACGCATCTGAACTAGTAAAGGAGCTATTAGATGTACGCATCTGAACTAGTAAAGGAGCTATTAGATGTACGCATCTGAACTAGGATTCTGGAGACAACTACATCCAGATTGCAATCCTAAAAAGTGCAATTGTAACTTTTAACTATTTACTTAATAAAGAGACAGTTTCACGCCTTTTCGAACAGTGTAGACTCAGATCAGATATTATAAATGATTCTACAGTTTCTGCCATGGCCAGCATTTACTGTGTTCATATGCCATTAAAAAGTAAATCAATATTCATGATATCAATAAATTGGACATTTGCCTCCTTAATACAGCGTTAGAAATAGAAAAAGTAATTAAAAAATGTATGTATTTTACCTTTGTCATGTGTTGTGAAAGAAGCTTTTCCAACTCTCAAGCATCTTCCCTCTGTGAAAAACAAGAGTTGCTCAGATTTAGTCCTGGCCCAATTTTGACCACATTCAGTTTGATCAAGTTGTTGAGAAATGAAATATTGACGAAACAACGAACAGTTTGGATCCTGATGAGATGCAGAATAAATCAACGTCTCATCTGGATACAAGCCGTTTACAAATGCTTGTCAGTTCAGGAATAGCGGGTTGAAGACCTGCGTGTTAACCCTTCGCTTGCTATTCACGTCAATATATCTACCTGTAAATTGTGAAGACCCAGATGAGACAGCTCCTGCATGAGCCGTCTCATCAGGGTCTGTACTATTTACAAGTTGATTGTGCAACCAGTGCACTCTACAGCAGTGATTGCACAGCGAAATACTTGTACACAGTGAAGATATATGTAATTATACAACAGGACATAGGTAAAGGAGAAGTGTATTTTAAAATTCAGCAAGAGAAGTGTTAATTAACAGAGCTACAGATAAAGGAGCGTACCTGAATACTAACCTCGTCTTTTTTCCACCAATCCCTATACTGTGACCACTCTCTTCGAGACGATTCTAAAGAGTGGTCACAGTAATGGGTTTGATGGAGAAATAAAGGATGAGTTATTAATATAAATTTACGCATGTTGCTCTGCATTTGTATTGTATTTGACTGGTCAATTTACTAACGATGTTTTACTGTAATGTATCAAACTAGCGGCGACTGTAAACAATTTGTAAACTATGTCATCATTCAAAATTACAATTTTACGTATTCGTTATGAATGCAGTAAAACGCCTTTAAACTTGAGGTTTAGTAAAGAATTTAGATATTTCAAGCCTGGTAACTGCTTTATGCTTGATGAAAGTCCAGTATTAAGTCGTCACCTGTTATATAGACCGGTATTGCTATTGCTTCGAAAGACAAAGAAACAGAATTAAAACCTCGGGGCCTGGACTTTAATACAGTTCACCCTCTCTAGAGCAATCACTAACAGGGGTAAAATCTAGGTTTCAAGGAAGATGACAGCTAAATACAAGACGAACGTTATATAAGCTCCGTTAGGGACCTTTCTGCATTAAGTATTTCGTCCTGCGTATAGTAACTACCTGCTTTTAACCCTTTCCCTGTTCTATATTTATTCCAAATTTCAATACCTATTGAATATTCATTAACAAAATAGTTATAAAGAAATATCGAAGGTGCAACATTGTAGACATTTTAGAAGGCAAATAAACTGATCTATCAAATACTATTAGCAAACAGAGCAGACCCTGATCAGACGGCTCCTCTAGGAGCCGTCTGATATGAGTCTACTCTGTTTGCAAATGCGTGAAAACACGTTTACATGAGGGAAAGGGTTAAAGACATCTAATTTAAGTTTATTCTCTGAGTCGTCACTTTAGCAGAGATGCAAGTGGTAGCTTAATACAAGACAAAGGTAATGCAGAATGCTTTCTGCATTACTTTTGTCCTGAATTAAGCTACCACCTGCTTATAAAGACACCCATGTTTATCCATTAAGTGGTCGCATTAGAGCGGTTCTACTGTATATCTATATCACTCCATGAGGAAACAGAGCAGACCGTAATCAGGTAGTAATCTGAATGATATGGGATATCATTTGCACAAGCATAGTTACAGTAAATTTAACCACACTTCACTGTGAAATGTTATTATAACCAGCCGAAGGGGAGGGTCGTAACATTGTTGGCGGATTGTCTGATCAGGGTCTTCTCTGTTTGCTTATAAAGAATTGATTATAAAGGTCAGTTAGTCCTTTGTTCATATGCTGACATGAGCATTCAGCTGTCTAATATTTATATAGACACTATTTCTTACACGAATATTCCCTGAACAAGGGGAGTGAACTACGCACTGTTACTTTTAAGATAAACACAGACTTGAGTGTTACTTTTAAAATAACCCCAGTTTTACGATTAAGATAAACGTATTTTGAGACGTACCGTATAACGGGTTATTTTTACTGCTGTAAAAGTTTACGGATTTGGGGCAAAAACACATGATTTGATTTTATATGACTTTTATTTTTACGAATCCATGAAGACACGTAAAATATTAGCTCATCAAAAGTTTACATCATTAAAAATTCACAATAAATAGTTTGGTTAATACAAAGTCATCTGTATGTCGTAGTTTGATAAGCGTTCACACCTACCACGGTAACCGTGCAGCAAACACATGTACCTATCGCCCTGGGCATCAAACAACATAATTAACGTAATTGACCGTGTTGTACTACATGTACAAATTTATCCCAATGTTTGTTATGGTCCAGTGTTCTGCCAACGACGACTTCTGCCGCAGAAATGAAGTTGGTAAATAAAATATACGTTATGAGCGCCATGAAAATGGTCGGATGAGTCCAAAAGCAATAGGGACGAAACTGATACAGGAATGGTACCCCGCTTTATCAGACAAATTCAGTAGGTGACTGAAACCAGCTACAATATCGTAATCAGTTAGTAACCGTGTATCTGATTGGATGATTGTCTCATTTCCTCTCGTATGTTTTGATTTCGGCCAATAGAAACGTTTGTCAGATAATGTGTTGTTTCTTCATATTTTGTGTTGATGCTGATAGCCTATTACACAATGCACTGAAACACCTGTACACTACATGCATAGGTATTAACAATAACACGGCGCTCTAGTGTATCGGAAGATAAGAGTGACTTTGATAAGATTACCCTGCTTACGGTTAAATTCAAATGCTAGATACTAGATCTTTTTACCGGAGTTTACGCGGCGAAAATATATGAGGAATATTTTTACGAAAATGACATTGGTCGTAAAAATAAGTAAAAATTAGCAGCAGGTAAAAATAACCCGTTATACGGTATGTAGTTTTGAGAAATACACAGTTTTGAGATAATTGTCATGTTGAATAAAAAGTGGTTTTGAGATAAAAGTAGTGTTGAAATAAACGTAGGGTTGAGATAGACATAGTTATGAGATAAACATAATGTTGAGGTAAAAGTAGTTAAAGCATTGAACCAATATTGACAGAAAGGTAGAAATATTGACTTCATGAATATAAATTAGATAATGTCATATGAACACAAGTATTTTTGGCCATGGCAGAAACTGTTGAATCAAATCTATATTATTTGGAATGTATTTTATAAGCAAACAGAATAGACCCTGATCAGATGTGTACTACACGAGTCGCGGGCTCACTTTATTTGTAAAGGCATCAAGAGGTGTCTATAACAGGTAACAGGTTTATGTACTACGAAACACATATCTGTGGTTTATATTTTAATACACAATGTTCATAAATGTATCTCACAAACATATACAGTAAAACCCTTTAGACCGGACGTTAACTTTAGTGTAATTATCGGTCTTAGAGACAGATGGCAGCTTAATACAGGGTGACATTCATGCAGATGGCTCCTCTATGAGCTTTCTGATGGACTTTCATCTTGCATTCAGCAGACATCTACCTAAAATAATCTAAATTCTTCTCTACTAGAGTTCCGGTTTAGAGGGGTTTCACTGCATAATTACACACGATAACCGATGCATTAACCCTTCGCTTGCTATTCACGTCAATATACCTACCTATAAATAGTGAAGACCCAGATGAGACAGCTCCTGCAGGAGCTGTCTCATCAGGGTCTGCACTATTTACAAATTGATTGTGCAACCGGTGCACTCCGCAGCAGTCATTGCACAGCGAAATACTTGTACACAGTGAAGATATATGTAAATATATAACAGGACATTGGTAAAGAAGAAGACATGTATTTTAAAATTCAGCAAGCGAAAGGTTAAGTAGTTTTGCCCTTTCAACTACAATTGCTGAGTAGATTGAAGAGGGGTTAAGATTATTTTATATATAAGTACATGTTTTTGTACATTGTATTTCAGAAAATACAGGGTTCCACAAGTTTAGGGTTCCACTCGTATAACAGTTAGGGATTATATCGAAAGCGATACGTTTATTGAGATACTCTCTATATGTTAATAATGATCTGTGACATGCTCTTCAAAAGTGAAGTACTGCATGTACGAAGTAGAGATATTGCAAGGAGATACACATTCGTTCAAGGTCTTCAGTATCTATCCCACATTAACCATTTCCTCATGAATATTCATGTAAGAAATAATATATTCACGTCAGAAATAATAACGGTATGAATATCAGTTAGATTAATTTGTTAAAATAGCACATGGACACGTGCATTTTTAGTCATGGCAGAAACTGTAAAATCATATCTATATTATATCATAAGCAAACAGAGCAGTCCCAGATAAGGAGACGTCTGATCTGTGTCTACTCAGTTCGTAAATGCGTAGAAAGGCGTATTTAAACTTTAAAGGGTTAACATATTTATACATGAAAGTTATTTCGGGACATTTAGCAGTTGGACAATGGAACTGTCCATTGCGCACTGGCATTTCGCAATCCATACGTCTACATCTACACCAAGGCAGTGTCAAACAGAGAAGACGAAACGGACGTAAACAATTCCCACCGATAACTCTTTCGCTACCAATGTCGCATCTGTGATTACCTAGATGCGAACAGTTTGGAACAAATGAGACGCCGAGTAACTCGGCGTCTCATCTGGATCCAAACTGTTTGTTTCTGTGACTGTTTTTGAAAAATAAAAAAGAAAAAGAAAAAACGTTATCAGACGACATAATTTCGCAGCGGAAGTGTTAAAGCATTCCTCATTACGTTTGATAAAATAAAAATACGATTATTGCCGCTAACCAAGTGGCTTATGGTTGTAAATCTTTGACAACTTATACGCAGATAATTGGTCCAAAGATAGAATCAGCAAACAACATGGTGTTTCAACAGGACAAAACCATCCTAAATCTTAATCTTTCACTGTCAATGCCGGATCTGTGATTACCTATGCAAACAGTTTGAATCCAGATGAGACGCCGAGTAACTCGGCGTCTCATCAGGATCCAAACTGTTTGTTACTGTTACTTTGTTTTTGAAACAAAAATGTAGAAAATCAAAAGAATGAAAATTTGTAGCAGACGACAGAGTTTGGCAGCGAAAGGGTTAATCCTTTCACTGTCAGCAGTGTCAAATACTAGTTTGGATCCTGATGATACACCGGCGTCTTGTCTGGATCCAAACTGTTTGCATATGATATCACAGAGTAAGGGGTTACAGAACAAACGTCTGTTTAATGTTTTTACATTTACATGATAAATACACATATTTGCGTATTTACAAAACACTTGACCCATATCAGATAACATTGGTCTGATTTTACAGTTCCTTCCATGTCCATGGTTTTCATATGCTATTATAAATTAAGCTAATCAATATTCATATATGCTTACTTCTTACACGATTATTCATTAAGTTTTTTTTTACATTACATGTCAATGTTGCAAGTTTTGCAGCTACTATATTGTCCAATTAAATTAAGGTTTAACTCAGACAGTTACGTCTGCAAAATATCGCTAGCTTCTAAGTTCAATGTACATGCACAACATTCTAGCATTTTATTCAAAATTACGATTGGTGTGTGAAACACTGTGCATTCTGGTGAGACGCTGAGATGCTCATCCTTGTATCACCGTGTTCAAAACTCGTTTGCAATGGCTATAACAAACTAGTCATTGTTAACATTTTGTTCATTATTATCCATGTAAGAAATATTAACATCATGGATATCTATAAGCTGACATTAACAAGTAGCATATGAACACATGATGTTTTGGCTATGACAGAACCTATAGAGTCAGATTTATATAGATCCTTCATCAATTATCCCTTCGCTTGCTGTTCACGTCACTATACCTACCTGTAAATAGTGAAGACCCAGATGAGACAGCTCCTGCAGGAGCTGTCTCATCAGGGTCTGCACTATTTACAAGTTGATTGAGCAACCAGTGCACTCCAGAGCAGTAATTGCACAAGATATATGTAATTATACAACATGGTTTGGGTAAAGAAGGAGAAATGTGTTTTAAATTCAGCAAGAGAAGTGTTATAGCAGAAGCTGCTCAGATGACTTGTACACGACTTCTCTGTTTGCAAATGTGTTAAATGGCTGAGGTTGAGTAAAGGGTACGATAATAAGCAATATATCAATCTAGCACCAGCCAGGAGACCAGTATCCTCCATAATGTTCTGGTTGAGACGCAGGATCAACATGAAGGTTCTTTGGTGGGACCAACACTTTCCTATATTCGTCTAACTTGTCCTTCAGTTTCTTGACGATGTCAGGGTACTTGTCTGAAATGTCATTGTGTTCAGTGGGATCGTTGCGTAAATCAAACAGATGATCATTTATTTCCAAATCAGTCTCAGGATATACTTCGTCGATGCTAGCGCGGTCTTTGCTAATTTCTGGTGGTTTATACCAGTTGGGAAAAGGCCCAGGAAAGCCTTGTGTTAATTTATAATATCCAACTCTTATGGCCGCATGTCCTTGTTGTGCAAGGATAGCATTGTCTAGGTTATACACAAGTTCCGTTCGTTTCGACTCACCGCCGGTTTGTATAGCGCTCCATTGATTGAAACCGTCCATTTCTGCTGTTGTCTTTCCGTCAGCTGCTGCAATAATAGTCGGATGCCAGTCAACGGCGTGCATCAAGCCGTCGTATGTATAGCCGGTCTTTTTCAGACCAGAGCCGTGAATAAAGGCCGCTGCCCTGGTCCCACCTTCAAATATTGTCGATTTTGCGCCTCGAAGAGGATAGTTGTTGCCACCCTGATTTGGCATCCCTCCGTTATCGGATGTGAATATAATCAGAGTGTCTTCCATTAGTCCTGCATTCTCCAGAGCACGTGTGACATTGCCAATGGCTTCATCCAAGGCTGATACCATCCCACAGTACTGACGGCGTTGCTGATCTTCAATGTTCGGGTACATATTTTCATACCTTTTTGGTACCTGGACAGGACTGTGAACGGATTGGAAAGGCAAGTATAGAAACAGCGGCACACTCTTGTTATGTTGGTAAACAATGTCAACGGCGCGTGCTGAAAATACTTCAGCAGAATAAGCTTCGTTCAAAGCAGGTTTTTCGCCATCGCGAAAGTCGATACCTTTTTGAATAACCTTGGTGTAGTAGTCTTCCTGTCCGTTGTAATATCCCAAAAAAGTGTCGAAGCCGCGATATGTAGGCGTGCAGTTCCAGTTACATGACCCTAGATGCCATTTGCCGACGATATGTGTGGCGTAGCCTAACGTTTTAAGCCTCTCCGGTAGGAACGTTAGGTTAAGGGGCGAGCACTCTGCTTTATTCGGCTGTATTACTCCACGTTGAAGTCCGGATTTAAATGGGTAAACACCGGTCATGAAAGAATGTCGAGACGGCGTGCAAACTGGCTGTACATATGAGCTGTTAAGGATAACACCATTTGTAGCCAGTTTGTCAATGTTTGGTGTTATTATATCTTTGTTGTGAAATCCAACATCATTCCACCCTAAGTCATCCGCAACGATGAAAACTATATGGCGTTTTGCTTCAGCTAGATTGGTCAAAGCGATGACGGCAACCAACATACACGCCGGAAGCTCTTGCATATTTGATTCTTCTTCAAATTATATGGACTGAATCTATTACAAAGAGAAAGACAGTGAAATAATTTATATGTACATGTACATTGTATATGTATTACAATATCTTGATACGCATATTTGTTTTATGATGTTTTCTTCCTGTTTCTAGATACAAATGGAACAAGCGTTTTCCTTGAAGAAATTGCATACCACGAAAGAAATAGAGTATAGAGTAACTAAAGAAATGGGCTTGACTAGAACATGAAAGTTTGTGCCAAAGACATTTAAAAATCAAACGTATTTTCGTAACTGGCAGTGTTTAATATGTATGGCATATGCATTCTGTGGCCCCATTAGTTGTCTGCCTTTAAATCGAGAGGTTAATTCATTGCTCCACAGTGAATACTTGCACATCCCCGTTTTGTATTAGATGCAATTCCTGAGTTTATAAAGGCATGTTTGTCTGGTATCCAGTACTCTTTTTAAAAATCCAATTATATTTACAATTTCAACACGGGACATGCATGGACATTCATTTTTCAAACAGTGTGGCCAGGATCAGAGGGCTCATAGAAAAGCCCTTAGAGAAGCCCACAGTCAAGCCCACAGTCTGCACTGTTTGTTTGCACGTTTAAGCTTTTCATACGAAGTGGAATCTCTCGTTAAACACTGAAGTGCTCTACATCTTAAATTGAAAGGTGTTGACCTTAGTAAAGATATCTGTATTGTAGTATAAACCAAATCCTTCGGATGAAACTTTATAAATCGATGTCGGGATGCACCAGTGCAGTACACTTGGCATCCAAAATAACCAGAGCAATTCTATCGATAATAACTTAAGAGTAAGGCATAGCACCCGTCGGGTTTCCTTTTATCCGCCCCATCCAACTCTGGGGCGTCCAATTAGCCCATAGTTGGCAGAAACACAAACAAACAACATTGTGATAAAAGTTTTATCTCAGCGTATGTTTTATGCAATAAAGAAATCGAAATTTGAAAAGCGTCATCTGGACATTAGTAATATGTAGAAACGCATTAGTCAGTTGTGATAACCACTGAACACTGACAATTAGTGAATTCAAAAAAATAGTATTTACAAATTTTAGTAAATCTAATTTATGTGTTTTTGTATATTTCTAAGTCAAATCCTATCCTGTTGGTACTCGTTAGAAGTGCCTCTCTGAGCCGACTCTAACGGGTACAGAAAAGAGAGGGTTTAGTTGATAGATATGTTGATAGATTTTTTCTATAGTTCCGAATGCTATATACGGGCCCAATACGCGACTGTGTGCTGCTGTTCTGGTGTTGCTTGTGCGGACATTTGAACATTGTAAAGGAGAGACACTTAAAGTGATATAAACTGTCTGATCAAGATCTGCTCTGATTGCTTATAAAATAATAAAAACCTGAATTTACATGTTCCAACATGTGGTAATATGAACTATGACTCCAGACTGACAAAACTGTTATTTTTTTGACAACAAAGGACCAATGCCAGTGTACGTGCTACTTGCAGGTCCGCATTTACTGGTGATACTAAATATTTGCACAAAGATTCAAAGAAACTACAGACCGTTTCTGAGATATGACGCATAGAGATCGGGACTGACATCATCATCATTGATTAGCATCATCATCATCATCACAATCACCATCAACAACAACAACAACAACAACAACAACAACAACAACAACAACAACAGCAGCAGCGGCAGCATCAGCAGCAGCAACAACAACAACAACAACAACAACAACAATAAAAGCAATAATAATTATGATAATAATAATATAAATGTCGAGTGCTTGCAAGCCTTGCAATATATCAAACACTATTTAACATACTCTTACCTTGTCGTCTGAAGTGGACCCTAGAGATGATCGTTTCAACGCTTGCCACTCTTATTTATAAATGTCCAGGGTAGATATGGTTCATCCTATATACCGGGTAACTGGTTAAACTGTGCCCGTACCTGATCTGGGACTATCCTGTTTCAAATTCGTTAACATGCGTATCTCTGACGCTAAGTGTTAAACTGTGGGCCAGTTTAAGTGTACGATCTTTATCAATGTTACTGTAAGTAGTCATAGCAGGTTCACATGACTATTAGTGTACGTTAGACGTATACGTTCTTTTTCACATACATATATGCAAGGAAATTATGTTCAACATACCCGGTTTAAGATGTGGCACAGTTTATCATTGGGGATACCCGTGATTGAAACATATGCAACGATGTATGGTACGACGACATGCTACATTTAGGCAAACACGCTGATAAATATTGTGCACTGTTGAATGACTCGCGGTGTAATATTCCTCTCTTTACTTGAGGAAATAGCATCATTAACTGAATTGGTTTCATAGTTGGCCTTGGTAAAATCTGTAGACAAAGGTATATACAATGAATATTAGAGCAAATGGTGATCAGACAGATCCCACAGGAGCTGTCTATTCTAGGTCTACTTTTCTTGCAAAACTACAGTAAAGTATCTCTAATACTACCACTCAAAAGAAGTATAAATCTGGATATTTAAAACAGGTGGTAGCTTAATGTAGGACAAAAAATTTTTGTCCTGCATTTGAAGTTACCCCTGTTTTAAAAACGCAGAATTGTACTTCTTCTGAATGGTCGTATTAATGCGACTCTGCTATACTTGTAAATAGTCGGGATGGTTTACTTTCCCATTTAGAAGTACAACACTGTCTTGTGGTCTATAAATCAGTGCACTATTCTTAAAATAAGATCTATTCATTTTAAAAACAAAACATGAAAATAAAACGGAAAGTATTTTCGTTTATTACTAAACTACTATGTGAGGGATGTTTCGAACACGATGTGTACGGCGTATAAAATACATCCAATAACTGCTGTTAACCATTAACCGCGAGCTTTGATATATTGGCGCTCTCTACAAAGTTGGCAAGGGGACAATAATCTTTTAACGTATATTTGATCGACACATTAACCCATTACCTCATAGGCTATTTTTAGATTTAACCTCTTTGAATAAATCTACAGAAAAGGAGCACTAGAGAAAAGGAAAATTTGAGAATTTTGTGGTTTAAACCATTGTGATAAATAGAGCATTTGCTCCTATAGGAGCAAATGCTCAATTTATCACAATGATTTCACAAAGTCGTCAATATGAGGGAATGGGTTAAACCCGATTTAAATCGATCACGCGATGTATTGATGACGGACCAGAAATAGTCTGATCAGATTCTGCTCTGTTTGCTTATTCTACAGACCTGATTCTACAGTTTCTACTAATAGCCAAGCATCATGTGGTCATATGCCACTGTAAAATTAACTATAAACATTCTTGGTGTCATTAAATCTTACATCAATATTCATCAGATAAAGGGTTAAAATCGCGGTCGATGTTGCCTCTCGTCAAATAGCGAATAAACATTTATGGTGTTATTATTTCTTACATGAATATTAATCAGATAAAGGGTTAAAATCCCGGGCGGTTTTGCCACTCGACAAATAGTGTTATCCGCGGCCTGACTCGTATTTACAAGTAGATTGGATCCAGATGAGAAGCCGAGTAACTCTTGGAATAAGAGGTTTATATTAAAAGGTCAACCCATATTGCTGTTGTCGTTTATTAAGCCACCATCCGCTGCACTTTTAACCCAGTCGAATGCTGAATCATCTAAGTGGAATGGTCCATCATTGTACGTTGAGTATGTGAGGCATTTATCACTGTACGTTGAGTATGTGAGGCCTTTATCATTGTACGTTGAGTATGTGAGGCCTTTATCACTGTACGTTGAGTATGTGAGACATTTATCATTGTATGTTGAGTATGTGAGGCCTTTATCATTGTACGTTGAGTATATGAGACCTTTATCATTATACGTTGAGCATGTGAGGCCTTTATCATTGTACGTTGAGTATGTGAGGCCTTTATCATTGTACGTCGAGTATGTGAGGCCTTTATCATTGTACGTTGAGTATATGAGGCCTTTATCATTGTACGTTGAGTATGTGAGGCCTTTATCATTGTACGCCGAGTATGTGAGGCCTTTATCATTGTACGTTGTGTATGTGAGGCCTTTATCATTACATGTTGAGTATGTGAGGCCTTTATCATTGTACGTTGAGTATGTGAGGCCTTTATCATTGTACGTTGAGTATGTGAGGCATCTCTCATTGTATGTTCAGAATGTGAGACATTTATCATTGTACGTTCAGTATGTGAGGCCTTTATCATTAGAGGGTTAATACACGTTTTTTTTCGGGCAATAACATCTGCAGTGTCCCGAGGGACTGTTGTTGTCCCGAGCCCGAAGGGCGAGGGCAACAACAGTCCCAAGGGACACTGCAGATGTTATTGCCCGAAAACACGTGTATTAACACTATTCTTGCATAGAACAAAAAACTGCTTTCCTGTGTTCATTTAATCGGTTGAAATACAACCCAAACAATTCACTACTTCTTTGACGGTTCACTCGATTTATACTGTTACCGGGGCAGTGTTTTGTTTTGTATTTGACGTCATTTCATCAGTCAATTGAAGGTGCCATTTTATGTAAGTGCGAAATACGCAAGGGACAGCTAGATATGTCTAGATGTTAATATTTAATGCTTAAAGGACATATATTTAGCACTGTGAGTACATACCTATTACATGTATCTAACATATCTAGTTTTCAGTTAATTTAGGAGTCCCCATTAGGTTAAATACCTACTGTACCAGTTACAAACATGTTTTCAATCGTGTAAACTCAAGGACAGCAGTAAAAAGTAGGTCACTGTAAGCGAACTATAGATTGTACCTTTTACAACGAATATAATTTAATACATCTACTACTAGGAAATGCCCCAAAGCCTCTAAAATATGTGCATCGTTCGCCTATCTTCAGCACAAATGCTATAAATTACAAAGTCGAAAACAGTCTATGTTACGTCATTGATGACGAACCATACAGTACAATAAGTGACTAGTTGGTTGGTCACATGATTGCTACCATTGTTTACGTTAGGCCCCGTAAAGGTATAACTAAAACCGGGCAACAACAGCGCGTGTGCACGAGAATCGCCTTGTTAATACACGGTTAATCGGGACTACAACAGCATGTTTTATGCAAGAATGTACGTTGAGTATGTGAGGCATTTATCATTGTACGTTGAGTACGTGAGGCATTTATCATTGTACGTAATAGATACAGTACGAGTCTTACTACCAAAGTGTCTTCTTACAACCGTTATCAGGACAGTTTGTTCGCATGACTGAAGACGTGTCCGAGGCGTAGCCGAGGACACTTGTCTGAGGTCATGCGAACAAACTGTCCTGATAACGGTTGTAAGAAGACACTTTGGTAGTAAGACGAGTACATGTATCTTACTTGTACGACAGTACGTTGTAGACTTTTAATTTTGATTAATATTTCACAAATGAGTACAAAATGTTTTCCCCTTGATTCACCCAATTCAAATCCTAGGTAGATAGGTTTTAACCACAAGAATCACGTGCGTACAAAAGTGTCCACTTACAACCGTTATCAGGACACTTTTTCAATAGCTTTGCTGGGGGTCTGTCGTACAAGTTCTGTATGAAAGGCAAATTTATCTTTTCTAGAAGATTGTGAATAACGAGAATAACAAACAGTGAATACATGCACTGTTTGTTATTCTCGTTAATCACAATCTTCTAGAAAAGACCCCACCAGGAACCACCTGGGTCTACACTTTTTACAAATATCAGTACACTTCTTTCCCACAATACAATTGTTACACACTTGATGCACACTTTAGTGTACTCATAGTTTCGTGTTTTTCTTTTTCAAAATACAAGGTAAAATAACTACAGCCAGAGTGACAAACACTTTGGATTCTTATGGGACACTGAAAAAGTTGACGCCTGATTTCTCTTCGGATCTATAAAGTAACAACAAACGCATGATTGGATTCTTATCTATTTATCTGATTAATTTTATAACCCTTTACCTCATGATTCGCATTTTTGACGCCTTTGCAAACATAATAGACTTAGAATTTCGGTTCACTGGGGGTTTACTGTATATACAGATTGCCGTGACCACCAAAAACGACAAAGATCAAAACCACCTCGTGTTTTACCCTTTAGCCCTTATGCCCATGTGTAACTAGCGTAACTCAGTGGTGTCGATATTACATTTTAACATCTTGAATATAACACACGTGACTGTATCGTGTCGACATTATCCCTAAACCTCATGAGTATCCTAGTAAGAAATAATGACGTGATGACTATTATTTAGACACATTTCCATGTCGTATTAATCCTTCGCTTGATGAATTTTAAAATACATCTCTCCTTCTTTACCCATGCCCTGTTGTATAATTACATATATCTTCATTGTGTACAAGTATATCGCTGCGCAATCACTGCTGTGGAGTGCACTGGTTGCACAATCAACTTGTAAATAGTGCAGACCCTGACGAGACAGCTCCTGCAGGAGCTGTCTCATCTGGGTCTTCACTATTTACAGGTATGTATATTGACGTGAATAGCAAGCGAAGGGTTAACATACAAATGTCTGCCATCACAGAAACTGTTGAATCATACAGTAAAACCTTTTTATAACGGCCGCTAAATTACATCAAATATTTTGTGTTTAAGACAGGTGGCTGCTTAAAGCAAAGTGAAAGTAAAATAGAACGCTCCTATAGGAGTGTTCTGCTTTACTTTCATCTTGCTTTAAGCAGCCACCTGTCCTAATTAACAACTAATTAACACAATTTAGTGGCCGTTATAGAGTGGTTTATTGTAATTGCATTCCATACGCACGCAGAGCAGACTCTGATCAGACGGCTCCTGTAGAAGCTGTCTAATCTGGGTCTTCTCTGTTTGCAAAGGTGTTACAATCCGTACCTATGGATTATATAGTTACTATCTAGTTTATATGACAGCAAGGTGGTTGGTTAAGATCTTTTTGTCCTCCTTTCAACTTTAACTAGAACAGGTTCCGCTGGTTTCAGAGTTATCACCCTTTGCACGGGCATCGGTACCTGAAAAAGAAACACTATCATTGGAAGACAAGCTTTCTTAACCCTTTCTGTGATATATATTTATTCCAAAATGCAGTACTTACTGAATAGTCATGGACAAACTAGTTTGAAAATTTGAAGACGGGTAACTCGACGTCTCAACATGACCCAAGCTGTTTGGCACTCGGTCAATAGTTTCGCACGCGTTCGATAGACTTGGAAGTACATGTAGTCCAAACTGCACCTTATCAAAGTCTTAGCAGATATCATTTGTTTACAGCGTGACAAGTGTTAACCCTCTGGTAATTGTATTAGTGTGGCACGGTATTGTCAAAGATTCAAAGTACTTACCTTTAGGCCCTTAGTCCTTGAGAACTTAAACCTCTGTAACAGGCTGGTCATGGTCATCTTTACCTCCATTAAGGCCAGTCTCATACCGATACAACCTCTCGGTCCAAGTCCAAATGGCATGAACGCATATGGGTCTAGATTGGCTTGGTTCTCAGGTGCGAACCTGTCCGAAATATAAATACAGTAAAACATATGGTCTGCCAAAGACAGAGTTAGTCTCACTGTAAGTGTCTACAATAAGTGGTATCTTAATGCTGGTAGAAAGTTATACCGGGCGCACATCTGTAAATTGCACTCGATACGGTAAAAAACCCTAATACAACCGCCGAAAAGAGATTTAACTGGTAACTTATTACTGGACGAAAGTTATGCAGACAACTCCTATAGGAACTTTATACAGTACTGTCATCCGGCTTTAAGCATCCACGTGCATTTATTTGTTAAGTGGTCGCGTTAGAGAGCTTCAAATGTATTTCCGTTTTGCATAAATAAGGCACCTGCTTTTAAAGATACTCATGTTTATTTATTTAGTGGTTGTTAAAGAGAAGATCTATTGTATGGACATTTCGTGTAATGCTTTGACCCTTTCGGTGACAATGGCAAATGCAAACCTTTAGGCTCCAGGTGAGACTTAGAATAACACGGTATCTCATCATGGTCCAAATTGTTTGTTACTGAGATTATATATTTTAAACAAAATATGAAGAAAAATATATACATGTGTATAAAAAATTGAAGCTAATCATCAGACCTAAACGTGTTTTCTGTTTTTGATAGTAATCTTCATTTCCTCGTATACCGACGTATTGTTAACCTTGTCCTGTTGAAAAAATAATATCCGCTTAACCTTTAGCCTGCTTTAGTGGGCGGATGAGTAAACAGTTTGGATCCAGATGAGACGCCGAGTAACTCGGATCTAAACTGTTTGAAACCCTGGTTGCATTTTGGTAGACACTAGACACTTTAATTATAATTTGAAATTTGAAAATGAAGTTGGTGAAGAATTCTGTAAATATATAATTTGTTCAGCAGACTAAAGGTTAAACTCTGATCTGTTACACTTTTCACTTTTTCAGCTTTTGGGAAACTATCGATAGTGTCATAGGCTAGGATGATACAAATGACGCCGAGTTACTCGACGTCTTATCTGGAACCTAACTGTTTGCAAATGTCAGCCAATTGGCGCTTAACCCTTCGCTTGCTGAATTTTAAAATACACTTGTCCTTCTTTACCCATGCCTTGTTGTATAATTACATATATCTTCACTGTGTACAAGTATATCGCTGTGCAATCACTGCTGTGGAGTGCACTGGTTGCACAATCAACTTGTAAATAGTGCAGACCCTGATGAGACAGCTCCTGCAGGAGCTGTCTCATCTGGGTCTTCACTATTTACAGGTATGTATATTGACGTGAATAGCAAGCGAAGGGTTAATAGACAACGTGTAGACCGAGTTATACCTTTCAGGGTTAAACTGTGTGGGATTTCCCCAGTATTCTGGCATGTAATGAAGAGCCAGAGGGGCCACCGTGCAGTCAAGCCCTTTGGTAATCTTGATTCCGTTGATTTCAGTATCTTCTTTGGCAGCCCTGTTGACCCTAAATGTCATATAATAAAATCTTAAGATTTCGACGTAGCCCTTTTTCAGTTTCAAATGTAGCGTAAAACCTCTCTATAACGGCCACTAAATTACATCAAGTATTTTGTGTTAAAGGCAGGTGGTTGCTTAAAACAAGGTGAAAGTAAAACAGAACGCTCCTATAGGAGCGTTCTGTTTTACGTTCAACTTGCTTTTAAGAGTGTTCTGTTTTACTTTAACCTTGCTTTAAGCAACGACCTGCCCTAAATACCAACTAATTAACACAATTTAGTGGCCGTCATAGAGAGGTTTTACTGTATAATAAGAGTGTCAAATAGTCTTATTTCGGTGAAAATACGGGTTACTAGGTGTCTCATCTAGATCGAACGTGTTTGCATAGGTAATTTTAGCCTTAATTCATTTATTGAGGTATATTATGCATTTTACAACGATATGAAGCATTCAATAACACTTAAAACTGTAAACGCTGACGTGTACGCAATACCTGATGGGCTACATTAATTTTCTATGGATCCGGTCCGTTCAATCTTTGAGAAACTATTGGCCCTTTCTCATACAGCTTTGGTCCCGATGAGACGCCAAATTAACCCTTACAGTGCGGGACACGAGTCATTAATGCCATTTGCAAATAATGTAGACCCAGATGAGAGGGCTCTCATTGAAGTCCTCTCATCAGGGCTTGCAGTGTTTGAAATGTTATAATTTTCTTTAAAAATCCCTATTATTCACCATAAGCTTGACCTGTTTGAATTTTTGAATAGTCCATTTGAAATTTTAGCGTTGTAAGGGTTAAGCAGTGCTTAGCAGGATAAGAGTTAATTGGTTCTATTCTATGTAATTTAGTACTTTTTCCAAGCCAACTTATTTCAGTGGATCATGTCTTAAGCGGTCATTAAAAATAAATCAAAATCTGGATTTATAAAACAGGTGGTAGCTTAATGCAGGCCAAAAGTGATACAGAAAGGTCCTATAGGAGCTTTCTGTATCACTTTTTGCCTGCATTTAGCAACAATCTGTTTTAACGCTTTCCCTGATATTGACGACTTTTAACGACTCTGTAAAAGTCACTTTGTGAAACCATTGTGATAAATAGAGCATTTGCTCCTATAGGAGCAAATGCTCTATTTATCACAATGGTTTCAAACTACAAAATTCTAATTTTTTCCTTTTCTCTAGTTAATGTTCCTTTTGGGTAGATTTATTCAAAGAGGTTGTATCTAAAATAGCCTATGAGGTAATGGGTTAAGACTCCTATGTTCCATAAATAAATGACCGCGTAAGACAGGTTCTACTAGATACAACGATTTACTACTTACCTAGCTGAGGGAGGGTGCATTCTAAGGGTCTCATTAACGACCATATCCATGTAAGTTAGTGTTGTCATGTTGTCATAACCCGGTGTTTCCTGCATATATTTTAAATACAGTAAACACTAACTAAACTGAAAGTCTAGTAGATAAGAATTTAGATAATTTAGGCAGATGGCTGCTTAATGCTGGGTGAATGTTACGCAGAAAGCTCCTAGAGCAGCTTTCTGTATGACTTTCTCCCTGCATTAAGCTGCCACATGTCACCAAGACCGATATTTATACTAAATTGAACGTCCGGTTTAGGTTTGTTTTACTGTGAACATCATTTAGGGTGCCACGTAATGATGAAATAAAACCGTAGTTTATTAACGAACAGTATTAGGGTATGAAATTAACTCACCAGAATAAAATCACTTAAAATTGCGAAACTTTGACATTAAAGTATTGACCTCGCCGATGTTACTTGGCAAATTCGTATGCGATTTTCAATCAAGCGTTTCAGAAACTATTGACCGAGTGTCAAACAGCGTGGATCCTGGTCAGAGGCTGAGTTAATCGGCGTTTAATCTGGATCCAATCTGACTGCACATATGAGTCAGTCACGTGTAGTGGCATAAAGATTAAACACTAAGGATGCTTTACTAAGCATTATTACTTACACTTCCAATCTTGTCGTCTATCTCATTGATCAGTTTGTCCTGACACGCGGGGTTTAGAACCAGCTCATACACCATCCATGTCAGCGTGGCAGCTGTAGTATCATACCCGGCAGTGATGAACATTACAGAGTTCATCACTATCTCTTCTTCAGTTAGACCTGTTAAACATGAAACCTCCATAAATACGCCTTACTATGCCTTTGCAAAGAGAGTAGACCCACATAAGACGGCTCTTATAGGAGCCGTCTGATCAGGGTCTGCTCTGTTTGCTTGAAATACAATGTAGGTATGGTTCTATACTTTCTGTCATGGCCAAAACTTCATGTGTCCATGTGCTTTTACAACAAAATAATCTAATTAATATTCATGACGTCATGTTTCCAGTCATGAATATTCATGGAAGAAAGGGTTAAGCA
Source organism: Azorinus chamasolen (assembly GCA_963576725.1). NCBI lineage: Eukaryota > Metazoa > Mollusca > Bivalvia > Cardiida > Solecurtidae > Azorinus > Azorinus chamasolen. Next base: position 85,888,502 of record OY755243.1, on the reverse strand, counting down.
TGGAACAAAATGAGACAGTGAAATGGGAAAACATACAATACAGAATACAATAAAACTCTTCTGAACCGATCTTTTAGTAGAAAAGAATTGATTTCTTTTAGGCAGGTGGTTGCTTAAAATTTCCCTGTTTTAATGTTTATATCAGAAATAACGACGTCACGAATATTTAGTAGGTGAATTTTTATAATGGTATATGCACACTAGGATTTTGATAGAGGTAGAAAATGTAGAGTCGGGTCTATTATAAATTTGTAAGCAAACACGGTAGACCTTGATCAGACGGCTACAATAGGAACTATCTGATCTTGGTCTACTGTATTTGCAAAGGCGTAAAAAGGCATTTATATAAGAGAAAGGGTTTAAATGCAGGGTGAAGATCATGTCGAAATCTCCCAGAAGAGCTTTTTGCAAGACCTTCAAATTCCATTGAGCTGTCAACGGCCATAAAGATCAGCATTGACACTGATTAAATGTCCGGTCTAGAGAGGATTTACTGTATATTATATTTGACATGACGAGAGGAAGAATCTTTGCCGGAACCGACTTCCATTTACTTCCAGATAGAAATTTAACTATCTCAAACATAGTTGATGTGGTACTCCATCCAGATTAAAAAACACTGAGAACTCTTAACAAATTAAAGTATTGGAAAACAAGTTCGTATGTGCTGATTATTAGTGGACCACACCGTTTTGCAAATACCAAACTGCCCATATGTCCCTTTACTCTATAGATACGCCTTTTAACGGCTTGCAATCGGAGTAGACCTAGATGAGAAGGCTCCAGTAGGAGCTGTTTAATCAGGGTCTGCACTGTTTGATTATGATATGTTATTGATCTGATTCTATAGTTTCAGTCATGATAAACAATCCAGGTTTTTTTAGTATGAAATTTAATTTAATAAATACATTTATAATATGATTATTTCTTACATGAATATTCATGAAAAAAATGTAACTCAAACGTCACTAAGTTACTATCTATATATCTATATATCTATCTATCTATCTATCTATCTACCTAGATAGATAGATGATAATAAAAACTAGGCCTCGATGTTATAATTGTTGCCCTTGAGTCTGCGTTCATTCTCAGGCATTTGATTAAAATTTTGATCACAGTCTAGTATATAAACTCAGATTCTTAAGCAAGAATTCAGACACAGACTCATCGAACTCAGATTTGTTTAGTTACTTTGCCTAGCAGTATCATCGCAGGTATAAAAATAAAAACAGTTCACATGATCTTATCTAGCTGTCATATAGAAAATATAGTCAAATTAATGACGTAAATACCTCCAACCCTCAAACTTTTAACCAAATGTATCAACTAGTTTGGATCCAGATGAGCTAACCGGTTTACCCAGTCTCGTCCATCTGGGTACAAATTATTTGTAAAGGCACTTCCGTATTCAGCCATATTGTTGAAGTAGTTACAATCTAAATTCAGATAAATCATACCTCTTTTCTTGAATTCGTCCACAGACTGTGGCAAAATATTGGACTCGTCCAGTTCATCGTCTTTATGGGCATTAAACATTAACTGAAGGAGGTCTTTTTGTGTCTGTAAATACATTGAGGATTTATTCATATGGGGCAGAACTCCGTATAAGATGCGTAAATTTAAACATTTTGAAGCATAGCTCCCTGATTTCTCCACCAAACCCTATACACTGCACTGATCACTCTTTAGAATCGTATCGGGGTTTGTGGAGAAATTACGATTTTAGTATTTGGGTATGCACCTTTAAGTGTAGCTCTGCATGGGACAATTGATAAATACACCCACATAAATAAGAAGCATCATACTCCATCGGTTTTGAATACCTCAAGTCCTTTACCTGATGAATATTCATGAAAGAAAAAACCCTGACACAATGAAAATATATTAGCTGGAATTTTATTTTGGTTTCGGTGAAACTATATAATCAGACCTGTTCAATGGCACTATAAGCTAAGAGAACGGACTCAGATCTGGTCTGTGTCTACTCTGTCTGCAAAGGCGTGACACATCGTTAGTTAACACATTAAACAACAAAATCTCCCTAAACCTGACGCTCTAATTACCCGAATGGACGTTTTTGTAACAAAACATGGATCAGGACCTGCTCTGCTTGATTTTGAAGCTATATAGAACTTATTCTAAAGGTCTGGTTTGGTGAAAGGTTCCCTTGTTAAGCCTTTTCTGATCTCGGTCTACTCTGATTGCAAAGGTGTAGAACGGCATATGTATGGAGTAAGGAGTTAAGTATCATTATTGGAAGGCAGGCAATGAATATGCATGACGGATAATTAGTCCTAATGTAAAGGGTTAATAAATTCAGCATTGCTGCTAAACAGTATACAGTAGAACCTGTCTTAACCCTTACAACGCTGAATTTTTAAATGGAATATTCCAAAATTCAAGAGAAAAGTGTAACATAACAAACAGTGCAGATCCTGATGACAGGGCTCCCCTAGGAGCCCTCTCATCTGGGTCTACACTGTTTGCAAATGACATTAGTGACTCGGGTCCCGCACTGGAAGGGTTAAGCAACCATAAAATAGAAGCCTAAATCTGGATTTCTAAACCAGGTTGTAGCTTAACGCAGGACAAAAGTGGTACAGAAACCGCCCATGGGAGCTTTCTGTATCACTTTTACCCAGACTTAAGCAACCACCCCATTTTCAAGACTCCTATGTTCAATAACAATGACCACTTTAGACAGGCTATACTGTATAAATAGGAACATTCTGTATCACTTTTGCCCTGCATTAAGCAGCCTTTTAAGAATCCTATGTTCAATAAATAAATGACCGCTTAATACAGGTTCTACTGTATAATTAAACCATTTACCTCATGAATATTCATGTGGAAAATAATGAAATCATCAATATTTATTAGCTGAATAAAAATGCTGGAATGTGAACACATGAAGTTTGGGCCAAAGCGGAAACTACAGAATCAGACCAATATAGCGCCATAAGCAAAGAAAGCGGGCCCTGACCAGACAGAACCTACAGGAGCTGTCTGATTTGGGTCTACTCTGTGTGCAAAAGTGTTAAAAGGTGTCCCTAAGAGATAAACGGTAAACATAGAGGAAGGCACAATAATAATAATAAGGAAGCAGGAAGCACTACCTCGGTGGACGAATTTCTGGCCTCAGAGAATTTGTGTACTGCGTCTCTCATTGCAGTGTAGGCGCCCTCGTTATTAAAGGCAGGTGGAGTAAGTTTAAGTAAGCTTTTGAAGTCTGGTAGCAAAACTGAAAGTACATAGTAAGCAAGTACAGTAGAATTTGCCTATACAGCGAAACTATAATAAACAAATATGGAGTCCATAAGGACAGATACTTAATACACGGTGATAGTAATACTGTATTAAGATAAAGATTGTCATAAAAACCTACATTTATACATGTACTTATTTTGGATGGTCTCTAGATACATGTTTTACTGTATATTATAAACTGAACTGTATCAGTTATGTTAGAGTTTATTTTGAATCAGTTGTCCTGGAAAGTCACATGTCTTGAAAATATGTATCCCGGTTTTTTTTAATAATTTTTAAGGTGCTAAACATGCAAGTGTCTGAATATGTTAAATGTAATATTGTTATTATATGGATGAAATGCAGTACCTATGTGTGACCATTGATATTGAGACTTACGTTACCGAGAATGACACAATGGGAGTCAAACGAGTCATTGTTGTTACATTGTCCTAATGGACCAATATCTTCCCCTAAGATATGTTTATTTTAGCCATTTGCTCCGTATATTACGCCCTTTATCGGATTCATTTGCAAACTGAAAAAGAATCCAGATGAGACAACTCCTGTAGGAGCTGTCTCATCAGAGTCTGCTCTGTATGCTTGTTGGATAACATAGATCTGATTCTACAGTTTCTGTCATGGCCGAAAAGTCCTATATTCGTTTGCCATTATACACAATTAGCTAATTAATATTAATGATGCCATGTTGTCTTACACGTACATTCATGCACTCTCTTACACCCGGTTACATTACATTTACCTCTGTAGTTGGCTCATTACCAGTTTTATGATAAAATGAAAGCCATTTATTCTCGAGTTATGCTATTTTATATAAACTATCGACACAAATAACCATAAAACATAAACTATTGGGTTTGCAAAGATTCTCGGCATGAGCCCATCGCAGAGGTGAATGTGAGAGTAACGAACGACAACTCTGCAAGGAGATTGACATTCATGTAGTAAAGGGTTATATTATTTTAGACACAAAATAATAGTAAGAGTTCGAGATTTGCCGACACCAGTATTTACAAGGCACTGCACATGCGATGAGTTTGTTTCAAGACCCACCCAGTCTCGTATAATGAAAAAGAAACAAGACGAATTGTTCATAGATCAAAATCTTCAACACATTTAACCATAGCATGCGTACATACTACACAAAATGAGACACAGCTTGCTGAATGTGCTAGTTACATAATGATAACCCATTGTCTTCCCTTCATTGTTTATAGCTTTGTTGACGTTACCTTACATCGGTTTTAGAAGCGTTCAGTACACGTATTTACCTTAAGGTTCTCAGAGTTTACCAGCCACTGAGTGCTGATATTAAATAAGTGACGACGGAGTCTCCTTCTAAATAAAAAACGTTCTTCAAAATAGATTTACACGAAAAATCTTACTCGAAACTATTCAATTCAAAATCAACGTGACTTACTGTTTCACTACAAAACAACAAAATGAAAGGGAGGAAACACGGCCTATATTTGGAAGTCATACTACGAATGTTTGTGCGGGCTTTCAATTATGGCAGTGTGACGTAATTATAGGGCGTGCCAAACTCTAAGTTAGTTAGTGTTTATTAAGAGAGAATTAAACGATTAAAGAGTCATTGTTATTACATTGTCCTATAAACAATGAAGGAAAGATAATGGGTTATCAGTATGTAACTAACACATTTCAGCAAGCTGTGTTTCATTTTGTTTATTATGTACGCATGCTATGTTTAAATGTATTGAAGAATTTTGTCTATGAACTATTCGTCTTGTTTCTTTTTCATTATACAAACGGAAACGGGTCTCGTCGCACTCTACGTGAACGTGTAGTAAATATTGCCATATAAAGCTAACACGAGACTGGGTGGGTCTTGAAACAAACTCCTCGCATGCGCAGTGCCTTGTAAATATTAGTCTCGGCAAATCTTGAACTCTTAGTGAATTAAGAATGAATTAAGAATGAAAGTATCGCCAAATCTCGAACTCTTAACAATTAAATCGAGCATGTTTTCTGAATATCCGGCTTGATGATTGGTCGAAAATCTTAGCCAAACCCCTAAATGTGACTGATCTACGCCCCATGTGCCAATCTAAGTCCTCCTCATAACTTCAGTCACAAATATACATGAAGTTAACCATTAATTCAATACCAAAAAATAATGTCTGTAAAAGTTGGATCACGTGGACTTTTGACTACTTCCGATTCGATAATGATTTGAGAAAATTTTGACCTAGTATTTAACAGAAATATTAAATAGAGCTGATGATAAAGAGCAATATGTATACGTGAACGCATTTGTTACTGAAATTATTGCATATAGTAAAAGCTCTCTATAACGGCCACTAAATTACATCAAGTATTTTTCGTTAAAAGCATGTGTCTGCTTAAAACAAAGTGAAAGTAAAACAAAATGCTCCTATAGGAGCGTTCTGTTTTACTTTCATCTTGCTTTAAGCAGTCACATGCCCCAAATACCAACTAATTAACACAATTTAGTGGCCGTTATAGATAGATTTTACTGTATATACGTAATTTAAGTTATTTAACTATTTACTCCATACATCTTTTCACGCCTTTGCAAACAGAGTAGATCCAGTGTATGCTCTGTTTGTTTATGGACTTGTATAAATCTGATTCTACAGTTTCTGCCATGGACAAACTGTCGTTTGTTTATGAGCCATTATATAGAAGTAATTAATTGCGTTAACGTTAACAACAACAGAAAAACCTCTCTAACCCGAAATTCTAGTCGAGAAGATTTTAAATACTTTTAGGCATGGGTCTGCTTAATGCAGGGTGAAAGTCTTGCAGAAAGCTCCTAGAGGAGCTTTCTGCACGACTTTCACCCTTCATTAAGCTGACACCTGTCTCCAAGATCGATACATATACTCAATGGAACTTCCGGTTTAGAGGGGTTGTACTGAATATGGAGTAAAGAGTTAAGTCGTCACAAAACACGCCAATTTTAACAATCATACTTACGATGTAGGAAGATAAAAAAGTTCGCTCCTATGTCAATATTCAAAAGTGACTTGACATATTTCAAAAACTCATCTTCAGGGTTCCTTTGAGCGTCTGCCTTATGTCCAAACCCAACACTGCATATTACGTCTAAGGTATAGTTCTCCAGTAAACTAGAAACAAATGTATACCTTTTACCATGTGCAGCAAAACCTCTCTAAATCGGAATTCTAGCAGAGAAGATTTTAAATACTTTTAGGCAGGTGGCTGCTTAATGCAGGATGTAAGTCATGCAGAAACTAATGCAGAAACCTACTAAAGCTCCGATAGAATCAGTCTGATCTAGGTATACTCTGTATGCAGATGCGTCTTTATCAGGTAGTCTTGGAGACAGGTAGCAGCTTAATGCAGGGTGAAAGTCATGCAGAAAGCTCCTCTAGGAGCTTTCTGCATGACTTTCACCCTGCATTAAGCAGCCACCTGCCTAAAAGTATCTAAATTTTTCTGTACTAGAATTCCGGTTTAGAGAGGTTTTACTGTATGTCTCACATAATAAAGCAAAACATACGAATGTAAGACAGGCACATATGGCTTGGATGGAGTGAAAGATATGAACAACAACTACTTAACAGTATTTCGCTAACTTGAATCTGCATAGTTTTTAACTCTTTCACCACCGAAAACGAAAGAAAGTGACTTACATAGCGAATCTTTGCTTACATCAATTTTGCAAACAGTTTGGATCCAGATGAAACACCGAATAACTCATTTGACACATCACTTACGTTCTAGATAAGAAATAGAAGGAAAATCCACTCTGAAACTTAAAGCAGACGACATTGTTGCAGACGAAACTTATTTGGAGCCAAAAGAGTCAACACTTTACATCCTAGCGGTGAACTTGTGCCTACCTATGTATAGCATCGTCTCATGAGTATCCAAACTGTGTGTCACCCTGGTGATTGTAGCAGACGGCACATATTGCAGACGACAATTACTATGCCCGAAAAAAGGTAAAGCGGTAAAAATAAGAGTGTAAGATGAATGGAATTATGTATACTGTATAACCTCGCCAATCTAATTCTCTACCATTATATACAGTAAAACCTCTCTTAACCGGCAGTTAAATTTAGTATGAATATCGGTCTTGGAGACAGGTGGCAGCTTAATGCAGGGTGAAAGACATGCAGAAAGCTCCTAGAGGAGCTTTCTGCATGACTTTCAGCCTGCATTAAGCAGCCACCTGCCTAAAAGTATCTAAATTATTATCTACTAGAATTCCGGTTAAGAGAGGTTATACTGTATACATATCAAGGTACGTACGGGTGAATATTGAATCCATCTGCACTTGTTTCAACGTTCTCATCTATGTAAGTATTTAAGCTGTCAATGCAACGGAGAATGTGCTTTTCCATCTGAAGGTTAAAACACAAAAGAAACGACATAAAGTAACCCGTCCAGAACAACTGAGACAAGGGGTTGAATCATTTTACTAATTTTACTGCCTTTGCATATAGAGTAAACCCAAACCAGACAACTCATGCATGGGCCATCTGATCAGAGTTTGCTATGCTTGCTTGTGAAATAATAGATCTGATGCTACTGTTTCTGCCATGGTGAAACATGTGTGTGTTCATATGTCATTAAATCACATCCAGCTAATTACTATTCATAATGCCATTTTATTTTACACGAATATGTATGGAGTAAAGGGTTTATGTAAATAGCAAGAATGCTTAACCCGTTCCCTTATGTAAGCGCATTTTGACGCATCTGCAAACAGAGCAGACCCAGATTAGACTGCTCCTACAGGAGCCATCTAATCAGGGTCTACTCTGTTTGCTTATAGTGTAATAAAGATCTGATTGTACAGCTTCTTCCTGAGCCAAAATTTCATGTGTTCATAAGCCATTATAAAAATAATCTTATTAACATTTATGACGTCATTATTTCCTATATGAATATTTATCAGGGAAAGGGTTAACATGAAAACCTGAAGAGTCTATTATTCCAAAATCCTGGCGTATGATAATAATATGTGTATTATTTGTATGCCTGGGCGAATATGAGATGTACCCTACTTTCGACGGATAGAATTACAAGTACGAGTACAGCAGAATCTCGTATCTAGCGCGACCACCTAATGACTTAACCCTCCTCTCAATAAATACGCCTTTCTATGCCTTTGCAAACTCAGTAGACCCAGATCAGACGGTTCCTTTAGGAACCGTCTCATCTGGTATGCTCTGTTTGCTTATGATATAATATAGATATGATTATACAGTTTGTTCTATGGCTAAACTTACTGTGTTAATTAAAGTGTTATTACAACAATTAATCTAATTAATATTTATGACGTCATTATTTCTTACATGAATATTCATGGAGGAAAGAGTTAAACAGCGGGTGGTTGCTTAAAACATGTATTTCGTTCTGTATTTATAAAGCTACCGCTTGTCTCTACAACCAAGGATTAGACCTCTGTTGGTGGTAGCGTTAGATGAGTTTGCTACAAGAGTAATCAACTTTAATTTGTCCATATCTAATTATAAAATAGAACATTGCAGATGCCAATAATCTGTAGCCTCCAGTATCAAATTATTATTATTATCATCATCATCATCATCATTGTTATTATTAACATATGTGTTCAGTAAAACTCAAAAGAGATCTCAAAAGAGGTGTATAATTATTGGTCATATAGGCAGGTGATATCTTTATGCAGACTATTTCTGCATAACTGTTGTCATTACAACCTGAATTAAAAAATGCTTCTGTTTATCTATTAACCATGTACTCCATAAATACGTCTTCAAACACCTTCGCAAACAAGGTAGACTCAAATCATGGGGCCCTGTATATGCTGCCTAATCAGGGTATGCTCTGTTGGATTATGTAGACTTGATTCTACAATTTATGCGATGGGCCCACATTTCCGTGTGCATATAATTGGGTTCTCCCTTCATACCTTTCTCAGTTTGCCGGATGTGAATGATGGACCGAGAACCATTCTGAGATATTTCCAGTGCGCTCCCTCAGCAAAAGTTATCGATGACATGTTCTTTTTGGCGATGGGGAAACTAAACTAAAAAAGAATCATCACTTATGAATTCCCTTAACCCTTTCCATGTTCTGTATTTATTTCATATAGCAATACCTACTGATTATTCATGGACAAAATAGTTATTATGAAATATGAAAGGTGGAATATTGTAGCCATTTTAGAACCTAAAGAAACAGATATTTCAAATTCCACTAGCAAACAGAGCAGACCCAGAACAGACGGCTCCTGTGGGAGCCGTCTGATCTTAGTCTATTGTGTTTGAAAATGCGTGAAAAGACGTTTATATGAAGGAAAGGGTTAAAGGTAAGCATCGGGGTTTAATGCTGCAACTCCCCTCATTAAATCAAGGTATTACTGTATAACATATAATGGGACACACTCACTACTGGGTTCTTCCAGGAAAAATGGATATGAAACATAATCTACCATGAGAACTTCTTTTCATTTTGGAACATTTTGAATACAATACGATAGAATCTGCTTATAGCAACCATACAATGAATAAAATGATGATCTAGAGCACGTGTTGTTTAATGCAGGACGAACGCAATACAGAAAGATTTTAGACGTCCATACTGCGTTAAGCTACCACCTGTCTTTAAGCTCACTCGTCTTAAACACATATTTATGTTGTAGACATGCTTTATTGTATATAAATAAATTAACGATAACCTGACAGTCATGCGTCATGTATGTTCTGTTCTATACAGTAGAGCATCTCTAAAGCGACCACTTGATTAACCCTTTCCCTCATATTGACAACTTTTGATGACTCTGTAAAAGTCACTTTGTGAAACCATTGTGATAAATAGAGCATTTGCTCCTATAGGAGCAAATGCTCTATTTATCACAATGGTTTCAAACTTCAAAATTCTAAAATTTTCATTTTCTCTAGTCAATGCTCCTTTTAGGTTGATTTATTCAAAGAGGTTGTATCTAAAATAGTCTATGAAGTAATGGGTTAATTACCAAGACAGGGGGCAGAACAAAACCAGTGGAATTTTCTGCATAACTTTCGTTCTGTATTTAAATACATTTATGATTATTCATATAATGGTCATTTTAGAGGGACTTTACAGTAAACAGTATTGAACTTACAGCTCTTTCAGAAAAGTTAGAGAAATCTTTGACCATTATGTGTTTGATGATCTCTGTGTCATGAACAATCAGCTCTGGCACGTTCCCTAGGTATATCCTACAGAGAAATAATACATGCATACACGATCATTGAAAACATATGTATAGTCTTGCTACTGTAACAATGATTATTAAAGAACAAAGTCGTGATAATACAGACAGTCATATTGGCAAAGCAAATTTGCCGAACATGTCATTTACAGTCATACGCATTTATACATGTACTCTGAGATGACTATTTATAACAAAGTGTCACATTGACTATTCAGCTAGGTATCTTTGCTCAACACACATTGCTTACCCTTATCATGTTAGAAAAAGTATGTTTGTTAAACTCTGATCTGATGCATCTTTTTATTAATTCCAATATGCTCAAATAGTTTGGAACCTTGGAAGATGTTGGCCGAGCGTCAAACATATGGATCCATATGAGACGCAGAGACTCGGAGTCTCATCTGGATCCAAATTGTTTGCAAACGTGAGTCAGGTCGTGTTTTTTACAGGGACATCCCGGGAACATTGAGACTCGTATACATTAAAAAGTATGTTTTGTATTTCGACACAGCTACATATACTCGTATAATATAGCGTTACACTGCTCACTAGCAATACAGTAGCATTTCTAAAAGCTATCATTTATGAATAAAAACCAGTGTATTTAAATCCTGTTCCCGCTCAACATTTTCGCACGAAATAATGACATCATTAATATTAATTTGTCTGATTTCATAATGGCATATGAACACGTGACATTTTGGCTCAGACTGAAACTGCAGAATCAGATTTATATTATACTATAAGCAATAGGAGCCGTCTGATATAGGAGCCGTCTGAACTACGTCTACTCTGTTTGCAAATGCATGAAAAGGAAAAGGTTTATATAAAGGAAAGGGTAAAATAGGCGTTTGTTTAATGCAGGACGAAAGCGAAGCAGAATACTTCTGTAACCAACATTAGTGGTATCAAGAAAAGTTCTATATCATTTACAGAGAAAGACTCCCCTTCAGTAAATTGTCGTCTAATCTAAATACATCCCCCTTCTACGTATAATTAACTATTTATTCTATATAAAACTTTGCATTGCTCCTTCAAGAGCTGTCAATTAAGATTATGATTTGCCTGCTTATGGGCATATATATGGAACTGTTTCAAAAGTGTTTTACTAGGGCCGCAACTATTTTTATTGATATATAAATATGAAGATAATTGATATCCATACATAGATATTTCTGACATGAATATTCATTGAGTAAAGGATTATGTAGAAATATCTTCTTACCCAAACACCTTTCCTCTTTCCTTTACGTAATCTGCATCGATGTAGAAAAATCCCTATAGATGGAAAATAAATCCAAACATTGACTCTCTTCTTCGCCAAAAGAAATGGACCATTACACATTGTGACGACTAAGCTGAGATAGAATAGTAAATTCTGAAGTTGCTGAGTGCAGGGCATTCGCAAACAAACGGGACTCAGAAGAGATCAGAGAACTCCAAACCGTTGGACATCCATTAAATAGTGTCTCAAGACCGTTAGCAGTCCAAATTGCCCGAATCCCACAATTAAGCAGATATCATTTGTTAACAGCAGGCTTAAGGGTTACGGACAAATTAGTCCCTATACAGTAGAACCTGTCTTACGCGGCCATGCATTTATTGAGCATGAGAGTCTTAAAAAGCAGGTGGTTGCTTAATACAGGCAAAAGTAATACAGAAAGCTCCTACAGAAGCTTTCTGTATTACTTTTGACCTGTATTAAGCAACCATATGCCTTACAGATCAACCCATAATTAGACCTTTTTCAATGGCCGCTTAAGACAGGTTCAACTGTATGTCTAAATACTACGTAAGAAACACAGAAATTATGAATGTATGGTTGCACAGAACTGCAGTAATTAAGCCTATAGACTTTTATTGAATAAGTGGCATTACTCATCCTCTACATGCAACGCATTGTTTAGTTATCCATTGATCATTGATCGGGCAAGAGCACATAGAAACGTGGCCTAATGGGTTAACCATGTACCGATTAGAGAACCCGTTTGACAACTTTGCAAACAGAGTAGACACCAATATGACGGCTCATGTAGGAGCCATCTGATCGGATCATTTCTGGGTCTGTGCTTATAAAGCTTTTTAGTTGAGTCTGAGATCGTTCTCAAGCTTTTGATTGGTCAGATTTGAGTTCTCAAGCTTTTGATTGGTCAGATTTGAGCCAAAGGCTCAAATCTGACCAATCAAAAACTTGAGAACCAACTCAGGCTCAACTAAAAGTTTTAAAAGCATGGACCCTGTTTGCTTAACAAGTGGTATAGATCTAATTCTGTAGTTTCCGCTTTGACAAAAACATTCCCTTGTTCATAACGACGTTATAAAATTACAGCTAATCGATATTTATACAGTCATTATTTCTCTCATGAATATTCATGAAGTAAAGCGTTACGTATGTAATGCAAAGTTGTCCTGCAAATAAACGCAAGTAGAGTGTGTTTCTAGGACAAACTGACGTGTTTATCAGAGGGGTCGAAAGGTTGGGATACAATTTGGCTGTCAGACGGTCTGAACCTTATGGGATACAATTTGTGGTTGTTCAGCAAATTGTTTGCAATGAATTAGTAATGACGTTAATCATTAAAGAATGCCAAAGGTTAGCTCGTCCAACCGTACTGACCAGTATATCATAACACTTTCAGTTTGGATCATGATCAGAACTCAGTGTCTCAACTGGATCCAAACTGTCTTATACCTTAATCAAATGGTTTAAAATAGTTCGAAGATAACCTCTCTCTATGAAAATTAATCGGATGACAAAAATTCAGACAAAGGTAACTTAACTTTCAAAGAATAACATGGTAAAGTGTTAGACATCACACAGGGGTGCAGATAAAAAGCGTATTTGAAGTTCTACGTCACCTTTTTATATGTACAATGAACCCCCTATAAACCGAACGAAAAATAGTATTAATACCGGTTTCAAAGACAGATGACAGCTTAATGTAGTGTGAAAGTCATACAGAAAGCTGCATTGGGGGTGTCACCCTGCACTAAGCAGCCACATACCCAACAGACCCAACTTCTTCCTTATTAATATTCTGGTGAAGAGGGACTTTTCTGTATCTCTACGCCAAACTCTCCTATGCGGATCTAATAAGTTACAGCAAGATAGTGTAAGGATTTTGATAGACCAGTATACATGATCATATCTACAGCCCTGTCACATGCTTATAATTTGTATATAGTGTAAAACAGACACACTGAGCTCCTGTATCATCCTACACAAATAGTCTTAATTGTTTACCCTCTTTGCAACGAGTGTTAGATCTCCCATTATTAAAGAACATGGCGGCGATGGTATACCAAGTCGGCTGAAGAATCTCTTTTTGTGCCAACAATACCTGCAATATAACGTACAGAGGTCCAGTAAGATCATTATATTCAAGAATAACTTCTTTATTTCTCCGCCAAACCCTATGTTGTGACCACTCACAACACAGGGTTTGGTGGAGAAAAGACGATTTTAGTATTATATGTTCATCTAAAGTCATCAAATTATGATCTGGAAACATGCAGTTATTTTCAAGTCTAAATGTATCTAGTAAAGGCGTTTTTCGGATGCAAAGAAAGATTGCTTTTGCAAACATATTTGACTTACATCAGAAGGCTCATGAAAAAGCCTTTTTTAAGCCTTTACCTCATGGAAACGCCTTTGCAAGAATTTGCAAATATGGAAGACTCAGATCAGACGGATCCCGTAAGAGCTGCCTCATAATATGACATAAAAGGACAGTACAGTTTCTGTGGTGGTAAGTATTTTTGTCGTTCATTATGCCATGATAAGAATTCAGCTCATTAATAGTCATACCGTCATTATTTAATATTAAATATTCATGAGGTACAAGGTTATATAAACTATACTAGTTTTATCAGTGTACAGTAGAACCTGCCTTAAGAGGTCTGAGAGGCACTGCCTGGCAGGAGGTAGTTTAATGCAGGTCAAACGTACTGCTTCTATAGGAGCTTTCTGTAGTACTTTCGTCCAGCATTAAACAACCATGTTTTTAAGACCCCCATGTTCAATAAATGAATGGCCGCTTATGACACGTTCTACCGTATTATTAAACATTTCGCTGCCAATTTTTGTCGTCTGCAACCTTTGTCGTCTGCAGTAATTTTCATTTATTACACTTCTTCATTTAATTTTCAAACATATAGTCGGAGTAACAAACAGTTTGGATCCTGATGAGACGCCGAGTTACTCGGCGTCTCATCTGGATTCAAACTGTTTGCTTCGGTAATCACAGATGCAAAATTGGCAGCGAAAGAGTTAATATGCTTTGAGCTAATGTGACACATAAGGTAAACCTGAAAAAGCCATGTGAAATATTTACCAGCATAATTTCTTGACAAAATTATGCAGTTCTTTGACATCGTTATACTGAATAAAACCCCGCTCATCACAATATTTAATTTCGAAGTTAAGAAGGGTTTGATACTGTTGGTACCTGCAAGTACTGAACATTTATCATATGTACTGACCCAAGTCATAAGTCTCGTGCTGATCTGAGTTTGCACTGTTTGTAAATCAACAAAGTATTCTAAAGATACTAAGCATTTGGACTGACAGACTTAGCACATATTGCAGATCCAGATCAAATTGTTCATGTCAGTTTATTTTAAAGGTACCAAAATTGAGCCAAATTGACTTATTCAGCTTTACAAATACACTGAGTGGGGATATTCAGGTTCTCATTCGTATAAGGTCAGACAAAAAGAGTGTAAATGCAGCTTAAAGTATCCCAATGAAATGGTAACCATTGCAAGACTTACCATTGGCACTAGTAAAGCACCTAGTACTTTAACGCTTCTCGTGCTGAATTTTAAAATACATATCTCCTTCTTTACCCATATCCTGTTGTATAATTACATATACCTTCACTGTGTACAAGTATTTCGCTGTGCAATCGCTGCCGTGGAGTGCACTGGTTGCACAATCAACTTGTAACTAGTGCAGACCCTGCAGGAGCTGTCTCATCTGGGTCTTCACTATTTACAGGTAGGTATATTGACGTGAATAGCAAGCGAAGGGTTAATACGGTGCTACAAATAAACTATAGTCTTTTTCGATCTAGTGTCAGTGGACTTACCAAAGTAAACCATCATAGACATAGACGGTAAGTAATGCAACATGTTTGGAAATCAACAAATTGCCCTAAATATTCGGGTAAGCAAACTTAGAAAAACAGTGCAGACCAATATCAAAACTTGTTTGTCATTATGTTAGTCTTATACACAGTTATCAAAATTGTACCAAACTGAGCATGACCAGATGTATAAACCCGTGAATATAGGGAAGGTGTAGTTTCGAAAACATCAGGTAATTAGGGTACTTTTCCCAAAGAGCAGCTAATGTAATATACCTTTCCTTCATATAACCAAGTTTTCACGCATTTGCTAACAGAGTAGACCCAGATTAGACGGCTCCTATAAAAGCCGTCTGATCAGGGTCTGCCCTGTTTGTTTTTAACACAATATAGATATGATTCTACAGTTTTTGTCAAAGCAAAAATGTTTCCGTGAACATTTTACATTACACAGCTAATGATTATTCATATCAGAATTTCTTGTATGAGTATTAAACAGGGAAATGGTTAAAAGCTTTGTAGACTTACAGTAATACGGACAGAATCAGTCCCACTGGACATAGTATATACCAGGGAATGTTCACCAACCCTAGAATCAGCATGGCGACCTACGTCCAAACTTTCGGCAAGATACGTCTTTAGTGATGGGTCTGAATAAAAAATAGACATAACTTAATTAATACATTTTCCAAATATGTAAGGTTATTGAAAATTGGTTGCGAAATGTATTTATTATGAAAAATTGAAAATTACTCAGTTTAACATCGAAGCTGTACTATTTTTCAGCGGCTAGCTGTCTATTTTCACTTTTGTTCTAGTTTTCCACCAATGAGAAACTATGTTACATTGTAATTTGCATATGACCTATGAGCATTTAGTAGTAAACTGTATTTTCATTAGTGAATACCTTGACTGGCATACAACCTTTTTATATGCCTCTACACATTGCCAAACTATGTAAAATTCTGATATACAGTCTGCTAACGGCCATTGAATTCAATGCAATAATTAACATAATCACAACACATGTAAGGCATCATGTTACACAGACATGTTCTATAAACTTCTTAGAGTTCAGTCAAAACGCCATATAGTACAGAAAATCCTTATTTACGCAGATATTTAGCATGGGACTGAAGACGGTCGATTGTCGACAGTTCTGTTCTTAAAATAGATTTTAAGACCAGGAAATTCCCATAAAATCAAAGTACTGATGTACTGATATTTATCACCGCATGGTAATGGTTGCTGATCAATATTACAAGTTTGTCGAAACCACTATTAAACTTTCAAACTTTTACTATCATTTTGCTATCAATTGATAATAAAGTCCACTTTGACGAACAGGTAGTTTGCCGAAACCACCATAATTCACAGGCAGTGCTATAGGAAATAAAGAAGAAGGGTTGTTTAGTATATTAGAGTAGTGGTATTAATAGTATTAATTACTATCCCCGACCACAGCACCGAGGCTCTGGTTGTTGGCTCTCTTTGATATAAAGCTACTTACTGAAGGCTATTGCTACGGCTCTATCACATGGGGCTTGGGCTCATAGACGTAGGCTGAAGTTGCTAACTTTATATTGTTTTAAAAATACATGTATATTCAATCAATGATGTCATTAATGATGATACACACAATTCGATTAAAGCGTTGATCTAGGCTAAATAAATACCGTTCTTTAAGGAATTACAGACTCTGCACAAACAAAAACTTTATGCTTTAAAGTGTATTCAATTTCTTATCTTCATATCAATACAAATATAAGCGCTTTCATGTACATTTTATAATAGGTAAAATAAAGAACTAACTTGAGATAGTTTTAAAACATTACTTTGACATCGTACATTTTAAAAGTGATTTCCTATAAAAGCAACTTGAAATATTTCAGTAACTGCTTCTTCTACTCAATGTCATTTTCATTGCATGCTTCTCTGCTAGTATAATAACAAGCAACCCTTCATATATCTAGTTCTCTGTACTAGTAGAATCTCCAAACATTGAAATAAATATTGCAGAGATTGTTTTGTACATTGTGTCAATATTTGAATGCCGCTGAATATCTTTTTTAAAAGATATTTCTTGTTACCATTCATAACAAAATCAATACTCCTTACCTTTGCGATAACGTGTTACTATATTTAGAAAATAAATAAAAGCATTCAACGTTCGTATATGTATGCAGCACCAGATGTAAAAGCCATGCACTTACGTATAGTGCCTTCTGATTGAAAAAGTAGAACTCGACAGTTTGCAAACAGTATACATTAAGATCAATCGTCATCTGTTCAGGTCATAAATTGTTTCCTAAGATAACTGACAAATGCTGTTGATTCTAATCACGGACATATACATACCATGCCATGTATATGTCTCTATTCTAAAGATAATCAGCTGCCATGTTCGGCGATGTGTGTTACCTGGATCGACACTGTGTGCAACTGCTCGGGCCCTTTGTCCTGTTACCCTTATCACAGTATTAACTGGATACTACGAACACACAACGACATACCATTATTGACATTTAACACAGGTGGCAGCTTAATGCAGAGTGAATGTCATGCAGAAAGCTTCCCTAGGAGCTTTCTGTATGACTTTCACCCTGCAATAAGCAGTCACCTGTCTACAAGGACATACATCCTTCATCACTAAATTTCCGTAGTTTTTAATGTACATGCACAATAAATGTACTAACCCCAATCCACTTCATTTATCTCCGACAACTCAGCTGAAAACACAACACTGCTATGTATCTCGACTCGAGCTTGGCTATGTATTTATAAATGTCTGCGCTGTGATGTAAATCTACTGATTATACTGATCATTGACTTTTACGTCACATCATATACTCCCTTGTCTGAATCTAAGAAAATAACCTTATATAGACAGGTAAAAATATAACCTTAAATAGCTTTACAACCTTGTAAAGCCATGTAAACAAATACACTGACTCATCATTATACATGTGTGTATACGCACTGGGTACTACCCAAATAGTCGTCTGCTTTAACCCTTTACTCCATGAATGTTCATGAAAGAAATAATGTATGTATGGAAATCAAATAACACAATATTTGTAATGGCATATGAAACAGAAAGTTTTTGACCATGACAAAAACTGTAAAATCAGATTAACATAATTCCATTAGCAAGCAGAGCAGATCCTGATCAGACGGAGCTGTCTGTGTCTGATCAGGGTCTTCACTGTGCTTGCAATAGCGTTCACAGACGTATATATGGAGTAAAGGTGCTAAACTTTTCTGAAGAATATCCACATCTTGAGAAAGCTTTTGCCAGCATTTCAAACAGCGTGTCCTAATCAGACTGTCGAGTTACACGGCATGAGTTGGATCATAACTGTGTGCAATCTGCTTGATAAGCAGTTTGAGCCAGATCGAGGACAGTGACTCGCCTGCTTATAACGTTGTTATTTACTGACAAATTGAAATAGCCATATCAGGCGCGGATTTACAGGGGCGGAGCCGGCGTACGCCCCCTAAAATTGCCAAAACTATTTTTTAGTAATACGAGGGGTGTTCCAAAAATAATGTCACTTGCATCGGTGCTCATATAGCGGAAGTGCTTTTGTTCATTTTAATTTGCTGTGCCCTTCAAAATACTCTCCGCCAGCCAGAATACACCTTTTTAGCCGGTCAATCCATATTTGGAAGCATTTTTCATACTGTTCAATTGAGACACCCATCAGACACTGATAAACAGCAGATCCAAGGGCATTTCTCGAATTGTATCTCCTTCCAGATAAATGATATTTAAGTTTTGGAAAGAGAAAATAGTCGCAGGGGGCCAAGTCTGGCGAATACGGAGGGTGCGGAAGGACGGTAACCTTCTCTGACTCCAAAAAGTCAGTCACAATACGTGCCTTGTGAGCGGGTGCATTATCATGCAAAAGTCGGACATACTTAAGTCCTGTTTTGGGGCGGCTACTTTTGTAGTAGTTCTTCAATTTTCTCAGAACAACGTTTTTATAGAACTTGCCTGTGACCGTTCTGCCTTTTGGCACTGGGATTTGAATAGCTGGACCCTTATTAGTGAAAAAAATAGCATACAAAACCTTCTTTACCGTTCGTATTCGTTTGGCAATACTTGGGCGTCTGGCATTTTTAGTGGCCCATATTCGGTTGGAAACCTTCCGCTTTGGTTCAAAATAATACACCCAGGTCTCATCACCAGTGACTATATTATCAAAAGCCTTTTTACTATATTTTGGGTACATTTTGAGAAGTGTTTTTGCCATTGTTACACGCGTCTTCTTTTGCTCATCCGTTAACAAATGGGGTATCCATCTTGCATTTATCTTTCTAACTTTTAGGTGTTTCTTCAAAATTGCATGAACTCTTGCTAACGAAAAGTTTGTCATTCGAGCCAATTGTCTTACGGTGAATCGAGCATCAGTTTTGAGGATATTTCGGATTTTTTCTATGTTACCTTTGGTTGTAGTTGTTGCAGGACGACCTGGGCGAGCAGCATCTTTCAGTTGCTGCTGCCCAGCACTAAATTTAGCTACCCACCTACAAACAGTCCTGTGGGACATTTGGCCCTCCCCATAAATGTCACACACCTCGCGGTGAATATCTACAGCCTTTATGCCGAGTAATGACCTACCTTTTATATAGGCCCTAATTTCAAGAACATTTTCAGCTCGTTTTCCTGTCATTTTGTGTATAGTCTAACGAATAGGCTATGAAACGATGTACACTGTACCGAGGCAAGTGAACGTGTGGACGAGATATTTACCTGTGTCACGAGCCAGTGATCACTCAATCGACACGAGGTGGTTTTGTGCATGAATTGCACGATTTCCGCGAAATAAAGCACAGATGACATTATTTTTGGAACACCCCTCGTATTTTAGATCTATATACAGTAAAACCTCCCTATAACGGCCGCTAAATTACATCAAGTATTTTGTGTTAAAGACAGGTGGCTGCTTAAAGCAAGGTCAAAGTAAAACAGAACGCTCCTATAAGAGCGTTCTGTTTTACTTTCACGTTGCTTTAAGCAGCAACCTGCCTTTAACACAGCTCTTTTTCAACACGTATTACAAACGCACTATTTATTTATGTCATCAAACATAAAAATCTACGCCCCTCCCCCCTCAAAAAATAAATTCTACGACCCCCCCCCCAATCTGAAAT
The DNA here is from genome assembly GCA_963576725.1 of Azorinus chamasolen. Classification (NCBI taxonomy): domain Eukaryota; kingdom Metazoa; phylum Mollusca; class Bivalvia; order Cardiida; family Solecurtidae; genus Azorinus; species Azorinus chamasolen. Next base: position 85,867,793 of record OY755243.1, on the reverse strand, counting down.
CCTGGAACCGCACCTGCATATAACGTCTCATCAGGTTCCAGGCTGTCTGATTGTCGGTCGGTAGTTTCAGATCAGAACAAGTAAAAGCTGCATCAGAGCAGGACTTAACCAGACAATATATGTTACAACGTGGTATAGTTAAAAGAGGAGAACTAGGAAAAGTTTGAAAAACATTGACATACACTTAACCTACAGTATAACATGTATTAGGCAACTATCAAAACTATGTCTAATTATGGGTCTTTAAGGCAGGTGGTAGCTTAATACAGGTCAAACGTAAGCTCCTGTATGCTCTTTCTGCATTACTTTTGCCCTGTATTAACTATTAAACAACACTCTGCTTTTTAAGACTCCTACATTCAATTAATGAATGGACGTTCATGACCGGTTCTACTGTACATGTATTTCCAAATGTACTCGTAAGACAATCATGCTGATGGACGCATGAATGTTTACCCATGCAATCAGTTTGTAACTTGGTGTCTCATCAGGATCCAAACTGTTTAATATTCTGACCGTGTTGTTGAAATGAAATTCAAGCTAAATCCACTGTGACAACTGAAGTTGACGATGTTTTCTACAGTTTGCCTTCTCGGCTAAAGGGCTAAAGGGTAACAGTGAACTTGACACCACATCTCCCCCGTGGCGCTGATGACAGGTAACGGTGACTACTACTGCTGCTACTGCTACTACTACTACTACTACTACTACTGATGGTGCCACTACTACTACTACTGGTGGTAGTGGTGCTGCTACTATGTTGTATACATGAGTCGGCGCCAAATGTCTAATTGTCGTCTGTAACTTAATTGTATCATAACATTTTGGTAAAATAAATGAAACAGAAATTAAAAGGGATATACGCGAGATAAAAACTGAAGTTCCCGATCAGACGACACCTTAAAAAGGCGGTGTGTAATAGGATTAAAAATATTTTTGAGGTAAAAAGAAATCTTGATTCTTATTTTTATATGGACTATAGGCAGAAATACGGGATAGCAGAATTGATGTTTTATAAAAATATATTTTTTAGTCACATAACTAAAGTTTATTTTTAAACAATTATTTTTTCGGAAAAACTATTTTTTTCTGAGATTGAATAAGTATACTATTTATTGAATAAATATTTTTTATTGAGCAAATATTTTTCTTTATATAATATTGCAACACTCACACGCTAACAAAAAACAAATCAAACTGGAGGCATTGACCAGACGATGTCTTGCAAATGTAGTGTACGAGTGATCTACAACTCCACTGCGTGTCGTGGTGCATCTTAGGCGAAATTGGTGGTGAAAGAACGAATAGATCTAGACATTTATCATACGAAATGTTTGCTAATGCCCGCATACTACTGTTATCAATATCGATGTGTTGCTAGTGCATCAATTCGACGCCATGATGACAGCAACAACAGCTTTAAATCAAAATTAAAAAAACCGACGATGTTTCATCTTGGTGTTTATAAAGAATATGATGAAATACAGAAAATCACGATTATACGAACACTCAGATACGTACCATTATTGTTCTTCCAGACAGATGGCAGCTTAAATGTTTCGTGAAACTCACGCAGAAAGCTTCTCTACTCTAGGAGCGTTCTGCACGACTTTCATCCTGCTTTAAACAACCACCTGCCTAACAAGGCATCAACTCTGCATTAGTAATATTTTCGAAGTATCGAGCTTAAGCCGGCGCTAGGGGGCGTGAGTAGTGTTGCACTTTTAATTACTACTCATGAACAGACTCAATAATACCGAGTCTGCAATATTCTCCTTTTGCATTTCCACTTTTGCTTTCGAAGGATCATCCATTTTCAGAATATATGTACTTCATAACAGCAGGTGTTAAGTGCGTGTGTGGCGGCCGTAAAAAGTCGCCCCGTACTTCATTCTCAGTGTTGTTATATTTTCTGGTCATTCGGGATCATTAGTTTTGATGTTATTAGTTTTGAAAATTGAATACTGCTTAAGTCGGTGCTAGGGGGGGGGGGGGGGGGGGCGTGAGTAGTGTTGCACTTTTAATTACTACTCATGAACAGACTCAATAAAACCGAGTCTGCAATGTTCTCCTTTTGCATTTCTACTTTTGCTTTCGAAGGATCACCCATTTTCAGAATATATTTACTGTATACCAATTGTCCTATTTCATCACTGGCAAGTAATATATTAAGCTTATTTCTACAAATTCAAACACCTTTCAAATAAACACAAATTCAGATTTACTCAAATTACATAGCTTGGTATGTCAGCCTTACACCATAAACACTTTAATTAATTTCGTAATAACTCCACGAATATTCATATCAGAAATGATGACTGTAGGAACGTTTATCATGGCGTCCTGAACATTACCATCTTAACCATGACATAATCAATCTGTAGAAATATAGCTATTTCCTAAACAAACACAGTAGATCCTGACCAGATGGATACGATAGAATCCGTGTAATCTGGATCTACTATGTTCGCAGAGACACAGGCGTCATTATGGAATAAAGCGTTAAAGGACTAATCAAAACCATATGGTTTTGCCTTATGTTAGTATTGAAGGATTCCTCTAGGGCATATATGTGGTGAAAGAAGGTCAAGGTTGTATTCAGGGGCAACCTGGACGCATTTGCTGCCAACAGTTTTTGCCGTAAGGACTCGAACATGTTTCGTTTGCTTCAAATCTATGTTTTGAAGTGTATTCCACTTTGTTTCAAAATCATCAATAAAGTATTATAACGTATTCGCCCTGATGAGACGCAGTGTTCGGCATCACATTTGAGTCCAAACTGTCTGTAAAGCGGATCACAGACTCGTAATTGGACTTGAAATCGGAAGTATGTTTGTGCAAAACTATCATTACATGATTCAGGCCATGTGGAAGTTCATTAACCTTTTGAATGCTGAATGTCTAAAGAGCAATGGCCCATTAATATTTAACTTCAGAGGTCATTCAATATCAATGATTTTTATTGAAAAATAGAGCACCCTGGTCAGAGGGTTTCTCTAGGAACTTTATGATCTGGGTCTACACTGTTGGCAAATACCAGCAAACCCGTTTCCAGCATTTAAAAGGTTACACGACACGCACTTGCAGCGATCACTTGTTTTGTAAGCGTAAAAAGCGTTAAGTGACTAATGAAATCTATCTGGTTTTGCCCTATGTTTTGTATCAAATGATTCCCGTAGTGCTCATGTGGTGAAAAAAGGTCAAAGTAGTACACTATAGCAACCGTAACGCGATTGCTACCAAGAATTGCCGTCTGCAACTTTTGTCGTCTGGTTCAAGTTTTATTTGTGCAATGTTTGATACATATTTGCTTGCAAATCATTAATACAGTATCATACCATATGAATCCTGCTGAAACTCCGTGTTCGGCATCACATTTGAACGAGAACTGTTCGCAAAGCTGATCACATATTCGTTACTAGCAGCGAACTGGTGAATGGTAAATCTGATTATCAATAAAACTACCGTGACATATGAAATTAGGGAGGCCTTTGTGCTTAACAATGATTAAATGTTTCAGGCTATGCGGAAGTTCATTAACCTTATAAATGCTAACTTTTCAAAGATAAATGACCCGCCGTTTATTCTGTACAATGGCGTTATGTAATGCCTGTTTGTGTCTGTATGCGTGTGTGGGGAGGGGGGGGGGGGGGTTGGGGTGGATATGGAATGAGCGTTTTAAGGTTCCCTGTTTCTTTAACCCCTTTGTAATATGACTGTATTCCGTGATACAGTTACGATAAGATGATGTCAGTGAGTACTCCAGTCTATAAACCTGGCCAATGTGACCCTGACGTCGGTCTTTATTAAATAACAATATGCTCATTCGATCATTGAATAGTTAAGACCTCAAGAATAATTCACATTTGGTACTGATAAAACACCGACTTGATAGCCCTACTCTTATACAGACCGGTAGTGATTGGCGTTTCTCAGTAGGATGACCGGGCCATATTATCAACCCATTTGTGATTAATGTCTCTTAGTAATGACATAGACTTTTTGAGCTCTGCCACGTCAGAAACGGTTCTATATTATTCCATAAGAATCACAGTACAGACGCTGGTCAGATAGCTCGTACAGCAGCTTATCTGGGTCTGCTCTGATTGCTAAGGCGCCATAGATTGTCTTTAGGATGTTAAGAGTTAACAGTATCGACTCAGATCAGATGCTCTTGTGGGAACCGTTTCGTCAGGATGGATTGACAATGGTTGCTTCATCTAAACTGTTCCAAAGGTAACAATGGCAAGCAAATGAAACACCTATTACCTCATTCGATGCCAAATTGTGTCGCCTGCAACCTTTGTCGTCTGCTGCAATTGTCGTTTTTTACATTTCTTCATTGTTGTTTAAAGAAACATAGTCACAGTAGCAGACAGTTTGAATCATGATGAAACGCCGAGTTACTCTGCATCTCTTCTGGATTCAAACTGTTTGCATAAGTAATCACAGATGCGACATTGACACCGAAAGAGTTAAATGAAATTTGGATTTGTTTTTTTTGCGACGAGTGCACATAGATAATGAGGCTTAAATGGAATGATTACTGGGAAACATATTCAACAAAAACAGTGGAATGAGGCATATAATTGTAATGAAGTACGCACATAGTGATGTCATAATATAGAACATAACAACGATTTGACAGACTTTTACAATGTATGTGACATTTATATGACATTCTTCACAGATAATTATTGGCAATATTTCACAGTACTGTACCGTGCAACTACATATTTTTGACCGATATTTCCATTTCCATGATTTACTGTATCACAAATACATGTAAACACATTTTCACAGATATTTTTAATGAGTATTGCACCATATATCTACATATTTTTTTACCAAATATTTACACAAGTTTTCCATTCATTTACCCAATGCATGTACTAAAACTATATAGCAAGGTATTTGTCAAACAAATCAATTTGCGAATAGAGTACAATACAATTCATATATTGAGTGCTATGAAAACAAAAACACCCATGAAACTAATGCACACATGTTGTATTGTGTACTTCAATGCATTCGATGAATGTTACATGCGAATCGTTTATAACATCCATAACGTCCATGACCACCTGGCTTACATAACAAATATAATATCTACTTCTGGGTCCCCAATGTAGGTAGTAGCTTACTGCAACTATTTCAAAACATCAGATTGCCGCAGTACCTTTGCATCAAGTAATCGGCTTTAAGGCTCTTGTATTTGACCAGTAAGTGTTTAAAACACATGTAGATTTGACTACCCTAAGTATTTGGGCAGATACACTTTGGCAAATGGAGCAGACCTTGATCAAACGGCTCCCGAAAGCGACGTTTGGTCAAGGTCTACATGCTTTTGGTATTTATACATACTATAGTCTGACAGGGAAACACATGAATGTAGAATGAGCGGAAATCTGTGAAAATAAATGTTTAAAGGTTTTACCGAAATGACAAGACGATACTAATGTCCTGCAATTTGCGTCACACTGAGCTGGGATAGTTCGAAAAGCAGCTAAAATGAGAAAATGTTGTCATGGTGATGCTGATCTATGCTCATCTGCACCGTCGTGTCGACCATGGTGGATCATAATGAACACGAGCATGTTTAGCAACCCGCCAATGTTTGAAAAGAAGACAACAAGCTGAATGATGACTTGAGGCACTGTGGTGTTCGTCACAGCGTAGAAACCAGACATCGCCAGAGCCCACCAGCGTACAATGTAGGCAGCCACAAACATCACCATGGTCCTAGCCGCTTTGTGTGTGGCTCTCGTTCTTGATGATGTCCTTCCGATGGATGCCTTGATTTCCTGTGATTGTGAGTATATTTTGTACCATGTAAGGAGGTAGAGTATAGTGTTTGTTAGCACAATCACAATCTTAGGAACAGCAACAAGAACCAGATACAAGGTTACTCCTGTAACAGCATCAAATCCACAACTGCAAATTAATCAAAGAGCATGAGAACCTCTTAGATAAACCATAATAATACATGTAAGTGTAGTAGTTACCCAGTCTTCCTTCTTCTACACTAATTTGAAAAACTGAATAATTAAGTTTGGAATAAAAGTTTGATAACTTACGGACATAGCAGCAAGTAATATTTTATCCAGCAGCTGTTTGATCCGGCGTAATGAGGGGGTCGAGTTATTATATAGTACTATGACCCCCGGTATGTGGTGGGTCATTGTACTATGACTCACTCGGTCATAATACAATGACACCACCCTTACAATGACCCCCGTACGTATAAGGCACTGACCTCACATACAAGATAACAAACTGACCCTAAAAAGTGTGTATAATAGTGAAGTGAATTCCTACTTAGTTATCATTATAAATGTCTCCACCAAATGCATATGGGGCCCTGGTAGAAATCCCAAGAGAGTCGAAGTCGGTGGTGCTGGGTCTCACATGCGCCTACTACCAAAACCTGTAGCACTACGCAATACATACTCCATTCTCTTCAGGGAAAGCAAACAAACGACAACAACATTTGGAACCAAACTTATTTAATGGGATAAGTGTTGATACAGAAAATTGAATTTTGTGTTCTTGGGTATGGTTTGTTGATGAGATTGTTTAAGTGTAATGTTCAGAAATGTCGATCGGAGTGATATACAGGTAGTTCAGAGTTAACTTATCATGGTTTTCAGTACTTTTTGTTCTGAAAATTGAATACCGCACAAGCCGGTGCTAGGGTATGTGAGCCGTGTTGCACTTTAAATTACTGCCCATTAACAGAACCGAGTCTGCAATTTTCTCTTTCTGTATTGCATGGGGTCATAGTACTTTATAATATATATATTTTATCAAGGGAGTCGCTATATATTATAGTAAAATGGCATGGGGTCATAATACTATATGATATATCGAACCCCCGTTGTGGATGAATTTGGCAAGGGGTCACTATATTTTATAGTAAAATGGCCTGGGGTCATAGTACTATATGATATATCGACCTCCGTGATAGATGTAGTTTGGCAAGGGAGTCACTATATTTTGTAGCAAAATTGCATGGGGGTCATAGTACTATATAATACATCGATACCCCCCCCCTGGTGGATGTATTTTGGTAAGGGAGTAACTATATTTTACACTAAAATGACCGGGGTCGACCTACTTCGATAAAAAGAGTGAGTCACAATATTATAAGGGGGGGGGGGGCATTATATCATGGAAAGGGAGTCACTATATTCTATAGTAAAATGACCGGGGTCATATTATCATATTACTATATAATATATCGACCCTCCCGGTCGGGTCGATCTACTACGGGGGTCACTTTTCCTCAACTGGCTCTGCGCTATTTGACTTGGATTTTCAGTACGAATACTTAAGTGTATTTATGCTTATAAAAATAGCCGTGTTAGTGGGATGTTTAAAAGACTAAACAGAAAGTACTAAAATGGCTTTAGAATTTTCTGCAATGGATCCACCATGCACGAAGCTTTTTACGGTTACAGATGACACTTCTATCGAGAGATTGCTTTGATGAAATGAACTAAGTTTCAATATATTAGATCCAATATAAAAGTACTTAATTATAGTCTATATTCAGTCTGAAGTACTACTCAGCCTACTGTACATTTACTCCCCTGGCCATTGAGCCATTCGCCTACAACATAGAACACTGCTTAAATATGGTGCAATAATGCGACTGCAGTACGGCTAGTGACCGTCACAGGTACCCATTTTAACCACTGCGTGGAGGGAAAGTGCGGTAGGGAGACACTAAAAAGCGTCTCTCCGGACCTCCGGATTGGTAGTCAATCGCGTTACTACTTGACCACCGCACACCACAACACTGATGTAAAGCAATACTTGTGTAAAGGTATTTTCAAATGTTCTTTAAACTAAACTAAGTGACAAATCATTAAAACACTATCCAGCTAACCCTGTATTTAATATTGACCGTTTACTTCATAGATATGCCTTTTCATGCTATGCAAATAGTGAATTAACAGATTAGACGGCCTCTAATCTAAATTCTGATCTGGTTGTATTTTCAAAATCATACAATTTTTTAATACGTATTCCTCAAGACTTGCTAAATATGCAATTTTAGGCAAAATAAATTTAGAATTAAAAACATAAACAGGTAAAATGTTTTCTGGGTTAACCCTTTTCCTATTGAAAATTCATTTAACAAACAATGACATCATGACTTTTAATTTGATGATGTATTCAATGGCATTATAACACAGGGATGTTGGTCTTCACATCACTTGTATATTCGGGTGTATATTATAATGTATATTATGTATAAGTCAACAAAACATATCTGTTTGCGAAGGCATCAGAATGCGTATTTGTTAGATAAATGGTTAAATACATGATATGTAGTTGTTGTGGCTACCAAATATTAGACTTGGTTGTTTTTGTATAAAGAATGAGTATTTGGTAAGTAACACACGGTATTAAACCTTTACTGATCAACATCATGTATGAAATAACGATATCATGACTATAAATTGGCTGATGTTCATAGTGGTGTATGAACACAGGAATGTTTGTCTATGACAGAACCAGTAGAAGTCCATAGCCTGATTAGACGACTCCCACAGGATCCGACTAGTCTTGGTCTGTTCTGTTTACAGAGAAGACGTCAAAAGGCGAATCTTTCAGATAAATGGTTAAATAAGATGGGTACGTAATACACATTGAAGCGAAAGCAGAAGATCCTATTTGTGTTAGGTAATTATACTTGACTTTGGTGTATTAGAGATGTGGAAATTAAAGATATTGTATGACCACTTACTATGCTCCTGTTGGACCGAATTTCCCTAAACCAGTTGGAATACATGCAAGGATCAGTGCTGGGCCAATTACCCACGTGATCAGTCTCCAATCATTCTTTCCAAAGTTCAGGTTGCAGCCGAAAAACATCAAAGCAAACACATTTATCGCTATCGAATTCACCAACACATTCTGTGCAGTTACTGTCGAGAAAATTATGAAAGCGTACGTCACACAGAGAGGTTTTGGATAAACATGGTCTTTCACTATTAAGACATGTAAATGGTCAGCTAAATGAATGCTACTGAAAATGCTGTCACAGATAGCTAAATAGACGACAAATCTGTCCCCTTTTCGCCAATGATGGAAGAAGCCAGTATAATGTTGAAACTTGAACGACAAAAATATTGTTACAAACGCACACGCAAAACTGGTACTTAAGCATGAAATTGCTAATATATGTAAAGTTAGGAACGATCCGTCTTGAAGTCCGTATATGGACAGGTCGTATCCACTTGTTGGAATGAATTTTTCCGTATCATTAACGCCCATGGTTCCTAATACAAGAACACAGTTTGTATGCCGAGTATTTATCTCAAATCTGTAATATAAGAAAACATATTTTATGCCTAAGACTGATCTAAAATTATTTTTTTCACTGCTTATAACCCTTTCAGCAATTTATATTCATCCACTACTGAACCCTTTATCTCATGAATATTTAAGAAATAACGGCATTATGCATATGCATTATCTTTATTATCTAATATTCAATAATTGATATATCTACAGAGGATATTTGGGCCATCGCAGAAAAATTAGAATTAAAATTAATTATCTTGATCAAAAATATTTGCGGAGATTACAATTTGCCACAGAATGTAGTTGCCCATGACCTATAGAATATCCATGCACGACCCCACCCATTCTGACGACCGCGCCCATTCTGGATATAAAAGAGTTTGAAAGTTTAAAAAAGGAAATCAATAACCATGACAACCATTAAATAATCTGTAACATAAATCATAAACCAACGGAGCCGATCTTGATTAGAGAGTTTCTGCATGAACCGTCTGGTATGGGTCCACTCTATTTTCAAAAGTTAAACACTTGCTATCCAGTTAAGCACTAACCACTCGATGCAGTCTCTCAAGTGTATGTTGTAAATGTGTCCGTTATCAGTAATAGCAATAAACTAATGAACAGTTTAGCTTGGCATTTGTACCCACAAGCTTTATCATGAAAAGTTCACTTAGCAGTTTTATTATATCAATGGGAAATACAAGTCGATTGAATATTAATAGAGTTCATTCACCCCAAGAGAAATAGAAACCTTTTTGTACGACGTCCCTTATGGACCACGCGCATTATCTGTTTTTCTCTTGTTGTTCATGTGCGCTAAACCATTACAGTAGAACCTGTCTTAAGCGGCCATTAAATGGTATGGTTACAGATCTTTCTGTATTGATTTTGCCCTACATTAGGCAACAACATGTTTTTGTAAAACGTCTATGTTCCATAAATAGATTGCCGCTAACCTGCATATACTTAAGTTACTTAAACAGTGAAAATCACGGTCAAAACTTTCTAAATTCAGACCAACGATGGCTAATTTGTTGAAACGTATCTGGTTAAGTCGTTCCGTGTATCGCTGGATTGTCTCGTGTTTGGACGCCAATGATCTCACTATACAAAGCAACGGTATTTCAAGTAAGTCTTTTGTTGGGAATTTGACTTTAAGCATGCTTCAACAGATTTCCCACCAGACTGTGAGAATACAAACTGAAAAGGAAAGTGAAACACAGGGGGATGTCATAGAGGGGAGAGTGAATCGTTTCCAAATTAACGTTTTACCCATTCTCCCATGGCGTTGTCTGATCAGAGCCTTTTCTGTTGACCTTTATGCACTATATACTGCCCATTTCACTCAATTTTGTCACTCGATTTGAATCGATATTTGTTTTTATGGAACTTAAATCTACTTTATGCGATCTTATCTTTTTTCAGGATCTCCCATGCTTAATATTCCTCAATATCATGCAGAAATAATTTTCTACATCGTGATGCTACTTCGTTTGGTGAAGCTGTAACTTTGCAAATGGCCATCGCATGACGTAATGCGCATGTACGGAAATGAAGGGTGGAGCGTATCATTTTTCAATAGGGATGAATTACATACTGACATGAACATAAATGATGTAATTTTATATATGTCATCAACCTCTAAGAGCTATACTTATCCTCGCAAAACGCGAACGTTCCATTCGAAATCTTTATTTCATGTTAAACACGGACACAGAGTTCCTGAAAAATAAATTTAATTAAAGTGATATAAATTTGATATCGAGAAATAATTAACGACGATTTATATAAACGAAGATCTATGCAGACAATCATTAAAACGGATGCTTCCTGACAACATTCCTCAGCACACAGTCACAGCTTTTATATTTAAAACTCATACTACTTCCTGCAGCCTGGCTGTTTTTGTTTGAGGTAACAAATAAAGTATCTTAACCCTATCCTATCAGAGTTAAATAGCCCACTAGTATTTAACGTTAATGTCCACTGAGTATGAAATATTAAAACGTGATAGAGGTTTTAAATGACAAACAGGACAGACCCTGGTCAGAGTGCTCCTATAGGAGACCTCTAATGTGGGTATACATTGTTTACAAATGGTAGTGCATGCCTGAACCAGATTGAAAGGATTAATGAAGCTATTTATGCGGACAAACAGTTTAACCGCTCCAACTGCATGCATATCACACTCATTTCACTGGGTACCATTTTCATAGTAGCAAATAGAGATCTAACACCTCTATCTAGATTTGCTGTCCGAATACCTAGTGGAGTAGTTGATGTATGTGTATGATGTCAATTTATACCATCTTACTGGGATTTAAAACGTTTGCTGCATATATACACGTATAGGCTGTAACAGTATAAAGCATCAACCTAAGTCTGTCGTGTATCTTAATAGAAGTAGTTTGTTAATTCCTTCACTATTTCCCCGAAACAATGTCGTCGTTTGACACCCTGTTACCATATTAAACGACACTTATTTGCTAATTGAATAATATAGGTCCGATTCTGTAGTTTCTAAAACGTTCAACACGTCCCCTGTACATTAGTCATTATACAAATTACGTTAATAAATATTCATTATGTTATTGCTCATGCATAAATATTCACAAAGCGAAGGATTAACCGATGGGATTACATGCAGACTTAATGTTTGTTTGCACAAATGTTCGCCTAGTTTATACATACGTTCATAATGTCTGGATCATGTTGGGACGTTGAATTTCGGCATCTCGTCTTGATCTACATTGCAAAGGCTCTTACTGATTTGTTCGTAGCATGCACAAGTTTATGGATTGAAAGTTATCTCTGTCGCCAGAAGCTCTTGAAGAAGATCTTGTATGGTGTACAGGCCGAAACAGTATGAGACCTAACCAAAGGCAGAACAGATTGCAAGAATTGACCAATTTCCCGTAACTGCATTCAAAATGTAACCAGCCGATGTAAAACAAAGTCTATAGCCGAAATGTTTAACCCCTTGAATGCGGGAAGTTAGTGCACTGTCACCTGCACTTTTACACCCTGATCAGGGTCTGCACTGTTTGTTGTTAAAACCCCTCCAGCAAATTCACATTCTTCCTACTGAAAGGACTTTATAGTTAAACAGTGGAGGTTCCACTTTGAATAATCAGCATTGAATCTGTTAAATACATCTACTTAAGATTGTACGTTATAATCCCGACACGTTTACGTCCTCTCAAACGACGTGTATCGCAATCAGACAGTTCCTACGGGAAATATCTCTTCAGGGTCATCTCTGCTTGTGAACTGTTACGTATTCTCGTCACTGCATTATACACATTTGTATATTTTATTGATTCGATGGACATGTTAATGTATGGTCATTGTAAGAATCTATTGTGTACCATTTTGTACATTAATATGTCATTATGTGATTCTGAACAGTAACTGCGCAAATGCAAGGTTCATATTACACTCATATTTATTCTTTTTACACTGTTACCTGTATATATGTTACTGATCTCCAAATTTGGAGGAATTGAATAAACTACTACTATTACTATATAAAACATAATAGCCGTCAAATATAGTAAAACCCCGCTAATGCGACCACCTAAAAGAGGTATAATTATGGGTGATTGATGCAGGTGGTAGCTTAATGCAGGACAAACGTAATGCAAAAAGCTCCTAGAGGTTTTCTGCATTACTTTTGGCCTGCATTAACCAACCACCTGCTTATAAAGATACCCATGTTATTCTTTAAGTGGTCGTATTAGAGGGGTTCTACTGTAACCTGATATTTCTAAAATGATTGACACGGTAAAACAGAAATTACCTTTTACCATGAATATATTTCTTCATTAACACTATATATCAACTGTTGATGGGAGCCACATTGACAGTTGCCGTCCCAGTATCAAGTTGTGTCCTTCCAAATCTTCGATGAATCATGACAAACACTACCAAATTCAACAAGCCGCCGATGTTTGTGAAAAATACAGTGAATTGCACCAGTATTTGCGGTACAAAAGTATTGATACTAGCCCAAAACCCAATGAAGACAAGAGCCCACCATTGAATAATATAGGCCGTCACAAACAACGCCATGGACTTTACTACTTTGAACGTGGCTCTCATTCCAGCTGAAACGTGTCCAATTGATTGCTTGACAGTTTTTATCTGTATATACAACTTGATACATATGGCCGCGTACAGGACAATATTTATTGGCAAAATTATTATAATTGGCAGTGTTTGCAAGTAGAACTGGAACGTGGGTCCGTTGACGCCGTCGAAAGAACAACTGAAATGAAATGAAGAGGAAACGTAGCAATAACGCGTTTTGTTTCGGTATCATTCAATGTATTGACTCATCCTTTGCCCCATAAATACTTTTTCAAAAAATCATTATTTTATGAAAATTCATTAAATGCCTATTTTATAATAATCAATGGTCCATAAGCAAACAGAACAGGTGATCAGACGGCTCCCGTTTGGATCTACTGACCGGGGCCTTCTCTGTTTGCAAATGCGTGAAAAGGCGTTAAAATGAAGGAAATGGCTAAATTTTAGAAAGCTACACCTGGGAACAAAAATATGTTCTCTACAAGTTAGGCCCCTGTCCTCGTATATGTATTGAACGTGTCCATCTTTGACAAGAAACTACGCTTTTCAATATTCAACAAAATGTGTAGTGTTCCATACTGGACACACCATGTCATCATTGATGAGATCTGGTCTAGGACTACCATGTGTGAGACTTTTAAAAACAGCTTACTTTCATGACACTGCTTTTGGTGTCAAATAATGTTCTTTGGCATAGAGTGCTTCAAGTTTCGGATTGGACAATCCTTCAATTTTATTTTTTAAATGTAAGTGTTGTGTCGACCAGTTTGGATCCTGATGAGACAGCGAGTTCTCATCTGGATCTAAGGTGTTTGCAAAAGTAATCACACACTCTCCTATTGATGCAAGCCCTGTGAGCTTCTTTACGGAGACTATGGCTGCAAAAGAGATTATTTCTTCGCCGACAAACAAATTTCGTTAGCTCAAATGTTAGTCTACAGCATGTTTCCTTTCAGTTTCTTTTTCAAAACATAAATCAAAGAGCCAAGTGGGGACACAGTTTACTTGGTGTATGTATATATGTGCATATCAATTTGTAATGCATTAAACTATTTTGAGCCCTTCTAATTTTCATATGCACTCATTGGTGTCTGCTTTAAATGTCAGAGTGGATATTCCTCAAGAAAAGTGTCAAATAGTTTGGATCCTTGAGACGCATCTCTCATTTGGATTCAAACTGTTTGCAATGGTGAGCATGGATTCGTCTGTGGCGGCGAAAGAGTTAATATTGTGATTGCTGAACTTTGAGAATGGGATAGTCCATCGTCCATTAGAAACACTATGTGAGCATTAAAGTGTATAGACAATTGTGACCTACAAAGAATGAAGGTTGTGACCCGACTCTAAATATTTTATATACAACAGTTAAACTATACAATTATTTCTCAAGGTTTAACATTTGTATGAGTTCAGTATGAACCTTGTTATATGTAAAAATGTAAAAATCAGGTTTAAGTTTATGAAACAAATAGAACACACAGCAGAACGTGTTTTATGAGACCGCCAGAAAGAGGTCGTCATATCCGACTATAAGGCAGGTGGTAGCTTAATGCAGGTCGAAAGTATTTCAATATCACGTAGGACATGTAACCAAAATCATCATAACTCAGTAATACACATAAAATACTAATGAATATAAAGAATATTAGAATATCTGCTCGATATCGAATACAGAAATATCTCCCTAATCTGAATCCATTATAAAGAAACATTAAGAACATGTTAGACAAGCGGCTGTTTAATGCAGATTGAAAGTGATGCAGAAAGCTCTCAGAAGAAATTTCTGCGTTACTTCCAGCCTACATGAAGCTGTCACCCGTCTTAAAGACCAATGATGATTCTTGTTTGAGTGTCGAATTAATGAGGTTTTAAAAATGTTATGTCGCTTGACTCAATGTTGAACATACTGCTTTGTTATCTCCCCGTGAGAAGCTGTATTTCATGATTATACTTGAGATTCAACGCAAAGGCAACATCTAAATTATTAGCTAAATTGAAGTCAACAAACGTAAGTTAATAGCTTGTGAAGAAATAAAAAGAAACTTACAAGGCACCAGTAGGTCCAAATGTATCAGCCACTGTCGCAACAACACTGCAAACAAACGGGACTCCAAATATCAAGACGTTTAGCCTCCAATCGTATTTACCGAAATCTAGATTATGGCCAAAGAACATGCGCGCAAATGCATTTATGGATATGATTATTACCAATATGTGTTGAGCCATCATCCCAGTTGTAATCGCAAAGGCATAGAAGACACAAAGCCCTTTTGGGTAGATATGGTCCCGAACAATGAACACATTGATATGGTCAGCCAAGTGACACACACCCGTAACGCCGTCACACAACGCCATATAAATTACAAATCGATCACGCTTCTGCCATTTTGTGAAAAAGTCTTTCCATCGTTTTATCTTGAAAGATGCCAATATGGTTAAAAAGATGCATAGCAATGTCACACTTAAACAGGACATTGCAACAATATGAATAGTGTTAAACGACCCATCATTTAATCCGTATATCGGTAGGTCATAGCCATTTCGGAACACCACTGTATCTGAACTGTTCATTGTAACGGAGTGTAGTAGTATAAATAGTATTATAAACTGTCAGTTTCTAAACACCACTATATTGTCAGTTTCAGTTTCTAAACACAACTGTATCTGAACTGTTCATTGTAACGGGGTGTAGTAGTATAAATAATATTATATACTGTCCGTTTCTAAACACCACTATACTGTCAGTTTCTAAACACCACTGTATCTGAACTATTCATGGTAGAGGAGTGTAGTAATATAAATAGTATTATATACTGTCAGTTTCTAATCACCACTATACTGTTAGTTTCTAAACACCACTGTATCTAAACTGTACATCGTAACGGAGTGTAGTAGTATAAATAGTATTATATACTGTCCGTTTCTAAACACCACTATACTGTTAGTTTCTAAACACCACTAAATCTGAACTGTTCATTGTAACGGAGTGTAGTAGTATAAACAGTATTATATACTGTCAGTTGTTAATTTCAAACCGATTCTGTCCTATTCAGTATCATTTAAAATCATTATTCGAGTGACCTATGCCTATGATTTTGCCTAGAAATACCAATCACGTCCTACATTTCAAGTAGTAGACATCAGACGATAACGCGTTTTCATTTCAAGCCGTTTTCTTTGAATCTGATTTAATTCCAAGCATTCCTTTCATGTTTTAATAGTATAATTTATACGATTCATTTAGTCGTTTTGAGATATGGTTCCCATAATTAGTCCAATGCTTGTTAGGGATAGAGTTAATAAATCGTGAATGTACAGTAAAACATATCTAAAGCGACCAAATCATAAGTAAACACGAGGGTCTGAAAGATCAATCTGTTCTTTAATGCAGAACGAACGTAATGGAGAAAGCTCCTTTTGGAGGCTTTCTGCATAACCATCGACCTGCATTTAGGTAAGACCAGTCTGAAAACCGCAGCATCAGTTGCATTTTAAGTTGTCATTATGGAGAGGAGTGACTGTAATTTAGCGGATATGTTTTGCTGTATAGACATTCCAGCCAATTATCCAGACGAGTGAAGTTTTGATTAGAATGGATACAAATGCCAATTAGACATGAATATTATCTGTTTAACTAGCAATGTCGCATCTGTGATTACCTATGCAAACAGTTTGGGACCAGTTGAGACGTCAAGTGGCTCAGCGTCTCATCGGAATCGAAACTGATTTTTTTGTTTAAAAGGAGCACTTACTAGAGAAAAGAAAAATGTTAGAATTGTGTAGTTTTGAAACCATATTGACAAAGAACATTTGCTCCTATGAAGCAAATGCTCTATTTATCACAATGGTTTCATAAAAGTGACTTTGACAGAGGCGTAGAAAGGCGTATATATGGAGCAAAGGGTTAAGAGAAACGGGGAAATATTAATCAACTGCAAACTGTAGCAAACGAACTTATTTTGAAGACGTAAGTTATGTAACATGGTGAAAAAGTTGTGACTCGACTGGGACTCGAACCCAGGGCCCATTGCTTACCATTCCAACACTCTATCAAGCCACACAGTAAAGCCTATCAACTATTTCACCACAATCTCTACCCGGCTACAGTTACCTCTCATCGGACTGGTAACACATAAAGCGGTTTACTTAGTCCCAGTCGGATATAGATTGCACATGCGCAGTTGGTACTTTCACTATCGCACAACGAACAAAACGATAACGATGTCGAGAAATGGCCATATTCTAACGATCAAACGAGCTTAAGCAGCAGCTCGGTAGAGAATAGAGGTAATAATATTACTGTGTACACGTAGAAATGCTGTCAGTGTGTGGTAGTTGATATAGACTTGAATATAACTGTTTTTTGTACCAACATGACATGACCACTTTCGGGCATGGAAGTTGTCACCGATATTATTGTTTCTGAAGAAATGTTGGGTATTTTGATGTTTAGTTATAACGTTTACTTAGAGAATAATGTATGTAATACATTTGCAAGATGTCACTCTATAGTTTAATGCCCTAAGGCAGATTTTGGTGTTTCTTTTAAAGAGTTGTCGTTCATAACCGACAACGTGGTTCGAACAGAGTTGTCGTTCGTGATTAGCAGTGCGGGGCTCATTTCGCGCCTCATCTAGAGTTGTCTAACGTGATTCATAGATTCTTGCAAGAGTATTTTCCCTTTGTCTATTCAAATTGTTGGTGTATAAACCTGCACATTTAACGAATCTAGTCATTGTCAATCTAGTCAAATATCAATAGATGTATGAGGTTTAATTGCAAGTATACCGTAACGAAGTTGTGCTCAATCTACATAGTTCACAGTTTACTGCATGATATCATCTGCCCTCTGTTGAACTATTAAACATTGGGTATATGTGTATGCAGTATTCTTTTACTTGTTTGTTTGTTTATAGTAGAACGTTTCTCTGTTATATTGTATTGCAGTCAAATTTAACGCCAACAGCCTTGTAGATCTAGACATGCCTTCATTACAAGTGTTTCTTGTTCAGCTTTACTATTTACATGGCATATATTCATGAACAGTCATGTCAGTGATGCATAGTCATGTCGGTCCTGTATAGTCATACACCGTCATGTATAGTCATGCACAGTCATATATAGTCATGTCAGTCATGCATAGTCATGTCGGTCATGCTTAGTCATGTCGGTCATGCATAGTCATTTCATGTCAGTATTATAGATCTAGTCATGATAGTCAAATGTCATTTACTATCTACATGTATACTTATGGATGGCTGTAAATGCTGTGTATATCATGTTCAAAGCACTTGCAGTTCTCCTTAAGCTTTATTGCATCAAATCATATAGGAGCAAATTGAGAAGTCGAGATTTGGTAGTAAAATTGTGTTTTAATTGTATTTTCAGTTTTACGGTTTTGATGGTTCAAACGTCAACGAAATAAACGAATCAAACTATTCAGAATCAGTCATTCTCCCCTACAACCGAGCGGCCCGCTTACAACATTTCCTAATATTCACGCATTTGACACCTCTGTGAAAGTCACTTTCCTAAACCATTTGCTACATGTATAGGAGCAACCCCTATATATATCACAATGGTTTCAAAATTACACAATTCTAAAAGTTTCCTTTGCTCAAGTAAGTGTCCTTTGTCGGTAGATTAATTCAAAGACGTTGGATCTAAATATAGCCTAAGAATGAATGGGTTAAAATGAAGTGTACTCAAACTTTGGTCTGGATCAATGTTTATCTCCTATTCATTCATGTGTTTTAGAAACCGCTGACGAGGTGTCTAAACAGATTGGGCCTTGTTGAGAAGCCGAGTAACTCCTTGTTGAGAACTCGGTATTTCATCTGGATCCAAAGCAGTTTTGCACAATCGAGTCAGGTCGCGCTTAGCATGAACAGGGTTTAGGCCAGAATTATGTAAGATCTAAACATTTGCTTCGTCAATCACGTAAATGAACGTAGAGGAAACCAGTTCTGGGCTTTCATTAAAGGTATTTAAATGAGACACTTTGTGTTTTTAATCTCTTTGTCGTAAGATGTCTTCATCTGTAGGTTCTTCATTAGACTCCGAATACACCCGAAGGACGAAGTACTGTAGCATAATGTATGCTTCAAGTTCCGTTCGTTGAAAGAAGTTTGACTTTCTTCATTTATTTTTTCAAAGTTTTAAGACACTATTGACTGATTGTCAAACACATAGGACCGAGATGAGACCGCCATTTCTGGATTTTTATGGGGGTACCACATTAAATATAACAAAATAACACGAACTCTCCGACAGACTTGCTATTAAACATGTTCAGGTAATTGATTATGACATGTTTAACCCTTTCGCTGCCAATGCCGGATCTGTGATTACCTATGCAAACAGTTTGGATCAAGATGAGACGCCGAGTAATTCGGTGTCTCATCAGGATCCAAACTGTTTGTTACTGTTACTATGTTTTTGAAACAAAACTGAAGAAAATCAAAAGAATGAAAATTTGTCGCAGACGACAAAGTTAGCAGACGACAGAGTTTGGCAGCGAAAGGGTTAAGATACATTAATCCTTACACCACTGTAACAATAATGTCGGCTTTAAGTTTAATCATGTTTTGTCAGGTCTGATTCGATTCAGCTTTCGAGCAACTATTGATGGGGAGACAAACAGTTTGGATCCTGATGAGACGCCGAGTTACTCGGCATGTTCATCTGGATACTAGCTGTTTGCAAATGTGAGTCAGGTCGGGGATAGCTGGATAGGGGATAATGCGTTACTTCAATTATTACACACTTCGATAAGTGCTGTATAATGAGATACTATCTATCATATGATGTGAGCATTAATCTTTGGCGTCAAACAATTGTCGTCTACAATCAGTGTCATCTACCTTATACCTCATCCCTTTAATCCATAGATACGCATTTCTACGCCTTTCCAAACAGAGCAGGCCCAGATCAAACGACTCCAGTAGGAGCCGCCTGATCGGGGTCTGCTCGTGTTTTTTATATATAATATTGATATGATTCTAAAGTTTCTGTCATGGCCAAATATGTCTGTTTTCATGTGAGGTGCTATTATAACAAATAATCTAATTAATATTCATGATATAATTCTTTCTTACACGAGTAGCCATGGTTAAAGGGCTAGGACTGAGGAACTATCCTTCAAGTTCTTCTAAAAATCTCAATTTGAGTGTCAAGCAGTTTGGGGCCTGATAAGCTACAGTATGTCTCGTTGTTTCATAAGTTTGGAGCCTGATAAGATGCAGTATGTCTCGTTGTTTCATAAGTTTGGAGCCTGATAAGATGCAGTATGTCTCGTTGTTTCATAAGTTTGGAGCCTGATAAGATGCAGTATGTCTCGGTGTTTCATAAGTTTGGAGCCTGATAAGATGCAGTATGTCTCGGTGTTTCATTAGTTTGGAGCCTGATAAGATGCAGTATGTCTCGTTGTTTCATAAGTTTGGAGCCTGATAAGATGCAGTATGTCTCGGTGTTTCATAAGTTTGGACCCTGATAAGATGCAGTATGTCTCGGTGTTTCATAAGTTTGGAGCCTGATAAGATGCAGTATGTCTCGGTGTTTCATAAGTTTGGAGCCTGATAAGATGCAGTATGTCTCGGTGTTTCATAAGTTTGGAGCCTGATAAGATGCAGTATGTCTCGTTGTTTCATAAGTTTGGAGCCTGATAAGATGCAGTATGTCTCGGTGTTTCATAAGTTTGGAGCCTGATAAGATGCAGTATGTCTCGGTGTTTCATCAGTTTGGAGCCTGATAAGATGCAGTATGTCTCGTTGTTTCATAAGTTTGTAGCCTGATAAGATGCAGTATGTCTCGGTGTTTCATAAGTTTGGAGCCTGATAAGATGCAGTATGTCTCGGTGTTTCATAAGTTTGGAGCCTGATAAGATGCAGTATAGTATGTATCGGCTGATGCCTGATAAGTAACCCCCATTTCTTCATGAATATTTATGTTAGAAATAAAATATATCATGAGTATTAATTAGATAAATATTTATAAAGGCACATTGACATTATGCATGCACATATTTGGCGATAGCAGAAACTATAGAATCACATCTACATTATTTCATAAGCAAACAGAGCAGATCCTGATCTGGGTCTACTGTGTTTGCTAAGGCGTAGAAATACGTGTTGATGGAGTAAAGGGTTAACATGATTGCTGGTAGTAGGTATTGACTATGGACAGGACAAATTTCGGTTAATTCGGTGCCACATTAATTTTTCGTCAGCTTCAGGGTCCATGCTTATAAAGCTTTTTAGTTGAGTCTCAGTTAGTTCTCAGATTTGAGTTCTCAAGCTTTTGATTGGTCAGATTTGAGCCAAAGGCTCAAATCTGACCAATCAAAAACTTGAGAACGAACTCAGACTCAACTCAAAGTTTTATAAACATGGATACTGGTTTCAAACTGAAGTTTCCTTAATTTCTTTACAAATATATAATCAGTGTCAAACAAGTTGGATCCCGATGATAGGCCGAGTTACTCGGCGTCTCCTCTGGCACCAAAATCACAAGGAGGTAGATAAAGAAATGAATTAATTAATCTATTTGACTGTGGTTATTAATCGGTTTATTAACCATTTGCCTGCCGACAAAACAGTGTCATCTAAAACATTTTTTCATCAGCTACACGTTTGAATTAAAACTTTAGAGAACCTATTGACCGAGTGCGAGGCAAACTGGTCCTTATGGGAGGCCGATTCACTAGGTGTCTCATCTGGACCCATGCTGTTTGCAAATGCAAGTCAGATAATGCTTAGTAGGCAACTGGTAAAACACAACTGGTAAAACACAACTGATCAATCAAAAGAGAAGTCTGTGTGATTGTAACTGGGAGGGGAAGGGTAAACATTCCATGGTCTACCAAAACTACTTCCCACCAGCCACGTTACCCATGGTCTAACAAAACTACTTCCCACCAGCCACGTTACCCATGGTCTAACAAAACTACTCCCCACCAGTCACGTTACCCATGGTCTAGTGAATAGTCATGTAAGAAATCTTGATTTACATTAATAATAATTAGTCAAATTTTATAATGACGTCATGAACAGATACATTTATGACAAAGGCAGAAACTGTAGAAGTATATATTTTATATCATATGCAAATAGATAAGACCCAGATGAAACTGCTCCAACAGGAGCCGTCTGATCTCAGCCTACTGTTTTAAAGGTCAGACGACAGATGCATGTATAATCAAAGGATGGAGATAACAGAACCGGGGGATAGCATAACATTCTTAAATCTATTTATAAATCATACTATACATGTATAACGATTTATATATTTGCCCAGACTAGTGGATGTTTTGTAAAGTGCTGTAAACTTTCTGAATTGAGAGTGTTAATCATTCCAACGCTGAATATCCAAGCAGACTGTTCCAAAATTCAAGTCGGTAAAATTTACCATTAATTGTAAGGGATTTCGTAAAAGAAACGTGTAACAAGACAACGGGGATTGTTTTGTAAAGAAAATTGTAGCATATCAAACAGTGCAGAGTATGATGAGTGGGCTCCTCTAGGACCTCTCTCATTTGGGTCTAGACTGTTTGCAAAGAAAATTGTTTGCTTAGTTTTCTCTGCATTACAAAAACGGAATGGGGTTACCCGTTTGTCTTTTAGTTTTGTTTTACAGTTCTTCCCCTACAACCAATACCTACATGATATCTAGTAGTTAGTTTTGTTTTACAGTTCTCCCCCTACAACCAATAACTACACGATATCTAGTAGTTAGTTTTGTTTTACAGTTCTTCCCCTACAACCAATAACTACATGATATCTAGTAGTCAGTTTTGTTTTACAGTTCTTCCCCTACAACCAATAACTACATGATATCTAGTAGTCAGTTTTGTTTTACAGTTCTTCCCCTACAACCAATAACTACATGATATCTAGTAGTAGTCTTAACAACATAAATGTAGTGCACGTGTACTGAAAGATATCTTCAACATTCGATTCATGTTATACTTAAACTGGGATGCAAGTGAGTATAAATTAATAGAACACATTCAGCTGGAAATAAATACATAATTTGAAGGGAATCACATTAGAGTTTCCTATAACTAAGCGAAGCTTATTCAAATTGATACGGCGCAATATTAATTAATTCGGTTTAATGAACTCTAAATGATACAAACTTCGATTTACTCTTTAGATGTCGATATCATCTTGACAGACAAGCTGAACCAAAAAGTATGCCTAAATACCTTTTGCTTTTTAGATAATATAAAACAGTCAGTTTTTGGACATATATGGTATTTGTCAAGCTGTTAATAACCTTTTTTGCATATTACGTTAATATCTACAAACCACTGCTACGGTTAAAACCGAAATGGTATTAGATCATGGTGAAATATTCATCTATATCTTGAAATTGAGAATGATGCACAGTTAAATTGAAGTATCTTTAGCACACGATACAGGAAGATTAAGTAAAGAGTTAGCCATAGCCAAATTAATGCAATCACTGATGTAATGTGATTGATCTAATTCAATTAAATATGACCAAATTACTAGCTTGTAAAGCCTCGTTAAATACGGTTGCATGAGTACGTTCACGTAAACATGTTATATTACATTATTTATTGTACCTGTTACATGATTTAAAAGTGAGTCTTGGGGACTCCCGTCCTTTAGTATATGGTTCATATATAGGAAACCTTACAAGTATTGTTTTAAACATTAGATTTCTCTTAAATAGTGTGCACACTGAATGGCTACTGCACTCATTACAACCTACCACATACCTTTCTAAGATTGCTTTGAAGATACATGTGGTCTGCTTAAGCTCCGATCTGTTGTCGCTTACTCCTGATTCGTTCAAGCTTTCGAGATACTATTGGCAGAGTCGCCGAGTTACTCGGCGTCTCATCTGGATCCCAGCTGTTTGCAAATGTCAGTTAGGTCGCGCTTAGCAGGCTAAGTGTTAACACTATGATTCTAACACACCTCGCGCACACATCTACAGAAACAAAGAAAGGACGTATCTATGTTTGAATTCTCCATAAAACACCGCACGCGCTGTAACGGCTTAACGTGACGTAATATGACTTCGAAACTTCGTACGACATGAAACGTAGTGCCGTTGTGGAGGTGCAAATTATAGTTAAATTGAAGTGTTAGAATCGAAACAATAAATCTATAACGGTGTTTTATCGTGCAATCGAACACGGGTAGTCGTTGAGATGCTTATAATAAATAAATAATAATAATTTAATTACTACGCATCTCAACTTCTACCAGTGTTCGACTGCACGATAAAACACTGGTATGAATTTATTATTTCTTAAATCAGTTGTTGATTATCTTGGCAAATAGTTTGGATCCAGATAGAACGCCGAATGATTCGATAGCTTGTTACTTTCAAACTTATATGATCCTACGACAGTGTTTTGTAAACAAAAAGAAGTAAAATACATTTTAGAAGTGTAACTGACGGAATTGTTTTGCACATGAAAGTTACGTAGGTTTAACACCACAACCTATTGCAATTAATGTCTGTAAGAAAGAACAATTAACGTTTAACCCTTCCCTGGCCTATATCTCTTTCCAAATTTCAATACCTTATCCTATAGGAGCCGTCTGATCTGGGTCTACCCTGTTTGCAAATATGTGAAATGCGTTTACATGAAGGAAATGGTTAACCTCCTACATATTATTTCAGTATGTATTGTTTCTAGACACTCATAAGCTATTGTAACTGATGTATATAAGCTTCTAACACAACACCTCTGCCGAATTATAAAGCAAAATCATATAATTCTTGTAAAAAAACCTTCTTCACACAACAACTAAGCATTGATACTAGTTTGTAATTTAAGTGAGATGTATTGTAACCTTCTGTTTGGTGAAACCAAGGCGATTTTCAAACATTAAGGAATATGCCTTAACCCTTCGCTTGCTACTCACGCCAGGAGCTGTCTCATCAGGGTCTGCACTATTTACAAGTTGATTGTGCAACCAGTGCACTCCACAGCAGTGATTGCACAGCGCAATACTTGTACACAGTGAATATATATGTAATTATACAACGGGGCATGTGTAAAGAAGGATAAATGTATTTTAAAATTCAGCAAGAGAAGGGTTAATCTACTAACTCTAACCCTTGACATAGTACATAAGACCTTTACAAACAGTGTAGACCTAGATCAAAGGGTTTCTGTAATAAGGAACCCACTGATCAGACTCTGCACAGTTTGTCGTAAAATCAAAAGTTGTGTTTAATTAATATTCAGAAATGTTAGAGTTACTCTGCGTTTCACTTGTTTTTGATACTCAATTTGGAACGAGGTTGTGTTTTTATTTTTTATCGGATTGAGATAAAATGTAAATATATTTTGTCATCGTATTACATGAACTCTGTGTCAGAATTTCGCTTGCATCAATTTACAAATAAACATTTCAGATTTTAAAAATAAGATTTACGATTGTATAAAGTCATTTACAGCCGATAGTACTACATTTAAACACTGTGGTCTTTCACTTTTAAATTATGGCAAATTGCACCGTAACTCAAAAGAATGAAATATTAGTTGTTGATAAATATGTTTCTTACACATAGTGTCTTATAATTGACCACAACTATTGTTATTATATGCATGTAGCTCTTCCAGATCCAAATTTTACTCCTTTTGTCCGTCTTATATTCTCTCTATGCTTTTCATCATACATACATTTTATTTGTTTGCCTGTAAAGTTATAGTAAAATGGTTATGTGTAAAGGTTATAAAACGTTTTGCTTGAGCCTGATTACATTGTCATTAAGAACATTCCGAGTAGGGTATATAACCTCTTGGCCAGGACTTATATAATCATATACTATAGATATCAGATACAGGAATCGGTTTACTGGTGTTCACTCTACAACATTCATAAACATTCATCAGTAAGATGTTACAGAATACAACACCGTAATAAGGATTGGACCAAAACAATTTAAAGATTCTTTATTCTACAGTAGAATTAATATTTTTTATCTTAATCGATCATTTGTTTATTGAACACATGAGTCTTAAAAAAGGAGGTGGTTGCTAAATGCAGAGTACCTTGATACAGAATGGCCTGCATTAAGCTGCCACCTGTTTTAGAAATCTAGATCTAGACTTCTTTTTAATGGCCGTTTAAGAAAGGTTCTACAACATACTCATCGTTTGTTACTTCCAAATGTTCCAGATTGTCGAAGTGTGCTTGTATATTGTACACTAATGCAGACATATGTGGATACATTCAATCGCAGTAATGAGCATCGGTCTCTTAATAGGCTATAA
This sequence comes from Azorinus chamasolen, assembly GCA_963576725.1. Lineage (NCBI taxonomy): Eukaryota > Metazoa > Mollusca > Bivalvia > Cardiida > Solecurtidae > Azorinus > Azorinus chamasolen. The sequence continues at coordinate 85,841,125 of OY755243.1, read as the reverse complement.
AAATGTAGGGTCATGTACAAATAAGATAATCGTCGACATTTTAAAAGCATTACAAGGTTCGGAGTAAAAACAGCATTGAAAGAGCAGTCTTGGGGCTCTACTAGACCCTAGTGTATACATTACGACTGGCTCAAATTATTATGGTTTATGGCTCGTGTGATTCTGTGGGCGATATTTAATCAATTCTGTAAAGCTTTAAATAAAAACTAGATGTTATATTCCTGTTTGAAATGAGTCACTGTAAGCAAATATATGGACTGGAAGTATCTCTAATGAAATCAGACACCAGCACTTACGGTATTTAAGTATGAAGTGAGACAGTGAGAACTATTGATCAAAGCTGGTTCTAAAGTTTCTGTCATTAGTAACGGAGTAATCTATGTAAATATAAATGCATGAATAAAGTCGCATCTTTAATCCTTTTAATGTTGAGTTGTCAGACTGCAATAGCCCATTGGTGTTTAACTATGACATCCACTCAGTATGAAAGGCTTTTGAATGACAAAAAGCGCAGACCCTGATATGAGAGCTCCTCTAGGAGCCGTCTGATCTGGGTCTACAAATTACAGTGGACGAGTATCCCGCTTCTAAAGTGCTTATAAAGCAGTTGCAATAAAACAGATTTCATGTTCACAAATACAGTAAAGACTTCTAAACTGGATTTTGACATATACGAGATCTCAGCAAGCATGTGACTGCTTAATTCAGAGTGTTTGTTAAGCAGGCATCTCTTTCAGGAGCTTTCTAGTTCTAACGCCTATAACGCCTAAAGATATTAAGTTGTCACCCGTCTTAACCCTTTTCTTCATATAAGCTTTTTTCTAGCCTTTGCGAACAAAGTAGGCCCATATCAGACCGTCTGTTTATAAACATTCCTCTACAAACTATTCGTAATTTGCATTATTTCTCACACGGATATTCAAAAGGAAAAGGGATACAAGTCGGAATTAACTGTACAGTAAAACCCCGCTAATGCGACCACCAAAAAGGGGCATAATTCTGTGTGGCATGGGCAGGTGGTAGCTTAATGCAGGACGAAAGTTATGTAGAAAGCTCCTATTGGAGCTTTCTGCATAACTTTCGTCCTGCATTAAGCAACCACCTGCTTTAAACGGCGTCAGTGGCTGTTTATTAAGTGGTCGCATTAGCGGGGTTTCACTGTATATGGAACTGTATATTTTTTATTTGTTGGTCATTTGCAAGCAATCCGAATACAAACTACCTTTTCGCGACACTTATGCTGTTACGACTGAAGTCATTGCAAATAAATATATGACTTCCTGCACCAAATCAAGTTCCTAAACAAACTGAGTTATGCTAAAACAAAATGCGATGCATATAGTTTTCAATTCGTCTAGCTCCGTAACAGTCTTTGCGTCGATAAGGATGAAAACAGTGCACCAATGTGGACAGTAATGTATTACACTGCTGATGAGTGGCAATGTAGTTAGTTAATAAAAAGCTAATAAAAGTCAAGCAGGAAAAGCCACACACTAGACGTAAACATTACAAAACACCGATAGAAAACAGAGATAGAGAGACAGACATAAAGACAGAGACAGAGACACAGATAGAGACAGAGATAGAGACAGACAAACAGGGACAGATAGAGTGAGACATATAGACAGACTGATGAAAATGTGTGCTTAGGCTGCTGGACAAACAAGGAATATAATTGTTTCCAAAATGTCAGTTATGTGTCATGTTGTAGATATCATGTTTTTATTATTTACATGTCGTGATTATTAATTATAACTAAAATGGAAAACATTTCTATTTATAATATGCATGGTATACAGTCAATAATATCATTTAGAATTTATTTTTGAAAACATGTGTTTGTAAAACTATGGAGCTTGTTTGCATTGTAGCTTTATTTTGTGTTGTATTACCTACTAACTGACCAATAGGTTGGTTTGTGAGATTTAAATATCAAATGCTAAGCATGTTGGTTGATTGTAGTGATTGTATTGATCGACATTAGTATTGTGTGAGAATCCTTCGGGGATAATAAATATTTGCCATTCCATATCAATATTGCATGATAACTATATGGCATACTTGAGTGTCGAACTTTTGCCGATCAAAAATTAATTACCAGAAAGGAAATGATAAATCTATAACACTTAGTTCGCAATTTCAATTTTGAAATCTTGAAATCAAGAATATTCTAAATACACCATTTCTACTCCACAAGCTCATCATTTCTTTTCACGGTTGAACAGTTCTATAGTTCCTAGTATATGACCTAACTAACCCTTCGAATCCGGGAAACGAGTTGGTTGTCTTTTGAAAACAGTGTTGATCCAGATCACAGGACTCCTCTATTGTATAAACTGTTGGTCGGTCATTAAAAACCCACCAAATTATACCATTTCATACTGAACGAACACTACCTTTACAAATTTACTGACTATACGACTTATAAAATTAGCCTTGTAAGGGTTAAATCACGACCCTTTTGTATATACTCAGCCAATTAATACAAGTTGCATCCTTTACCTTTTGCCAACGGATTAAACCTTGTGCTGCTTAGTGATACCTGAGTAACTCTTGCAAACAGCGTTGATCCAGATGAGACTACGAGTCATGATCAATATAGAAATATGTACCCGTTGATTTATGATACCGTGTCCTGACCTATTGCTGTGTTGAGTATATCAATATTAACACATAACCTCCCTTGTATTTGAGTTAATATAGCCATCACCTATTTCTCGATATTACACGCGTCTAATATAAGCTGTGACGTCATAATAGGAACATCGCGACGCCATGTAGAAATATACGCGTAGGACCTGTCAAAACGGTAATTGTATTCGAAATAATTTATGTGATATAAAGAATATGATGTTCGTTGTCATTTTATAGCCACTGATATCAAATTCGCCTGGAAAAACGTTATTACGTTCGCCAGAGGCTCGCTTTTAATAACATTTTCCAAGTCGATGTAATGCGTGCTCGTTTACTCATATACTGGGAACTATTGGATGTGAATTGTGAATAGTGAGCGTGAAACGTTAAGTTGAAATGATAAATTCACGAAGTTAAAATAATACATTCACGAAGTTCAAATAGTAATACGTGAAATCGTGATTTCATGAAGTTGAAGACCTATATTCGTGGCGTTAAAATCCATATTTTGTGAATACATCATGTGAATACATACATGTTGAATTCAATAATTTGGAATACTTACATTATGTTGTCTACTAGTATGAAGTACGTACATAAGATACATGAACTATAAATAAAAGTCACCACCGGTCTGTCGTATAAATCTAATGCTAAATAGTTGTTCAAATTTCCAAAGGCCTTAAAACATTGTAATATTTAACGAGTCACTACTGTGTTTTGCAAACAGTGTAGACCCAGTTTAGAGGACTGCTAGAGCAGCCATCTCACGATGGTCTGCACAGTTGTTATGGTACATATTGCTTTTTAAAATTTCCTGAATATTCACGATAAGTTTGATCTGTTTACATTTTGAAATAGTCCATTTGAAAGGATTAACCCTTCGCTTGCTATTCACGTCAATATACCTATCTGTAAATAGTGTAGACCCAGATGAGACAGCTCCTGCAGGAGCTGTCTCATCAGGGTCTGCACTATTTACAAATTGATTGAGCAACCAGTGCACTCCACAGCAGTGACTGCACAGCGAAATACTTGTACACAGTGAAGATATATGTAATTATACAATAGGACATGGGTAAAGAAGGAAAAATGTATTTTAAAATTCAGCAAGAGATGGGTTAAAGGCATACTTACCAGGTATCGGTAGGGTCAAAGGTATTTGTCACTGTCGTGGTAACACTGCAAACAATGTCTCGCAAACTAAGCTATTCTCCACCATACACGTATTTGCAAACAGTTTGGATCCAGATGATACTCCGGGTAATTTGGCACCTCATCAGGATCCAAGCTGTTTGACACTCGGTCTATAACATTTCAAAAGTGGCATCGAATCGGGCGAAGTCCAACTTGAACTTAAAATTTGGTCAGACATTAATGTCAATAACACGTGCAATGGACGGACGGGTCAGACGGAACGAAACGGACAAACTTAAACCAACGTTCAAGAGCTGGAGAACAAAGTTAAGCAGAACTCAAACATAGTCTTACTAATTGCATTTATTCGACACAACAGAAGCTAAGATTAACGACAAGCAAATGTGTATACAATAACTGGATGCTAATGCGTGTGGAATATCATTAACATAATTATGTTAGTAAGAGCTTTATCTGTATATCATACTATTGTGAAATATACTGTTCATTGTAAACAATGCGTTATAAAACTCATTATATAATATGCCATTCATCTTTGTGATTTACAGTAGAATCTGTCTTAATCGACCTTAATGACACAGACATTTAAATAAAGTAGAAGGTTGCTTAAGGCAGGGCAAAAGTAATTCAGAAAACTCCTCTAGTTCAGAAAACTCCTATAGGAGCTTTCTGCAATACCTTTTGACAGGCATTAACTCTTTCGGCGCCAATGTCGCCTGTTGGCACCATTGAAAACAGTGCAGTCCCAGGTCAGATGCCACCTTTTCAAGGCGGCATCTGACCTGGGACTTCACTGTTTTCTGTATTACTTCAGCCCAAGCATACATATTTTTAAAAACAAATGTTTTACTGATATACCTTTATTATTTAGTTTAGAATTATATGAAATTATTATTGCAGACGATACTTTTACATTTGGCACCAAAAGAGTTAAACTACCGTCTGCCTTACAGACCCTTAATAAGACCTGATTTTATTGGTCGATTAAGACAGGTTCCACTGTACTTTCATCCATTTTTGTATGACCAGATGAATTACAACAACTTATAGTGAAATGTCACTAATCCGAACATTAATATCATTGGCAGTCTTTAAGACCGGATTCATAGTGAAGGTGATGCATAGGGTGACTTTCGACATGCACTAAACAGCAATTTGCCTAAAATGCACAATTGTCTCCGTATTGCTATATTTAAATTGCGGATTAGCAACAATGTACTGTGAAGCATTTTTTAGGTTACAACAACAACATAACAATGGAAAACATGAAATGATATAGTGCAAATAGTGCACTTGAATGTCTTAATGTAGTCCACAAACAATAACCACACATAAAGTCCATATAGGGTTTCTTAATCTATCTCAGTCTCATATCGTATGTGCATTACCCCAATATAAATGTCATGAACCAATCTAACTATCATGCAAACGGTCGTTTCTTGAATAATGCTATAGAATGTATGACAAATGGAACATACATTGTAAAGCAAACTGTGACGAGCCTGATCAGCTGACTTCTTTATGACCTTGCTGACCTGGGTCTACACTGTTTCCGTCTGTGCTTTTAGATAAACTAGACATACTCGGGTTAATGCAACGACACTTATACAAAGGGTTCTTTAAAACGAAGAATCCGGAACGAGCTTTTGGAATTAAGTTTGTTACCATTTTATGGCTACAAATCATTGTCGCCCCTGCATTTAAGCGGAACGACTATATGGGCTTACGATTTCTTTGGCTTATGGTAGGAGCAGTCGTTTCTGTAACGTTGAGGAAAGGAACTGCATCTTTTTGTATTATTGCATTAAGAAATGAATACATTATTGACACTAAATAGCCGATCCTTTCGAATTTCCGGTGCAATAGTCTTGCCACAAGAGTTGTGGAAATGTTTCAGTAAATGCACATTCCAATGTTATGTTTTTAGTTTAATGCTGATTTGAAGCTAGTTTTAAGAAATAACGTATATGCTTTTTAGAATTACGGTATGTATATGTTTTAGTTTATTGTCGCCCCGCATCGACTTGAAACCAGTCCAATATCGACAATTTCGCACTGAGATCTCTCTATAACAAAGAAATATTTTGCTTTACAATTTTGAAAAAGAAATAAATGTCAGTTGTTATTGGTTTTTTTTTCGACTTGTCGAAATTAATCTAAAAATAGAACAGAAATCAAAGTACTGAAGATGCTCGCCTGAGACCCGTTTATTCTAAACATATTGACTAGTGTTTATGGGTTAATTGCGTCAATCCTTCCCTTTTGCATATTCACTTAATTAATAATGACACAGAAAGTAGTTATTCGCTGAATTGTTTATAAAGACAGGATTATTTTGGTATTGGTAGTAACAAGAGTCGAGCCTATTATAATTTCATAAGCAAATAGAGAAGACCTTGATAAGATGTTCGGCTCCTCTAGGAGCTGTCTGATCTGGGCCTGTTCCATTTGCAATGCCTCAAACACGTTTACATGAGGGAAATGATAGCTGTTCATCAGCTTTTTCTTTTATTGCTAAGTTTACAGAGGAGGGCGAAGTGTTTATTAGATAGATCAATTTATTTCAACAATTTACCGAAGGTAGCACGGTTACAATAGCAATTTAAATTAATTAAAATATTCCATTCTGAGAATGAGACCTCCGTTAAACAGGTGGTGTCCTTTCTGCTCTTCCAGGAAATTTAACCTATCTATTAACACGAGATACTGAAATATTCATGAAATCAGAGTACAGTTTACTTTATAAAAATAAATTTAAGATATGTCATTTCGAAACATGTGTTATAATGAATAGCAATTGTATAAAGACCAATAACGCATAAAGATGACGGGAATAAATTAAAATTTTAATAATATATTTCGATTCAAACATACACTTTAATTTCACTTTTAATTTCATTCATTCTCAGTACTGTTTAATATCATTTTCATACTGCTGTTGTTTACTGATAATTACACTCCAAATCTAAAGACTTACTTTAAATTGGAACCAAAACCAAATTCGTTAAAACCTCAATCAATGATTAATCTGCTTGGATTCTTCTAAATCATCTAAGTGATCGGAGTCAGGTTAGTATCTTATCTACACACGAATTTACTTGTCAACAGTTAAAGTTACCACACACAATACTTACACAATAATTCTAAAGGTAACACAAATATCTTGTTCATATTACATTTCCACGTTTTCATACTCGAGTATTATTATTCACTGTTCAGTAATAGGCGATCTGTGATACTTCGCATCAATAATTTTCTTGTATATCATTTACAAAGGTATACATAATTACATAATTTTATCTGTACACCCATCATGTTTATCGCAATTCCTGATTTGTAGCCAAGAATGAGATAATATAATAAGCCGATGGAATATTTTAATGTGGGAAAGGAAACATAGTGTATTTGCAATCAGTACAGACTCACTTGATTCGTTGTCATTCAAATTCTTTCAATAATTGAATGGATACCACTGTGAGCCCTGTCTCTCGTGGGTTTACATACTCATATGTTAATAAATCACGTGATCGCATTAACGAGGCGAATAAAAGTCGGCTTATGTGTTTGTAGAAACATTAAAATTACATGTTAGTTTCAAATATACAAAAAAGGCCAAGTATTGAATAGGCGAACCATGATTCAATATGATACACATTTAACTGATGGTACGTGAAATTACCTCCTGAACTCGCAATATGAGCTATAATAAGTGTCTCTATGACACTTCACTTTTTGCAGTTAATCATGCTGAAAACAAACAGATTCAAAACTCCACCAGTGTTTGTAAAGAACACTGCTAATTGGACAAGTAACTGCGGTACATACTTGTCAATGGTGGCCCAGAATCCGAGAACAGCTGCGGCCCACCACTGAACCGTGTAAGCTAGTACAAACAAAGTCATTGCTCTCACGACCTTTTGCGTTGCCTTCATCCCAGCGGAGGCCGGGCCCACAGATGCCTTGACCGCCTTCATCTGGGTGAACACCTTTAACGTTATGGTGATATACAGAACAACGTTTGTCACCAAGATAGCTATGATTGGTATCGTCTGAATGTAGAGCTGAAAATCTGTCCCGGTGACGCCATCGAACGAGCAGCTGAAATATAATTAAGTTCATCCATTACAAAAGCTGGTGTATTCTAGTTTTCAATAACAGTGTTTTACAAGGAGCAACCGCTGTACATTTGCCAGCAACTGACTCGATTTCAATGAAACTGAAAGTGGTTTTACATTTCGCCCATAGTAATATGATATGTTGTCACAAAAGTCAGTTATTACTCAACAAGTTCAATAGACGTCGTCGCTAGTGTCGAATTCTGACAGTATGATATCCATCGAAAGCAAAAGCAGCAAAGCGAAAAGAGAAACTTGCAGACTGCGTTTTATTGAGTATTTCATGATCAGTTTGTAAAATGACAACACTATTCACGCCGCCTAGCATCGGCTTCAGCAGTAACCAATCCTCGTAACTAACAGTATTGAAACTGATGATCCCGAAGGACGAGAAAATAAAACAAACACTGAGAATGAAGTACGTGTATGAGTATAACCGAGACGCATATGCTATAATGTATAAATGCAGATTGTACAGTAAATAGAAAAAATATAATGACAGAAACAGAGAAAGGGAAAACATAACGTTTCCCATAACGCACACATGCCATCATATTATTTTTACACCGCATTAAACCTGACTGCCGATGAATACTCAAGAGAGACCATCAAATGTTCAAATATTCCGAGCATGTAATCTAGATGCTACTCGAGAATTTATGTTTTTGTTATTTGGCGAATATCTTGACAATACAATATAGTATACACAACCCTAAATATCCCATAAATATTGAAAATAGTAGTTTCATCTTTTAAAATGATACATGTTATATCGATGTGTTAAATTGACAATTATTGCAAATTCATTCTGTAGGACAAATATGTGTTAACCATTGGCCATGTTGCGATCACGATTAGACGTATAGCAAGAAACCGACCTATTTAACCAGTTACACGATGACTTGATGTAAAACGTAATGATATAATGAAAATAAAAAGCTAAAATATTTATAATGACATATTTTGCAGAAACTATATCATATCATAATTATAATTGATTAGAACCTGAATCAGATAGTTCCTACGGAAGCCGTCTATTCTGGGTCTATTATATTCGTAAAGGCTCGCAAAGGCGTTTATAACATACAAGATGGTTAATTACTAGCAATATTCTTAGACAAGTAATACCACAATAGAGAAATAAGAGGAGGTGAACAGAGCTACAGATTAAGGTGCGTACCTAAATACAGAAATCATAATTTCTCCACCAAATTCAATTCTTTAACCACTCCTTAGAATCGTCTCTTCGATGCGACTCTAAAGGGTGGTCACAGTAAAGGGTTTATTTCAGAAATAAAATAGCTATTATTGAAAATGTTCAAATGTACGCATCTTATCTGGAACTCTGTGTGACATAAATGGAAACGAAAGACTCTTACTAGGCTCCCGTTGGTCCCAACCCGTCAGCTGCCGCTGTAACAATACTACAGACAGTAGGAACACCAAAAACCCAGAGGTGAAGTTTCCAGTCCCATTTTCCAAAGTCCAAATTGTATCCAAAATACATAAGCGCAAATGCATTAATGGCTATTAAATTTACCAAAAGGTGTTGTGCCATAAACATGGAAATAAGACCAAAGCCATAGAATACACAAAGTTGTCTTGGGTAGACGTGGTTTTGCGCAACAAAAACATGGATATGGTCAGCCAAATGACATAAGCCCGCGGTGCCGTCACAAAGTACCATGTAAATGACGAAACGATCCCGTTTCTGCCAGTCCTTAAAGAAATTATTTAGATTTCTTATTCGCATAGAAGCGATAATAGTAATAAAAGCACTGATCACACTTGCGCCTAGTGTAGAAATAGCTACTATGTGTATGGTAGAAAATGATCCATCTTGCAAACCATAAACTGGAAGGTCATATCCAGTTTTAAGAGCGGTCGTTTCCGAGCTGTTGTTTGACATCTTATTTCTCCACAGAAGATACAAAACGGTGAATCAAGGTTTTATTTTACTTCTCAACCGCACTTTCCAGGAACTTCGACAGAAGGACGAGGACGACTATGAGCATATTTATATTGGCAGCTTCAAGAGATGATATCACAGATAAAATTTGATTTGTTTTCATACCTTTCGGCTGTGCCTGACCCCATCAATCAAAACATACATGTTCTTAATAGTCAGTCATTGAGTGTAGTAACCTTTATCTAGCTGAATGATTTCCTATACAAACAGTTTGGATCCAGATAAGATGCCAGGTAAAACTGTGTCCGATCAGGATCCAAACAGTTTGACACTCTGTTTGCGTGTTTGGGAGAAAAACTTATTATATCTTGAAGTTTGAAAATTCAGTTGGTGAAAAACTGTATAAAATTAATTTGCCGATCATGCAAAAAGTTAACCTTATATATGCTAGAAAGTGGACAAAATGATATTACTATGTATGATACTGAACGTGGTTGGCATTTATCTGATCAACCCTTTACTGTTAAACCAATATAAACTGGAATACTAGTAGAGAAAAAATAGATACTTTTAGGCATGTGGCTGATTAATGAAGCAGGACGAAAGACATGAAGAAAGCTCCGTTGGGATTCTTCTGCTTGCCTTTCACCCTGCTTAAGCTGCCACCTCTCTTTGGAGTGGACATTGGTACATATTTGGATGTTCGGTTCAGAGAGATCTGATTGTACTTGTTGAATATTCAGGCAAGACTACGCACATTGTCAATCTTAACTGATTGTGTATTAACCCTCAGCCTACAGAAAAAAATGAAGTCCACTGAAATCTACTACTTGTTACTGATTTCCATAATTATGTTCAAGCTTGTGAATAACTGTTGACCGAGCATCAAAAGGCGGTTTGAATCCTGATAAGATGTCGAGTTACTCGGTGTCTTATCTGGATCCAGATTGTTTGCAAATGCCAGTCAGGTCGTGCCTAGCGGACACATTGTTAAACTACACATGTATCAGATAAGGAAAGTGTATTGCTATGACGAACAGAAGCGAAAAAGCTCTGCAACATTTTTATAAAACAGTACTTCTGATCTTGGCCAAACTGCGCATCAAAGGTTTTACCGTTAATCTGTTGCATAATTAATCTGGCCTCGACCTTTCTGAAAATTAACTAACCAAAACGTTGTATCCAAATGTATTGCTAGCTGTCATCAAAAGTCACCTTTTTGCCTCTCTAAGGACCGGTATTATGTTTTAATAATAAAATAGCCAGGGGTCATTAAGATCAATCGTTATAAATATTTTCCGAAAATGTTTCCATACCCTTGAATTGTATTGATGATTTTGATCACAGATTACTTTTTGTCTCTCCAGGGACATGTTTTATGCTGTTCTGACTTCAGCAAAGTCATTGTGTACATTTTTGACGGATTTTCACAGTTATTATGCTATGTTTTACATATTGTCATGTGTTTACCGTCTTCTATGTTGTGGGTAAGTCCGGCGGGGATACCTTTGTTTACACTATTTGTAAAGCTAGGGTGACTTTGAGAGAAGTGTGAGGTTAGGACGTCCGTAAACCGGTTTAACCCCCCAGTGGTGTTTGTGCTACTGTCCGTGCCAAGGCGGTAATCTCTTTGTCATCCTTGCTTTTGTTTGTCTTGTGTCTTTGTGCTTGTGATTTTGTTCATGTGTGGAATGTTTGTCTCTAGTTCTTGTGTGTTGGTTGGTGTTTTCTGTGTTCATCTCGTGTGTGTGTGTGTATGTGTGTGTGTGTGTGTTTTGTGTGTGTGTGTGTGTGTGTGTGTGTGTGTGTGTGTGTGTGTGTGTGTGTGTGTGCGTGTGTGTGTGTCATACTGTCTATCGGTGTTTTGGTGGTGGTTGCGTCTTGTATGTGGCTTTGCCTGCTTGACTTTACTACTTTTCCATTTAAAAATAAAACGGCACGGGGTCATTTAAGACCAATCGTTATAAAAGTTGTCTAGCCGTTAAACTTGTAAAAGTATTTAGCTATAGTATATCGTATACATTAGTTCTGTAATATAGACAAAGCCTGGCCATATACGCATTTATCTGTTGTGTAAACGTAGGGCCTAAACCCTTTCGTTCTCAAATTTTGCGTCTGCTTTGTAGTACAATTTTCATTTTTTTTATATTTCTTCATCTTTGTTTTAAACAACATAGTCACAAGAACGAACAGTTTGAGTCCCTATAGTCTTCTTTCGCTGCTACTGATTGCTAGTAGCGGGTGAGTGTACACTTATTTGAGGGGAAGGGGGTCTCACACCATTTGGACATAATGCTGTGTGACGCCGCATAGACGTTTCGCCGCATAGACGTGACCGGTTTCGTCTATGCGGTGATTTGCAACGCATAGACAGGGCGCCGTCTAAGCCGCGAAAAAGCACACTTGCGCCGCACAGACGATACCAAATACATACAATCTATCGAGTCTGTGTTACTATACCACCGTGCAAGTTAAGGGGGAGGGGTATCGCAATTGGACAGCCATTCTGCTCATCTGTCCGTCCGCCCGCTTGTATTTCTTTAGAAATACTATTCTATACTTTAAAACAGAGGGCCCAAACAAAATGACAACTAATAGAAGCAATTGCCCTTTTCCAGTGGATTGTATTCTTTTTTCAGACACTGCTCGCTTGAGGTTGAAGATAAATGCGCAAAAAAATTTCTTTAAGAAACAAAATGTATTTGTTGTTCATTTTTATTTCAGAACTATATATATATATATAAATATGATTTTAAAACAGTTTAATCTCATGCAAAGATGTAAAGTTGCTATGCTCGCTGCAAGATTATACGGTACAGACAAAATCAATTAAAGGGGATGTCCCTACTTTTGACGCGTTTCATAAACACTTAAAATGTACAAAACTCATTTGTTTATATGCTGAAAAGACTAGTATATCGCAAAAAGTCCCATCCAATTACCGTTTATAATGACAAGACATCCATGTGTTTGGTATCGCCGATCCCGGTTTTACTCCCCGATGTTTCAGTTTTATTCGGGTTGGGTTTTAGTTTCGTAACTGTTCGCCCTATTCGCGATTCTCCGACCACTTCCGAGAAAGCTATTATGTAAAAAATGGAGGGATCGGGTGATCATCGGCAAAACCCGGAAGAATTTAACGGGAAAGGCCGATAATATTGTGTTGTAGAACAAATATTATCAGTATTGATGAAATCGGTTTATTTGTATCACAGGGGCATTTTTCGATATAAGTTCAAATTGGGAACCTTCATAATAATGCCAAGTTTTATGATATTATTGAAAATATGCGATCATTGTAGGGACTTCCTCTTTAAGACAACGTCAAGGGCTAGTTATTCTGTCTATAATGGAAAGATATGAAATAAAACCCAAGGTTTACACTTTCGAATTCAAATGAACATATGTGTAAAGCCTGGTTAGTATATATTGGTTGTTGGGGAGTTACTGTGGCAATAAAATCATATTACATAAGCTACTATTGTATATAAGATCTCCATTTCGACTTATTCAATGGCTATAATTCTGTCAGAACACAGGTTCACATCTTTGCATTTCAATAAACCGTCGTGTAAAGGTTTGAGAATCTATTTCTCAAAAAATAAAGCAGTTACGCACGCAGAACATTTTGGGACATTCGGGCGAACGGACGGACAAGAGGAAATATCATCCCTTCAGAGGGTAGGCCCTTAAACGCTGGTTTCAACAAATAACACTACTGCCTTCACCGCTGCCGCCGTAACTATCATCATCATTATTATCATCATCGTCTTCATCACCATTAACATCTTCATCATTATCATCATTTTCATTTGAGTTTTTATATTCTCCGTTTTTGAATATATGATGGATACTTTAAGTTAGACCTGTCTATGCGGTAAAAAACACACTTGTGCCGCATAGACAGGACGACCTGTGTATGCGTTGCGCGTCGCCGCATAGACGAAACCACGTTGTCTATGCGTTGCAAATTGCCGCATAGACGAATCGGTCACGTCAATGCGGCGACACGTCTATGCCGCGTCACATTGGTGATTGAATTTGATTTACCGCCTGCTTTCTTGTCGTCTGCTTATTTTCGAACATCAAATGGTCGGTTGTCATTACTTCTGCATTAATGAAAAGCTTTATCACACAACTTGGACAAGTTATGGTTTGGTGGGATGTGCACTCATTAACCATCTGCCTGGTACGGGTGCATTTTTCATTACTGACGCGGCATCTCATCTTGATCCAAACTGTTTGACACTCTGCTTATATTTTCTGTAAAAACATGCAGAAAATTTAACTTTGAAAATTTTGCAGTGGACAATTGCATACCAATTAGAAGGTTAACCAAACTTCGCAAAGCAACACACTTATATCTTATGCGTACGAGGTTTGGTGAAATGGTACCCAGTTCTGGATTCAAGATGTATGTGTTACCAAATTGCTATACATGTTCTGAATAATCTTGATCAAAATTTGACGTATGCTTAAACGAACCACTATTTTATGTAAGGACCAAAAACATATGGTGGAATCTGACCACATCATTGTAGATGTAGCAAACTGCATGCTAACGGTTATAACATAGTTGACCTGAAACAATATACTCGTACACTTGATGCCCCTGAAGTATCTCACTCATGATTGTATAAACTATAATGAGCGTAGATAATATTATTTATAAGCTGTTATAGATAAATAGGTGGCGATTCTGACTATTTATCGATGATAAAGCAATCAAAGAACAGACAAATGACAAAAATATGACCGCTAATTATTTAGCTTATTACACGATTGAAAGGTGGAAAATCCTATAATATGGAATTTGCTTCTGGCAGAGTGTAATTGATGGATAGATAAAAAATATTGTAGGCCAATTAATGGTTTATATCAGTTCCATTTCTTCTTGACATCATAGAAACGCATTTCAGTGCCTCGTTAACAGAATACATCCAGATCAGACGGCTCCTGTAGAATTCGTCTGATCAGGAGGCATCCATCGCCGAGTGGTTACGGTGCTCGACTGACAGTCACTGAGCCCCTGACTGCTGTGATTCGGATCCCGGTCTGAGCAATTGGACTTTTTTCATTTGAGGAAGCATTCCAGCTGACTTGGGTAAATCGGTGGTTATATCCAGGTATTCATCGGTGCACGAAACAATGCATTGTGTTCCTTGCCTGACAAAAACCTCTGGAGCATTGTTCTACTTGTTATTAGCTGGACGTCGTGATATGAAATACTACGAAAGCGTCGTAAAATCACGAAAAAACTGACAAGAATTTGTTATATTTTATATGATTATACGGTGTCTGCCATGGTCATATGATCAGTGTTCACATGCATTATACATTTTCAGCTGATAAATATTCAAGGTGTACGTATTTCTTATATGAACATTCTTGAGGTAAAGGTTTTAGGGTGGGGATGGAATAAGAGTGAGGTTGGGTGCCCATAAACCGGTTTAACCCCCCAGTGACTTTTGTCACTGACCGTTCCAAGGCGGTACTTCCATCTTCCTCCTATCGTATGTTTGTTTTGTCTTTTTGTGTCTCTTGTTGTTTTTTCTAGTTATGTACATTTGCTGTTTCCTTGTGTTGCTGTTCGGGCGAGTGTTTGTTCTGTATGTGGTGTTTCCTGCATGACTCATTTTTGTACTTTTAAAATTGAAAACAAATAAACTTCGGGTGTTTTTAGTTTATATCATAATTTGCAAACAGTTATCGGAACTCCCTTTCTCGTCATCATTCAACACCCTCACCCAAAGTTTCTAATATACTTTAGCAGTGTAAATAATAACCGGTACAAAGGCCAATTTCTGTGTTGAAACCATAAACATCTAAAAAAAACAGACCCTCGTCAGCATTCCGAGTTTATTACACTATCTGAAAAGCGTCCAGGCGGGAATTTAGAGGGGGTGGGGGCGGAGCCGGCGTACGCCCCACTAAAATTGCCAAAACAAATGTTTTTAGTAATATGTTTAGATCTATATACAGTAAGACCTCTCTATAATGAACACTAAATTGTGTTAATTAGTTGGTATTTAGACCAGGTGACTGCTTAAAGCAATGTGCCTTAAGCAGCCACCTGTCTTTAACACATCTCTTCTTCTACATGTATTACAAACACACTATTTATTTATGTCATCAAACATTGAAATCTACGCCCCATCCTAATCTGAAATCATGGATCCTCACCTGGCGGCGCTGCCAAAATATTCCTGTATTCATGTACCATTATAAAACAAATCTAATTATTATTCATGATATCATTATTTTTTACCTGAAACTTTATAGAGTTATAAAGGGTTAATGTCAGTGGATGCAGGGCGATAAGCTTTCTGCATTATCTTCATCCTGCATTGCAGAAACCAACCGTTTGCTTTTCAAGCTATCGATGTATATTTATTAACCATTTACTCCTTGAAAGAAAACATACCTTGATGAAAATAAATAAGACTAATTCTTAAAATGACATAGTAACACGTGGAATGTTTGGCTAAGCCAGAACTGTAGAATAAGATTAATTTTATCCCATATGCAAACAGAGCAGGCCCTGATCAGACGGCTCCTATAGTAGTCATCTAATCTGAGTCAACTCTGTTTGGAAATGCATAGAAATGCGTATTTATGGAGTACGGGTTAATTTATCGCTTGAGAGAAATTCCTCAAAACCTCTCATCAGTACGCATTTCAGAACAGGGGTAACTAAATCCAGACAATTCATCTGACTATTAAGGTTCTCATATTATTTCAGTTATTGATCGATCTACATAATTATGACTGTATTGTGCAATTTGACAAACGTTGTAGACCCTAATAAGATTCTGTGGCTTTTGTGCGGCTTTTAGTCTCGGACTCCAGCATGTTTTCCTATAGTCCCTAAACATACACGTATGTCATCAAATAACCACACGCTCCACAGCACTAACATGCGCCATTTTGGCTGTACATAGCATACAGAGTGGTGCAGCAATTGGCGTCTGATGAAAACAAAGATGACTACGATAAAAGTACAAAAATGAGTCATGCAGGAAACACCACATACAGAACAAACAGTCGCCCGAACAGCAACACAAGGAAACAGCAAATGTACATAACTATAAAAACAACAAGAGACGCACAAAGACAAAACAAACATACAATAGGGGGAAGATGGAAGTACCGCCTTGGAACGGTCAGTGACAAAAGTCACTGGGGTGTTAAACCGGTTTATGGGCGCCCAACCTCACACTTATTCCATCCCCACCCTAAAAGACAAACAGTGTAAATAAACGTATCCCCTCTCCGACTAATCTACAACATCAAAAAGATGTCTAATTACATTTATAGGTATGTAAGGCAGGTGGTACCTTAGTGCATGTGTAAATTATTTCAGGAGCTTTCTGAATTACTTTTGCCCTGTATTAAGCAACCGCCTGTTTTATACAGTGTATGCAAGTACACTAGTCATTGGAATCGCATTGCATAGCGGGACACTTTCAGTATATGTATCCACACTAGCCATTGGCATGGCATTGGATAGCGGGACACTTACAATGTATGCATGCACACTAGCCATTGGCATCACATTGAATAGCGGGACACTTACAATGTATGCATCCACACTAGCCATTGGCATAGCGTTGAATAGCGGGACCCTTACAGTGTATGTATGCACACTAGCAATTAGGAGCATTGAATTGCGGGACACTTACAGTGTATGCATGCATATTAGCCATTAGCATCGCATGGAATACCAGGGAAATTACAGTGTTATGTACACCACATGACTAGCTTGTTAATACAACAAATAACAATGTAAAACAAAATGAGCCGGTCTCTATAAATGTTTTGAGCAATGTTCAGACAGACATACAGATGACCTAATTGTATTGTAACTTCTACAACCGGTTATGAGCATAGTGTTTTGATTGCTCGTTTATTGTTTTTGTTTTCTTTAACCACTACAGTTTCTAAAGTGTCTTCTTTGCGCTAGTTTTAGCTTCATGATTAAGACGTATCACCAGTAGATTTATGTAATTAACCCTTTACCTTATATATACGCCTGTTAACGCCTTTGTAAACCACTGTTGATCCACAATAGACGGATCCTGTAGGAGCCGTCTGATAGGGGTCTGCGCTGGATGTTTAAAAATAATATAGATCATTCTAACTAATGAGCTAAATAATATGCATACTGTCATTATTTCTTACACAAACAGGGCATCCAATTAAGTATCATTAACTATCAATGTGCCCTAGACCCAGTCCAACAGATACATACTTTTCAGTGAAGCGATTTATGCCGTTATGTATTTTCATACTCTTGTGTAAGTTATGGCGTCTCATCGTGTTTTTTGTATTGAGGAGTTTGAGTTTTCGTTTAACGGCGCAGCTGATATGTTGTCCATCTTGAGCAGGCAATAAACTGTACTATGTGAATGGTATATTTGTATGATATGTATGTATTAGCGCGGTACTCCTTATTTTCAACATTCTTTGGCGCTGCGTTATCTTTTCAGGGTCGCAGTGCCCTGAACACTAAACTATTCTATTTGGTGTCGTAGTGACTAGAACCAGCCCAACCGTTATTCACATTTGAGTAAGGCGTTTTGTGACGTTATGACTTATACGCTGGGGTAAGTTGTTGCGCCGCATCTTGTCTTTTGTTTACACTGAGTTTGGTTGAGGTTTTACGGCACTGGTAATATGTTGTCGGTGTGGAACATGCAAGGAACAGTTCTATGAAGGTCGTGTGTGTAGAGGGCACAATTCATTTTACTGCTGATGTTGATGTGCACTTTCGAGTGCATTTTCAAATGTCCCGACTTCTATTCGTTGGAGTAAATGGTTAAACACACTAAAAGCAAAGGTTTGGTGAAAGACGGAAGCCTTCTGTACATCACATCGTTCACATTTCTATTCTAAACGTTCCCATTATTTGTTGAATGGTCATCTGTTTCAGTTGGGAGAAGGCGGGCTTTGATTTGCGACCGTATAACGACAGCCTGGCAAAATATATTAGGCAACTGGATGGATTATCAACGATGGCTAACTTATATACACGTAGATGGAAGCTGCGATCCAAAATCCATCTTGGATTTGTATCTACTGAAGTCAAAATTGTGTTACTGACTGAGAGTTGCAAACTAAGTGGAGTTCTATTGACTTGTTTCATATGTTCAATTTCCTTTGCAGTCATTGGCTTCATCGTTATCTTCTGACTTTCTCTTGTCAAACGTTTCAGTTATTGTATTCCAGGAAAGTTAGAAAAACAAAACATGTTTTACATAACACCGTCTTAACAGATGCTGCGTTTCAAATTATGTGGCTGATCTGGTTCTACACGGTTCGCCAGACATAAAGGTCGGTTTTTTCCTTTAGCGGAACTATTATGTATCTCTCACTTCAAATTAGTTGAAATCTAAAACGGTGTCTTAAAATGATTAGATATTAACCCTTTCCATTATAAAAACGCCTTTGTACGCTTCTGCAAACAGAGTAGACCCATATCAGACTTCTCCCATAGGACCCGATCGGTCAGGGTTTATTCTGTTTGCGTCTTCTTCTACAACAATTTCGAACGTTCAATGCAAACTTTATGACTATGCGTCTGGTGTTAATCGTGAAATATTACAGGCATTCGAAGTTAGTTCTTTTACCTGGATTAACCCGACACATGCAATCCTACAATGATACAAAACAGTTTGTCAAGTTCCCTTTGGCCAACGTCTTTTGCTTATCTATACTACTAAATAAATGAACACGGTTTTGTGTCGGAATTGCCGTCAGTATCAGAAAATGTACAGAAAAAACACTATTACCGCTAAATAGTATAGATATGGGCATTTTAATTGTGCATTTTTAGATTAAATGAAAGTACATGCAACGGTTTTACGCAAGCGTAAAATGGCTGCCTAACGTACTTTTAATTAAAAGACACATGGGGGAAACAGTACTTTAATAGCAGAAAGGGGAACTGTTTTAATGCGCATGATGCATTACATATATCACAAAGCTTCTAGCACCATACGAAATTCACCACTGTTTTCATCAAACACATCACATTGCTACTGCTAAATAGGTATACACTTGCCCCCAAATTAATAACAGGTTAGTATAAGTTATACATTTAGATGGGAACAAAATCCTGCACAATGGTGAATATGCAAAACGGGTCACCTGGGTCCATGCTTATAAAACTTTTAGTTGAGTCTGAGTTCGTTCTCAAGATTTTGATTTGTCAGATTTGAGCCTTTGGCTCAAATCTGACCAATCAAAAGCTTGCGAACTCAAATCTGACCAATCAAAAGCTTGAGAACGAACTCAGACTCAACTAAAAAGTTTTATAAGCTTGGACCCTGAAAATAAAACCACGAGTAAGCGTTCTCAGATAAATAACTTTACAAAACAAATGTAAACAAAGGATTTTAAATTTGTTTCATGTACAAATGGTGACTGAATCATGGTTCAATATCGGAGGCAAAACATACTCAACGGTACGGTTATTGTCTCCATAAAATTTAGTATGCAATATTCAGTATGTTGGAATTCTAGGAATGTACCGTGTCGTCATGCTACGTGTCGGAATTGACAACCTTTGTACAGTAAAACCTCTCTAAACCGGAAGTTTGATAAAGAATAGTATGTCTTTTCAGTCAGATGGCTGCTTAATGCAGAATGAAAGGCATGCAGACAGTTCCTTTAGGAGCTTTTGGCATGACTTTCAACAAGCATTAAGCTGTTACCTGTCTTAAAGTAAGGCATTGATACTAATTTGAAAGTCCGGTTTAGAGGGATTTTACAGCAGTTTATTAAATTTTATAAACGTAAGGTAAGGGCCATGTTTGAATCAGCGTTGTAACAAAGTTGTGTGTCTGCTGTAGAGCGTGCAAGTACAATGAACACAAGGCTGTACTGGACGTATAGCAATAATTTATTACTAATAAACAAATGACAAATGACACTACATCCAGACAACCACCGAACATACATTTTGCCTAACACTTTTGCAAAAACAATGAAATAGAAATCGATAGTGTTTATGCATCCTGAGGCAAGTATTTGAATATCAATTAATACAATATGACTGACGATTCTAAATAGTCCACAAACAGAAGTCGCATAGAAACACAATATCGCATTATAAAATATGCTACCATTCGTTGAAAGAAATGTTTTTTCCACCACCGTTGGCAATTCCTCAAATCATGATTAAACAAATGACTAGTTAACCATTTCCTCGATAAATATGCCTTTATATGCCTTTGCAATCATAGTAGACCCAGATCATTTAGGAGCCGTCTGATCAGGGTCTGTTCTGCTTGTTTAGGAAATCATAGTACACCTGACTCAACAATGTCTACCAATACAAAAATATATTGTGTACATATGCAATCACAAAACTTCCAGCTAATAAATATTCATGGTCATTTCTTACATTAATATTCATGGAGTAAAGGGTTAATGATCGCATGGGAACTATGTTGCCATCGCCGTATGTCATACAGAGTATTCCATAACCCTTTGAATACGGGACACACATGCATTGAGATTTTAAAACAGTGTATAACCAGATCAGAGCGATAATCTGATCATCAGGTTCTGTACTGTTTTCCAAATCCTCTATTAAGTATAAGCATTTCCTATTTGGGGACTCTATACATTATAGTCCCACTTATGACAATTCTTTTCTTTCATGTCGTTGAGGATGACACAGATAACTCCCTTCTTAAAATGCTTCAAAACTAGACACCATCTTTGATTTCCAGCTAAATTTCCACCCTGAATACTCAGCATTGAACATGTTAATGGATGTTTTATATAATGAGTGACAATTTCGGCTGTACCAGTAGTAGTCATTGTTGTAAAGTAAGACTGATCTGACTCCATACTGTGTTCAAACTATGATAAAGACTTTGCGTTTTTCTTTAATGGAGACCGGCTATAAAAGCATAGGGTCCAGCATAAACATACGACACATACCATTCATTTAACCTGAATACTATTTCGGTATTTCGAGCAACTAACGCTATTACCAATTTAACCATTTACCTGTTCCCTGTTTATGTAAGAAATAATGACATCATTAATATTAATTAGATTATTTGTTATAATGGCATATGAAGACATGACACTCTTGCTCAGGTAGAAACTGTATAACCAGATCGGATATATTATACCATAAGCAAACAGAGCAGACCCTGATCAGAAGGAATCGCCTGATTTGTGTATACGCTTTGTTTGCAAATGCATTAAAGGGGTTTATACGAAGGAAACAGTTAAGAAAGAGTAATATATACAAGTTGAAAATGCGTACAAAGGCGTTTTTATAATGGAAAGGGTTAACATCTAGGTACACATAGATCTGCACTCATCCTGTCACATTGTGTCCAGACCAAGAACCAGTCACAGTGTGAACCAGTCTAGACCAAGTATCAGTCACATTGTAACTGTTTGGTTTTAACCGTTTGACTTGTGAGTATTAATGTAAGAAGTAATAACCTTATAAATATTGTTTAGATGATTTTTCTAGTGACATATGACAACAGAAACATTTGGCCAGTACAGAAAATATATCTATTCATAGTACCTACAGTGGTCACCTGATCAGGGTCGCCCCTGTTTGCAAAGGCACTGAAATGCGTATCTATGGAGTACACAAAAATAGTTTATGCCGAACATGATTCAAATAAATAGTTCATAGCTTCGTCATTAATATTAGATTTTTAATGTATATCTTAAATATACGTTTCGACCCAGTTAACAACATGGAATTCTGATCAGCGAACATTTTCTAACACTGTACAAAGATAATAAGTAAGAGTGAGGTTGCAAAATGATCCTCGGATTCAAGGTAATGACCAAACATATCTAATACTAGGACAACGCGACACCAATGCAGTATAATCCCAATAAAGCGAACACCTTATGAATAAAACATATACAGTACAGTCTCGACTGTTCGAATATCTAGTAATGAAGAATTGAGATTTTTTAAAGCATGTGGCTGATAAATGCAGAGTGAAAGTCACCCAGACAGCTCCTAGATGAACTTTCTGCACGACTTTCATCCTGCACTAAGCTGAAGCCTGTGTCAAAGACCAACACCGATAGTTTGTTTAGTATTCGAACTATCTGGGTTTTACCGTATGTTTTTAAAACCTGGTAGGTTATCTAATGCATGCATAAAACTTTCTGCGTAACTTTTGTTCTGTATTAAACCACCATCTGTAGTTAAGAAATAGACTTCTTGCTTGTGGTCGCTTTAGAGGGGTTTAACTATACTGTAACAAGGGTTCATAACATCCCGCAGAATCACTTGTCATGTGTTTAACACATACAGTAAATCCTCGATTATTCAAATTTTCTGTATAGAAGAAGTTAGACCCTTTTAAGCAGGAGACTGCTTAATGCATGGTGAACGTCATGCAAAACATACTCCTCTAGGAGCGTTCTGCATTACTTTCACCATGCATTAAGTTGCCACCTGTCTTTTAAGCAGGAGGCTGCTTAATGCATGGTGAAAGTCATGCAAAACATACTCCTCTAGGAGCGTTCTGCATTACTTTCACCATGCATTAAATTGCCACTTGTCTTAAAGATCGATAATAATACGTATGTTAGTGTTCGAATAATCGAGAGTTTACTGTAGTATAGGTTCTAAACTTTAAACAACTTTATGAACGAAATATCATTATCTTGAGTGGGTTGTTCAGAGTACAGTAAATTCCTCTAAACCGGAATTCTAGTAGAGAAGAATTTAGATGCTTTTAGACAGGTGACTGCTTAATGCATAGTGAAAGTCATACAGAAACGTCTTGAGGAGCTTTCTGCATGACTTTCACACTGCATTAAGCTGCTACCTGTCTCCAATATCGATATTTATACTAAACTGAACGTTCGGTTTAGAGGGGGTTTACTGTCTTTGTAATCAAAGAAACCAGTAAGTTGGTGCGGAGCATTAGTTTACCTGGTCGACGGTACGGTCACTACAGTGACTGCACAAGTTGCAACTTATTGCACGATCGGTTGGTCTGAGAACTTGTACTCAAGAATAAAACTGTTTGCTGCGGAGCATTAGTTTACCTGTTCGATGGTGCAGTCACTTCAGTGGCCGCGCTAGTTACGAGCGGTTGCACGATGCCTATCTTGCGATGTATTAAGACGAAAACGACCAGATTGAGAACGCCTCCAATATTGGAAAAGAAAACTGTAAGCTGAATGACGAGTTGTGGTATATATGCATCGGTTGCACTCCAAAACCCAACCAACGCAGCTACCCACCATTGGATAATATATGCAGTGACAAACAGAGCCATGGACTTCACTACTTTTAATGATGCCTTCATTCCCGCTGAAACTGGACCAACAGATCGCTTGATGGACTTAAGCTGTTTATAAAGCTTAACACATATGAACACGTAAAGAATGATGTTTGACGGCAAAATGAACATTATTGGGACTGCGACAAGCGCAAACAGGAATTTCGAGCCAGTCACTCCATCAAACGAACAGCTGAAATAGAAAACAACATTCATGATTAAAGATCACCATAATTGCAAAATAAATATATGCAGTGGCTTTGGGTCTTGGATATTGTTAACTGTCGTGTAACAGTTGCTATAATTATAGTTCCTTCTAATCGTTGATCAGCAATTACATACTGATTGGATATAGATTAGGCGCTGAGTATGTTGACGTCTCATCAAGATCCGGTCTGTTTGTTTCTCATTTAAAACATTCTGAAAAGCTTGAATGAATTGGACGAATATAAAGCATCAGTATATCCAGTTTTAAGCTGGCAACCGTTTTACAGCAACAGGACAGTTACTACCCTATATCTGCTCCCATGGAACAGATGTATTGCCACTTTTCATACCGACCTTTGTGACAAAGAAACAAATTAATGAAAACGTTATTCATATATATTCGTTATACCTACCCGCAGCTAAAGACGCCAATTAACAATAAGCAATTTACTTGATTAATTATCCACTAATTGTTTTCAAAGACAATTTGGGAAGAATCTAGTATAGCGGAGCCCGGAAATCACGAATCATAACAAAGCATAGCGCGTGCAGATAATTAGTAAATGTTTTAATTTCACTCTCATGATAAGTTGATTGGTAAACTCTTACATGGGGCGGTGATTGTCATAGACCTAAATATAGCCTTTTAGTTCCATCGTTGTATGAGTGACGTTAGCCCTATCTAAACCGAGACGATGGAACTCGAATTTGACCAGAGAGCCCCCAGAAGAATATAATCATGTCTGTTTGAATTAACATATCGACTCTCGATTCAAATAATCTTATTTTTCAAATTCAACCACGTTTTTACCCTCTTGTAATGTAAGTATCGAAACTATTTTCCTCTGCGGTAGCTCATTATTTACGTCTAAATGGAAATGAAAAAGGAGGTCCGTTGATCGAAAAACCACATTTTCAATGCAAATTATTTCAAGATTGTTATGTTTTATGAGTCTATGAATACATATAAAACTAAATTTACTGGATAAATCGAATAATAAGTTAGTGCCGTAGATTGGATGCCTTTATCCGACGAGGGGAGAAAACGTTCAGGCGAGGCTCTCCGAGCCTCAACTGTTTTCTCTCCGAGTCGGAAAAAGGCGTCCATTTTCGGCACTAGCCTATTATTCTCTATTTATACCACAAACATATTATACCATACTTGTTTGTTCAGGCATGCGTTTGTTGTTACTTACTAAGCACCAGTAGGTCCATATTTATCCGCCGCCATTGTTACCATGCCACATATTATTGGCACTCCATATATCCAAATCTGCAGTTTCCAGTCTCGTTTCCCAAAGTTCAGATGATAACCGAAATACATAAGTGCAAACGCATTAATGGCAATCGCGTTAACCAACAGCTGTTGCGCAAGAAACATAACATTGACAACAACACTGTAGAATACACAAAGGCCTTTAGGATACACATGGTCCTTTACGATGAAGACATTTATATGGTCAGCTAGATGACATACGCCATACAGTCCATCGCAGATTGCCATGTACACAACGAAACGTTCTCGTTTTTGCCATTCAGCAAAAAAGGTACTCTTGTTCTTAACTTTGAATGATACAATGCAAGTAGCGCATGCACAAATGACACTTACAGTCAGGCAGCTAATTGCTACTACATGTATTGTATAAAAGGAACCATCTTCTAGTCCATATATAGGCAGCGAATATCCATCTTTCTGGTGGAATGTTTCCAGCGTGTTATTTGGCATGGTGGTGCCAAATCTTCACCGGAATGCCAGAGCTGCTTGAAGCAACTTAGAGTTGTAACCAATTCACGTTTTCTTATTTTCGTATTCAATTTTTTCGATGTCCTCTGTAAAAGTTATCGACTGTTTCTCCATATTTCTCCCAAAATCATAATCTCAGTAACTTATGGTTTGGATCCCGATGCGACGTCGAGTGAACAGCCTTGATCAAAATTGTACTGCTTTGTCAACAGTTCGTCATTAGCAGCGAGAGAGAGTTAAATATGTATCAATTGTTCATGTAATATTTAATATGCAATAGTACAGACCTTCTAGTAACAAATCATAGCTATTTTAAGTCCTTGAAATAAAAACGTGCACAAAACTGAACTTGTTTTGTTATGGAAACACGAAGGAAGATTCGTTTTATTCTACCACATAGAGTACTGTCGCCATTTTCATTCAATCCCAAGCTGTCTGCGTAAATCAGTACAATGGTGCTATAATAAATCATCAAGATCGACAAAGAAACGTGCGTGGAATCTCCTAGCATGAGGCGTCTGATTAATGCTTTCAGCTAAAGAAATATTAATACTAGTTACAACGACAGTCGTTGTCTACTCTCATAAAACCTGTAAGCATAAACAGAATATATCAGGCAAAATGGAAATTTCCCGATTAATAACATTTAATCATATTTTATCTCATCATATATCATATTTGATATAAAGCTCATATTAAGGTTTCGTTTTGAAGCCGAAAGCATTGAAAGATAAAAGCAGGATGCTAACAGAAACTAATTTCCCTGGGATTTACCAGACAAAAAAGTTTTTACCTTTCGTAAGCTGGATCAATTATTATGTTAAAGCGATTAATAATTGATATTCGAGTTAGAATATACCTCCACCATATTGCATAGCAAATGCTCGCTATGCAGTATGTGATATTAGTAACTTAGGATATATTAGTGACGTGGAAACGAAATATAAAAATAAATTTGTTACCCTTTACTCCACACATAAACATTTAAACGTTTTTGCAAACATGGTATACCCAGATCAGACACACCCCTGTTGGATCTGTCTGATCATGGCTGTTTGCTGATGGGATTATATAAGTCTGATTCGACAATTTCTGACATGACCAAAACTGTCCTGGTTTCTAGAATCAAGTCATCTATATACTTAATGTGTAATAAGGCTAGTCGATCGAATAAGGTTTCATCGTTTTACATTTTTTTGTATTAGGCTAGTTGGTCAGGTGAAGTTTTTATCGTTTGTCTGCTTTACAATCTTTTTATTAGTCTACAATGTAGCAAATATGGAAACGACGTAAGCGATTTCTCCATTTCAGCGCTACTTTGCCACCAGAACACCTTTAACACTACATGTATGATATTGTCTTTTTCTGACCGCAAAACCTCACCCACAGCTAATTATGATATGATATAGTAGATTCTAAATGTATTAAACGAGTGTGTTCCAAAGCAATCTCCATTTACTTTTGTTAAAAATGAATTTGACATCTTTCAGCATTTCTTTATGAATACCCGTTGATATTTAATCTGTTAAAATCGTCGGATTCAAGTTTGCGTTTTCATGACGGTGAATCGATACTTAGTTGCGTATCGACAATGTTCACTGCATCCTGTGAGCGTTTGACGACATGCTGTTAAATAACAATTATAAAAAGATCGTTTGTTTTCAATAGTACCATACTGTTATAATTTGTTAAAATATAAGTATGAGTAGACAGAACACTAAAGAGTTTGCTAGGGCATATTAAATCATTTATATTTATTTAGATTCATTTCGATGTCTTTAATAAGTTTCAATTGCTTGTTTTCTTTGTATTCGTTTAAATAGTGTGATATGTAATCAAAATGAAACGGCTAAAATAAAAAGACAAAGTTCAATCATTATCCAATTTATTTTGATAAATACATCAACAATTCAAATTAAAAAAACTACCGTGAAATATCATTATATTTCCTTTACCCTTTCAACGCTGACATTTTAAATGTATTGCCAAAATTTCAAAATTCAAACAGGTCAATATTCAGAGATGTTTGTAAAAAGGCTTAACATGACAATCCGTGCAGACCATGATGGGAGTGCTCCTCTACTAGCCTTATCATCTTGGTCTACACTGTTTGCAAAGGACATCTATGACTTGTTTCCCGCCCTGAAATGGTAAGGCACACTATTCTTAGTACTGTTAGGCTGCTGTATCATATATCTATAAATAACGAATCCCAATATGCCAACGACACATTGCTTTGTACATAACAAAACAATTAATACGTATCTAAATGACTACACAATCAATTAAACATTACATATGCCTTTTAAGTCTCATATTATCTAAATTCAGGTCTTCCAATTCAGATTTTGGAACCCATTTATTTGCCATATTGAATGGCATGGGGGCGTGGAGCAACGCAAGCAAAGACATTATATTACATTAAAGAGGCAAATAAGGAAACTATGTTTGCTTTAGTTTATTTTACTGAAATCATACCAAATGTCATAAGAAACTCTGTATGATTTTACAGTAGAACCTGTATTAAGTGGTCTTCCATTGAAAGTCTAAAAAGCAGGGCAAATGTAATGCAGAAAGCTCCCATATAAGCTTTGTGCTTTACTTTTGTCCTGCATTAAGCTACCATCTGCCTTCAGACCCATATTTAGACCTATTGTTGATGGCCGCTTAAGGCAGGTTCTACCATATCATACTGAAACACTTCTCTGTAGCGATCAATCAAAAGAGGTCCTATGCTGGGGCTGTAATACATGTGGTAGCTTAATGCAGGAGACAAGGTATGCACACACGTTATCCTACATTAAATAACCATCTGCTTTATGACTATTTATTCAGTGTGAAGAAAACCTATAATAATTATCGCCAGGTAAGCGGTTTGAGTCAAACGAAGGTATACGTTTTATATATACAAAATTACTTTCCCTATTTTGCGTAAATCAATTTTGTGTATCACAGTTAGTTCACTTTTAAACTTCACGTTTTGTCATAATATATCCTGAAGACGTTTGTATGTATTTACGAATATATATGTTCGTAATACTCACTACAGTACTCTGTGACGGATATATAAGCTCATGTGTTGCTTGTTTGCTCATAGGATTTTGCACTCAGTAAAGTTTAACAACATACGAACATATTAGTTGTTTGAGTTCTTCTAAATATGCTAAGTAACTATCACTGGAACTTGCTCCTAGGGCATGAAAATGCACGTGTAGACAGTCCAACAGCCTTATTAGGGTGTGTGTGTGTGTACGCGTGTATGCGTGTGTGTAGGTGTGTGCCCTATAATAACTACATTGCCCATTCGTCACGGTGGCCGTTTTTTGTAGACTCTTTAACGCAACAGTTTTCGTCTGACCCAGATTATCACCAAACTTACTAACTTTATGTATAGGTAAATAATCTATGTCTGTTTCGCCTACCAGCTAAAGGCTTTTCAGGATTATGGCACTTGAACAACATCAAAATCGATAACACCAGCCGTGTCTACTCTCTAAATTGTGCTTTGTCTATCCGATTGTCACCAAACTTGTTGAAAATATTGGTGGTAATAATATATCGACCAAGTTCGATAGCTAGCCAGGTCAACCTAGTTACTTCTCGATTATAGCCATTGAACAAAATATCGACAAAATCAACATAGTCTGCTCTCAAAGAACTGGCTGCAATAACAATGCGAACTTTTTTTGAATAGCTAACAGTTAAAAAGCACTGCAATAATTAATAACAGAATATGAATAATCATTGGCTAATCATTTTCTTCTCTGTCGCATAAACACATCTGACAGCATTTTATAGAACTATTTCTAACTGGGTCAGTGATTTAGTGATATATATATATATATTCAGACTGCTATTACCATACAAGGTCTCAGATGTGCAAACGTAGATTTCCACAGGGTTTAATACCACGAGTCTCATGACGAATCGCATATTCAAGGTTTATGGTTACCATTTATACAGTTTCATGACATAGCTGGGTGACTGTATGCCAAGCACTGTTTTTAAAGTTAGAAACATTGACCAGCTGTCTCGATTGCGTAGGTTGTTATAGTTTATTGTTATTACTGTTTGCCCTTTTGCTGAAATATGATTGCCGCAAGAAAGCTTTTATGTATACTTATGTTTTGTGTTTCATGTTTTTAGACAAGGTTTGTTGTTTTATTATTGTCCCCAAAGCTAAGAATCATTGATCAAATTTACAATACTTGTGTGTATAATAACATGTAGTATGTGTTTCATCTTTTAGGCAAGGTAATATCAGAACATTATACTGTTCATCATTGGCTGACATAACCTAACCAGATTCAATTTATAGTTTCAATCTTTATACTGTGATTGGCTCTATACATTGTCGCCTCACAGTAAGTCAAAAACATTAACAAAAGTCTGAGTTCGTGTCTTGTCATTGGGACATCATCCAGCATATTGCTATGCAGTAGTCGCTTTAGAGATTTTACTTTACAACAATATCAGACATGTTTAATGTTACATAAGACCGTGATGATTGTTATGATTATTTATAAATGAGACACATGAGTCGAACAGAATTTGGGTACAAAGTAAATCGTATAGTTCATGTCCATCTTAGGTTCGTATGATGATTATATTGCGTTGTATTGTAATGAACTGATCCAATGTGACAATCCTAATATGTACTAGCGAAAGTCGGTAGATGCCATGTCTAAACTTATTAGACGGTTGTCCGTAATATTCACACTATTTATATTTACAGTTTAATGATACAGTTGAAACTCGATTATTTGAACACTCAAATACGTACCATCCTCGATCTTTAACACAGGTGGCAGCTTAATGCAGGATGAATGGCATGCAGAAAGCTCCTAGAGGTGACTTTCACCCTGAATTAAGCAGCCACCTGCCTACCAAGACATAAATTCTTAAGTACTCAAATCTCGTAGTATCGAGTTTTTACTGTAATACAAGCACAGAATAACCCGTCTAAACTGGAAAAACAAACTAGTATCATTGCCTGTATTTCAGGCAGCCGACAGTTTAATGCTGACTGAAAGTCACGCAGAACCTCCCCTGAGAGCTTTCTGTATGACGTTTAGCCAGCATTAAGCAGTCACCTGCCTTAAAGAATCTAAATTTCCCTTCACTAAAAGTCCGGTTTAGAGGGGTTTCACTGTATATTATTTTCATATCAAAATCACTTTCATATCGAAATATATGAAACTGCCAATTAGTGCATTATCAAGAAGTGCTTAAAATGTATTCAGGTTTTGAAAGTTTATACTGGCAAATATTTAAGACATTTTCTGTCAAACAGGGACCTATATCCTCGGACAAAACTACCATATAGTAAAATGGAATAAACACTTTACAATAATACTGTTTCTTTACAAGAGATAACTAACAATTACTCGATGCACATTAGTGTTTACCATATTTGTTAAATTACTCAACATATGCCTTTATTGCTTATTTAGCCCGTCCAAAAGTGATTCTTATTCTCACTTAACTAATTCATTCATACAAACGCCCTTTCACGTATTTGCTAACAGAGCAGACCCATATCAGACGGTTCCTAAAGAGCCGTCTGATCAGGGTCTTCTCTGTTTGTTAATGGAATTTAATATACTTTCTAAAATGGATACAATGCTCCACCTTCTATATTTCATTTTATCTATTTTCGCCATGAATATTCAGTAGGTATTGAAATTTGGAATAAACATGAAACAGTGACATGGTTAAAAGGCGGTTTCTGTAAGAATTCATCTGCCGAATGAGCCCTTAGTAATCAATTGTCTCAGCAACCAATGCGAGTCCTGATCTGGAAGTAGTCATCTGATCGGGGTATACACTGCTTGTTAATGTCCCCTTTTAGGATAGTTGGATTAAGTCTGGTACAATATGGCATGCGAAACTGAATTTAAAGGTACGCGAAATATAAAATGAGCATCGAAAAAAATACACCAGATTTCTCGGGCGATCACTTACTGAATTAACGGGGTGCTTAATTCATAATACATCAATAAACACAGTTACATAACTTTCACCATGCAGTTAGCCATAACCTGCATTAAATATCAATCATGAGACAAACTGAATTGTTGTTGTAGAGGTGTAAAGTTAGGACGTCCGTAAACCGGTTTAAACCCCCAGTGGTGATTTTGCTACTGACCGTACCAAGGCGGTACTCTCTTTGTCACCCTTGCTTTTGTTTGTCTTGTGTATTTGTACTTGTTCTTTTGTTCATGTGTGGAAAGTTTATCTCGAGTCCTTGTGTGTTTGTTGGTGTTTTCTGTGCTCATCATGTATATATGTGTGTGTTTGTATGTGCCATGCTATCTATGTTTTGGTGGTGGTTGAGTCTTGTATGTGGCTTTGCATGCTTGACTTTACTACTTTTTCAATTGTACATAGCATTTCTGTATGTGTGATCACGTGACCACTATTGGATAATGTATGCTGCTATGAACAGAGCCATGGACCTGGCTGCCGTATGGGATGCCTTCATGCCGGCTGACATCTGACCTACGGGCTGCTTCACGGCTTTCATCTGCGTGTAGAGTTTTATCCATATGAGAATATAGATGGGAATGGACACGAAAGCAAAATAAAATGTGGATCCATTCACACCATCAAACAAGCAGCTGAAACGGAAAAAAATAATTGTCCTTTTTCAGCTTGGTAACCATTTCACAGGAATACATTTATACCTATCTGTTACCCTTTTGCTGCCTTTGATTACCTATGCAAACAGTTTTGATCCAGTTGTGAATCCAGGTAAATCGTCGTCTCATGAGGATCCAGTATGTTAGATGCTGTGCTTATCATTTTGAAATGAAATTGAAGAAAACTAAACGAAGTAAATTGTAGCAGAAGACAAATTGTACAGATGACCTTATGTTGGAGCGAAAGGGTTTAGAGAAACATTATCATAGATTTCGCAGCAACTGTCGTCAGGCCGTGAGACCAAAATATCAAATACTTAAGGATTTGTCAAAGACAAAATTTAATATAAGTCCCCGGTAATTATTCTAAAAGTGATACTTTCTACTACAACGCATATTTTGAATAAATTCAAAACACGTGGTGTTGGTTATCATGTGCTCCTTTTTAATGGCCTCCGGCCATCAATATGTTGAGCTTTCTGCATTACCTTCGTCCAGTATTAAACAACCACCTGCTTTTCCATGTACATCTGTTTAGTTGCATTTAACTTACAGTTACCTCTGTTTATTTATACAGTGGTCGCTTTAGAGGGGCGTTTTTGTATAATGGATGGATGAATACAGTAAGAACTCGATACTACGAATACTCAAAAACGTCCCATTAATGGTCTTTAACACAGGCGGCAGCTTAATACAGGGTGGAAGTCATACAGACAGCTCCTCTTGGAGCTTTCTGCATGCCTTTCACCCTGCGATAAGTAGCCACATGTCTACAAAGACAAAAATGCTTCATTACTAAATATTGCATATCATTTTTATACGTGACAAGATTTAATGTTAACTTTGTCTTGCCGATCGATACCCATTATTTAAAGAATGAATACTGATGAGACGCCGAGTCACCCGGCGTCTCATCATTATCTGATCTGTTTAAAACTAGCACAACAGTTCTCCGAAAGCCTGGGCGAATCGGAAGTAAAGATTGCAGCGTTCAGGGTTTTAACAGGTTTATATTGTCAAGAGTATAAATGGTTAACATACTTACTATGCTACTGTTGGTCCAAGTTCGTTCAACGCAGTAGCAACGATGTCACAAACAAGCGGTATTCTGAATATCCAAAGAAGCAACCTCCAGTCTCTCTTCCCATTGATGGCAATGATATTCACTAGCAAAATGTGGACAATTATCATCGGGAAGACGATGTAACCATAGAATACGCATAGTTCTTTTGGATGCACATGCTCCTTGACATGTACGTTGATGTGGTCAGCCAGATGGACAGCTCCGTACAACCCATCGCATATTGCCATGTATACTACGAAACGATCACGCTTTGGCCAGTTCCTGAAGAAGCGTTTTCCACCATTGATAATCAATGAAGCTACCAAAGAAATCGTTAGAAATACAACGCTTACACTCAAGCACGATATAGCTACGAGCGTATAATGTAAAGAGCATAGACTGACCCACCATTTAAGCCGTACATTGCCAGATCATATCCATTAACCAGAACATCCGTGTCTGAGCTGTTGTTTGCCATATTTTTGTCATATCAAAACGATTGTGAATTTTTTGTAGTAAATCGATTGGAAGAAACAGCTGATTCGTCTAATTAATTGTTCAAGATTCTATCGTACGCAAATCTACTTGACTTCTAAACCACTATGCAATATTTATACTCCGTTCTCTAGTTTAACATACAATTGTGGTTGTCATAAAGATTGTCATCGGTGGTATATTCTAAATTGCCTAGATTGACATGACACTGTTATATACTTCACAAAATATGCTATGTCATGATTTCATCAAATGATATTCGGGATAAAATACCATACATCTAGCCTTATGCGTTATGCACCGATCTGACACGATTTATCGCATCTTCATCAGTTTAATATTGTATAATCAATATACCTATAACTATTTGCAATTAAATACAATACTGATGTAGATAATATGCTATGTCATGATTTCATCAAATGATATTCGGGATAAAATACCATACATCTAGCCTTATGCGTTATGCACCGATCTGACACGATTTATCGCATCTTCATCAGTTTAATATTGTATAATCAATATACCTATAACTATTTGCAATTAAATACAATACTGATGTGGCCTTGAAATGGCTAAATTACTAATCACGTTCGAACATTGCGCAATCTCCGGGGAAATTCGTCTTTGAACCGGTTCAAATCGCCATGAGTATGGAACGCCATTCTGCCATGCTAATTGCTAAATACAAAATGCGAAATGCTTTTTGCCAATTGTGTAAATTGCTAGGGAATGTTCCAAATGAAAGATGTAAATGACAAATGCGAAGTGCGAAATGCTTATTGCTAAATGCATGTTTGCATTACTGGTACTGAACAGCACGAATTTTAAAGTGACTGTACATTTGCTAAATGCATGTTTATTTTCATTAAAGCTTATTGCTTATTGCACAACTAAATCAAAAATGTCACTGTTAAATGCTAGTAGTGCAAACATGCATTTAGCAATAAGCATTTTGCATTTCGCATTTGTCATTTACATCTATCATTTGGAACATCCCGGTTCTTTCCCTAGCAATTTCAACAATTGGCAACAACATTTCGCATTTTGCATTTAGCATTTCGCATTTAGCATCGAGCAAATAGCATGGCAGAATGGCGTTCCATACATAAGTGACAACATAAATTGGCCCTTATACTTCTGAGAAAAATGTGCTTGGGTTTAGTCAACTTGAATTATGTTCCGGTGAGTTTTACTATTTTTAATTGTGTATCTGACTGACCAGCATCGCTAGTCCATCTCAGATGGCGAGCCTTACTCGAGATGTTACACAAATACAGTAGAACTTATCTTAAGCGGTCATCAAAAAGAGTTCTAATTTTGGGTCTGTAAGGCAGATGGTAGCATAATGCAGGTAAAACGTAATGCAGAAAGATCCTATATGAACTTTTCGCATTACTTTTGCCCTGCATTAAGCAAGCATCTGTCTTTTAAGACTGATATGTTAAAAAAATGGCCGCTTAACCCATTCCCTCATATTGACGACTTTTGACGACTCTGTAAAAGTCACTTTGTGAAACCATTGTGATAAATAGAGCATTTGTTCCTATAGGAGCAAATGCTCTATTTATCACAATGGTTTCAAACTACGAAATTCCAAAATTGTCCCTTTCTCTAGTTAATTCTCCTTTTCGGTAGATTTATTCAAAGTAGATGTATCTAAAAATAGCCTATGAGGTAATGGGTTAAGAAAGGTCCTAATGTACACTTAAGGTGGCGATAATTGGCTAACCCTTATCCCTCTGTTCGGGACCTAACTCGCTTTTGCAAACAGCTTGGATCCAGATGAGACGCCAAGTAACTCGGCGTCTCATCAGGATCCAAGCTGTTTGACACTCTGTAAGAAGTATCTAAAAAGCTTGATCGAGTTGGAAGTAGTCAATACGCATCAGCTCAACACTTGAGTAGTTATTATCTTTTTATACAGTTTTGGTAAGATCTAATAACTGTCTATATGGTAAAATGGTAACAGATCGCTCTATGAATGGCAGTGCTATCTTTAATGGTGATACAAGCGTGTTACAATTTCAAAAATCCCATTTGTTTATAATGCCATTATAAAAATAAATAGCCAATTAATATTCATGATGTCATTATTTCTTACACGAATATTAATGAGGTAATGGGATACACTGCATACGAGTGTACTGATGCAATCTGATAATGATAGACACAGTATAATCAGAACTACATTACTTCAAAAGCAAAGAAAGCAGATCCTAATCAAACGGATCCTACATTATCTGTCTAATATAAGTCTGCTTTGTTTCAAACGGCATTAAAATGTGTAGCTATGGAGTAAAATGTTATATACCTCCACAGTCTCATTATAACCAGAAGATTGATTATTCGTCTGGGCAATGTGTTAACAGAGCTTATCATAATGAGATAGAGCTTATCATAATGAGATAGAGCTTATCATAATGAGATTTGTTTGAAGTTGAAACTTCTATACCGTAATCTATACGTTGACAAAGCTGTAGCTATAGCTATAAATCTGAACGATATCTGATGATAAAGATTTGAAATATGAAGTCGATAGGTTTTGTTATAGCAGAGCTTTGGTAAGCTTATTTGAAAACATTGTAGGTAATCAGTCTTTAGTTGCCACATTTAACCGCTTGTCTTATATCAATCCCAGAAGTCTGTGCCAATTTGTTTAATAATATATTACAATACATACTTCCATTACAAGATGATCACACTTAAAGTACAGTAAAACCTCTCTATAACGGCCACTAAATTACATCAATTATTTTGTGTTAAAGGCAGGTGGCAGTTTAAAGCAAGGTGAAAGTAAAACAGAACGCTCCTATAGGAGCGTTCTGTTTTACTTTCACCTTGCTTTAAGCAGTAACCTGCCCTAAATACCAACTATTTAACACAATTTAGTGGCCGTTATAGAGAGGTTTTGCTGTAGTTGTGATAAAGAAATAATGGCAAAATAACGACGGAGTTGAAACATATCAGGACAGGTAACATCAGATTAAGAAATACAGCAAACGCCTCTAAATCGGGCGTTAAATGTGGCATAAATATCGGTCTTGAAAACATTTGGTAGCTTAATACAATGTGAAAGACATGCAGAAAGCTCTTCTATACTTTCAGCATGACCTCACCTTGTATTAGGCAGCCCCCTGCTTAAAGGTATCTAAATTCTTCTCAACTAGAATTCCGGTTTAAAGGGGTTTTACTGTATAGTGAATCAAAGACCGAGAGTAGTACTCGACTGAGGTGTTCCTATTGTTGCCTTCGCCTTTTACTCCATACATATGCATGTAAGTAATGGCGTCATGAATAGTAATCAGATTGGCACATGGGCACGTGACATTTTAGCTTAGATAGAACTAGTAAAATCAGATCTACATCATGCCATCTGCAAACGGAACAGACATTGATCAGACAGCTCTAGTAGGAGTCGTCTGACTTGAGTCTATTCTGTTTGCAAGGAGTAAACAGGCATTTGTATGAAAAAACCTGTTAAAGGATATGTCATGACCAATAAAAGTAATATAAAAGTGAAAGTATACATCTTTGGAAACATCCACAGAGGGTGATATAATAAACAGACGCAATATATTATGTGAAGCTGTTTAGGTTAGTTAAGTATTGGTCCAGAACCAAAACAAATGCTATTTGTGATTTCCGACTAACCCATTTATTCCCATATCACTTAAGTAAAACTCGTCGCGATCTTACTTTGGAACCAATTCATTGTTTTCATGTAGATATGGCACATTCAAATAATCACTGACTAACTGATCGACTAACTGACTGACTGACTGACTGACTGACTCACTCGCTCACTCACTCACGGGCTCACGCACTCACGGGCTCACTCACTCACTCACTCACTATATGAAATTTACTCTATAAAATGTTCTTAAGAAAGTACAACTCGTCTGCTTATTACATCCTCGCAAAATGCTACGGACCCATTGTTCCACATATTCGTATACTGTTTAACCATATATTCATGTAAGAAATAATGATATCATAGATGATTGTATATGATGGCATATTGAACACATACATTGTTGGTCATAACAGATGCTGAAGAATTAGATCTATATTATTTCATATACAAAACAGTTTAGACCAGGCTGTTTCTCCAGGATATGTGTATGTAGTATCCATAGAGTAAAGGGTAAGTAAAATCAGAAGGATTAGATTTAGACTTAGTTTCAAGTAGAAACAGTGAATCTCATTTTTGGAAATATTCCAATAAATCATGTTTGTGTATTCATACACATCAAAATAGAATACGGTTCGCTGGACATTCGCTTTGAATAATCACACGAGCAAAATAACTGCACAGTACAGTACTTCGTATTCAGTAAAACCCCTCTAAACCAGAAGTTCAATTTAGTATAAATATCGGTCTTTGAGACAGGTTGCAGTTTGAAAGGGTGAACGTCATACAAAACGCTCTTCTATGAGCTTTCTACATGACTTTCACCCAGTATTAAGCAGCCACTTGCCTAAAACTATCTAACTTCTTCTCCAATGGAATTCCGGTTTAAAGAGTTTTTACTGTACAAGTTTTATATTGCTTTAAAGGTCCTACATGTGATTCGTTAACAATAAATTAAATATCAGTGACTCAGTCAAACTAGCAATACATGCAAAATATCAAACATTGAATAAAACCCCGTTACTAATAACTCAAGTCAACAGAAGAGAATATTTAGTTCATGGGAGTTAAGTATAATAGTAACTAAAACCCAAACACAGTGCAGTGGCCTCCCTTGCACACTGTATATCACTTATTAAAGGGCAATTTATGATACAACGCACTTTGTGATAAATTCCGACAGTTAATATAGATATATATATCTTTATTAACGTCCATTCACGGAGAGCTACATAGAACACGTACATAATAATATACAAAGTCAAAGTACAACAAGAACATGACAAATTACATAAGTTACATAACAACACAAGAACATCACACAGTCATACAGACAAAAATGAAAGATATTTACAGCTAGGTAGATAATATAGGTTCAGTACATCATGATAGATATTTCATCCAACCTAAACAAGACATATTAAAGGATGCTGTCTGTGAATTCGGTGACAAGTTAATGATTTTGTTTAATGTATCTGTGGGATATAAATGGATCTTGTCGAAACGAAATACAAGACACATAAACATCATAAGCACGTATCCGGCTATGAGGATGAGTGAACCCAGTGGACAGACACCCAGACTGCCTCCCTGCATACGACAAGACAATTACACGCCATTCAGACAAATGATACCAAAT
The DNA here is from genome assembly GCA_963576725.1 of Azorinus chamasolen. NCBI lineage: Eukaryota > Metazoa > Mollusca > Bivalvia > Cardiida > Solecurtidae > Azorinus > Azorinus chamasolen. Next base: position 85,801,595 of record OY755243.1, on the reverse strand, counting down.
GCAGAATGACGTATGCCAGCCTACAACTGGACCCATCTGTTGGAGCAGAGCTATCAGTTCCAGTCGGTCTACCGGGATTACCACCATATAGTTAAATACAATATACTTAGTTTATAAAATAAGTTTTTAAAGCTACCGAGGTAGAAACTGAGACTTGCCGAAACGAAATGCATGCCCCGTATGCATGTAACAGTTACCTAAACATTTAGAACTGGACAAATCGGACACTTTCTAAATAGAGATGTCATTGCTAATGTTCAAAAAGCACTTTATTGGCATATGTGCGCTCGTTATACGAACTTTAAAACAGCATTAGTGCCGTGACATACAGTAAATCCACTCTAAACCGGACGTTAAATTTAGTATAAATATCGGTCTTGGAGACAGGTGACAGCTTGTTGGAGGGTGAATGTCATGGGAGCTGTCTGTACGACTGTCACCCTGCATTAAGCAGCACCTGTCTAAAAGTATCTTAATTATTTTCTAGAATTCCGGTTTAGAAGGGTTTTACTGTTTATTAAAACGTGAACTATGCATGATTTACTCTTTATACTTCAACACGTGGATCTTGCTCCAATCCCCGACCCATATCGTGTCGGTCCTGTCTATGGATACGGCTGACGGCCTATGCATTGCGTACGTCGTGGGAATAGGCACCCCTTTGCCGTCTAACACGTAGAGTGTATCATCCCTGCAAGAAGACAGGTAGATCAATCCATGTTTATCACAGGCAACTCCGTCCGCCGTGCTGGACGCCTGGTACCTATATCTGAGCTCTCCATGTTCTCCTATTATGTAATAAAGTGCTGCTATACCCGTTGATACGACAAACTCGTCATTTATAGTGTGACAGATTCGATACAAGCTTACACCTTTGACCCCGGTGTCAACTATAATCTCCTTTAGTTTCCTTCCATCATGGCCGAATGTGAATATCTTAGTGACAGCGGTTTCCCTTAAACATGCGACAGGGACGTCATTTCCACACGCTATTACCATTTCACCGTCTCGAGAGACAGCAATACCTCTAAGATAGCAATCAGTTCTGGCAAAAACCATCAACTTGCTGCCTGCTATCTTGCGAATTAGTTTACCATTGTATTCTGTTAGATAGAAGACACCATCACGGCCATCCACCATGTCGTCCACGTCGAAGTCGAGTGTCTCGCGTCGCAACAGTTTACCATCAGCGTTGAAGAGCTGGATTTTGTTTTTGTGGTCGTTGCAGACCCAGACCGTCCCGTCTGACACGGGGGCTACTGCAGTGGTCTGCTTGTATTTCTGGTCACAGTTGAACGTACTGAGCATCTGAAATCGGAAGTTAAACATCCGACTGTCAATCAACTTTTAGCATTAACTGAAAACATTAAAGTTTGATCTAATTCAGAACTGCTACGATGTCAAACCTGTTCACTGTTCTATGTTTATTCCAGATTTCAGTAGCTACTATATATTCATGGAGAAAATAGGTACAATGAAATATGGAAGGTGGGGCATTGTAGCCGTTATAGAAACAGATCAATCAAATTCCATCAGCAAACAGAGCAGACCCTGATCAGCGGTCTGATCAGGATCTACTCTGTTTGCAAATTCGGGAAAAGGCGTTTATGAGGAAAGGTTTAACTTACTTTCGATCTGTTTAAATAGTTGGGAAACTATCGTTCATGTGTCAAACATTAGTGCTCAAACTCTATTCTGGCGAAACGTGTACTTATGATTTGTTCAAGTTTTATATTTGGCCGATTGTCAAACAGCTTGGATCCACACCATTTGCAAAGGCCAGTCAGTTGTGCTAAGCAGAATCCTGATCAATATATACAATAAGTAAAAACTCTCTAAACTCGATCATCAATTTAGCATGAATATCGATCTTGGAGTCAATCAGAAAGCTCCTCAAGGATTTCCACCTTGCAATAAATATCCACCTGCCTAAAAGCTTAAACGTACATTAAAAACTCGATACTTCTAAATTTTAATAATGAAACTTTTATGCCACTTTAGGCAGGTGGCTTCTTAATGCAGAGTGCAAGTCATGCAGAAAACCCACAGAGGAGCTTTCTGCATGACTTTCAACCTGCATTTAGCTTTTTTCGGTCTTAAAAATCGATAAGTATGCGTATTGTAGTGTTTAAATAATTGAGATTTTATTGTATCTAAGTTATTCTATTCTAGAATTCCGGTTAGATGGGTTTTACTGTATCTAAGTTCCTCTATACTAGGATTCCGGTTTAGGGGGGTTTACTGTATCTAAGTTCGTCTATTCTAGGATTCCGGTTTAGAGGGGTTTTACTGTATCTAAGTTCCTCTATTCTAGAATTCCGGTTTAGATGGGATTTAATGTATCTAAGTTCCTCTATTCTAGAATTCCGGTTTGATGGGTTTTATTATATCTAAGTTCCTCTATTCTAGAATTCCGGTTTAGATGGGATTTACTGTATCTAAGTTCCTCCATTCTAGGATTCCGGTTAGATGGGTTTTATTATATATCTAAGTTCCTCTATTCTAGAATTCCGGTTTAGATGGGGTTTAATGTATCTAAGTTCCTCTATTCTAGAATTCCGGTTTAGGTGGGATTTACTGTATCTAAGTTCCTCCATTCTAGAATTCCGGTTAGATGGTTTTTACTGTATCTAAGTTCCTATATTCTAGAATTCCGGTTAGATGGGTTTTACTGTATCTAAGTTCCTACATTCTAGAATTCCGGTTAGATAGGCTTTACTGTATACGCCTTTAACCCTTTACCCACTGAATACTAATACAGTGTTATTACATGTAGTAGTATGAACATTTATTAGCCGAAATTTAGCTGGATGTTGTATGAACACAGAGTGTGTAGGTCATTGCAGACACTATAAGAACAGATCTTTAAATCCTTATCAGATGAGTTTTGGATGACAAACAGTGCAGACCTTCAAGAAAGGGCTTTGGTATATATTTTAAACCAGCTATTTCCTAATAGGGAAACATGTTATTGTCCATAAAAGGGACATAACAAACAGTATTGATCCAAGTCAAAGGACCACTTTAGGAAGTCCCACAGATCAGAGTTATTATGGGCTTCTTCACACGCTAATGGGACTTTATTAACTTTGATGAAATATTCAATTAGAAATCATTTGATCTGCACTAAACTACACTTGCTTTGTATCTAAGTTAGATAGATAGATTTATTTCAACATAAAACGTACAATCATATGGCAGTCTGTTATCAAAACATACATATTCAAACGGGTCGATTAAAATGAATATCATATTACCTTACAGAAGAAACTGTCTTAAGCAGCCATTAAAAAGAAGTCTTAATCTGGATTTCTAAAACAGGTGGAAGCTTAATGCAGAACAAAAGCGATAAGAAAGCATTAAGTAACCACCGGCCTTTTAAGACTCCAATGTTCGATAAAAAGGACCGTTTAACCCTTTCCTTCATACAAATGAACCCTTTCCTTCATATAAATGTGTTTCCACACATCTGCAAACAGAGTAGACACAGGTCTTATAGGAACCGTCTATCAGGGTCTGCTCTGTTTTCCTTGTGGATTTTCATAGTTCTGTTTCTTTAGTTTCTGAAATGGCTATAATGTTCCATCTTCCATATTTCATTATAAATGTTTCGTCCATGAATATTCAGTAGATATTGAAATTTGGAATAAACATAGAATAGGGAAAGGGTTATGACAAGTTCAATCGTAGTCAACTAATTTGGTGAACGACTGTAGCACCTTCTATTTATTTAGTGGTCGTTTAAGAGGGGTTCTGACGCATGTGTTTATTTTACGGTGGCTTTTCAGAGGTTCTATTGTTATAGTAATCAAAGGGAATATCACGTTTGACCTTAGAAATAAAGCAGACGGATATAAAAACAAAACTGAAACTGTAAAAAAAGCTTTTCGTAAATATGAAATTTCAGGTGCCATTTTCAGCTTAATTAAGACAAACACGCGTCAAATGTATCTAAAATTGTCTATTTAAATTGACACTGCCAGCTGTGATTTGTGTATATTTTTGGTATGTGAAATAAGATAGTGTTGTCCTATATAAACCCTTCTCTTGCTGTTCACGTCAATATGCCTACCTGTAAACAGTGAAGACCCTGATGAGACAGCTCATGCAGGAGCTGTCTCATCAGGTTTGGTACTATTTACAAGTCGATTTTTGCAACCAGTGCTCTCCACAGCAGTGCTTGCACAGAGAAACATATGTAGACAGAGAAGATACATGCACATGCAATTATACAACAGGACATGGGTAAAGAAGGGGAAATGTATTTAATAAATTCAGCAAGAGACTTGTAAACATGCATATGATATGCTTAGTGAACTCTTAGTGGAATTTATGCCTGTCCATAACAGATCGAAGACAATAATTCAACAGACGGAATGTTGACAGCATTTTATGTAAACCAGACAGTTTCTGCCATCAGAGCTGGTATTAATCTTTATAAATGTCATTTTCTGTTTCTGATTTAACAGAACATCGTCACAAAAACAGCCTCACATTAATATGTCTCACTCGGATTCCTGAAACTAATTTGTTTCGACACTTATTAATCCGGAGACTGTCTTACTAAAGTTCGTACGACCGAAATTAACGTCGTACAATACGACACTCACTACTACTGAAATAACTTGTAATGATTACTCATTCTACTTTATACGAAAGAACATTCTAACATTCGTCGATCACAGTTTGTTAGAACATCATCCTTTTGCCCCATGTATATTTATGTAAGAAATAATGTAACTATGATTCGATTAGCTTAATTAACCCTTTCCCTGATGACTAATCATATAGAAAATAATGACGTTATAAACATTCAGAAGATTATTTTTTATAATGGCTTATGGACACATGACATTTTGGCTCAGGAAGAACCTGTAGAATCAGATCTATATTACACCATAAGCAAACAGAGCAGTCCCTGATATAGGAGCCGTCTGATCTTGGTCTTCTCTGGTTGCATAATTATGCGTCAATATGCGCTTACATAAGGAAAATGGTTAAGATGAATAATGGCATATGATCCAGAAAAGGTTTCGCCCTGGTTAAAACAATGAAATGAGATCTAATTCCATAAGTAAACAGAGCAGACCCTGATCAGACGGCCTCTGTAGAAAACAACAGACCCTGATCAGACGGCTCCAACGATTTTAAGGAGTGATCACAGTACAGGGTTTGGTGGAAATATAAAGGAGTTATTCTTGAAAATGTTTAAATTTACGAATCTTATCTGGACCTATGCGATGCTACGCCAAGTAAAAGGTAAAAACGAGGTAAAGGTAAGGTTTAAGGTCTGGAACTATATACAATGTACATAATATTTTTTATTATCCCGACTTCACAATTTACCCCTGATCACTGGGTTATAAGTCGACCATTAACATTCGGCGCCTAAGGCAGCCATGGCACATTGGCTTATTTCCCTCACAGGTACCCATTTATACACCTGGTGGAGAGGACCAAACGTGGGATGCATTTTTTGCTCAGAACATTTCTGATAGTCCTTTGGCAGGATTCGAACCGGGGACCCTTCGATCCCAAGTCTAACGTTCTACCACTGAACAACCAATCCCACTGTAAGTAGGTGTCTCATCTATATCCAGTCTATTAGAGTCTCAGGCATTACTGTTCTAAAATACTGACCGAGGCAGAAGTACGTTGTAGCAGATAATTGTTTAAACAAACATATTTTTCAGGGAGGTCTGGATATAGCTTCATTCTGTGATCAATCTAGTGAGATATGTTGCAGTCTTGTTCAAGATTAGACACTAGCCGATTGCAAGCTGTTGAACACTCTATTCGTGAGGTCAAAAGGAAATTAAAATATTTCACGTTTCACTGCATCAAAATCTTTCCTAAGCGATCACAAGAATAGTTATGGGTCTTAAAGCCAAGAGGAAACTCAATGCAGGACATCTTCTATGCAGAAAGCTCCTATGTTTCATCTGGCTGTAACCCTTTCCTTAATCCGAACGCTTTTTCACGCCGCCTTTGTAGGAGCAATCTGATCAAGTGTCTGCTCTGTTTGAAATATATAGGATCCGTCACAAGTCGTTCTTTGAAACAAGTTGATCTTGATTTCGTCTAGAAAAGAAATGTTATGAAGCCAGCTTCGGCAAGCTTGATAACTTTTCTGTTCTACACGAGTGAAAGAACGACGAGTTACGGATTGTTTTTCTCACAATAAACAACTGTATATTTTAGGTAACACTCATGTTATACAATTTTGCTTTGCTACGGATTCCAGTGACCGAATCACACCTTTCTAATTATACCATGAGTATTCAGTCGCCTACAAAGTAGTTTCAAATTCTGTTCTGTTTAGACACAACAAAATAGTCTTAAATGTTCACCGGTGTAACTATTTTATCCGAGAATAGCCCCTTTGCCGCGACAGTCAATTTTGACATTTGTCCCGTTCGGCAGAATTGGCTCAGATACAAAAATAAAACTAAAGGCGTATATACTCGTAATTAAATATACAGTAACACTCGATACTACGAACTTTTAATAATGAGGAGTTTATGTCTTGTAGGCAGCGGCTGCTTATGCAAGGTGAAAATCATGCAGAAAGCTCCTGAGCTTTCTGCATGACGTTCATCCTGCATTAAGCTGCCACCTGTGTTAAAGATCAATAATAATAGCACGTATTTGAATGTTCAAATAATCGAGTTTTGCTGTATTCGCAAACCACGGTAACGTATGTATATATCGATCTGTAAATGAACAGAGAAATATCTTATTTTAGTTTAAGTTGACACTCTCTCATTTAAACCAGAAAATTGTTTCATCGGAAACGACTTTCATGTTTTAAAATGTCACTTTCTCCTTCTAAAGATATGAATTTAGTGACACAATACAGATTCACATTAATACCATTTATAGCTAAACCCATCTAAAGCAAACCTTTTTATGAACATACATAACCTTAAAACAGTTGGTTGCTTATTGCAGGACGAAAGTACAGTAAACCCCCTCTAATGCGCCATCACAAATGGGCATAATACACAATGGCAAAGGCAGGCGGTAGCTTAATGCAGGATGAAAGTTATGCAGAAAGCTGCTATAGGAGCTTTCTGCATAACTTGCGCCCTACATTAAGCAACCACCTGCTTATATTTACATTCGCCCTGCAACGTCCTTATATAACCTTATTCTAAAAAGAAAGTTGCATTTTCCCATGAACGTTCATTTCAATACCCGATCCGTTGAAATGTAAGAAATACAATGGAATATAAATATAAGAAATGAATGACGTGCTCCCGGTGTTCATTAGGTTATGCAACGCATACCTTTACGAGCAAAGATTTACGTGAAGCCCTTCGGGCTTCACTAACTTTGCTCGTAAAGCTATGCGTTGCATAACCTCATGAACACCGGGATCACGTCATTCATTTCTTAAATGAAAACAGCCATGATTGTTCATTAAGTGGTCGCATTAGAGGGATTTTACTGTATAGATAAAAGCTCTGCGAGAGGTTTCTGTATAACATTCGTGTTCACTACATGCCTATATGATCCCGTCGCATTTACTGTATTTGTTTCGACGGTTATATGACGTTTAACAAGATGTACGACTTTGTTTCAAAAGGAAAGGTCTCAGTTATATTTCGAAGACTGGCATACATATAGTAGTAAATAGTGTAGACAACTGAATAAGATGTCTCTTCAGTGTCAGTTTGGTCTGTGTCTACACTATTGTCCTGAGTTTGTCCGAATACTTAGGGTAATTAGGGGATTCAATAAAACCCATCTAAGCTGGAATTCTAGTGGAAAAGAATTTAGATAACTTTAGGCAGGTGACTACTTAATGCAAAGTGAAAGTCATGTGGCAATCTCCTAGAGTAGCTATCTGCATGACGTTCACCCTGCATTAAGACGCCACCTGTCTCCAAGACCGATACTGCATCAAACGTCAGGTTTAGAGTTTATTTCTGTATTCAGATTGACATCAACTTAGATGCTGACGAGACGCAGCTTTACCAGGCGTCTCATTTGGATCAAAACTATTTGCACTCGCCTGTAACGTACTAAATAAAAGGTTTGATTATATGCAGTCGCAGAGCAGACTGTGGTACGGTAAAGGGGAGTAACCTATGAAGGTCTACTGTATAAGAGCACAGGTATTGTATTTCAACATGGTTATTGTATCGACGGATATCTAATGATATTATACAATAGAAACTCTATAAATAGATACACATTTGCGTCTCTTAAAACAGGTGGTTACTTAATGTGAGAGAAACGCGGAAAGCTCTTTATTTTGCATGAAGCTACTAGCTAATAGCCCTGAAGACCCTGAGTTAGACATCTTTTGTTGGTCGCTTTAGAAAGAATTTTCTGTAGTATTACAGAAGAATATCAGCTTTCAAAAACGGTGAGTAGGTGTAAAACAAAATATAGTGAACCCTCGTTACAACGGAGGTGTTTGTTTCCAGAGAGTATGCTGGTATGACGAGGTTGCCGTTATAACGAGTTTAAATATGAAAGTAAACCATATTGCCAGTTTTAAACCAGTACTAACAGGTGAACGCTAAATGCAGAACACAAGAAGTGCAAAAAGCTCCCTGTGAGAGCTTTTTGCACTTCTTGTGTTCTGCATTAAGCGATCACCTGTCTTATTGGCATTGCACCTATTTATTCAGTGATTGTTTCAAAGACTTAACGGTAATTTTGTTTCAATGCATACTGCCGGTATAACGAGGGTGCCATTGTAACGAATGCCGGTATAATGAGGGTTCACTGTAACTAAGCAGCACATGCCGTCTGAAAATTCATCGGCAGCAATTCTTAAAAAATGCATTATCTGCTGAAGTTACAGTAACTCGATTACAGTTTTACACAGTCTTACACAGTTTTACATAGTTTAAATCCTGGTGGACGTCGAGTCTCAACATAATCCAAACAACCTGCATAGATTATCACGAATTCAAGGCAATCGTGCCAACAGTTAATAAATGACAGCTGCCTGGTACGAGGGCATTAGCAATGTGTCGATGTCTGATTTTTATCCTTGAATTATTTATCTAATTTTTAACCGTCTGAGCAAAATCTAATTTTGTTATCCCTATTTTCACCCACAATACTTCCAAAATCATAATATTTTTCTCCGAAAAAATGCTATCCGGGTACCAAACAGTTTGGATCCTAATAGTATGCCGAGCTACTCATTATGTTCATTTGTCCCTTCGGGATCCAAACTCAGCAACGGTAATTACAGATTCGCACAGAGCAGACTGAAGGTAAAATTATTTACTTACACTGCACACGATTGGCATGGCACGAACCCCATAATCTAGAAAAAACACATTATCTGAAGTGATACGTGTGCGGTATCAAACTGACTTTGTGATGTACGCAGATGTAAGAAATCATTCTTGATCTTACCTGAAATAATCCATACTTTGAAAAAATCCGCGTCCGTTTTATTATAGATACCACACAGTTTAGTATAATATGTTTGCTGCCGCTACCCGTTTAGTTAATATATGCACAACTTACCCCTTGAATGTGTAACATTAGTGTACAGTAAAACCTCTCTTAACCGGACGTTTAATTTAGTATAAATCTCGGTCTTTGAGACAGGTGACAGCTTAATGCAGGGTGGAAGTCATGCATAAAGCTATAGGAGCTTTCTGCATGACTTTCACCCTGCATTAAGCAGTCACCTGCATAAAATATCTAAATTCTTCTCTTCTAGAATTCCGGTTAAGAGAGGTTTTACTGTATATGCATTTACACGGAGCTCTTTGATAAGGGTCTGCACTTTTTGTCATTCAAAGCATTTTCACAAAGTATACCTGTTCATACTGAATAGACACTTTCGTTAAACTATGATGGGCCTTTCTACTTTAAAACACGAATTCGGTGCTTAAAAGTTTGGATCTCAACTTTTATTGTTTTTGATTAAGCAAACTTTAAACGTATATTTCTTTAAAAGCAAGCGGTTGCTGACTGTAGGCGGAAGGTAATACAGAAAGAATGTTCAACCTAACTTTCGTCCTTCTTTAAGCTATCCCCTGCCTCTATGATCCAGCATTAAACATACAGTAAAACCTCTCTATAACGACCACTAAATTGTGTTAATTAGTTGGTATTTAGAGCAGGTGGCTGTTTAAAGAAATGTGAAAGTAGAACAGAACGCTCCTATAGGAGCGTTCTGTTTTACTTTCATCTTGCTCTAAGCAGCCACCTGCCTTTAACACAAAATAATTGATGTAATTTAGTGGTCGTTATATAGATGTTTTACTGTATATGAAATGGTCGCTGTAGGGAGATTCTATGGTGGTAAACGTTTCGGCCAACACTCTCTGTATAATATTTGGAGCATGGGTCGAATCAGGAATCATTCCTAATGCATTCAATACTGTCTGAAGGATTTACCCCTAGGTCTACCGTTGTGTATTCAATACTGTCTGAAGGATTTACCCCTAGGTCTACCGTTGTGCATTCAATACTGTCTGAAGGATTTACCCCTAGGTCTACCGTTGTGCATTCAATACTGTCTGAAGGATTTATCCCTAGGTCTACCGTTGTGCATTCAATACTGTCTGAAGGATTTACCTCTAGGTCTACCGTTGGCACCTCTTTTATCAATCCCTCGAGAACAGTCTTCAGTGACCCGAAAGCCTGACTAATACCACCGACCGTCGGTGTCTTCTCTTGAAACACGAATTTCTTCCTCCAAAGTCTGTCGGCTGAAGGCGATATATCCGCATCTGCAAAGGTACATCTAAGTGTTACAAAATAATGTATAACAGTAAAATTAAAAAGGAACAAGATACAGCTAACATGTATAAGGTGAAGTTAAAATGTACAAACTACACCTAAACTGTACAAGCTTTCAGGTAAAACTGAAATGTACAAAGGTTCAACCCAATTATACAAAGGGCACCTCAAGTTTCTCATCTTCTACAGGTACAAATGATAACATGTCGCGTTAGAATTTATATGATCTGATTCTATATTATTTGCAATGTTAACTGCTTGTTGCGACAACTGATGCTCATCTCATAAAAAACTGATTAACGAGTAGCAAAAATAGTTCCCATTTAATCCATTACCTTATAGACCCAACCTCTGGCTAGTAGAGAAGAACTATTAGGCAGGTGACTGCTTAATGTAGAGTGAAAGTCACGCAGAAAGCTCCCGGAGGAGCTTTCTGCATGACTTTTAGCCTGCATTAAACTGTCACCTATTTCCTAGACCGATATTTATACTAAATTTAATTTCCGGTTTAGAGGGGTTTTACTGTAATGGAAAGAGTTTTATCTTGTAACAGAACGGGCTTAGAGCAGACACCATTTATGTTCAGCATGGTAAAGGTTAAAAGCAATTTGTCTATAAATTATGCGTTTTGGAAAGCTGTACAAATAGAATTAAACTGTATGGAAAATACTTAAATACTTTAAAAGTTTAATGGTGTAATATCGATGTTTCAGATGTTATTTGTTCGCATTCTAGACAAATTCGTGAGCGTTACAATCACAACCAATCGGCGGTGTTCGGATTGGTTCCCGTGGATGTCACGTTTAGTTTAGTATATTTTCAGGATATCTAAATAATAATTTAGAACAAAAACATACAAACGGCGATGTAAACCATCATTATTGATTCGTTAGAGGATATAAATTGTTCGAGGAGATCATCAAAAAAGATTGAAACAGCATTATTGTAACTGCGATTAAATCTTAAAATTCAAGATGTAATTGCTAGACAGATTATTTTAAAAGTGCCCAGTCTTAAATCATCATAGCAGTCAACATCAATTAATTATTCGTAATCTTACATAAACATGTCCTGATATTCAAATTTTCCGTCTAAAGATTTGGAATTAAAATCGGTTTCAATCATATCAGGTTGAATTAAAATTCCATTTACCCTTATTCCACTATTAACTAGCTGACTCGTGTTTGCAAACAGCTTAGATTCAGATAAGACGCCGAGTATCTCAGCGTCGCATTAAACTCCAAACTGTTTAAACATTAGTCAATACTTTCCACCAGATTGAGCAAACGGACTAATGGACTAATTCCCACATTTGTTAAATGAGGTTGCCTGTATGACGGTCCCCAACAATCAGTCTAATTAAAGGCATGGAATTATGCATTCACGAGCAGGCGTCTGTCTCGGATACTGAGAAAAATGTTGTGTGAGTGGCGAACAATGCAGGAGACAGTTTGAAAAATTACGCCCAGAATACATATCAACAGTTAGTTGCATACAATATTACGGAGGATTTGGCCTGGTGCATTTATTTCCATATTATTTACAGAAATCGTGCCCAGATCTTATTATGGTAATGCCTCCATTTTTCATGCTGATGGGTAACAGCAAACACAATATATGCTGGTATAAGCCATTGACATTCATGGGTTCAACAAACAGTAATGGGGCCATCTGATCTGTGTCTGTGCTGTATAGATCTAATCCTTTCAAGATGCACTGGGAACCTATGACCAGTACATAGCATCTATAGTTTTCGTTTCTATCAGCATTGTTGATCTCCTCTTTTAAATTAATTTAGATTCATAATTTAAAGAAATGAATGCTGATTGCCTGATTATCTAATACTAAACATACAATCTGTAATAACAACAGGTCATCACCAAACTGTATCATTGTTTTATCAGTTAAACATACTTACCATTCATTCTCTCAACCACTGCGGGCGATTTCTTTACGATATCTACGCCATCATCTGCTGTGAGAAGTTCCGTCCCTTCTTCAACCAATGACTGCAGAATCGTCACTTTTCCTTTGACATGGTCGCGACACTCTTGGAGTTTTCCGCGACTTTCCGTGTTCTGGGATCTAATTTTACTGATCATATCTTTAGCAAGGTCATCGATCATTTTTTTCACTTGGTTAGCATGATTCTCAATTAGACTTATAGCATCTCTGGATTCTTGATCAATCTCTAGTCGTTTCGAATTGATTTCTGCAGTTTCCGCATGGAGTTTCCTTACATTTGCATTTGCGAATTTAACAGCTTGTGCCAAATGTGCCCTCCTTTCGTCATACACATCTTCTAGTGATCTCGTATTGTGCCCTTCGTGTTCTAGGATCTTACAATCTCTACATACAGGAATATCACAAGCTGCACAGTGAAACCTTAATTCTTCTTCCTCGTGATGCAAACATCTTAGACCAAACCCTTTTGGTAAAATTGATGGCAGTGATATTGAGTCAAGAGACTCGTCGTCTTCCATACCACCCGGAATAATTACAGGAACTGAATTGCTCCCCGAGAGGTCAGCAAGATGAGCTATATTGAAGTTGCTATCGATCCTCATTCTTCTGAGGAAGTCTTTGCTACATTTTTCGCAGAAGTGTTCTTCACATTTGTTACATCGATACTGAGCTAGACGAGACTGTCCACAAAAGTCACATACATTTAGGCCAGATGGTTTAACAGGTCTTTCCTGTTGAATAGGCTGTAGCCGACTGGTATTTGTCGGCAACAGTATTGCACATTTGCATAGTGCACAGTCACAACCAGTTCCTCTTTTGAACGTTAGAATATGTTCTTCTAAACATTTTGTACAATAGTTGTCAAAACACGGGACATTACCGGGAAATTGGAAACCATCTGTGCAGACATTGCATTTTAAGGAATTAATATGTCTTGCGGCCAGAGAGCTCGATGGTCTAGCTATGGTAGAGACACTAGGTCGCCTCGGTTTTTTGTGCTGGGTACCGCTTGGTGGTCGTGGCTTTAGTGTACTTGTACTTGGGGGACGTTTTATCTTCAGGGCGCTGTGAGGACGGCCAAAGAATGCGGCGCTAGGAGGGCGGGAAACTAGGATAGAGCTTGGTGGACGTGAGAAGAGCACAGAGCTTGGTCTTTGCTGGGCTACTGATGGTGGTCGCCTGTCGTCATCCCTGTCTATCTCCGACAGTTCCAACAATGTATTCAGAAACGTGTCATTCATGTTTGTGGTTGAGTAAACCGACACTAAATACCCTGCAAGTAAAATACAGCGACACGTAAGTTCTCATAAAGAATAAGAGTAAACATTTACAATCCGGTACTGTTTCAACCTGACCTTTATGGTCGTGTCGTTGATATACACAGTACTGTAAATAGTTCACCCTTTACTTAATATACACGCATTTTGACACCATTGCAAACAAAGTAGGTCCAGATCAAACGATCCATATAGGAGTCGTCTAACCAGGTCTGCTTTGTATGCTTATAGAATTATACATATCTAAGTTCTGCCACAGCCACAATATAACGTATTCACAAACCATTTAAAAAAACAGTTTACGAATATTTATGAAATCTGTATTTCTCGAATATTCAACAGGTAAAATAATCAAAATGTTATATGTGTAAGTATTCTAGTCTGCCTTTGCAAGGTGGTTATCAGATCTCTTTTGGAAATACCATAAAACCCCTCTGATTCGAACATTCAATTGAATAAACATGTGCATCAGTAAAGGAATGTGGTTTCTTAACGCAGGACGAAAACAATACAGGAACTTTATGCACATCTTTCGTCAAACATTAAGCTACCATCTGCATCGATGACCCAACATCAGACATCATTTTGGTTGTCGCATTAAAGGGTTTATTTCTGTATGCACGGGGAGGGACACACACTGGACTCTTTTAAAAGTGCACTTGTCCAAACCTGTATCATGATCCAATGTACATTTTGTTTGAAGTGGTTACACCTGCAAGAATTATGTTACATTTGAAACATAGTTAAAGCAGACTCTGATCAGAAGGTCTATTTAGAGATCCGTTGATCTCTGTATATTATGTTTGTCTATGTCTCGTTTTAGGCACACAATACATAAACGGGTTAAATTCAAGTCGTATCATCTTTATTGCCTCTTCACGGCTCCTTTTCCTAACTCTTTACATGATAGTGAAACCTTTTGACTACTTTGCAAACAGGATAGACCAAAGTCAGACCAGACATCTACTGAATGGGTTGTCTAATCAGGGTATACTCTATTTGTAGAATATCTTATTCTACAGGTTGGGATACGGGCAACTCTTTTTTTCTTGTGTGTAATGCTATTATAAAACTTCAGCTAATCAACAATCACGCCGTCATAATGTCTTGTATGAATATCATCCAGGTAAAGCGTTAATAAATGATGATAAATCGTACAAATATTTAGAACTGAATATAATTATGGTAGAAAAATAAAATACACACTGAACAGTAATACTTACAGATATTTGTTAACGGATGTTTATCCAGACAAATGTCAAGTAAAGGCAGCCATCTTTAATTTGAAGTACACCACTAGTTGCATATAACGGGTATATTTGCCTATGCTAATTACCTATCATAGAACCATATCAGTGTGGTATACGTTACTCATAAAGCATTACAAGCCAAGTCCTGTCCACATCATTAACACTAGACATTCCTGTAACCCTTATACTGCAGTCCGTGACTCGACTCGCATTTACAAGCAGTTTAGATCCAGATGAGACGCCGAGTAACTCGGCGTCTCATCTGGATCCAAACTGTTTGATACCGAGTCAACACTTTCTCAAGAGCTTGATCGAACCAGAAGTAGTCCAATTGTATCCAATTTAACCCTTTCGCTGCCAAACTCTGTCGTCTGCTAACTTTGTCGTCTGCTACAAATTTTCATTTTTTGATTTTCTTCATTTTTGTTTCAAAAACATAATAACAGTAACAAACAGTTTGGATCCTGATGAGACGCCGCGTTATTCGGCGTCTCATCTGGATCCAAACTGTTTGCATAGGTAATCACAGATCCGGCATTGGCAGCGAAAGGGTTAAAGGACACCGGTGTGTTTTCTCACAGCAGGGTAAGGAAAAATATACCCTTATTCAATACATAATTCTCAATACCTGTATATTATGTTACCATGAGATATGAATTATTCAATGTTTAGAACAGAATCAGTGAAAGAGATGTAGCAGTATTCCAATAAAGATACAAATAGATATAGGTGCATATATTAATTAACCCTTCGCTTGCTATTCACGCCAATATACCTACCTGTAAATAGTGTAGACCCAGATGAAACAGCTCCTGCAGGAGCTGTTTCATCAATGTCTGCACTATTTACAAGTTGACTGTGCAACCAGTGCACTCCACAGCAGTGATTGCACAGCAAATACTTGTACACAGTGAAGATATATGTCATTATACAACAGGGCATGGGTAAAGAAGGAGAAATGTTAACTCTTACCCTGCTGCGAAAATAAAATGTTTGCTGAAATTTGAATCAAGTCCAGTGTTGACTACTTCCGATTAGAACAATCTTTTGAGAAACTTTTAACCGAGTGTCATAAAGTTTGGATCCTGATGAGATGCCGAGTTACTCTATGCCTTATCTGGATAAAATCTGTTTGCATCTGAATCAAAGGTGAAGGTCGATGAGAGCGGTTAACCAATTCAACCAGGAATATTCATATTATAAATAACGATAGCTTGAATACTAATTAGATGCATTCATCTAATGGTATATGGACACAGAAAGTTTAGATCATGTCAGTAAAAGCATATCTATATAATGTCATCAGCAAACAGAGCAGACCCTGATCAGACGACTCCTAGGAACTGTCTGAGCTTGGTCTACTCCATTTGCAAAGTGGAAGAAAGGCATATTTATGGAGTAAAAGGTTAATGGTTACGTTCGTTCCATATCAATATACATGCATGAACTATTGATCTGACTAAAAACCATTTAGTAATACTAGTAAGACTACTGTTTTAGACTGATTCATTGTGGGCACAAAATTGTTAAACATAGATAGACATCTTTCAATGGCTTGGTTCATCTGAAACAATGGTATGGTGGGTATAATGATCTTTATCACCGTGACTGGACCGCAGCCCTCTTAAATTCACATTTGTGTTGTAAATTTAAAACAAAAGCTGACCGCTTATTCTTCGGCTGATCCAGAAAGGTTACGACATATTCTTGTTTTTCAACCCTTTCACCGCCGCAGTCGCATAAATGCACCACAACAAATAGTGCAATGCTAGATCAGACGCCGCCGTTTCAAGGCAGTGTCTGTCAGGGATTTCACTATTTGTCTCACTCTCTATTTCTATATATGTGCTTTAAATTGTCAATTTAAAGCACATAATAAGAACACGGAAAGACAAATAAAACAGTAAACATGCCAACACATACCACGTAATGAAACGATACATGGTTATGTTAAACATTTTACTAATGAACATTTTTACATGAAATGACCACTTCATGAATATTCATTAACTTGTTGTCTTAATATAAAAGGTCGTTTTGGCTGAAGTAAAAAATGAGCAGACAGTGTCTGATGAGACGGCCCCTACCTGATACCAATTGGACAAAATAATCTTCAAAAAAACAGGTTGTTACTTAATACAGGGCAAATGTAATACAGAAAGCTCCTATATGAGCTTTCTGCATTACTTTTGATCTGTATTAAGCTACCGCTTGTCTTACATACATATAATAAGACCTCTTTGTTATGGTCGCTTAAGCCAGGTACTGCTGTATTAACACTTTGACAGCCAATCGCGATCTGACTGTTATAGAGGAACAGTTTTGATCCAGATGGGACGCCGAGTAACATGGCGTGGCATCATGACACAAGCTGCTTGATACACGGTCAATAGATTCTGAAAGGCCTGAACGAATCGGAAGTCAGTGAAGACTGTCACAGATCGGAGCTTAATCCTTTACTCTACTTTACTGTACGCCCTTTTACGCCTTTGCAAACAGAGTAGATCTAGATTCATGTAAGAAATAATGATGCCATGTATATTAATTACGTTTAATTTGTTATAATAGCACATGGACACAGGAATTATAAGCCATGGCAGAAACTGTATAATCTGACTCCTATAGGAGCCGTCTGATCCGGGTCTACTCCGTTTGCAAAGGCATAGGAAAGCGTATTATAGCCATGACAGAAACTGTAGAATCAGGCCTTTTTCATCTCATAAGCAAACGAGACAGACCCTGATTGGATCCGTCTGATCTGGGTCTACTCTGCTTGAAAAGGCGTGAAAAGCATATACAAGAAATAAATGGGTAAGGCATGTGCTAGCTACATGATGGGCTGACTTAATTCAGTCAGTTCCTTGAATAAACTTTCAGCATTCGTTTCAATGCTTCATCGAACAGGTTCTCTGTTGTCAGTTATCGATGATTCAATATGGTTCAACAATTTCCTTCATATAAACGCTTATTTCACGCCTTTTGCAAACACAGCAGACCCGGATCAGACGGCTCTTATAGGAGCCGTCTGACCAGGGTCTGCTCAGTTTGCTAATGGAATTTGATAGTTTTGTTTCTTTACTTTCTAAAATGGCTACAATGTTCCACCCTCCATTATATTTTTTTATCCATGAATGTTCAATAGGTATTGAGATCTGGAATAAACATAGAACAGGGAAAGGCTTAAACCCTTACTCCGATGTGAAAATTATCTCCTCAGATTTAGATCTAGACTTGTATTACTACTGTCGCTGTAATTAACCTTTTGTAGGACTATTTTCCGAGTGTCAAATAGCTTGGATCCTGGTGGGGCGACGATTTATCGTCGGAATCCACCGTGTGAGCAAATGCGAGTCTAAGAGTGGAAGAGAAATAGACCTTTATAACTGGTTCTTGTCTATAAAATGACTTTGAATGATTGATAGTTGGGTGAATAGACGTAGGTTTTGTATAACAGAACCGCTCTTTAACGTCCATTTCATGAATTAACATGCGCTTAACCATTTCAGTACCAGCACTGTCTTCTGCTGGACACATGGTCGCCTGCTTCAAGTTTTACACGTTTCTTCAATCTCATTGTAAAAAAATAAAAAGGTTTTATCAGTTTGGACCTAATCTGGATCCAAAGTCTTTGCATATATCACAGACCCGTCTTCATCATAGTGACGGGATTAACCCTTTCGCTGCCAAACTCTGTCGTCTGCTAACTTTGTCGTCTGCTACAAATTTTCATTTTTTTTATTTTCTTCATTTTTGTTTCAAAAACATAGTAACAGTAACAAACAGTTTGGATCCTGATGAGACGCCGAGTTACTCGGCGTCTCATCTGGATCCAAACTGTTTGCATAGGTAATCACAGATCCGGCATTGGCAGCGAAAGGGTTAAGCAAGCTTTCTGTAAAACGTTTTGCATGACACTATCACCTATATTAAATCCGAAGAACGTGGCCTGTGTTAAAGATCAATGTAAAGAGGTTATGATGTACATTTATTTTAAATGCAGAAAGATCAAAGCATACTGCACATGTACTTGGTACCTCAGTAAACCTATATTAACCCTTCGCTTGCTATTCACGTCAATATACCTATCTGTGAATAGTGAAGACCCATATGAGAAGGCTCCTGCAGGAGCCGTCTCATCTGGGTCTACACTATTTACAAGTTGATTGTGCAACCAGTGCACTCCGCAGCAGTCATTGCACAGCAAAATACTTGTATACAGTGAAGATATATGTAATAAAACAACAAGGCATGGGTAAATTAGGAGAAATGTATTTTAAGATTCAGCAAGAAAATGGTTAAAGGTAATTCCGTAAAATACGTTTTGATCATGATAGGACATTGCTACATCGTCACCCAACCCTTTACATGATGAATAGCATTGTAATAAATAATGGCAATATGAAACGTAGTTCGCTGAATGACATATGAGTAAGGAAAGGTTTAACCATGGCAAAAACTGAATAATCAGATTAACCATTTCATGGCCGATGTCGCATAAATGCAACACAACAAATAGTGTAATCCCAGATCAGAGGCCTTTTGAAGGCGGCGTCTGATCAGGGACTTCACTATTTGTCTCAAACTCTATTTCTATATCTGTGCTTTATTCCTTTGAAGTGTACATTTATTTATCATATCTCCTTATTTTACCGAATGATTTAACAAAATTGGATTACAGACGACAATTAGAAAGTTGGCGCCAAAAGGGTTAATATAACATATATAGGCATATGCGTTAAAAAGGGTCTATATTAGGTTTAGGACTAATAGATAATACGTGGTTAACCATTTCCTTGTTTAGTGTTCACGTAAAAAAATGACATCATGAATATTTATTAGCATAAGGTTTATAATTTATAATTTTCAAGGAAATGTTTGCTTTGACAAAAACTGTAGAATCAGATCTATAGCATGCCATGAGCAAACAGAGCAGATCCTGATCAGACAGGTCCGATAGAGCCGTCTGATCTTGTCTACTCTGCAAATACAATGTATGTGAACATGCGTGTATATGAAGGAACGGGCTATGGTTAAACCTGGCCTTGATAAATGTCCAAGGCGTATTTTGGACGCTGAAGATTTATGTGTCTGGCAAAAAGACTCTACCCACCGTGCTCTGGGATCGAAACTTGTCAGATAATTGGGATGGGATGTAGAATTTATACCGTCTGGTTTGTTCCTGTGTAAAACAGAACAGCTACAAAAGACGGTTTTATTAAGTTAGTAGGATGGTGTCATTACTTTGAATGAGTTTGACTAATTTCTTTCATATAAAGAATACGTAATACGTAACCCTTTACACCATGAATATTGATGTAGGAAAAACTGGCGTCATGAATATTAATATATTTAAATAGCACACTGACATAGGTGGAAACTAGACTCATATCTATGTTAAATCATAAGTTAACAGGGCAGACCCTGATCAGACACCTTCTACATGATCCGTATGATCTGGGTCTACTCTATTTGCAAATACGTAGAAAGGCGTAATGTATTAAAATACTAAAGACTGTCTTTACACTAATATTTAGACAATATGCAGAGTGAATTTGCATGATGATGTTTTCATTCTATAAGCCCTTAGCTCCAGGAATATTCGTGTAAGATAATGAATGTAAGAAAAACAATATTTCCCAATCACTGATGATTGCAAGTGTTTCGGTCTTTATTTATAATGTACGCGAGGACAGACAATCGACATGTTAAAATGATACGCATAGCATTTTAACGGTCTACACCATGTCTCGTGCAACTTAAACGTAAGTGACAATACTGTACCCGCGACTAAAGTCACTTATGTAAACGTCTTGCATCCAGATGAGATACCGAGATGTTTCAACAAGATCCACGCTGTTCAACACTCGATCAATACATGTAGTTCTCAAAGCTTTGTTCTATTCAGTAGTAGTTAACCCTTTACTCCATAAACAGGCCTTTCTACCCCTTTGTTGACAGAGTATACCCTGGTCAGACGGCTCCTATAGGAGCCGTCTAATCAGGGTTTGCTCTGTTTGCTAGTGATATAATATTGATACATGTATGATTCTACAGCTTCTGCTAACAAAACTTCCTGTCTCCATGCCCTGTCATAAAAATTAATCTAATAAATAATAATCCAGTAATGTCATTATTTCTTACATGAATATTCATGGAGTAAGGGTTAAAGCTGTACTGAATCCATTTATTTACACATTATCTTTCACTGCGGGGTAACCGGTTAACATTTGGTTTTTATATAAAAGCGCAGTTTGTCACTTGCAAGCTGATATAAATTAAAATATGCACAGCGCGTGTGCTGCATACCTGTCATATCTGTTCTTATTCATGTATATTACAGTAAAGCCCCTCTAATCCGGAATTCAGGCAGAGAAGAATTTAGATACATTTTGGGCGGTGGCTGCCTAATACAGGGTTAAAGTAATGCAGAAAGCGCCTAGAGGAGCTTTCTGTATGACTTTCACCCTGCATTAAGCTGTCACCTGTCTCCAAGACCGATATTTATACTGAATTTAAGGTCCGGTTTAGAAGGGTTCTACTGCATATGGCTAAGATTAAACACTGATTACGTAGCGCACACAAGAATAGGCTATTGTAGTTAAGGATGATCCGATCAACTACAACTACCTCCATTATAAAAACTCGGCAATATCTTCCGTTACATCTATCTGGTTTTAAACAGTACACACGTTGATATCACTGCCTTTTTCAATTGTTTAAACTGGGATAGTCTCTGAAAAGGTGTTTTGTTTCTTTTTTGGCAAAGGTATGACATTTTGTATGCGGTATAGAGGTGAATTACTCCAGGTCTTTTGTTTATCGGAGAAAATCATCTATACTTTGATTACAAATTTATTTACACAAACAAATAGACTTAAAGAGATGTAGATTTATGAACTACACCGCTCGTAGCGTGACGACCATACACTTGTTTAAAGCCAACTGATCATGGCAACGTGCCGCGGATACCAACACAGTTTGACCGGTTCAGATAATTGAGTTCATGATAAAAAAAAATATGGAACTGTCAGTATAGGAGTGTAGAGGCTATGCATATAAAGATGGATATAAATGGGGACATCGGCTGTTGAAAGCAAAGTGAAACAAGTGTTTTGACAGTGCAAAAAGGCCAAACGAAACAAGATGGCATTGTCGAGACCAAGTTCTCAAATGACGAGGTACTCGCCTGTCAGCCAAGCTCCCTTTTCTCGGCCCTCTTCGGTTATGTCAAGGGTTTCGAGACCAACGAGCGTAAAACTTACGAAGGCTACACCAACTGCGATGAAATGTAACGTATGTTCAAACAAGTTAGACTACCAATGGATTCTTCCTGGACTTCACAATTTCTGTACACATTGTTTAGAAGATTACATTTTACGACATAGCCGTGGTCGAAGGTGCCATTGTCCAATTTGCAGAGCTGGAATCCGACTTCCAAGGGGAGAAACCACGTTGGCCAGGAAGGGAGGAAGGTCCATCAGATACCCAGTCCCTACCGACCTGGTAATATGTGACGTTTGCGAAGATGCACCGGCTTTTTATAAATGTTCTGAATGTAACGAATACTTCTGTGAAAAATGCAACAAGCTTCACCTCAGGATGAAAATGGCACGTGATCACCATGTCAATATTATGCACTCCATTCGATCCGTTAACGACAAACTAAAATCAAAGGTATACTGCGAATACCATGATCATGAGGAGGTAAAGTTTTATTGTAAAAAGTGTGACGAACCTATATGCAGAGACTGCAAAGTACTAGAACATGAAGGACATCTTACTACACCCCTCTTGGATATTGTATCAGAGAAAAAACAAAAGGTAACAAATTCTATGACTACTGCCAAAGGACACTTAGCAAAACTGAAAGCTGAACTAATCGAAATTAAGAACAAAAAGGCTGCTCTAGAAGAGGAGACTGAACAAACAATCACTGACATTCGTCAACATACTAACAGAGTAAAAGACATTGTCGATGAACATTCCGAACAGCTGGCGCAGTCAGTACGACAACAGCATGAAGAATCTCTATCGAAGCTTGATGTCTGTCAAGAAACTGTGAACAAAAGAATTGAAAACATTAAAGGGCTAATTGATTCTGCTGCCGTTCAAATGGACATATCGACCGATGTAGCATTCGTCAACAACAGCGGAGCTTTAGACACAAGTCTTCGTAGTAAGTAAATTTTTTTTCTGTAGAAACCTATTTGTTTCAGTAGACATTTAAACCACCACATGCGGCTATTTTTAGACACAACTGTCGTTTTTGAAATGGTTCGTTTTTAATCCTAATCTGCTTTATATTTAATGGTCAAATATCTAACCCGTATGCCGTTACCCGCGCGACCTGTCACATACTAAATTTCAGTCATTTCTCCACTAAACTATATACTGTGACAACTCTTTAGAATCGTCTAAAGAGTGGTCATTGTATAGGGCTTAGTGGAGAAATAAAGGAGCTATTCATGAACATGTTTAAATTTACGCATCTTATATGGACCCCTGTGACTTGCAGGTAGGTTGGGTCTGGATGAGATACCAAGTACTACAGCGGCTCACCAGGATAGAAGTAATTTGTTTTAAAATCTTGAACGAAACGGAAGAAGATAAAAACTGTACCAGACTATAATTTGAGCGAGATAAGAGCTAACTGAGTTGTGCTCAGTGTCCCATAAAAGGACATAGGCAAACATTGTAGACCCAGATCAGAGGGTTCCTTAAGGAGCCTTCTGATCATAGTCTGCACTGTTATTGAGCCCATCAGTTTTAATGGCATATTTAAAGAAATATTGTGTTTGCTGTGCTCCTCTAAATGAAAAATGGATGAATTTCAAAGTATGATGTAGGCGAGTTTTCCTATAACGATATGGAACTAAATAGCGTAAGATAATACGAGACCTTTAATTGATTTTAATGAATGAGATATTATGGCATAATGCATATGTTGGAAAATCTGCCGCTCAGAGCATTAAGTTGAAGTATTACCCTGGCGTGGAAAAAATAGTGCCTCTCCTAATTTGAATCTGATGCAATTTTGACTACTTTTGACTACCGATTCGATTCAAGGCCTTAAGAAACTATTGGCCGAGTTTCAATGAGATTGTCGAGTTACCCATCGGTTCGTCAGGAGTCAAACTGTTTTAAATGCTAGTCAAGTCCTGAGTAGCGGGGAACGGTTCATATTGAAAACTAAAAACGGTAGTAATAATGGCATATACAGTAAACCCCCTCTAATGCGACCACTTAATGAACAAACATGGATGTCTGTATAAGCAGGTGGTTGCTTAATGCAGGACGAAAGTTATGCAGGAGCTTTCTGCATAACTTTAGTCCTGCATTAAGCTAACACCTGCCTTTGCAACTGTGAATTATGCCCCTTTCTGATGGTCGCATTAGAGGGGTTTTATTGTATACCAATGAGGATTGTCTTGTATTATATCTTATCATTTTAACTAATTGATGCGTCCTTTCAGACGGTTCTGGTAGAAGTCTGGTCAAGGTCTACTCAGTTAGCTTATCGAATTATCTAGATCTAATTCTACAATTTCTTCCATGGCTTGTTATTTCTGAGTTCAAAAGGCCATTATAATTTCTATTTTCTAAACTATGATTTAAATTAATGATGTCAGTATTTCTTAAAGGAATATTCATGAACAGGAGTTCATTTCTACAGAAAACCCTGTCATAAGCGGCCATCAAAAATAGGTCTAGTTATAGGTCTGTCAGGCAGGTTGTATCTTAATGAAGGTCAAAAGTAATGCAGAAAGCTCATTTAGGAGCTTTCCGCACTATATTTGACCTGTATTGAGCACACCTATCTAACATTCATATGTTCAATAAATGTATGGCCGCTTAGGACAGGTTCTACTGTAATACAAGACTGGTCGCTTTTGACGGGTAACTTTCTTAAAGGCAGTCCGAGAGATAATTTCCTTGAAATGTCACAACTATGAGTGAGTGAGTGAGTTGGGTTTTACGTCCGACCAACAGTATTTCAGTTATTTGCAGACGGCACCCGCATGAGACAAGTTATAGTGCTGCCTCACTGGAATACCCCTGCCGCAGGTACATGGCAAGGGCACCCCACCCAGTCACATTATCCTGACACCGGGCCGACCAGTCCTAGAACTACACCTTTAATGTCGAGCGTAGACAAGGGAGCTACTAGTACCAACTTTTAACGACTTTTGGTCTGTCGCGGCCTGGTTGTGTCACAACTATAGACTTCGAGTACCTTATGTATAAATATATGTGCCACATCCTGGCTGCCAGAGTACAAATATATATTAGTACAAATATGTTGCGAACCGTCGACGGTTTTTATATTTCATTCTGCAATCAATGTTTACAAACAAAGAAATAAGCTATATCTCCGTTCATTCAGAAATAATGTCAAATTAACCCAGACATTATCATGCTCAGCATGCAAGAATATACTTCAAATGCCTATTAGGTTTCAGATTCCACTAGCGTGTAAATAAAAGGGGATCTAAGTGGACATTATTTCAAAAGTACAACAAAACATGTCAAAAGCGACCATTAGGTGAATACATATAGGTAGCATTAAGAGTATTTTATCGCTTATGCAGGGCGATATTAAATAATCGCATAAGGGAGCTTTCTGCATAACTTCCGTCCTGTATTAGGGTTCCACCTGCCATGAGAACCAAAAGGTATACTTCTTTTTGGTGGTAGCTTTAGATAGACTTTACTGCATTGCTGAATCTTAACTCTATCAAAGCGATTCAAGCAATGGGCGAATCTGTGATCACCTTTGCAAACAGTTTGGATGTAGATGAGACGCCAAGGTTCTAAACTGGTTGACACACCACTTACGGTTTTGGACAGGAAATTGAAGGAAAGTCCACTTTGAGATTTGAAATTAGACGACATTTCGTGCAGACGAAATGTGTTGGCGCCAAATGTATTAAACATGTGAATATTTAGTGAATTAAATCTGTTTTCTATCAATACCTTATTTGTTGACAGGTACAGACGTGCCCTCCTTTGCGGACAAACTTTGGAGAAAGCGACATACGTTCGTCAAGGGTGACATCGACGAGCAGGTCCTTCAAAAGGCCGTTGGTGGTTTGAAACATCTTGCTGAAGGATTATTCGTTCCCCTTCCAGCTGTTGAGCTTCAGATCCACTCTATGTTCGATTGTGATCAGAATTTCAAATGCACGTCATCCATCGCAACACTGTCCGATGGAACGGCCTGGATTTGCAACGGTTACAAGAATAAACTTCAACGGTTTGACACCACAGGCAGAATTATTCAAGTGGAAACCACGGAGTTTGACATTGACGACATGACGTCACTTATGGACGGGTCGGTCCTGTTGACAGAGTTCAACGGGAAATGTATACGAAAGCTTAACGGAGACCACTTGCATTCCTATTTTGCTAAGACCAACATGTACCTCAGAGGCATCAGCACGTCTAGAGACGGTACTCAGGTTATCGTTGTCGCTAACGACGTGCCATTGACAAAAATGAAAGAAATGAAGAATGCCAAAATAATGGTCTATTCAACAACAGGACGAAAGATTCGAGAAATCCGGATCAACAGAGGCCTGAACCTGTTCAGAATATGTCATACAATGAATGGTGATTTTGTCCTCTCCACTGGAGTGTCGTCAAAGTTTCTTGTGATCAATTCTGAAGGTGTGACTAAATACACTTACACAGCCTCAGGTACCGCCGATGGTGTAGTGTGTGATTCACATGGACTCACTATTCTCTCAGACTTGAAGGACGATACTATACACTTGTTAGACGGAAAAGGTAAACCATTGCCATTTACATACAGCCTAAACAAGCCCAATGCTGTAGCCGTGGACAATAGGGGATACGTTTGGGTGGGTGATTGGAGCAAGATTAGGATTATGAAATATGTATAACACAGGTGTGTGTTTCAACTGCCATTCTGTTCAAACAGATTTGTACAAAATAAACAATGTTTACAATAATAGTTTTATTAAGTTTCATGGACCCACATGTGACAGTCTAGTGTGTCATCCTGATATAATGTATTGTGTGCTGGATGTAACATAGTTAATCCAATAATGCTCTCGTTTCTTATTTCGGGCCATGACAAACAGTAAAACCTCGTATACCCGAACGTATCGTCAATAAGAATTGAGAACTTGTCAGGCATGTGACTGTTGAACACACTATGAAAGTCATCCAGAAAGCTACCAGATGAACTTTCGGCATGACATCACCCTACAGTAAATATCCACCTCTCTTATAGACAAATGCTAGTTATTGTAACGTTTGGGTTTGCCTGGATTTACTGTATATAAACAAAAGTGTGGTGCATTAGATAATAACTACTTGTCAAACCAAATATTGATCATCTTAAGGCTTTGTTTTATGTTCTCTTTGTTTAATCTTTCGCTGTTAATGTCGCGTCTGTTTGGACTATTAACAAAAATGAAGAAAACAATAACAAAGAAAATGAACATTGTAGCAGAGGACAATGTTTGCAGAATACACAATTTGACAGCGAATGAGTAAATATCAGAATACTCGTACAACTATAGTCGAGGACACGTGGAAAGTTAGAAACACTTTTCACGCGTGAGAACACCATACAGGTAGTAAATGCATTCATCTAGAGTATATATATATATTTCAATTAAAGAATTCAGGACTTGGTGGTAGATTAATTATGCTGTCCGCCATCCCCATTCCCACCATCCATAACCCCCTTGTCGCAGTTGTTGAAATGAGTGAAAAGTGCAGGCTGAAAAATATATGGCTTTGCATCAGTTAACCTCACAGGTAATTATGCGATATTCTATCTCTTAGCGACTATTCATTGAATTATTTCATAATGGTATCGAAACAGAAGGAACCTTTGGCAATGGCAGAAACGTTACAATCAATTCTATATATTTCCATAGCACACAGGGCAGACTCAGACAATACAACTCACAAAGAGTTGGATAAGCTCTACAGTAGACCCCCTCTAAACCGGAATTCTAGTAGAGACGAATTAAGATACTTTTAGACAGGTGGCTACGATATGTACAGTATAACCTCTCTATAACGGCCAATAAATTGTGTTAATCAGTTGGTATTTGTGCAGGTGGCTGCTTAAAGCAAGGTGAAAGTAAAACAGAACGCTCCAATAGGAACGTTCCGTTTTACGTTCACCTTGCTTTAAGCAACCACCTGCCTTTAACACAAAATACGTCATGTAATTTAGTGACCGCTATAGAGATGTTTTACTGTACATTAAATTGAACATCCGGTTTAGACCGGTTTTATTCTATTTGTACAGTCATAAACATGCATCCCTGTCATGTAAAGGTTTAATCACCATTGCCACAGTTTTATTGATTATAGTAAAACTCCTCTAAACCGGATGTTAAATTAAGTACAAATATTTGTCTTGGATACATGTGGCAGCTTAATGCAGGGTGAAAGTCATGCAGAAACATCCTCTATGAGTTCTTTGCATGACGTTAACGTTGCATTAAGCAGCCACCTGCATAAATGCGTCTAAATTATTTTCTACTAGAATTCCGGTTTAGAGAGGTTTTACTGTATATGAAACTGCTTTATTTATGCCTGACCTGTTCTGGTTTATCTATCTAATTGAAGCATCATGTTCTGAATTCATGTATTGTATTATGAAACAGTCTTTACAATAAAATCCATCTTAACCGGAGTTATAGAAGAGATACATTTAGATACTTTTAGTCATGCAAAAAGCCTCTAGATGACTTTCACCCTACGTTAAGCTGCCATCTGTCTCCAAGACCGATATATACACGTATACTAAACTCACCGCCCGGTTTAGTTGGGTTTTTACTGTATTTCTAATTTGAACGGGAGTTTCTGTGGGAACACCTTTGCTGCATCAGACTAGTGCTCTCCTATAACATTCAGTTTGCTACATCAGACTAGTGCTCTCCTATAACCTTCAGTTTGCTGCATCAGACTAGTGCTCTCCTATAACCTTCAGTTTGCTGCATCAGACTAGTGCTCTCCCATAACATTCAGTTTGCTACATCAGACTAGTGCTCTCCCATAACATTCAGTTTGCTACATCAGACTAGTGCTCTCCTATAACCTTAAGTTTGCTGCATCAGACTAGTGCTCTCCTATAACCTTCAGTTTGCTGCATCAGACTAGTGCTCTCCTATAACCTTCAGTTTGCTGCATCAGACTAGTGCTCTCCTTTAACCTTCAGTTTGCTGCAGCAGACTAGTGCTCTCCTATAACCTTCGGTTTGCTGCATCAGACTAGTGCTCTCCTTTAACCTTCAGTTTGCTGCATCAGACTAGTGCTCTCCCATAACCTTCAGTTTGCTGCATCAGACTAGTGCTCTCCTTTAACCTTCAGTTTGCTGAATAAGACTAGTACTCTCCTTTAACCTTCAGTTTGCTGCGTCAGACTAGTGCTCTCCTTTAACCTTCAGTTTGCTGCATCAAACTAGTGCTCTCCTATAACCTTCAGTTTGCTCAGCATTTTGATGATAAAAATGGCATTAGCTTGTTATCGCATTTATGTTGAATGTATTTTCAACAAACGGCTAGAGTATCATCCAGCTTAGATCCTGATGAGACGCCCAGATCCAACCCGTTAGGTTATCATCCATAGATAATCACTGCAGTCTAATGTTAATTGGTATAGACTAAACCCAGGACACTCGCACACGTATTAGTATCGGTCTTTATGACAGGTAGCAGCTGAACGCGGGGTGAATGTCATTTGAAAATGTCCTCTGGGATCGTTCTGCATGACTTTTGTCCAGCATCAGGCAGCTATCTGTCTAACAAGATCGCTATTCGTCTTTATTAGACGTTAGGGTTAGCGAGGCCTGGTTGTATTATTGAACTTTGAATCTGAGAATGTGCCCGCATGTCTTTAACCATTTCACCTATAATGTCGGAAAATGAACCAAGACAAATAGTGCAGTCCCAGATCAGACGCCGCCTTTTCAAGTCTGAAGAGGGACTTCACTTTTTGTCTCTATTTCTATACCTTTGAAATTTGTTTTTATTTATCTTATTTCCTTATTTTACCGAATGATTTAACAAACTTGGTTTGAAGACGACAATTAGAAATTAGGCACCGAGCGGGTTAAATTAGGTCATGCTGTCAACTGGTACAGGTACTAATGCTTTCCTCGCTGTGTTTAGGGCTACTTAATTGTATATTGATTCTGTTTTATGTTTTCTGTTTTTTTTCTGTTATTACATTCCATAAACCACGGAAAGATAGTTTCCTTTACGGAGATATATAATGTTTAATATCGAAATAGTTAATAATATTCTAATAATCACTATAAAAGAAATGTAATCAAAATTAGATATGTGATAAATGATATTTATATTGATTTATACATAAACATATATATGATTTTATTAATAAAATGAACTGTATACGTTTATCTTGATAACTCTCCAAAACGGCCCAGTGAACATGTTTATCACTGGCTAAGCTCTGTTCAAATTAATTTTGATATCTAGAGGTCATAGCTAAATGATCTTTATAATCAGAAGACCAAGGTCTATTTCTCCGATCTTCGGATTTTATTGTTTTTTAATCTGAGCCACGCTTCTGCTGGCACATTTTGTCAGGACTGGGCGAATATTAGCCTCATTATCTGATATATACCCATAATTATAGCAAACCCTTTATCTGCTGTCAATAAAAAAAGTCCTGCTTTAATTAGGATCGGATGAAATTTTGACCGCATCTGATGAAACCAAGCTTTTGAGAAACTATTAAGCGAGTGTTAAAGGGCTCGGATCTGGATGAGACGACGAGTTACTCGGCGTCTCATCTCAATCCAAGCTTTTCTTAAATGCTAGTCAGATCGCAAATAGTGGATTAAGGTCGTACTTAAAGCCTGCTGTAACAATTGATGTCTGCCTGAACTTTGATTTGGAGGAAGATTTACATTATATAGATTCACCCAAGCCTTAGACAAGTAACTTACCATGTGGCACACAGCCTGAAACATGATGGGACTCTGAGTTGTTGGGTGTCTCTTTGGATCTGGATTTATGTACAAATACCAACAAGATCACTCTTAGCAGGATAATGGTTTAACCCTTAGCCTGCTTAGCGCGACCTAATTGACGTTTGCAAACAGCTTGGATCCTGATGAGACGCCGAGTAACTTGGCGTATCATCAGGATCCATTCTGTTTGACACGCTATCGATAGTATCTCAAGAGCTTAAACGAATCAGAAGTAAGTGCCGACGGTAACAGATCGGAGCTTAATCCAACCTCGTTTGCATAGCAGCATTAGGGTTAAGTAATAAACTGACATTGTCTTCATATCAAACTGTAGTTGAACCGGCAATAGACTATCCCCGTTATGTTTATTTCACCATGACAATAATGAAACTTAAATATCGAAGCGTAAACTGATACCCCTCTCCGCGTGTGTGCTATAAAATCATCGTGAGGAAACAAACACCTTTATGTGTCTCCACTGAATCATGTATTGATAAGCTTTACCATTAACTTGATCGCTGAAGGGGAATTTGTAATCAGCTTTGTAAATAGTTCAGACCCAGATGGGATGCGTCTTATGAGGATCTAAACTTTTTGATATTCGATATACGTCTTTTTAAAAGGAATGAAAGATAATCTATTTCGAAACCTGCATTTAAGACAAACAATATACAAACAATATACAAACAATATTGAGGAAATCTTTTCTGCATCCTAACCCTTTGAACCCTTTATAAATACGCATTTTGACGTTTTGCGAATACAGTAGATCGATACTAGACGAATTATTTAGCAATCGTCGGCGAGTGGGGGTCTGTCCTGTTCACCTATGGTGTTATATAGATATAATTCTACACAATTCTGCCGTGACCGAACTTTACAGAGCTGATATATTGTTTAACGTTTTACTCCACAGATGTTCATTTCAGAATAAGTAGTTATCAGCAGAGTTGCTTTATGAAAAAGGGAGTATGTTACTTTGGCAGCATCTATGTTACATCCTATGCTAGCAGAGCAGACCTCGATTTGATGTTTCCTCCAGGAGCCGTCTGATTTTGGTTTATCATGTTTCATGTTGCAAAATTATTCTCTAATGTGAGGGCTTAATTCAGAAACTATTCCCTGTTGTTATTTGTAAGCGAGATTATTTCTTCAACTTCCTTACCGTACAGAGCTACAGATAAAGGTTCATACCCAAATTTTAAAATCATTTCTCTACTAAACAAACCCTGTACTGCGACCACTCTTTAGAATCATCTCGAAGAGACGATTCGAAAGAGTGTTTATAGTATAGGGTTTGGTGGAGAAATAAAGTCTTTTTTGAAAAAAGGTTTGCGTTTACGCATCTTGTATGGTCCTCTGTCTTTACAGAATAAAATCCAATAGTAGACAAGTAGTTTAGAGTCGCGACTCCGACTAGCTCTTGTTGTTTTACTTGGCGTCTCCTATGAATCAAATACATATGTACTCACAAAGTCGTATTGAAGACTGGCTGAGTTAATCTTTTCGATGCGATAAAAAAATATTTCAGAGATTATCATCTTCTGCTGTTGGTTTCTTTTATTCCGTTGGATTCTGGTGAGACGCTTAGATTGAATCCTAGTCCTGTTACCTGTTTACGAACTGTTCGGAACCACTCAGACGAATGTAGACCTCCGCTATTAAATACTTTTGCGACTCTCCTCGGTGGCCAACTTACAATTACTTTATTACTCCGCTGGGAGATGTGTGTGACCCAACTCTTAACCCTTTACTTCCTATAAGGTTTACTGTAAAAGAATATGTTAATTGCAATTATAGCAATTCATCTGATTAATATTCATGACGTCATTGTTTCTTACATGGCCAATAATGGACAAAATGGTTACAAATGAACATCTTTCTAATGGTAAGGTATCCATGTACATGTAGAGCATGTTAACCGGTATGTGATTTCAGATACCGTATAGTAATTTTAGGTTAACACAGCATAGCTTATATTGCCAATGCATTATTCTCAAGTATATACACTGCATTGACTCTTTACCTCATGTTTATTCATGTAAGAATTAATGACTCTTGAATATTAAATGAGCTGATTTTTCAGACCTATATAATTCACAAGCAAATGGAGCAGAACTTCACGGTTTCACCCGTTTGGTTTAGGAGCAGTACATTTGGAAATTCACAATTGAAGGGGTTAAATACTAGTCTAAAGATTATTGTACATACGATATTTGTATTTACGAATCATTCAAGCTATATTCATTCTTTATGAGTTGATACATTTACTGTAATGATGTAGATATTTAAATGTCTATAGCATTACGGTAAATGTATCATACCAAAGTGTACATACCATTCATTTTCAACCACATTTACCATCATATTATGCATCTTACCATCTACACCATAAAATGAGATAATGTCGCTATTCATTGAAACAGAAGCAAAATAAAATCTGTCAAACTGTTCGAGTGTCAAACAACTCTGTTCCTGGTGTACGAGTAGTAGGTGTACGATTAGTACACCTACGATTAGTACGTGTACGAGTAGTAGGTGTACGAGTAGTAGTAGTTTATGACTTAATAATCCTTAACTGCATTTCAGTAGAATGTTTATATCATGGGGATTCTATTATATTGGCAAATGTTCATTATCGTCTCCGTGTGCAATGTGGACTATTTCCGATTCCACCAAGCTTTTGAGAAATAACAGTTATGCGACCATCTAAAAGAGGTATAATTCTGGGTGGTAGAGGCAGGTGGTAGCTTAATGCAGGGCAAAAGTAATGCAGAAAGGTCCCCGAGGAGCTCTCTGCATTACTTTTGCCCTGCATTAAGCAAACACCTGCTTATAACGACACTCATGTGTATTCATTAAGTGGTCGCATTAGGGGGATTCAACTGTATTGATCAAGTATCAAATAACTTTGATCTTAATGATCATTTGGATCCAAGCTGTTTGCAAATGCAAATCAGATCGCTGTTAGCGGGCGAAGAGTTAAAGACTGATAAGTCTGGTTATGTTTGGCCTGTTATTCCTATATGTGGATAATAGAAGTCATATGGCCATTCGACAGTCGTCAACTACTGAAGTGGTTACTGGTTAGCATAGCATGGGGCAAACATTATTGCACATCAGGCAGTACGGTCATTTTTTCCACTAATGCGATACACTATTAAATCAAATACACGCCGATCCTCTCGAAGTTTTAGTTTCACTATATGTATAAACACATTTAAACCCGTCTTAAGCTACCATTTACAGAAGTCGCCAGGTAGTAGTTTAATGCATGGTAACAATTAAGCAGAAAGCTCCGTTGCATGACATTTTCCCAGCATTAGGCTACAGCCTGTCTTAAAGTCCCTAACCTACATTCCCATTCAATAATCGCGTAAGTCGTTTTTTACTACAATTATGCTAACATGGAGTTATCTCCTAAACAAACAAAAGAAATAATTAACAATTACACGCCTCGACAAAATTCATGCTTCTTGGATGTAAACTACAGACCTGGTTCAAGCAGAAATATATATAAACCCTGGAATATCGGCTAATGCCTTTACAAACACGGGGGGGGGGGGGGGGAGGGGGTCATATCTATATTATATCATAAAAACAAAGCAGACCCGAGCAGCACAGAATCTATGGAGGAAATGGTTAAAATAAGAACACATTTCGATATGGCATGCCCAGCAAATTAAAGGTAAGACCGGAAATTTGGCTGTAATAGATACGTTTTTAACTGTTATGTATGTTTTAATTTTGACCGAATGTTCATTAAATATTAAAGAGACGTTTTTGCCGATCTCGGGGGAATTCCGTGAGAATACCGACCAGCCAGTGACTTTAACCTCTAATTGCTTTTAGAATTTTATTTATAGTTTTGCATCTGTTTACTTGGGTATCTTTAACCCGTTACCTAATGATTAATCATTTAGAAATAACGATGTATGTATATATACTAGATTAATATGTATAATGGTATTAGTTCGCCCCTTTCACCGCCAATGTCGCATAAATGCACCTCGACAAAACGGGCAGATCAGACGCCGCTTTTTCAAGGCGTCGTCTGGTCAGGGACTTCACCTTTTGTCTCAATTTCTATATCTGTGCTTTATTCATTTGAATTTGCATTTATTTATTTATTTAATTTCCTTATTTAAATGAATGATTTAACAAACTTGGATTGCAGACAACAATTAGAAATTGGCGCCGAAAGGGTTAAACATATTTTATTTCAATAAATTCACAGTTCATTAAGATCATCATGGGTATAGAAAGGATTCGATCGAAAGCAAAACTGCTTATAGAGATCCTCTCCCCCAAACAATCATGGCATCATGAACAAGGAAGGGTTGACCATGATTGAAACTCTGGTATCAGATCTATATCATTTTATAAGCAAACAAAGTATACTCTGACCAGACGGCTTCTACTGGAGCCGTATGATATGGGCCTACTCCGTTTGCAAACGCGTGGGAATTCAGACATTTCCTATTGCCCACAAACCATAATTAAACGTCTGCTGAAATGGTAGATGTGAAGAGGTTCTACCGTATCTTTTGAGTATCTGCAAATGTCATTTGCTCTGCATTATCACACATGTTTAGATTATTAACCTTTTACATGATGAATGTTCATGTGAGAAATAATGACACCATGTATATTCATTAGCTGAACTTTTGTAATAGCAGATGTTCACTGGAAATTGTAATACAAACTATAGAATCAGAATACAATTCAATAAGCAAACAGAGCAGACACTGATCAGGTCCCTAGAGGAGCTGTCTGATCTGTGCCATCTCTGTTTACAAATTCATGAATATGCGGTTGTGCGAAGTGCTGAGTTACTATCGTCTGTAAAAAGTCGTCTGCTGCAATTCTCAAGATACTTTTTCGTCCATTTCTCCTCAACAGTAATATCTGGGTTTCAAACACAGTTTGAGTTTATCGACAGTTTAACGTTTTCGCCGATTTACCTTTCTTTAATCCCATGTCGACTTCCGGTGAGATCGTCTGGCCCCGAGCAGATGTTACCTGATTGGTTGATCTCCTAACGGTAAGTTGCTTTGAAGCTAAATGATTCTAACAAACAAAACATTTAGAGTTTGGCTAAGATTTTCGACCAATCATCAAGCCGGATATTTAAAAAATATGCTCGTTTTAATTGTTAAGAGTTCGAGATTTGGCGAGACTTTCATTCTTAATTCACTAAGAGTTCGAGATTTGCCGAGACTAGTATTGCGCATGCGAGGAGTTTGTTTCAGAAACCGCACAGTCTCGACGTGTTACCTTTATATGGCCATTTTCGTTTGTATAATGAAAAATATTTTCGTTTGTATAATGAAAAAGAAACAAGAATCGTATCGGAGACAAGTCATGAATTCAACCGTTTTCATAAATGTCCAATGCAATGAAGTTGTACAATGGAAATTAAAATTATTCTGGATTTGAGTGATTTTATCGTATGAAAACAAAATGCAACTAATAGTTGGCTGTTAAATCCTGTTCTGTAATGACTATACTGTGTTCTTCGAACACGTTTTCAAGCGCTGTTTATTGTTTCTCTGTAAACATGCGTCATGTTTTCAAATGCGTGTAATTTTATATCACGGGAGGAAAGGAGCTCGACACACTGTTCTTATTCGTCCAATGAAAATGTCAGCGGACACCGGTGAAGGTCGATTAAACCGGAAACTAACTGGCACGGGATAGAGGTAAAGATAAACAATGTCCAATTTCTTCTATATTTGTTCGCATACTGAGAGTTTTTCACCGTTTCCTTCGAATTAAACGTCTATTTAGTAGAATTACGTTGTATCTTTTATACTAGTTTCTGCCTTTGTTGAACAAAAACGAAGAACGTCTGAACGGAATGGGTGCGTTCGGTCTTGTTTAACCCTTTCACCGCCGAAGTCGCATAAATGCACCACGACAAATAGTGCAGTCCAAGATCAGACGCCGCATTTTCAAGGCGGCGTCTGATCAGGGACATCACTATTTGTCTCAATCTCTATTTCTATATCTGTGCTTTATTCCTTTGAAATTTGCATTTATTTATCCAATTTCCTTATTTTACTGAATGATTTAACAAACTTGGATCGCAGACGACAATTAGAAATTTGGCGCCGAAAGGGTTAACATGGTGTATTAATATACTAGGTGCTATAAATACACTATAGTCTTTTTCGATCTAGTGCCACTGGCCAGCATAAAACAACAACAACAAAATATATGTATGCGTCGTGAATATTTAATGAAGCCTCGACAATTTTATTTTCTTGCGGATTAAATTTTCACTCCACTTGGTGTAATAAACAGTGAAATTTAATATTGCATAATTTCCCAGAACATAAACTTGAGTTGAAACCAAGAGATTGCCTCGCAACCGTTAGCAATACAGTAGAACCAATCTCAAACGATCATAAAAGGGGGTCTAATTTCTGGTCTAACTGGCAGATAATAACTTAATGCCGAACGAAAGTTGTGCAGAAAGCTCCCATATGAGCGTTCTGCATTACTTTCGTCCTGTATTAAGAAATCACCTGCGTTCATATTCCTTGATGAAGCGGTTGCTTGTGAGAGGTTGTACTGTATTGTGTTTTATTTGATCGGAACTATGCTAGAGTTTGTACGTTCCACGTAAAAACAAGCCTGGAATTCGAAAAGCAATTCTCAAGTGTCGCCTCATATTAACAAGCCTAACATCCGTTGTAGGCGAACAATCGTCTCTCGACAAATTGCCAATATCACAAGAGAACTGAACAAATTGAATGAATGAGTGCGCTGGGTTTACGACAGTCTGACAGTAAAACGTTACTTAATGAATATTCATGTAAGAAATAATTATTGTATGAGTATAAATACATTTTGTAAGTGATATATGAATACCGAACTATCAGGCTAAAACCGAAAAAATACGTGTGCAAAATCAGACTATTAAACAAACAGAGCAGACTATGATCAGACAGCTTCTACCGGAGACATCTAATCTGGGTCTACTCTATTTGCAAATGAGTAAATTCGAGTAGCTATGGAATATAAATGGTTAATACAGTAAAACCTCTCTATAACGGCCACTAAATTGTGTTAATTAGTTGATATTTAGTGCAGGTGGCTGCTTAAAGGAAGGTGAAAGTAAAACAGGTCGCTCCTATAGGAGCGTTCTGTTTTACTTTCACCTTGCTTTAAGCAGCCACCTGCCTTTAATACAAAATACTTAATGTAATTTAGTGGCCGTTATAGAGAGGTTTTTGTAAATAATACATGTAAAATTTATAAGTGATGAGTTGATAAGTGTATTATATCGGAGGAATACAGACAGATTGTGTCACAAATATCCATAAACAGCAACCACTTATTGAATAATATTGAGCATCTTTACAATCAGGTGGTTGCTTATTGCAGTACGAAATAAATGCAGACATTTCCTAGGCGAGATTTCTGCATAACGTGCATGGAGCTACCACCTGTCTCTGAGACACAGGTTTAGACATGATTGAAATATCCTACAAGGGCATTTTCCCGTCCACTGCGGAAAGTATGTACTTAAGAAAAGAAACAAAAAAAACTGAAAAATATTTTCTAATTTTGCCAGCACCTCTGGTCCAACCCATTTTTTATATATGCACTTTAAGTCAGTTGTAAAGTCTTTATATGTATAACTGTTGAAATAAGTAATGAAATATGTGTAAACTAAATTCTTTCAATACAATTCGCTTTTCTTAGACAAAGTCAACCATTTATTTCACAATTCTCTAGTTTTAATGTAAGAACTACAATCTTAGTAGCTTCATCCTGTTCGGGTATATGGGATGCGAGTGTAAAGAACTCAAATAAAAACGAGCTTTAGCGAAGATTGGTTGTTTTCGTAACGAATCTAATAAACCCAAATAGATCGAAGCTGCTTACATGTATATGTGTATCATGTGTGTATGATCTCTCTTCGTGTGCATTGAATCGGTTTTTGTAGAGTTTCTTTATGTTCTGCATCCTTTGGCGCTTTGTGACCTTTTTAGTGTCGCGGTGCCCTAAATGATGTTGGTGTGAAACAGGCAAGGAACAGTATATATGGAATTCACGTCATGTGCGAGCGCGCATTTCATTTGTGCTTCTGGTGTTGATGTGCATTGTCGTATGTCATTTTCAAATCACCTGCAATCTATTTTTATCATGCAATCTTCATATTTTGATAGATGTTGTGCCAAAGACATACATATAGAACATATAGACCGACAGCCGAACAAACTGACAGGAAAACAAGCTAGATGGCGGACTGGCTGATGGACGGACGAACAGACCCAAAAGCATACAAACGGACCGACGGACATATAGACAGAAAACGACGAAACACTATGGTACGAGTGTTTACTTACA
Organism: Azorinus chamasolen; assembly: GCA_963576725.1. NCBI lineage: Eukaryota > Metazoa > Mollusca > Bivalvia > Cardiida > Solecurtidae > Azorinus > Azorinus chamasolen. Next base: position 85,762,032 of record OY755243.1, on the reverse strand, counting down.
TGTGTCATCTTTAACATTTATGCAATGGCAATGACAGGCAACTAAACTAGGCTTTTAACATTTAGCCTGCTATGGGCGGATGGGTGAATACCTTTGCAAACAGTTTGGATCCAGATGAGACGCCGAGTAACTCGGCGTATCATCAGTGTCCAAAATGTTTGACATCCTGATTGCATTTTGGTATACAAATTGATTATAGCTTGAAATTTGAAAATGTAGTAGATGAAAAATTCTGCAAAAATAATTTGCTCCGCAGGCTAAAGGTTAAATACGGTTTTAGAATAATTGTCTGTAAAAACGATCTTTTGTCATTACTAAACATTATTTTGTAAATACAGTCTGGTTTTGAGTACTCTCGAAGTAGTTTGCTTTTGCCAGACAATGAAAGAACTTCGTGTTCAATTAAGTATGGTTATACCTACCTTAAGCATGGTTAGGACAGAATTGCGAGTACATTCGCAAATCGTTTAAATCCGGATGAGATGCCAAGTTACTCGGGGTCTCCGGAGTCAACATGTTTGAAACTTTGTTTACATTTTTGCAGAAATAACGAGTATACATTGTATAGAAAAACATGAAGTGGGCGAGCATTTGTTCAAAGGAATGTAGAGCCCAGCACGCTAAACGAAAATACAAACGGTAATGCGACGATGACACCAGTCTCTTTTTTCACGCCATGTCGCATAATACAGTAAATTACTGAAAGAGGATATAACTCAGTAATTCTCTAAATGTACTCAATGGCAATCACTTAACAATATACTGAAGCCATGGTTGAAGCGACTTTTATATGGTGTGTATTGTTAGATACAATATTATCTCTTCGAAACGACCATGTAAAGATATTTCTGGAAAATATTCAACTCTTAGTACATGTATAATATGAATTCGACTGTACTATCTGGCAAGGGGAGAACTAATTTGTCTTGCAGGGGGGAGGGGGGGGGGGCAATAATTTATCTGACACGAGGAGAACTCATTAATTCACCAAGGGAAGAAATAATTCAGACAAGACTCAAATCTTTCTCTTCAAGTCGTTAAAATTCTTCATATCATAGCAGCTAATAAGATATTCGAACTATCCCCCGCAATGTATTTCTTTTGAAAATATAATCTCAATTTTGTAATCAATTCAATACTTTCAAAACAGCGAATGGCGAACTATTTAGTGGATATTTACTTTTACAACAGTGTCCGTTGTAGATCATAGGGATAAGACACGTTTGAGTCAGTATATGTATATATAGAAAGAAGGGATCCACGCTGGCCTCTTTGCATGTACACCGACAAGAAAGGTTTAGTACTCTATGAAGGCGACCTCTTAAATCCAGAAATGGAAGGAGAACGTCGGATATATGTACTATTTCATTTTTGTCGTACCCTTTATTACTTTTCTACAGTTACTCTGTTTGCAGCTCAATCATTGAGTACACTATCGATAGGTGGATACAGTATGTTCACTTAAATGTTTTCGTTATACATGCACTTTACCACTGTATTTGCCGTCGCGGTTGTTGTAGATTAGTCGGAGAGGGGATACGTTTATTTAAACTGATTGTCTTTTAGGGTGGGGATGGAATAAGTGTGAGGTTGGGCGCCCATAAACCGGTTTAACCCCCCAGTGACTTTTGTCACTGACCGTTCCAAGGCGGTACTTCCATCTTCCCCCAATTGTATGTTTGTTTTGTCTTTGTGCGTCTCTTGTTGTTTTTATAGTTATGTACATTTGCTGTTTCCTTGTGTTGCTGTTCGGGCGACTGTTTGTTCTGTATGTGGTGTTTCCTGCATGACTCATTTTTGTACTTTCAAAAGATCCAAGTGACCCACTCCTCTACTTTAAACTCGTCGCACTGCACGAAATGTACCGATTTCGATTAGATAAAAAGCTGTTCCGTAAGCAAAGACATTGTTGCATTCGAATATACAAAAATTTTCCCTGTCAAATTAGGGATAAACTTAACACGGCTCCAGAAACATAAGAAAAATGGCCAACAGTCGTTAGTCGGACACGACCTCGTCCCTGAGTGCAAACCGCTGACAGCCTTGAAACGATTACTTATACGTCAAACACAATACAATTTGGCGTTTATATCAGCAATATATTCAATGGAAAGAACTTTCTTACAGCGATCTTACACAAAAACGTGGTTTAAAGTGTGTGTTAGCATGTGTTAACAAGGCATGGTTGGCATACCAAGGCATTTTCATGACAGTATTTGATGATATAGACCAGTTAAAATATAAAATGCATAGATGTATATACTAGAACTGATTCAGAGACAATCCATAGTACAATTTAATACACAATACATCATCAGTTGTGCAACTACCATAACAAATGCCCTCTTATTGACGCCTTGTGACGCATTGTGACGCCTTGTTAAATATTATTTGAAACCATTGTGATACCTGGAGTATTTGCTCCATAGGAGCAAATGTTCTATTTATCACAATGGTCTCAGAACTCTATATTGTGTGCCTTATTATAGACTCTGGGTAGTGCACATTATACACCCTAGTGAAGCTGCTGTTAGTGATCTGGGTCCATGCTTATAAAACTTTTAGTTGAGTCTGAGATCGTTCTCAAGTTTTTGATTGGTCCGATTTGAGCCTTTGGCTCAAATCTGATCAATCAAAAGCTTGAGAACTCAAATCTGACCAATCAAAAGCTTAAGAACGAACTCGGACTAAACTAAAAAGCTTTATAAGCATGTACCCAGAATACGCATGTGTACGTGATGTTTAGTTGAGGACAGCAAGAGACAGTAAATAATAGTAGCCGCAGAGAGTTAGGGGAAGTTAGACGTGTTGTTTGTTTTACTTTATTATCTGTACATTATATGTAATTCTTTATAAATATATTTATTTGTTAAATTTACCTATTGTTTGTTGTTGGTTGGCGACCTAAGGTATCACCTCGGTAGCGTGTCGTTACATCTATCTATCTGTCTACTTAACCTAACTATTTCTCAACCAAAGTACAAACATATAAATTTGACTAAAACGGCATATGAGATCACCTAAATAATTAAGGTAAGAAATATACGTCAAATTGCGGTACAACAATATTGACAGTAACGTGTGTCATGATCCAGTCACTATAGCAAATCATTTAATATCGATATTGTAGCCCCGTTGTTACTAAACCCTACCTATAGTTTAGTACAGCTACACATATGTTTGAGAAAAAACCAACCGAACAAAACAAACATCTGGGTCTACTTTTTAAGTAAACCTTACAGGAAGTTTCCATTAGCACGAAACTTCATTTTTACATACCAGTAATTGCGTCTTGTAATAAGCTTTTCCGTATACATATTTGACTACACTATTTACACTAAACACGCGGTCCTTATCTGTGTATAATGGCCAGTTATTTTTCTGAACGACAATAATGTGGGCGCATTTGTATCGGCATACTGTGGCAATAGCGTGCGTGAACAGACAAATAGTGTGCAAATGTCTCGTGATGTGAAATGTCTCATTGTATATGCCTCATTGTCATGGAGATTACAATGCCTCGTTTCCGGAAGAGCACTCGTACATGACATGTATCGTGTTAATAGCGAGTTGACTCGCATTTGCAAACAGATTGGATCCAGTTGTGGAAATCCGCGTCGCATCAAACGTCATCCAATAGTTTCTCAAATGCTTGAACATTTTGGAAGTAGTCACAGTGGCAGCAAACCCCGAGGTATGCAGTCATATCTATTAGAACAGGATATGAGTAAACATGACAACTGACCTGTCATTCGTTGAGTAATTAAAACTCAGCTCTATATTAGAAAACAAAAACAGTAGAAAGTATAAACTACAAACTATTTAATACAAACAACCGCCTGTTTCTGTAACGATACAGACATCTTAGCATCGCCTTATTTGCATTTTAGCCCATAGCGTTTGAAGAAACATCTAAGTGCCGTGATATAAAAACATTGCTGAGGAATTTAATGTACTTTGCCTCGCGATTCCTAGCGACAGTTGAACGTTTATCGTGAAAACTATTAACATTACGGAAAATATGAGTTACCTTTTAGTAAGGTCTTGTCCGTTTATTCCATGAATAATGATGAAAGAACCAATGAGTGTAACTTCTGCAAGAACAGTTTTGGCTCTCCTTAAACACTGTAATATCATATCTATATACAGTGAAACCTTTTTCAACCTGAATTCTAGTTGAGAAGAATTTAGATACTTTTAGGCAGGCGACTATTTAATGCAGGGTAAACGTCATGCAGAAAGCTCCTGGAGGAGCTTTCTGCATGACTTTAACCCTGCATTAAGCTGCCACCTGTCTCCAAGACCGATATTGATACTAAAATGAACGTGCGGTTTAGAGATGTTTTACTGTATTCCGTATTTGAACCGTCAGATATGGTGTTAGTCTGTAAAATGCGTTACAATGTTTATCGGTGGAGTATGTCTAGCTGTGTCCACTTTATGGGAGTGCTGGAGTACATGGGTTAGACTCAAATGTTTCTACAGATATGTATTTGTATCCAGCTATTTTCTTTGTACACTGAATTATTTTTAGACAACGCAAGGTCCTATAGTTGCTGTGATTTGCAATGAACATGCAGACCCATAAAAGCAAATGATTTAGATAAGTAGAACCTGTCCTAAGGGGTCATTCATTCATTGAGCATAGGTGTCTTAAAACGGGTGGTTGCTTAATACACGCAAAAGTAATACAGAAAGCTGTATTGTTTATGACCTGAATTAAGCTACCACCTGTCTTACAGACCCGTAAAGAGTCCTCTTTGATGGCCGCTTAAGACAGATTCTACGGTACATATCTTTTGGGTTTTGCTTTAAATGCATTTGACTGTATTTTACGAAACACATGCATTTGTAAAAATCTTAATACAGACTGCAGATTAATTCAACTTTCAGTCCGCTAATACCATTTATAGATCTTTAACACATCGATATAGGAGTTTCTGTTTGACTTTCACCGAGAATTAAGCAGCCACCAGCCTACAAAGATATACGTACATTCCTCTTGACTAAAATTTCGTAGAATCGAGTTTGTTCTGTAGCTGATATCCAAATGAAACGTCGGGTCACTCAGCGTCCCTCCAGGATATTTGCTGTTTGACACTCGGTCAATAATTTCTGAAAAGCCGGTTCGAATTTGAAGGTTCATATTTTTACCAGATCTCAATTTGATCATATATTATAGGATGATACAATGACATTGTGTCTAGCCAGGGGACTCGGATTAACCAGGTCATATTTGCGTATGATATGATTGCTGTAATTCGCCATAGAAGTGTTTATAAGATATTCCAGGACGATTTCGTCCTCTCTGGAGATTAAACCGGAATATCAATCAACTGGATTTGCAGCCGTTTATTCACTTATATCCTTTAAACGTCTGCAACAATGTACCGAAAAATTTATGATGACTAAAATGTAATTCAAGAATATCTTCATCGATCTAAACGTTATATAATAAAACGATCAAAACGGCATATACAATGTATGATTGAAAATGTGTACGTCGGACTATTAATTATTTGTAATGGCACATGTACAATAAAGGTTTTGGTACTGGTGATATCTGTAGAATCGGATCAATACAATTTCCTTAGCAAACAGAGCAGATCTCGATCAGACGATTGCTACTGGATCTACTCTATTTGCAAAGGTGTTAGAACGGGTGCCTATGGAACGAAGAGATATAGAGGATATTACATGTGTATTCACTTACTATTGAATTTACCAATCGTGTTGACTAAATTAATATGCCGCGAGGTGTTTTATTACACGACATAAGAAACACACAAGAAAAACAGGTATTTTTCCTATTTATATTTCGATGTGCGTACTCTATTTGCGTGTTGTATTAAATACTTGCAGAACACCCAGTTACGAAATTGTTATATTAACCCTTTACCATACAACCTCTTTGAATAAATCTACCGAAAAGGAGCATTAACTAAAAAAGGATTTTTTTTTTAGAATTTTGTAGTTTGAAACCATTGTGATAAATAGAGCATTTGCTCCTGTAGGAGCAAATGCTCGATTTATCACAATGGTTTCAGAAAGTGGCTTTTACAGAGACGTTAAACGTCGTCAATATGAGGAAATGGGTTAACATGGATTCATGCAATGTCATGTGATATAATAGAATACATATTTGAAGACCAATGCAATTTACAGGTCTTACTGAAAACTCCCAAATGATCTTTATGCATGACTTTCCCTTGCATTACGCAGCCACCAACCTGAACCCACTGGTCCTAACTAACTGGCTGATGTAGAGGGGTTTAGTGTAATCTAAACCACATGTATTTTGCCACTTAATCCAATGTTGGCATCCATCCATAGATAAGTCAAACATAAATGGACGTATTTCATCTGTTAAAAACATTGCGTATCCACCAAACTCTATATGGTGATCACATCGGTCTCAAGAATACGAACGACTTGGGTTTTTAATGAATATTGTATTCAGATTGGGGGTAAATGTCCTTCTCTAAAACTTTCTTTTACCGGTAAAGCCGCCAATAATCTACAAAGTGGTACCAACATTGGTCTTAGTGGGAAATTACGCCTCTTTAAGCCATACGGCAAATTATGACCAAATTCCTCTAAAATGCCATGACATTTAGTTATTGACTCACTACCAAAGGACCAATCAACTACCAACAGGCCGAAGACTATATATATTGCATAGTATTTTGGGGAATTTGGTAGTCAGAAACTGTCGTTGAGATTCAGAATTCAGAATATAATTCTGAATACTTCTAAACCTGTTGCGATCATGTAAATCTCTGCTTCAGTTGTTTTGGAACGTGCTAAATTGTATACCTACTGCGCGATAGTCACCTGGCATTTAAAAGCAGCGTTCTCGGATTTTTTAAAATAGCGAATGTGACATTTAAAAGCAAGTTTCAAGTGTCATCCCCAATTTTGCAGTGTTATATAGTAGAGTCATTATCATGTCATAATTGCAGTTACGAGATTCAAAGGCGTTATTAAATGACAAGAGTCTAGCGACCACCAACTACATAAAAGTTTGAAATATTACCGTTATATTGAGACATTTACAGTAAAATCTCTCTATAACGGTCACTAAATTGTGTTAATTAGTTGGGATTTAGGGAAGATGACTGCTTAAACCAAGGTGAAAGTAAAACAGAACGCTCCTGTTCTGTTTTACCTTCACCTTGCTTTAAGCAGCCACCTACCTTTAACACAAAGTACTGGATGTAATTTAGAGGCCGTCATAGAGAGGTTTTACTGTAATTACAATTCATGTCCATTGTATAATTGCACCCCATATGTCTTCAGCTCATCAATTCTAAAGTAGTTTGTTCCATTTCGGTTTTAATCCATTTCCTCATATTGACGGCTTTTGATGCCTCTGTAGAAGTCTTGAAGTCTAGAAGTTTTGAAACCATTGTTATAATTAGGTATTTGCTCAACAGGAGCAAATACTTTATTTATTTCAATGATTTAAGGTGATTGTCTCTACTTACAACGTGCTTTAAAATGCCTAACAGTTATATAATCATTTGTTTATATTCTCAAAAGAAGTATATCGCATGAAACAAATCGATCGAATAAACACCGAAAAAGACAAAACTTTCATGTGTTTGATATGTCATTCGGCAATGTATAAGTATTAATTCGGCTCGCGTTTAGTTCGTTAACGATTCGATCAAGATCGATAATATTTTGTTGTAGAACAATAGTTATAAGTATCGATGAAAACGAATTGTTTTGCATCAAAGAGGTGTGTTTCTATAGAAGTTCAAATTCACAATCTTCATAATAATGATAGAACATAAAACTACCAAGTTTTATGATACTATTGAAAAGTAGGGACTTCCACTTAAACAACTACACAATTCTAAACGTTCCTTTTTCTTGTGAGTGCTACTTTTCAGCAGATTTATTCAAAGAAGTTTGGTCTGAAATTATCCTATGAAGGAATGGATTTAAAGATGACCAGCTCCTGAATAAGCACCGAAGAATACAGCGCCCAAAATGGATCACATCTGTCAGCAAATTCACAGACGACTTGGTAACAGTTATACTATTGCTACAGGTTGCGCCCATTTTACTTATGTGTTCGTTTTAATGTGTTTAATTGGCATTTTTATATTCACATATTATATCACAACAGTAACAGTAAAACCTTCTTTAAATAAGATTTTTTGTATCGAAGAATAAATATCATTTTATGCAGGTAGCCGCTTACTGCAGGGTGCAAGTCATGTACGAAACTGCCAAAAGTCGCTTTCTGCATGACATTCACCCTACATTAAGCTGTCACGGGTCTTGAAGACCGGCATTTAGACGGCTTTTCCTGTATATCACATATCATCTACCTCAAGTGTGTAGGGTTTCATTACATATAATGAGCAATAATAACAGATGTGCATTTCTGTAAGTTCTATTACTCTCTAATTATTAACCATTTTCTCCATGAATTGTTTTGCAAGAAATAATTACGTCATGGATATTAATTAACTGACTTTTGATAATGACACTATAAACCAGGGGATCTCTATCCTTACAAAATAGGTAGAATGAAATCTATATTATATCACAAGCAAATAGAGCAGACCCTGGTCAGACGGCTCATAGAGGAGGCGTCTGTCTTGGGTTCCCTTCTGTTTGCGAATGCGCAAATTCATCATATCTATTGCAGCAGTTTGAATCCAGATGAACAGTTGAGTAATTCGGTGTTATTCAATAATGCAAACTGCTTTCCCTCTAATTTATGATAATGCTCTTCAAAATAATTTGAAGAAACGTGTACAATGAATCCTGATGGAAATGATTGAATTAGATGCAATTCATATAGCGGCGGTAGTGGTATACCTGTTTAATTATATTGACAAGTTCTCCAAAGGTTGCATCGACTTTCAGAACTTTATTCATTCCTTACACCAAATTTACTATATCCATTAGGTTACTTGCCTATTGTTAAAATAGCAGTCGGTTTAGTACGAAAATCCGCTTGCCATTTGATTAGGAATACCGACGTTCAATGTCCCCGTGAGAACACTATTCGATATTAGAACGAATCTTTTATCTCATTCAATTTTTACCCATTCATGAATTCTTTGTATGGCAATAGACTAAAATGTGATGGATTTCTACAGTCGTTCCTAACAAAACTTACAGACCTGACCATTACCATTCTGCCGGTTCCGCCAATTCCACCGCTTAAAATAGTACACTTTATTTACTTGCATTCGACGGATACGAAAGCTGTGTAATAACATGGCATTCGAAAACAACCAATATATAATATTTCTAACTAGAAATGGCACCGTTACGTTAGCTTTTGTTAAACATCAGTCACGAGAGGAAATCACGTGACCATACTATATAAATAGTAGCAATTACTCAATGAATAAATAACTCTGAACAGACGGCTCCTACAGGAGGTTACTCTGTTTTCAAAAACGTGGAAATGCGTTTCTATTAGGGGAATGGTTATTTGTTTGTCACATACAAAAACTGTTCAGAATCACTACCACGGAACTTAAGTCAATCCACTTTTGATTGTTATCCTGGATATGGTTTCATTCGAGCTGCAGTATTAAAGTATTCCACAAGTCGGCTACTGAAGTCAATATTTAATCAAAGAAATATCTTGTCATATTTTGTGTATGTGATAAGTAAGTATGAGTATTACAAAGTTGATATTCCACCAATTGCCACATCGCAAATTACCACGATTCATAACCACGATTGGGGTGTTAAACACATTGCGCGTGAGTTGTATGGCGTTGCATCAGAATCAAGACAGTTTGCAAAGGCTGTCACTGATTCACCCACAGTTTGCTAGTTATAGTTCAGTTCGATAATGCTGTAATCCGATATTACTTCATTTTCAAAGACAAGCTGAATATCGACTGTGAAAAAGAATTTATGCCAATGATACTTTTTCAGATGAAACTTATTTACCTCGTTAATATTCATGTACTAAATAATGAGATCGTGAATACTTATTTTCTGAGTGATTATAATTGTAAATCGACACAATAATTATTTAAATGCTCAAATATATTCTATGACATACCTTGTCAGTGTCAGAAACATTAGAACATTATCAGAACGACACACAATTTGGAGCCAGTTGAGGCACTTAGCTACTGTCTCGTCTTGATATGTGTATTAAAGATATCACACATTCGCCAGTAGAGTCTAATGATTAAATACTAACCACATGCTAGTTGGGTAGTACCAGATTAAACAAATTCTGATTTGGTTTGTTTGCGCATGTGCTAAATCCGATTTGCTACTGTCATGGCAATGAATTTCGTTAATTCAATATTTTAGATATAAACATTAATTTCATTATTGATATTTATAATTATTCGCCTATCCATCAGTTAAATAACGAAAGAGGCTACCGTATCATAATGTTAAATACTAAACAATTAGCCACCAGATTTACGAGTATTCAGACAAACGGCATCATTTTAGATTTGCAGTATAAATTTCTATATATACTGGAGGATTGAATGCCCTTGAATAGTGTGTATATTATACATAGACCGTGACAGTGTTTATTGAATATTCCTATGTGCGTTTTGTTTATCTCTGGAGACCTCGCAATAATATTAGCTAAGTACTGATTGCAACGTCTGACTGCTGAGAATTTGATCAATTTATTTCAAGAAGGAAACCGTGTAGTTAAATACAGAAGTTCGGTGAAGTCGATAGAAGGACTTTAAATCTTTGCACGCTAGCGGCCAAACTGTGATTACGTATGCAAACAGTTTGGATCCAGATGAGATGCGGCGTCTCATCAGGATCCAAACTAGTTTCCACTTTGACCATACTTTTGCAAAGAAATGAGAGAATTCCAATTTTAGAATTGAAGCAGATGACAATTGTTGCAAACGAAAAATTAATTAGCGTGCAAAGAGTTAAAAATGGTTTTTAAAATCAAAGCACAAACTATTTTAAACAAATATAATAGGACTTTTCTGGTGTTGCTGTGGGTTTCCCTGTGATAGTGGCATCTCCTGCCTGACCTCTGTTCTATTTTTAGCTCACCTGAGCAAAGCTCAAGGTGAGCTTTTGGGATACTTGAATGTCTGTCGTCCGTCGTGCGTCGTCCGTCGTCAACAATTTGCTTGTGAACACTCTAGTGGTCACAATATTAGTGCAATCTTCATGAAACTTGGTCAGAATAATTGTCTTGATAAAATCTCGGAAGAGTTCGAAAGTGGGTTACGTGGGGTCAAAAACTAGGTCACTAGGTCAAATAGTAGGAAAACCTTGTGAACACTCTAGAGGTCACATTTTTTGCCCAATCTTCATGAAACTTGGTCAGAATGATTGTCCTAATAAAATCTCTGATGAGTTTGAAAGTGGGTCATTATTATTATTATTATTATACCACATTTATATAGCGCTCTTTTCATACAGGATATGTGCGTTCAAAAGCACTTCACAAAGATACATTTTATGTACAATAATGCGTAAATTATAGAACATTTAAAATAAAATATATTTAATACTTATATATAGATAAGAATAATAATAAAAAAAGAATTTATTTAGGACATAGGTAAATCAACTACATCTTTTCCGAAAGTTTATCTGTTTGTGTCGTATTATGCTCTATTATATTGTGTCAACGCACTCAGATTATAAAAATAACAAAACTTGAATGCAACATTCTATGCACAGTGCTAGTACGTCACATAATTTTGACCCAGACTCAACAGACTTGGGTACATTTGTTTTGGCATACACCACTACACATAAAATATTGCCGGAAAACTGGGTAACAGAACAGATCAATTTGAAGTTCATGCATATAAACTAAGCAATACAAATAAACAACTGTTATATACGCGCACTATGCAACCCCTCCAGTCAAACACTATTCGACCCGCTATGGCAATGAGGGAGTAAACAGCGGATCATATTTTAATAGAGTTGTAATAGGGTATATCCAAAATTTAATTACAGAATAAAATGTCTTATTATGGGAACCCAAAAAGTCCAGCCAAAGTAGAGCTAAAGAAGGTACCCCGTATACTGTTCCTACAACATATCCAACCGGCTGCAATGGCAAAGGAATCACATCGGACAAATCGAGACTGATTGAGACACGCGATGCTGCATTAGACCGTACAGGCTTAATCTGCCCGCTGCCCATATATTACACGACCCAGTTCACTGGTAAGCAAAAATAAGGAAACTGGGTTAGCTTAACAGGAATCCCTGACACTGGTTGAGGGCAGGGTAGCAAGTCATGCCAGCAAGACTCCCAATGTACCAGCGCGGAATTATACCGTAGAGGGATGCCCTGTTCCACCACGGTACTCCCTCCGGCATTGGAACTGGAGTTACCAGAGGTACCAAGCATATAGGGATGCCCCGTTTGACAACAGCACTCCCTCGGACACCATCACATCTGGACAGCAGAATCCCGCTGACACAACACCCGCACGTTCAACAGCAAGGGGATTCCATAGAAGTCTATAAAAATATGGATGAGGTTTTTGTTATTCATTTATCTATTTGTTTCTACATTTGTGGAGCATTATATTTGAAAAAAGGGGTTTAAAAGTCCACAGTCATAAGGAAGTGGCAGGATCAACACTCTGTGGCCAATGCAGCAGTTATGATAATCGACGATTAGCAGCTACGTTTTCTAAACTGCCCTAATAATATATGTTGAAGAAATGCGTTTTCAGAGATTTTTTGAAACATGCCAGTGAGCTTGCATCTCTAATGCCAGATGGAAGAACATTCCAGAGTTTGGGAGCTGCATCCATGCGAGAGGTACTTTCTTATATGACATATTCGTCGGAGCTGTGTATATCTAGACCTACACACGGAATTGGTGTGTGATGTCATATCCATTTGTGAATCGAGCCATGCGCCGAGATTCTTTATACTTGTCCTACTTGCACATGAATCTGTGTTTTTAGTAGGAAACAGTATAACCTCAGTTTTGTCAGTATTGAGCTTCAGCATGTTCTGGTGCATCCAAGACACTAGCTCCTTGAGACAGTTCTCAACTCGTGATAAAGCTTCCTGTTGACAGGAAATGTCCTTGGGCTTAAATGATAGGTATAATTGTGAGTCATCGGCATAAAAATGGTGGTTGAGCCCATGGGTTTTGCAGATTGAGCCGACAGGTTTTGTGTACATGATGTAGTGCTTTGGTCCTAGGACCGATCCCTGTGGCACGCTATATCTCATGTTAACTGGAGTGGACAATTCCCCATCTATTGACACTATTTGATAGCGGTCATTTAGATAGGTCATCCACTCAAGAGGTTTCCCAATGATTCCGAAGTCTCTTTCCAGGCGTTTCAGCAACGTTTCGTGATCGATGGTATCAAATGCAGCCGATAAGTCAAGCATCACCAGGATTGTAATTTCGTTTCTATCTAGGGATTGAAGGATATCGTTTTGAACTTTCGGAAGAGCAGTCTCTGTTGAATGATGCTTTCGGTATGCTGACTGATGCTGCTCGTGTAGATTGTTTGAGGTCAGATGGGACTCAATGCGTTTTTCAACCACTTTTTCTAATACTTTGGAGACAAATGGCAGATTTGATACAGGCCTATAATTTTTGAGTTCATTTGAATCGAGATCAGGTTTCTTTAAAAGGGGTCTGACATGTGACCTCTTGAAACTTTTTGGAACGCAGGCAGTGTCTAAAGAGGAGTTAATAATGTTTGTCAAAATCGGTAGGAGTTCATCAAGGCATGCCTTTAGCAGCCATATAGGTATTGGATCCAGTTCGCAAGACTTACAGGGGGATGCCTTAATGATCTGTTCTACTTCTTCCACTGTAGCTGCATCAAACTTTTCTAAAAAGTTTGTTGAATGCTGCATCTTAGTGGTATTCGGCACACTGGATACAGTGCCTGATGAAAAATCTGCCCGTATTGTGTCCACCTTTTCAACGAAAAATTCACTGAAGTCGTGTGCAAGTTGTTTCGAGGATGAATTCTTAGGCAATGCGATATCATTAGTTGAACCTATCAGTTGCTTAGTGACTTTGAAAAGACTTTTAGAGTCTGCCTGGCATGATTCAATTTTCTCTGAGTAGAAATCAATTCTCGACTTTATCAGCAGCTTGTTGACTTTGGCACACTGTTCTCTGTATAGCTGATGGTCTATTGTGAGCCTGGACTTTTTCCAGTTCCGTTCCAATTTGCGCTTTACATGTTTAGCATCGTGCAGTTCCTGGGTATACCAAGGACATGATGGTCTGAGTGTTATGGTTTTAGTACACAGTGGTGCATGTTTATTGACAAGTGCTGCCAGTATCTGTGTATATGATTTAACCAGCTCATCAACATCTGTCGTTTGCATACTTGTCTCGATGAGTACTGAGTTGAGGAGGTCCCTTTTGAATGATTCGACATTAATTGCCCTAAGTTTCCGAAATGAAACAGTTTTCCTCACTGTTGGAGGTTTTGCGGCCTTTGCCTCGAAAGTTACAGAAAAATGATCTCGCGAAATTTTACCACTACTGTCGGACAGTCCAGGATCCGTGAATTCAATGTTTGACACACAGTCATCAGCATCCCGTGTAATAACAACATCAAGAGTATGTCCCCCTACATGAGTGGCTTCATTTACATGATGTCACAGTCCAAATGATTCGAGTGTACTAACAAAGTTAGCAGTGTTTCTGTCATTTTAAATGTCAAGGTGGATATTTAAATCCCCTACAATGACGACCGGTCTATCGGTGGTCGCAAATTTAGATAAGAAAAATAGCCACTCATTCTCGAAGAAATCTCCAGTTTTTAGACCATTACCTCGAGATGGTGGTGGTCTATAAATAACTACTAGGCGCATATTGAAATCTCGGATGCTTATAGTGCAGTCCATGTATTCAAAGTTTGAGAAATCAATATCTCTTGTTGATTTATGGAGGCGATTTCCTATTGAAGCCTTATGTATGATTGCAACCCCGCCGCCACGGTTGACATTGCAGCGAGGGATATGTTGGATTTTGTAATGAGTAGGAACCAGTTCACTTAAGCAAGAATTGTCAACAGAACTACCGAGCCAGGTTTCCGTAATGGCTACCACATCAAAGTCATTTGAAACGATATAGTCGCAAATAGAAAGAGCCTTGTTTTTGACTGATCTAGGGTTTATATTGCATACTTTTACAAAGGTCTGAATTCTCACAGGCATTGGAGTTTCCCGTTTTACATGAACAACAGTTTTCGTTTCCTCAGAAAGGGACACTGTTGAGAATTTACTCGCGTACAGGTTAGGTTTTGAAACAATGGGGATTACCTGGAGGAACTGTTTCAAATGTCTGAGATTTTCGCCATCAGGTGAAACCCTACTTTCTGTCTGACGGTTTCCAGAAACAATTGGAATTGACTGAGGTATTTCCCTTAATCTGTTTAAATGAACACCTTTATTTTCATCCCAAATACGCTTTGGTTTTGAGTTGCCCCCTCTAGAGCCTCTGAATTTAGCTAAGACAAATTGACCAAAGTTTAACAGTCCTAACTCTTTCAACCTGGACAATACTAGCTTGTTGGGTTTTAAAATAGACGATAATTGCCCTATAATGGAAAGATCGCACCTGGTATACTGTATCTGTAACTGTGGCTGTGTTGTACTAAACCGCTCTTCACCTGTATATCCTAATGCCTGAGGCACACACATTTGAATTTAAAAATCCAGTACTGCACAAAAATGATTTATTAATTTCACTTTTTCCGTCAAATCACACAACAGAATCACTTAAAAAGTACACCAATCTAATAACACTTCCTTAATGCACAATAGTGTCACGTTCCAGGTTTCCACGTTTTCGAAGTATTTCCCTCTTTAAACTATGCAAAGCATCAGAGCGAAATCAATGCAGCCTTCACACTTTGGCGCATAATAATCTTTGCATGGGTCATGTGCAATTCAAAACTAGGTCACTAGGTCAAATAGTCGAAAAACCTTGTGAACACTCTAGATGTCACATTGGTGGCCTAATCATCATGAAACTTTGTCAGAATGATAGTTTTGATAAAGTCTTGGATGAGTTTGAAAGTGGGTCAAACATGGAGTCAAAAACTAGGTCACTAGGTCAAATAGTTGAAAAACCTTGTGAACACTCTAGAGCTCATATTTTTTGTCCAATTTTCATGCAAATTGGTCAGAATGATTGCCTTGATAAAATGTAGGACACGTTTGAAAGTGGGTCATGTTGCCTCAAAAGTAGGTCATTATGTCAAACAATAGGAAAAGTTTGTGAACATTTTAGAGGTCACATTTTTGCCAAATCTTCATGAAACTTGGTCAGAATGATTGTCTTAATAAAATCTCAGTTGAGATTGAAAGTGGGTTATGTGGGGTCAAAAACTAGGTCACTAGGTCAACCAATAGGGAAACATTTTGAACACTCTAGAGGTCACATTTTTTGCCCAATCGTCATGAAACTTGGTCAGAATGATTGGCTTACTAAAATCTCGGATGAGTGTGAAAGTGGATCACGTGGGACCATAATCTAGGTCACTAGGCCATATAGTAGAAAAAACTTGTGAACACTCTAGAGGTCACATTTTTTGTCCTCTCTGTATCAAACTTGTTTGCCTTGCGTCTTTGTGCTTGTGGTTTGTTCATGTTGTGGAACGTTCGTCCCTGTTTCTTGTGTGTCTTTTGGTGTTTTCTGTGTTCATTTCGTGTGTGTGTGTGTGTGTGTGTGTGTGCGTTTGGGTGTGTGGTTGTGTGTGTGTGTGTGTCATGCTGTCTATCGGTGTTTTGGTGGTGGTTGTGTCTTGCATGTGGCTCTGCCTGCTTGACTGTACTACTTTTCCATTGATCAGAATGATTGTCCTGATAAAATCTTCGCCTAGTTTGAAAGTGGGTTATGTACATGAAAATCTCCTTCTCCAGAACCACTGCTCATACTCCACTATCGATATTGTTCAAATACTCTCCCTTGGGTCAATATTGGTCCCATTCTATGTGCGGTTACCCAGCTATGATCTTAAATGTATGGTAATCAGGTGAGCGATTAAGGGCCATCTTGGCCCTCTTGTTGTATAATATAAACACTTTGCAATCACCGCTATATCAACTCTTGCACGCTAACTAAGTGTTGTCTGCTGCAAGTCTGAAAGTATATAGTCGCTGATTACTCTTTTACCCATTCCCTCAGGCTGACCATTCCCTCATACTGACGCCTTTTGACGCCCCTGTAAAGTCACTCTTTGAAACCATTGTGATAAAAATAGCATTTGCTCCATATGAGCAAATGCTCTATTTATATCAATGGTATCTAAACTACACAATTCTAAACGTTTTCTTTTCTTCTTGTAAATGCTCATTTTCGACAGATTTATTCAAAGAGGTGGATTCTAAACTAGCCTATGGAGAATGAGTTAAATATGCAGTCAGAGCGCCATACAGTTAGGATACTGATGAGACGTCGAGTTTGCATTGGACATCGCATGTTAACGTCTATCTCTGTCATAGTTGATATGTACTATTCAGTGTGAGAGTATTGGTTTACATTGCCTTATTACTATGACCGTTATCGCATTGATTTAGTGACAGGCTTCCTTAACAGGTTACCTCGTGAGCATCCATTTAACAAATACGGACAGTAGTGACAATTGTTAATTTAAATTTGAAACAAGAGCACTGCATTTGGATGCCAATGCTTCGTCTGTTCGATTGCAGCCCTTGTGGTGTGTTATTTTTTTTGTACGATTTGCATGAACTTAAACCCGTACTTCATTCTCAGTGTTGTTATACCTTCTGATCATTCGAGATCATGAATTTCAATACTTCTTGTTCTGAAAATTGAATACCGCTTAAGCCGGTGCTAGGGGGCGTGAGCTGTGTTGCACTTTCAATTACTGCTCATGAACAGACTCAATAAAACCGAGTCTGCAATTTTCTCTTTTTGTGTTGCAATTTTTGCTTTCGGGGGATCACCACCCTTCAGAATTTATAGCCAACGTTAATGTTACGACGATGACGACACAGACGCCGGAGTTACGGCAATTGGTGGTATTTGTTCTTCGGAAAACAGAAGAGCTAAAATAATGAACAAACAGAAATTACCATGGCAAAACATGTAGAATAACAATGCACCTACAGCAGCCGTCTATTATGGGCCTACGCTGTATCTAAAGCTGTCATTTCTACGGGGAAATGGTTAGCAATAAGTCAGATGAATGAGCTCATTTAGTGGATTGTAATTATGTCCTATAAATACTGAAAGTCAGACACAAACCCTGTAACCCTTTACATATGGCGGTATAAAACATCATCGTATTAATATTCATTATGTCTTGCAAATACAAAATATTCTGCAGATATGGACTGGGGTATATATAGCATATACATGTAGTTACATCCAGATTATGTCTACTACTTAGGAGAAAAAAGATGTAAGAGAATACACATTGATCCGCAACTACTCGGCGGTTCCCGGCAATTTAGGAGTTCTATAATATAACTGCCTTACTTGTGTTTCAATCATTTAAGTTTTCAAATGTCTCACTTGTTTCTAAAACTAACATCTCACTAGTTTTAAATAATTATTCCTAATTCTAACTAATAGTCTTTTTCTGTGACATAATGTTGAAATTTGCCCTTTCATGTAGCGGCATCCGTATTGTTTTCGAGGTGATCCATACGGCTTCTGACAAAACAGTGCACTTTTCAACTACAGGTAGTGGACAAGAACTGGCTCTTTCTAACAAGTATCTTTGGAAATGTATGCTGGACTCTGTTGAACTGAAACTAAATTAACCCTCTAACCATCGAGGCACCCAAATGTTAGTTTTGCCACCGAATGCGATGGTCTTCATCCTCATGTATCTTGACGTCTCTCCGTCTTTTATAAGTGTATGAATGTGCGCGTCTGTGTGTGTGTTTACGCGCGCGCGGGCGCGCGTGTGTTTGTGTATGTGCGCGCACACCTCATTTGTAGTGTATTGGTAGTTACTCCATAAACATCACCTCGGTTGGCGCTTTATGGCCAAATTAGCTTTGCAGTGTCCTTAAAACTAATCCATCCAGATCAGCGTCGTAGTGCCTTAGAGACTAGCCCATATACATCCGTCCGTTAGACGAAACGTTATGGTAACATGCTTTATGATGTCATACATTGTCTTGCAGATGAGTCACAATTGTCAGTGATGCGCAGATACGGAGTAGTTCGGTGAAATTTGTGCATGTGTACAAGCACTTCATTTGTGGTTTTGGGATGAATTTGTATTTCTATTTGGCGTTTCGTGACTGACATTCTTTTTAATATAACGCCATATGGAGTCGTCTGTCCTATTTTACTATTTACCACATGTACATTTATAACAATGATTACTTCTATGGTTATATCCTGTAAGTGCATGTAACCCAAGAGGACATTGAGTGATATATGTTAAATTGAGAGTTAACATAATTATAATCCGAATGGAAAAAATCCAAATACGGTCGACTGGTTTGAGTGCACGGGCACACATAAGAATCATAAACAAAGTCACATCTTGATGATTGCACTTTGGTTGATTCACAGTTGTTTAGCAGAGTCCGGTATGACTTTCAAAACGCATTCACATCACACAATACCACAGTCTCTGACTGTGACTAACTTGGGGCAAACACATAGGAATTAGCATCCTACAGTACAACACAGCATGACTAATGAAACTCATTTGGTTACCTATCTTGAACAGATAACCGTTTAACCACCGACATTCTTGTATTTGTCCGCACATCTGAATAACTAAAATTCATTTCACACAACCAATTTTATACATAACTGCTGAGTAGTGAACTACTTTATTTTGTAAACATAGTCAATGAAAAAGTACAAATATGAGTCATGCAGGAAACACCACATACATATAGCAGGAAAACCCACCCACAAAAAGCCACCATCACCATAACATCGATCAATAGAAAGCAAGTAATACACAAACAACGCACGCACGCACGCACGCACGCACGCGCGCGCGCGCACGAACGCACGCACGCACGCACACACACACACACACACACACACAAAAACAAACAAACAAACAAACAAACATACACACATATGCGATGGAAAATGTAAATAAGAACAAACGCACAAAGTACAAAGACACCAGACCAACACAAGCATAAGGGTGAACACACACAAACACGCACACACGAGACAAAGGTACAAAGACACAACGACACCAAACAAACAAAAGCAAGGGTGACAAAGAGAGTGCGCCTTGGAACGGCAAGTGGTAAAACCACCACTGGGGGTTTAAACCGGTTTACGGACGTCTTAACCTCACACATATCTCAAAGCCATCCTCGCAAAACAAACCGTGTTAATAACGGTTTTCCCTCCGGACTTCCCCACAATATAGAAGACGTTAAGCACAGTACAAAATGTAAAACATAGCATAATAACTGTGAAAGTTTGTCAACTATATACTCAATGACTTTGTTGAAGTCCGAGCCACTGCTGGGAATCCGTTTAGGGCACGACAGGGAAGAGACAATACATCAGTCTGGTAAGCTCATTCCGTTTCTGGATTTAAGAGTATACCATCATAGAATTTTACCTTCGGCCTGTCATCGCGCAAGCCAAGAGGGAACCGTAGCGGCCGACTATTATATTGCAGTGTGACATCTGTCATTAGGTGTTAGTTTTCAAAACAATAACTGAGTTGAATATATGGTGAACATGGTATTAATTGTAAAACAAAACCTTAAAATCATCGACATTGTGGTGAAATTTGTGCTTGATGTTAAAGCATATCAAATTGTCACGTTTTGTTTCGCTTATGTATTGAATAAACAATACTTGTTTCATATAAAGTAAAACCGCCATAAATAGTATTATCCATCTTTAAATATGGGAAAATGGTCAAACACGGAGAGCCACACACGAAATGACCCCGCACCAAACACCATCAAACAAGAAACGGTATAGCCACAAGACAAAACATAACAGGACGAAAAACATTAAACGTTAAGCATATTATACAACAAGATTGACCATAGGCTGAAAGCAGGAGTACCGCCTTCGAACGGTCAGTAACCAAAATAAGCTACTGGGCGACTTAAACCTGGTTTACGGGTACCCAACCTCGTCCTTATCCCACTTTCACCAAAGTCAAAATGTAAATAAAACCCCCCCTCCAGACAACTTCACAACATGAATAACGATGTCTACCAAAATGAAACTAGAGGTTTGTTTTTGTCACAAAAACAGATGTCTCCCCCTCCCAACCTCTTTCCAATTCACAAGTGTAATGTCTGTAACTCCAAACTTATCAGTGTCTAATTTTTAAGTCATCGGGGGCAATAACTCCAACATTGTCAGGGGAGACAATTCAAAAGCCCCAGGTACACAAAAGCACATGCTAGTCAACATTCTTGTGAAGTTTGGTGACTCTAGCCCTACTGGTTTCAGAGATACATGCAGCACAAAGTTTCTCTAATTTTAAGTTATCATATCAGGGGCAGTAACTCAAGAATTATCAGGGGGAGACAATTAAAAAAAACCCAGGTGCACAACAACTCATGCTGGTCAAGATTCCTGTGAAGTTTGGTGACTCTAGACCTAGTGGTTTAGAGATATGCATGACACAAAATTTCTCTAATTTTAAGTAATCATATCAGGGGCAATAACTCCAAAGTTATCAAGGGGAGACAATTCAAAAACCAGGTGCACAACAACTCATGCTGGTCAACATTCCTGTGAAGTTTGGTGACTCTAGCCCCAGTGGTTTCAGAGATATGCACGACACTAAGTAAAGTTTGTCTAATTTTAAGTCATCAGGGGCAGTAACTCCAAAGTTAACAGGGGGAGACAATTCAAAAAACCCAAGAGCAAAACAACGCATGCTAGTGAACAATCCTGTGAAGTTTGGTGACTCTAGCCGTACTGGTTTCAGAGATACGCGCGACACAAAGTTTGTATAAATTTAAGTATTCATATCAGGGGCAATAACTCAATAATTATCAGGGGGAGACAATTCAAAAACCATAGGTGCACAACAACTCATGCTGTTGAACATTCCTGTGAAGTTTGGTGACTCTAGTACTAGCTGTTTCAGAGATACGCGCGACACAAAGTGTTTCTAATTTTAAGTCATCAGGGGCAATAACTCCGAAGTTATCAGGGGGAAACAATTCAAAAACCCCAGGTGCACAACAACTCATGCTGGTAAACATTCCTGTGAAGTTTGGTGACTCTAGCCCAACTGGTTTCAGAGATACGCGCGACACAAGTTTGTGACGGACAGACAGACAGACAGACGGACAGACGGACGGACGGACAGACAGACAACTCTGGCAAAAACAATATATCTCCCCATAAATGGGGGAGACATAATGACTTGAAAATAAACGTTAGAGGTAAACAAGCGACGTCATCATTTAAATGACGTCATAATTTAAAAGTACGGGAAAACTATATGAAACACTTCTACACCGACATTTTATAAAAAATAAATCGCAAGAAGATACAAATACTAGTGGATATTAAGTATGCACATCTGTTTGTTTGAAAAAGAATAAACTTGACATCGTAAACATGTACTCGATGACTATTCAGAGGTTAGAGCAGCTGTGGAGAAGTCATTTGGGGTACGACAGAACTCGCAAAATACAAATATCTAATTTCCTCCCTCCGTAAACGGGTTTAAGATGGAATCTTCAAAACGTATTAAGCCTTTTCCGTCGTCACATAAGCAAAGAGGAAAGCATAATGACCAACTGTAAAGGGGTCGACCACCAATCATGTAGTGTGCTGCAATATAGAGGGGTCATATCCCTTTTTAATGAATTGTTTTATACGTTTGACAAACAAAGTATCAAAATATGTGTGTCCAATAATTTTTCGAAGTTTGTAAATGAGATCACTGTAAAACTCCGGATATGAAATACCTAACTTTAGAAAAGTACGTAAATTACTATTGTATTTGCTGATGAGTAGAACATTACGGTGGTAACATTTTGAAAATGTTTTACGAAGTTTGTCATATCTGTAGCCCTGTTTTAGTAGTTTTTCAGTGATAATAAGGTTACGACTGTTAAAATCATCAACAGAAGAACAAACTCTAGCAAAACGAATAAGCTGAGAAATGTATACACCGTAACATGTAGCATGGGGAACATCCCCATCCAAATGCGAATAGTTAACTATTTTAAAATTAAAGTCATCCCTTTTGTCATAAATTCCAGAAGAAATTGTTCCATTTTTTATAGATAAATTTAAATCTAAAAAGGCTGCAGATATGTCAGAACTATTTGCTTTATTAAGCTTGAGCTCTCTAGGGTAAGCTGAGGTTATCATAGAATCAAAATATGGGTTATCAATATTAAATATGTCGTCTAAATAACGTGCCGTATTGTTAAAAGCATTGATGACATCCGCCTGTGAATCGGTTTTAAGGTTAAGCATAAAATCCCGTTCATAACAATACAAAACAAGTCTGCAATTAAAGGAGCACAGTTGGTTCCCATGGGAATACCAATGACCTGGCGATAAACAGAATTACCAAAACGAACAAATGTATTGTCTAACAGAAACGTAATTGCGTCACAAAGATCTAAACATGTCCACGAGATATATTTATTTGTAATGTCATTGGTAAAGAACGCATGTCTAGAATTACAGGTGAAAGCTTACTACAGGGTAAACATTTCTTGGAGCTGTATACACGACGTTCACGCTGCATTAAGCAGCTACTTACTCCCAATTCTTATTTATAAAATATCGGATTAGCAAGCTTTCTCATTTCAACATCCCGAATTATTTACTATTAATAACTAGAACATGATGTGATGTACAGCAGACATACCCTTCGTCAGAAATAGTGTGTCTCCTCTAGCCCAAGGTCGTCTGTAATAGAAGATCAAGTAGCCTTATCATGGATAACATGACCTAATGACACTTTGTTATGCATCACGTGGTGTCTGGGTGAATAATTCCATCTAATTCACAAATTGTACTGACAAACAGATTGAATGTGTATGTTGGCACTGCAACCATATGATATTCCTTGGATAAATACCTGTATGACAGGAGAAAACACGATAGACCAGAGGGGTATTTATCTAAACAAAACATCTTCGACATTTTCTTGTCAAACCTTGTTGTGCTGTTACTTATAAAAAATGCAACTTGCTTCTTCTAATGCGTGTTAGTAAGAAATGGTTGAATACAAATAATTTCGATAGATTACTACTCATTTCATCTATAGCCATGTTGCATCTTACTATGCGATAGTACAGATGAATTTGTGTATTTGAATGGAAAAGTAGTAAAGTCAAGCAGGCAAAGCCACATGCAAGACACAACCACCACCAAAACACCGATAGACAGCATGACACACACACACACACAACCACACACCCAAACGCACGCACACACACACACACACACGAAATGAACACAGAAAACACCAAAAGAGACACAAGAACCAGGGACAAACGTTCCACAACATGAACAAACCACAAGCACAAAGACGCAAGGCAAACAAAAGGAAGGGTGACAAAGAGAGTACCGCCTTGGCACGGTCAGCAGCAAAAACACCACTGGGGGTTTAAACCGGTTTCGTTTGGCATTTCATGCATGATTGCAATTCCATTATTGTCATAATTGAATTGAGTAAATTTTTACTGATGACATTGTTTCATTCATTCACATTTCCTCATTTTGATGTATGTTGGAGAATAAAAGGAATTTGAATTTGCTTGACTTAAAACCATGATGACAAAACCAGATGTCTAACTATACGATTTATATATAAATTATAAGTCCAACAAGGCAAGATCACCAATTTCTATCTGTCATTGAAAAAGTTCCCAAATTATAATAAATTGATAAAGACTGTTACTGCAAAAACTGAAAACGATCCTTACGCTGCTGTGAAAGAAAACATTCTGCTTGAATCTGGATCTTGATTTGACCACTTGCTGACTTATAACCCAGTGATCAGGGGGTTAACACTCGGCGCTCAAGGCAGCCATGGCACATTGGCTTATTTCCCTCACAGGTACCCATTTATACACCTGGGTAGAGAGGAGCAAACGTGGGATGGATTTTTTGCTCAGAAAAATTCTGATAGTTCGATGGCAGGATTCGAACCGGGGACCCTTCGATACCAAATCTAACGTCCTACCACTGAACCACCACTCCCACATATGTGCCATTATACAAATTTAGCCAATTAATATCTATGAAGTTACTATTTCTTAAATGGCGATTACTTGAGTAAATTAGTAATATAATTAATGTACCAACTAATTTACATTGAAAAATATTTATCTCAGAATAATTCGACATGACGTAAAGAAACACGTTTGTTTTAATGAAGAAATGCTTTAAAACCCATGGTTTAAAGTATTTATGTATACGTAAAGTCTGATCGTCTAGACGATTGTTTTCCTATTCGCAGTGTCATGAAAGGGGTAGTAAACTTGCTACAACACATATATCTTATTTGTAATGACATCATTTGGCGGTCTATGGTCCGCTGGGAAAATGTGGCATCTGCTTTTTGGACATGGTGCAATTTTGACTACTTACTATTGGAGCAAGCTGTTGATAAGTATTGATCGACTGTCAAACAGCTTGGAATCATCATATCGCGAATAATTTGATTAGGGTTACAACCGTAAATAACAATTTTCATGTCAGGTCCAGCCTAAATGTATTTAAATTACAGATATAGTTGGT
This sequence comes from Azorinus chamasolen, assembly GCA_963576725.1. Classification (NCBI taxonomy): domain Eukaryota; kingdom Metazoa; phylum Mollusca; class Bivalvia; order Cardiida; family Solecurtidae; genus Azorinus; species Azorinus chamasolen. The sequence goes on along the minus strand of OY755243.1, from coordinate 85,736,372 downwards.
CCACGTCGACGCTGTATTTTCAGAGGTATAGTGCATGTGAACTGACCCCACTGGGATGCAAGTTTGGTTCAGCCAATAGGAGGAAAACAGAAGGACGAAAACGGCATAATTAAACATAAACATCAAATTTAACACATTTGCTCACTTTTGTCACAACTATTTGTCCATATTAAAGGATTAAATCAAGTTTGTTTATGTTGTAAAAGTCAATGACGTCACTGCACGCCAAGATGACGTCATGTATATCGCAATTGCATGTATCTTCATTCAGGGGACAAAACCGCTTGAGAACACTTTCTTTTTCTTTATTTTATGCATCATTTCTTGGTGTTGCATAGTAAAAGAATTACTACGCTAGTAGTTTTGAAGTTAAGCTGTATTTTTGCTCGTCAGAAAAGTAGTTAAATGCTCACCAAGGCTCGCATTTAACAACTTTTCTAACTCGCCAAAATACAGCTACACTTCACAACTACTACCATAGTAATTCTTATATATATGGATATGCCTTTTAAAGTAGTTTACTGGTTAGATGCAGATTAGATGGTCCATTTAGAAGTCGTCTAGTCAGGGCATTGAAAATGAAAAAATATAGATCTGATTCCACAGTTCCTGTCATGGCCAATTCCATAGTTCATGTCGAGGCAAAACATTCTCGTGTGCATACGCCATTATAGAAAACAATCCAATAATTATTCTATTATGACATTATTTCATGAATTTCATGAAGTACAGTAGAATTTGTCTTACGCGAATGTAAAAAATTAGGTCTGCGTATGGATCTGTAAGGCAGGTAATAACTTAATGCAGATCAAAATAATGCAGGAGCTTTCTGTATTACGTTAGACCTGCATTAAGCAACCACCTACTTTTAAAGATCCCTGTGTCCAATCAATATAAGGTCGCTTAAGACAGGTTCTACTGTATATGGTTGTTAAGCTCAACATTCATGGCTACTACGATCAAAGAACATGTTAAACGCTACTGTGATAAAATATATGAAAATTCTGGTATTAATGTTTTTTGGTCCATAAAAAATTCAAATGATGTTTTAACAAAACTTGAAAATGAACAGTATAACATTTCTTTACTGAGCTCTTATGATTTCTCTACACTCTATACTACTCTAACTCACCATCTTATAAAGGATAGACTTATTAAATTAATAGAAAAAACCTTTGCCAGAGAAAACAAAATGTTCATTGCTTGTAATGTTCAACGTTCATTCTTTTCGAATTCAGAAGTTGAACATTACACAATGTGGACTTGCCTTGATGTTTGTAGATCTCTAACCTTTCTTTTAGATAATATATTTGTGCGTTATGGAGATACCATATATCGTCAAGTTGTTGGTATACCCATGGGTACAAATTGTGCCCCTCTTGTTGCAGATTTGTTTTTGTATTGCTACGAGAGGGATTTTATGCTTAGCTTAAAACCTGATACACAGACCGATATTGTTAATGCTTTTAATAAGACTTCAAGGTATTTAGACGATATTTTGAATTTAGATAATCCTTATTTTGATACTATGGTTTCTTCAATCTACCCAAAAGAACTGTCTTTAAACAAAGCTAATCAATCTGACATTAATGCTTCATTTTTAGATTTGAATCTTTCAATTACAAATGATAAAGTTTCGTCCAAAGTATACGATAAAAGAGAAGATTTTAATTTTAAAATTGTTAGTTATCCTTTTCTAGATGGGAATGTGCCACGTTCTACATCTTATGGTGTTTATATTTCTCAACTTATTAGGTTTGCCCGAGCCTGTTCTTTGCTTGAAGATTTTAACAGACGTAATTTAGTTATAACTGATAAACTTCTTAAGCAAGGTTACAGATATCACAAACTTCGGAAAACCTTTTCTAAATTTTATTATCGAAATTTACCTCTCATTAGTAAATATAATTGCAATCTACGGACGTTACTGCGACAAGGCATTTCTCAACCAGAATTTTATGGGGATGTTATCTACAAACTTAGGAAAATTCGGGGTCATATCCATTTTCATGATTTGTTTATAAAACGCATTAAAAAATTTAAAAAGAAAGGTTATGATCCTATTATATTGCAACACACTGCATGTTTGGTTATCGACCCTTTTACAGTCGGTAGCTACGCTTCCCTCTTTGCTTGCGCGATGACAGGCCGAGGGTAGTACTCTATGATGGTATACTCTTAAACTTGGATACAGGAGGAGCTTACCAGACTCATGTATTATTTTTTCCCTGTCGTGCCCTTAACGGCTTGCCTGCAGGTGCTCTGACTTCAGCAAAGTCATTGAGTACATATTTGACGGATTGTCACAGTTATTATGCTATGTTTTACATGTTGTCCTGTGTTCACCGTCGTCTATGTTGTGGGTAAGTCCAGCGGGGATACCTTTATTTACAATATTTGTAAAGCTAGGGTGACTTTGAGAGAAGTGTGAGGTTAGGACGTCCGTAAACCGGTTTAAACCCCCAGTGGTGTTTTTGCTGCTGACCGTGCCAAGGCGGTACTCTCTTTGTCACCCTTCCTTTTGTTTGCCTTGCGTCTTTGTGCTTGTGGTTTGTTCATGTTGTGGAACGTTTGTCCCTGTTTCTTGTGTGTCTTTTGGTGTTTTCTGTGTTCATTTCGTGTGTGTGTGTGTGCGTGTGCGTTTGGGTGTGTGGTTGTGTGTGTGTGTGTGTCATGCTGTCTATCGGTGTTTTGGTGGTGGTTGCGTCTTGCATGTGGCTTTGCCTGCTTGACTTTACTACTTTTCCATTTATGCGTAATCAGATATCGTCTCCAACAGTATGAACCTACCAAAATGTAACAAACGATTGTGACGAAAACCATGCATCACTGCACTCTCAGAGTTTTGATTATTATAGCGTTCTTTTAGGGTTACTTCCCTTGTTACAAACTGAAAGTGTCAACTTCCGGAATCATAGCACGTGGGCAAACTGAACATTTATTTGAAATAACCAGGTTAGTAAACCAGTTGATACACGATAACATGTTTACATTTAATGGTCTATATACACTTTGTTTCCAAATACACCTATTTGATAAGATCTGTGCATAGTTTGCTGTTTTGCTTGAGAGTGTTGCCAGTTGCCTTTGATAACGGAAGTTGTTTATTTCACTCGATAGTTTTCGTTTAAGATCGGCATATTCCGTCGTCCGCTAGAGGACACTTGCATTTAGAAGGCGTAGCTTTACGAACCACGTGACAAGTCCCTATATAAGCAGCAGTTTCGCTCAAATCTGGGAGAATGCTGAATATCTCCGTCAGTGCAACATCGGCTCTACACTGAGTAAAAGGGTTCTCTGATCTGGCATTGACTGTATTGACTGGGAACTTTGGGTACTTAAGACGTGGGTAATTTCCTTATCCTCTCTCGGGAGCCTCGCTTCATTGAGAGGTCGGAATAAAGCCTGCGTCGTGCAGCCCGAGTTGTTGGCAGTATAGTCTCCCGCTAGATAGGTCTAGGCTAGATATACCTAGACTAGATAGGTATAGGCTAGATAGGTCTAGGCTAGATATACCTAGAAGGCTAGATAGGTCTAGGCTAGATAGGCCTAGGCTAGATATACCTAGAAGGCTAGATAGGTCTAGGCTAGATAGGCCTAGGCTAGATATACCTAGAAGGCTAGATAGGTCTAGGCTAGATAGGTCTAGGCTAGATATACCTAGAAAGACTAGATAGGCCTAGGCTAGATATACCTAGAAGGGCTAGATATAGATAGGTCTAGGCTAGATAGGCCTAGACTAGATATACCTAGACGAGTTAGAGTCGAGGAAGCCTCGCTTTATTGGCTCTGCTTAAATAGGTAGACTTGTAAAAGTGTATAGCTTCACGCTCACACTACCCCTTTGTATATATTGATTAACAGTTGTGTGTTTTAATCACTAGTTCGTTCATTTAGTTTTAGTTTGTTCGCGTATATATATTACTACAATATTTTATGTTACTAATCAACCGGACAGGTAGTCCCCAAGGAAAATTTATATATAACTCGGTCATTAGCTCGGCACACGTTACAACTTTGGTGGCAGCGGTGGGATACGCATGACAAAATCTCCATTGTCAGACTCACAGTCTCGTTATTAATACCATGGCCGAGAAAAGTAATGATCCAGATGTAGACTTTCTCTGGCGCCACTTAGAGGAGCTAGAGAAAGACAATGAGTTGCTGAAGATGCAATGTGAGATCAACGATTTAGAACGCCAGCTACAAAGTGCAAACATAAATCCTTCCAGTCAAGCAGAAGGAAGGCATCGTTTTAAGACAGAACTGCCTAGCGAAATGACTAGTACACCCAAGCCTAGAGTCACATTTCCAAATACCTCTAAGCAAACCCAATATACAGAGATGCAGGCTAGAGGAGGATTACCGGTGGTAGACCCATCTAGACAAGACATGTCTAGAACAGGCCAGTCTAGGGTAGATATATCTAGGGTAGACCCGTCTAGACTAGATAGGTCTAGAGTAGATCTACCTAGAATAGACCAATCTACAGTAGACCCACCTAATGTAGGGTCATCTACAGTAGATAGATCTAGGCTTGATGAGCCTAGAGAAAATGCACACCAACAGTCTACCAAAGCCAGATCAGCTATGGTCAAAGCTGCGACTTACGATGGGACCAGCTCTTGGCTTGATTTTAAAGCACACTTCGAGACATGTGCTGAGATCAATGCATGGAGCTACACCGAAAAGGGTCTGTACTTAGCTGTGTCCCTGCGTGGACAAGCACAGGGTGTATTCGGAAATCTGTCCTCTAATTCAAAGGACTACGACTCATTGACTAAGGCTTTGGAAGAACGTTTCGCCCCTCCCAACCAAACAGAACTATACAGAGTACAGCTGAGAGAAAGGCGCCAAAAAGTCTCAGAAACACTTTCTGAGCTAGGTCAAGACATAAGACGCTTAACCAATCTAGCCTACCCATCTGCTCCTGCAGACCTCAAGGAAACATTGGCCAAAGAGCAATTTGTAGACTCTTTGATAAGCGTCGACATGCGTTTGAGAATAAAACAGGCTAGACCTGTTAGCCTTAATGATGCTGTTCGCCATGCAGTTGAGTTGGAAGCCTTTAACAGGGCAGAAAAGGCTAAGTTGCAGAATCAAGGTATCATTGGCTCTGCAGAGCTTATGTCTCAAACAATAATGCCAGATAAACCTGATGAGGTTACCTTGTTGAAGTTACAAGCCAGCCTAGATAGGCTGGAAGAAAAATTCAATGCTATGCAGCAAGACAAAAGAGCTGAAAATAGCGGGAGGTTTGAACAGCAGAAGCCTATAAGGACCTGCTATAGATGTGGCTCAAAATTTCACCTCCAGGCCAAGTGTCCTAAAAACAAAAGTCAGACTAGAAGATCCCGTGACCAAGTTTCAAAGAAACCTGATGAAAACAAGAAAAAGGAAACGGAATCTTCTAAAGCCAATTCTATCGGCTCTGGCTTAATGCTCCCAGTACAGTTCGGAGATCAATCTCTGAATTGTTTGGTTGATACTGGTGCAACTTTAACTGTGCTGTCATCTCGAGTATGGGATGCATCTCCACAGAGCAAACAGGGCATGTTGACAGAGTATAATAGGACTTTGGTCGCGGCCTCAGGTACCCCTCTCGAGGTAAGAGGACGAACAAAAATTATGTTAGGAATAAATGGAGACACTTATGAGACCGATGTAGTAGTAGCAACTGTAGAAAATGACCTGATGATGGGGTTAGACTTTCTGGAACGTTATGAGTGTAGCGTAGACGTAGCTAAAAAGACTCTGCATGTACAGGGCAAGGAAACAAGCTTGAACTGTGAAGGTTCTATCGGATGCTATAGGATCTCTATAGGCAATGATGTTACTATCCCCGCAAGGTCAGAAATAGTTGTTCAAGGTCAGATCCCCATGATGTTCAAGAGTAGTAATCTCTACCTTGTAGAGCCGTCTGAAAGAATGTTACAGTCAGGAAAAGGGTTGCTGGCTAGATCATTGGTACACGGAAATACTTCTGTACCTGTAAGACTCTTGAATGTATCTGAGGAAGACCAAATACTTCAAAAGGGCACCCAAATAGGCCAACTGAGCCCTGTTGATGAAAGTAGATGTAGGTCGTTCGTGCCCATTTCCAATCCTATGCCTGCCCACCTTAAAAACTTATATGAGCGGACTGTCGAGGGCATGTCTCCAAAGCAATGCGAGGAAGTTAGAAAACTCTTGATGAAGTATTCTTCAGTCTTCTCAGAGACTGATGAGGATCTAGGAAGAACTGGCATAGTGAGACATAGAATTGACACGGGTGACGCGCATCCAATTAAACAACCTTTGCGCAGACCCCCTGTACACATGAACTCTGAAATAGACAAACAGATAGATGATATGCTATCAAAGAAGGTAATACAGCCTTCAAAAAGCCCTTGGAGTAGTGGCATTGTCCTCGTGACAAAGAAAGATGGTAGCAAACGCTTCTGCGTAGACTATCGCAAACTGAATGATGTAACAGTCAAAGACTCCTACCCCCTGCCGAGGATGGATGACTCCTTGGAGCAACTGGCTGGTGCGCAGTGGTTCTCTTGCATAGATTTGAATGCCGGGTATTGGCAGGTCGAACTGGAGGAAGCAGACCGACGAAAGACTGCCTTTAACTCAAGACGAGGTCTCTTTGAGTTCAAGGTCATGCCATTTGGGCTGTGTAATGCCCCTGCAACCTTTGAGAGGTTGATGGAATCGGTGCTGGCAGGCCTAAACTGGCAAATTTGTTTAATATACCTGGATGATGTAATCGTCCATGGACGGACATTTGAAGACATGATATCCAATCTGGATAAGGTCTTCGATAGACTGCAAGAGGCAGGACTAAAGCTTAAACCAAGAAAATGCCAGTTATTCTGTAAGGAAGTCTTTTATCTTGGACACGTTGTGACATCTGAAGGCGTGAAAACAGATCCACAGAAGACGCAAACTGTGCGTGACTGGATAGAGCCAAAGAATGTAACTGAAGTAAGATCCTTTTTGGGTCTTTGCAGCTACTATCGTAGATTTATCTGTGGGTTTGCCACAATTGCAAAACCGTTACATCGACTGACAGAGAAAGGGGTGAAATTTGAATGGACAAACGAATGCCAACGTGCATTTGAGCAGCTCAAACAGAGTTTGTGTGCGGACCCTATTCTCGCACATCCCGATTTCACTAAAGAATTCATACTGGATACTGACGCCAGCGACTTTGGAATTGGGGCAGTTCTCTCCCAGGTACAAGATGGGCATGAGCGAGTAATAGCTTATGCCAGCAAATCTTTGACAAAATCAGAAAGAAGGTACTGTGTCACAAGGAAGGAGTTGTATGCACTAGTACACTTCGTAAAGTACTTTCGACATTACCTCTATGGAAAACAGTTCACTGTAAGGACTGATCATGGATCTCTACGCTGGCTAATGCAGTTTAAGAACCCTGAAGGCCAGCTAGCCAGATGGTTAGAGGTATTGTCAGCTTATGATATGAAAATTCAACATCGGCCTGGAAGGAGACACGGAAATGCAGATGCACTCAGCAGAAAACCCTGCAAGCAATGCGGGATGTCAGGCCAGCAGTCTGCTGGAGGTCACGAAGTGAACCAGGTCGATGTGCAATCAGACAATGATTGCACCAACCTCAAGGAAGCCCAAGAAAAAGACCAAGATTTGACAAAGCTGCGACAATGGCTTAAAGAAGGAGAGAGACCTGCTCGGAAGACGGTAGGCTGCGAAAGCTTTTTCTTGAAAGCATTACTTTGTCAGTGGGACAGGCTAGAAATACGAGAGGGCATTATTGTCCGGCGCTGGGAAGTTTCCGGCACTAGCATAGTCAACTGGCAAGGTATTGTACCGATGGTAAATAGGAGAGAGGTTCTAAAGACCTCACATGACATCAAAGCTTCTGGACACCTCGGTGTGACAAAAACTCTTAGTCGAATCAGACTTGGCTATTACTGGCCGGGAATGCAGAATGATGTTAAAACTTACATCAGCGGCTGTCAAGCGTGCACAAAACGAAAAGACCCAACAAAAACGAAACGAGCACCAATGGAAATAGTAAGAAGTGGCTTCCCTATGGAAAGGATTGCCATTGATATTCTGGGAGACTTTCCTCAGACCGAGAAAGGCAATAGGTATATCCTTGTCATTGGTGATTATTTCACCAAATGGATGGAATGCCATGCAATGCCTAACATGGAAGCACGAACGGTGGCAGCTATCTTGATAGAACAAGTCATATCTAGGTTTGGAGTCCCTAGGCGAATACACTCAGATCAAGGGCGCCAGTTTGAAAGTCAACTGTTTGCTGAAATGTGCCGCATGCTTCAAATCGAGAAAACCAGAACGACACCGTATCATGCTCAATCTGATGGCATGGTAGAGCGGTTTAATAAGACCTTGGTGGCCATGCTCAGCGCATTTGTCAATGAGCACCATACCGACTGGGACGAGCATCTTCAGATGGTAATGATGGCCTATAGGTCCGCTGAGCATGAGACTACTGGTTTTACTCCTAACATGTGCATGCTTGGCCGAGAGACTAACTGCCCACTTGATCTGATGTACGAGATGCCACCTGCTATTAAGCAGGTCCCTCTGAACCAGTGGGTCTGGGAGCTCCAGGAAAGAATGGAGTTGGCTCACAAGATAGTCCGAGAAAACACTGGAGAGGCAATGAAACGGCAGAAACACTATCATGACAGTAAACTGTCATTTGATTCCTTTGAGGTAGGTGAGAAAGTTTATGTTTTCTTTCCGGTAAAGAAAGTCGGATGCTCATCTAAGCTGACATCCTACTGGAGAGGGCCCTATGAGGTGAAAGAGAGAATCTCCGATGTGCTGTACAAGGTACTGTGCGGTCGTTCAGGTAATCCCCAGGTGATCCACTGTGATCGAATCCGAAAGTGCAAAGCTCAAATTCTACCTGGTGAGGAGCTTGTAGAGCAGTTACCAGAACCTGAGCACGAAGTAGAGAGACCCTACACACCAGACTATCAGGTAAATTTTCGGCAAAGTAGACGAGAACGACGTAAGCCTGAATGGTTAAGTGATTACGTTTCCTCTCTTTTCAGTAACACAGAGATGCCAAAGACAAAGATGACAGAGAGAACGGCCAAGTTCCTGTGTCCAAAGTGTAAGGAGACGCTGACATCTCCTGAGGAATATAAGCATCACATTGACATTTGCGTGATGAGTTATGTAGGGTGCGACATCTGCCAAAAGACATTCAGCAACAAGAAGTATTACCTGCAACATGCTAGAAGAATGCATCCTGACAATATCGAGGAGAGTGGATCTAAGGAGATCGAATTTGTTAGGAGCAAGGATAAGGCCGAGGCAGGCAATGAGAGTGTTTGGCAAGATGAGTCTGATTATGAGCTCTCTGGAGGTGAAGAAAAGGTGGTAGAAATAGAGAAAGAGGAGGATCTGTTGGTAGGTCGCGTGGTATGTAAAAGGACTGCTCCCTCGCCTGTGACAGCACCAAAAAGGAAACTGTCTACACCAAGTGTGGTGGCTGCACAAGACGAGTCGAGTCCATCATGCAGCGGCTTGGGAGAACAAAGGGCTGTGGAAAAGTCAGCTAGACATGAGGAACCTGTGCCAAAGGTGGCTAAAAAGGTTAAGGAAGTGAGAGTTACCTGTCGTAACAATATTGAAGGACAGAGGAAGAGAAGAGACATTGTCGTGGAGGAAGTGGATGGTGAAGAGTTGTACTCTTCCAGGGTGAGCTGTCGAAAGCTTGATACTCAAAGGTTCAACCTTGGTGAGATAGTTGGAGGAGGAAGCATTGATATGCAGGATGTGAATGTGATCATGGATGAGGAAGGGCAGTTCCTCCTGGAGATTAGATACTCCTAAGTTGTTGTCAGTTTTTCAAAGTTATCATGACTTAAATGTTTGTTAAAGCAAGTTAGCCTTAAACTTCAAAATGGATCTCAGGCAGAGAATTTTATTGTTGCGATAAAAATGTGTTTCTTTTTGTTTTATCGGAAATACTCAGGTAGAGATTGATGTGTTCAGTTATGAATATATCTTGTTGATATGATATACATGTAGTTTGTTTATTTTTTTGGTTATTCCTAAGATGTAGGAATGAATAATTAGGACTTTATCCGAATGCGAGACGCATTCAAATCGAAGGCGTGGGTAGTGTGACGAAAACCATGCATCACTGCACTCTCAGAGTTTTGATTATTATAGCGTTCTTTTAGGGTTACTTCCCTTGTTACAAACTGAAAGTGTCAACTTCCGGAATCATAGCACGTGGGCAAACTGAACATTTATTTGAAATAACCAGGTTAGTAAACCAGTTGATACACGATAACATGTTTACATTTAATGGTCTATATACACTTTGTTTCCAAATACACCTATTTGATAAGATCTGTGCATAGTTTGCTGTTTTGCTTGAGAGTGTTGCCAGTTGCCTTTGATAACGGAAGTTGTTTATTTCACTCGATAGTTTTCGTTTAAGATCGGCATATTCCGTCGTCCGCTAGAGGACACTTGTATTTAGAAGGCGTAGCTTTACGAACCACGTGACAAGTCCCTATATAAGCAGCAGTTTCGCTCAAATCTGGGAGAATGCTGAATATCTCCGTCAGTGCAACATCGGCTCTACACTGAGTAAAAGGGTTCTCTGATCTGGCATTGACTGTATTGACTGGGAACTTTGGGTACTTAAGACGTGGGTAATTTCCTTATCCTCTCTCGGGAGCCTCGCTTCATTGAGAGGTCGGAATAAAGCCTGCGTCGTGCAGCCCGAGTTGTTGGCAGTATAGTCTCCCGCTAGATAGGTCTAGGCTAGATATACCTAGACTAGATAGGTATAGGCTAGATAGGTCTAGGCTAGATATACCTAGAAGGCTAGATAGGTCTAGGCTAGATAGGCCTAGGCTAGATATACCTAGAAGGCTAGATAGGTCTAGGCTAGATAGGCCTAGGCTAGATATACCTAGAAGGCTAGATAGGTCTAGGCTAGATAGGTCTAGGCTAGATATACCTAGAAAGACTAGATAGGCCTAGGCTAGATATACCTAGAAGGGCTAGATATACCTAGAAGGGCTAGATAGGTCTAGGCTAGATAGGCCTAGACTAGATATACCTAGACGAGTTAGAGTCGAGGAAGCCTCGCTTTATTGGCTCTGCTTAAATAGGTAGACTTGTAAAAGTGTATAGCTTCAAGCTCACACTACCCCTTTGTATATATTGATTAACAGTTGTGTGTTTTAATCACTAGTTCGTTCATTTAGTTTTAGTTTGTTCGCGTATATATATTACTACAATATTTTATGTTACTAATCAACCGGACAGGTAGTCCCCAAGGAAAATTTATATATAACTCGGTCATTAGCTCGGCACACGTTACACGATATTTCATTTGTTCTTTTCTAAATATAAACACACGCACAAAGGTTTCGTAAACAGTAAAACCTCTCTAAACCAGACGTTCGAATTAGTATCAGTGCCAGTCTGTAAGACAGGTGTCAGCTTGATGCAGAGTGAAAGTCATACAGGAAGCTCTCAAAGACGTTTCTGCATGACTTTTATCGTGTATTGAGTAACCATCGGCTTAGCAAGATCTAAGCTCTTCTTTAGATCTACTAAAATAACGGTAAAGAGGTAAGAGGGTTTTTACTGTATTAAACCAAATGAATATTCGCTGGCAGCTCACGCACTCATCGAAATAGAAAACCAAATAATGAAACACTCTACCAGGGTTTATTCAATATGGCAACTCTTAGAGTTCATATTTAATGACAAAACTTAGAATTCTGTTCCTATAATCATAGTAATTTGACATGTCTTGGTAGAATAATTATGGCCGTTTTCTTTCAACTGCCATTCAATTATTAAAAAAACAGTTACGAGCATTCCTAATTTTATCGGGAACAGATTGACGAATATCTTGTGAGGATGTCAATCAATTGCCAATTAGTCTTTGATTCCGTCCTAAACAAATCCACCATCAGCCGTCTACCGGTTGCCGATTGTCGACTATAAATTGTAACTAAAACCACTGCAGACGCCACGAATAGTAGTCGACAGATGTTTGCTTCAACGAAAATGGTGACAAACATTTTCGAAAGTGCAACGATATTTAGTCGACGACTGACAACTTTCCTGGGTTCTGAAATGTGCTAGAATCAATGCATAGAGTGTATTAACACACAATGGCCCGTTGCTGTCTCAAATAAAAGCAATCTTGAAGTGCCGTCTCAAGTTGGAAATTTACCAATATAAAGCCATCAGCATGTCGCAATAAAAAAATCGAGGTGCAGTTAAATAAGACGAACCGAGAGTCCATAACATGCATTTGAAATACTCCATTAAAAGGAGAAATTTAATTAAAGCCCATTTTATCAGTGCATCCCATTTGTTTGCAAGACAATCATACTATTTCAATTTAACTGTCCTTTAGTTTGCTGAGCGGACCTTCTTCGTAGAAAATGTCGTCCTCATCTAGTTACACAGTAATTGCTTTTTCATTAACCTTAAGCCTGCTGCGGGCGGATGAGTGCTTACATTTGCAAACAGTTTGGATCAAGATTAGACGCGAGTAACTCGGCGTCTCTTCAGGATCCAAACTGTTTGATACTCTGACCGTGCTGTTGAAAAGAAAGGCACGATAAATAAACGGCTACAACTGAAATCGATGACATTTTCTTAAAACACATTTTGCTCAGCAGGCTAAAGGTTAAACAAATAATTTCATGATGAGGCGTCAAACGACATGACGTCTCAGTTGGAATACATATGTAAGGAGGTATTCACAATAGTATGTGCAGCATGTTAAATGTTACAATAGTGCTACACTGTACTCCGCATTTACTGATATTATGTTTCCTTCAGTACTTGCAGAGTATAGCCTTATATTCGTGTGTCATATCACTTTCGTCACTTTCTAAACCGGACTATTAGTAACAAAAAGTCATATATGTTAGGCAGGTGGATGCATAATGCAGTATCACTAAGCACTGACCTATCGCCTGTCTTCAGCATACTAATTTAAACATTCCGCTTAGATGGTTTTTCCTGCATATCAAACATAGGCTGTCTCTAATGTGCAGCGATTGAATACATAATTATAAATGAGAAGGAAGAATCGAATATGAAACAGCACAAATACTTTATGTAGCGAAACGCATAAACGACATAAAATAGTATAAACACAAAGTAGACTATAGACTGAAAGCATGAGTACATTCTTGAGTCAGTAGTCGAGAAAAGCTACTTGGCGCTCCCAACGGGATTTTGGTACCCAGACACACACTTCACCCATCCACGGTTATCTTCATCCAAGTCAAAATATAAATTAATATATACCGATTTGTCCAACTATAACGAATCCGTAACAAATCTAGCAAGAATCTGGATCGAGATGACAAGCCAAATTTTATAAGGATCCGAACTGCTTTCCACTCTGATTCTGTTTTGGAAAATAATTTGAAAACAATTATACAGGGAATCTTGAATCGGAGATAATTGTAATAGGTGACAGTAGATGTGTGCGAATGGACACAGCAGAACCTGTTTTAGAGACCACTAAAAAAGGTCTAATTATAGGTCTGATAGACAGGTGGTAGCTTCATGCTGCTCAAGAGTAATGGAAAAATGTCCTATAGAAGCATTAATCATTAAACAACCATTGCGTTTAAGATTCCTATGTTCAATAAATAAATGACAGCTTAGGACAGGTTCTACTGTATATGTGTTTACTAGAACTGACTCGGTGTAGGGTTTAGTTACAAGTTGCTTCTAGATGAAAATCAAACTACAACAGAATCCCTCTAAAGCGACCATTAACTTGATAAACGAACGGGTATTTAAAAGCAAGAACTAACTTTCGTATTTTCTGGATTTTATTTTACTGTACAATTTAAGTACAAAAATGAGTCATGCAGGAAACACCACATACAGAACAAACAGTCGCCCGAACAGCAACACAAGGAAACAACAAAGGTACATAACTATAAAAACATCAAGAGACACACAAAGACAAAACAAACATACAATAGGGGGAAGATGGAAGTACCGCATTGGAACGGTAAGTTACAAAATTCACTGGGTTGGGGTTAAAATTTATGTTACAGTCTGTAATATGTATGTATATTACGAGAGCCCTGTGGTGACAGTCTAAGTTCCTACTTCATAGTTCCGAGTTCCAATTTTCGAGTTCTAACTTCCAACTTCCAAGTTCTATGGTCCGACTTCCATGTTCCAACTTCAAAGTTTCATGATCCACCTTCAACCTTCCGACTTCAAAGTTCTAAGTTTTCTCGTGACGTCATATATAATAACCGTATAGCAAATTATCTTGGAAGTAAGAGGTAAGAACTTGGAAGACGGAAGTTTGAAGTAGGAATGTAGAATGTCACCACCGGGCTTTACTTGGAACTTGGAACTTGGAACTTTGAATTTGGATGTCAGATCTTGGAACATGGAAGTCGGAATTTTGAAGTCGAGACTAAAAAGTAGGAATTCAGACCTCGGGCGTAAACAATACACAATAACCATATAGCTACCTATCTTGGAAGTAAGAACTTGAAAGACGGAAGTTTGAAGTAGGAATTTAGAACGTCACCGCCACCGGGTTTTCGTAGTATATACCTTTCATATATTTATTTACTCGCTTCGATAGATGTCGGTAACTAACAAACAACCATGCGTAGCTTCTGATCTACTTATGACAACAAAACATTCGACACTATTTAAATCCAATGTGGATATGTATAGTCGAAGCTTGGCCGTGGGAAAACCCCACAGCGATGTACATGTAGTTCAATACAGAAAGTGATATGTCCTGTCAAAATATAGCGTGTTATCAGTCTTTGCATTATTTATGCCATTTAGTGGCCTTTTGTTGACACGAATCAAAAGCAAAAATACTGTATGGAACGATTTCAAGAGGAAAGCATATTGTCAGGCATTTATTAGAACAATTTCCCTCGTAATAGGTTTATAGGGTCGGAAACCATCCTGCTCTACACCGATCGCTATTTGTAATAGAATACAGAAAATCTATACCTATACCTTTGAACTAAAATATGAATGTGTAAATATCTATGCTAGCAGCCTATATTCTTGTGTTATGTATACCAAATGTTGAGTAAAGATTTATATGATATGGTACCATATATCTTTTCCTAAGCTCGTGGAGAAATTAGGGAAAGGAATGCCTCATTACAGTTACCCGTAAAATTACTGAATTGTCACATTTTGTCTTGTACGTATGCTGTGTTATGTTTAATGATGTTTGGTGCCGTTCAACTATGTGTGTGTTGTTCTCTAGTTAGGAGTATTTTTTCCATTATGTGATAAGAAAGATAATAGGATAGGAAAGGAATACGTGTGATTTTGGGCGCCCAAATACCGGTATAAACTTCCAGTGACACTTGTCACTGACCGTTTCAAGGCGGTTCTTCCATCTTCCCCTAATGTTTGTTGGTTGTGTTTTTGTGCATCGCCTTTCGTCTTTTGCATGTACATTTGGTGTTATTTTTGCGTCGTGCTCTTCCGGTGACTATGTGTTTTGTACAAGGTGTTTCCTGCATGAATCATACATATAGTTTTATATGTAGTTTTGTTTAGATTGTCATAGAAGAGTCTGCTACCAGAATTGGATCTAATAGTGTGGTCTATCTATTGAGACATACATGGTGTGGTTATTTCATTCATTTGTCAACAAGCTGCTTAATTGAATAAAAAATTGTTTACTCGGATTCGGCAAGCTAAAGAAAAGATGGAAATATTGGCAATAACATGGTTTTAATCACTGTCAGTTTTCCTATTGGTTTAAGATATAAGTTTTCAGCATGTTGTCAAGATGAACATTAAAATGGGCACTCAGTAGTTTGATGTCGCATTTTTCCAGACTAGTTTGAATTTAGTATTTATTGAAGCTGAGGTATCGTTTGTTGAAACTATCCATGTGACATGTCTGGTTTTCGGAGTGTTTGCTGACCCGTCCAGAAAAGAACAGTGTCATCAGCAAGAATAAGTTCTATGCTATTCATTTAATGCCCTTGATGATTTGTTTCGGATTTCTGCGCAGATTAAGATATACGGCGATAGTTGACCCCTTCATCCGTAGCAAAAAGCCAGTTAAACAACCGGTTAGGGCGATGCTATTTGCAAATTCATTAAAACTTTTGAATAAGATTCTCCATAATACGGAATCAAAGCCAAATTAAAAGCCGATCAATAGTAAAGACTTCTGGTATATTAGCTTTCTCTGTGTACTGCATAATGTCATAAATAAGTGGCATATTTTCTCCAATATATCTTTTTGTAAAAATGCAGTTTGTTCGCTACTAATTATGATTGGCAGTGCTTTCTTACGTCTTCTTGTCTCACTGAACAAGAGGGAATTTGTATATGATGTTGATCACTGTAGTGGGTCGTCAATCTTTAATAGCTTACCCGATTTATTTTCCTTGAGTATGCATGTAATGATTCATTGACATTGTGTTATTGACAAGATTCCTGTGCTGAAGGCATCTTTTATGGAGCGTACTACAAAAAGACCTAAATCTTTAAAATAAACTTGAAAATAATATGCAGTGAAACCGCCACGTTCAGTGCTTTTATAATTGTAGTTTTTTTGTCACTTAAGTTAGTTGTCTTAGTATCTTTAAAGACTATGTTTTAATTTATTCTTTGTTCATTTTGAATAAAACTATTTGTGAAACTGTAGTTGGCTGTTTTACCATCTTAGATCCGTTTAGGTTTAGGCCTGATTATATGATATATTTGTCCTCTTTCCCTTTGTTCAAACAACTCTTTTTTAAATTGATCAAAACATTAAAAATTTCATTCGATAGATTTTCCTCAATGTGTTTTATGTATATGCGCATTAGAATAAACGGGACGTATCATGGAATGGCGCTATCTGTCTCCCGATCTGTAACATCTCTAGACTAACTCAAGTTACGCTTGGTGGATCCTTCTCACTTTTCACCATAATGTTTATGAGACAGTAGCATTGGTGTGTCCCGGTACGTATACCAAAAGTTAAGGTCGCACAATTGGACTTACAATTTATGTTTAACATTTGCGTTTAGCAAGTATGTTAACCTCTGTCTGTCCGTAACATTTCTAACTCAATTTCTGCTTGGTGGATCCTTCTCAAATTTCACCACAATGTTTATCTGCACATGTTAGAGTGGCATGGATGTGTCCCAGTAGGGCCGGTACGTATACCCAAGGTCAAGAACGCACAATTGGACTTACAATTTGCGTTTAGCATTTGTGTTTAGCAAATAATTTAACCTTTCTCTATCTGTAACATCCCTACTCAATTTATGCTTGGTGAATCCTTCTCAAATTTCACCACAGTGTTTATCTGGACATGTTACAGTAGAATGGATGTGTCCCAGTAAGCGCCGGTACGTATATCCAAGGTCAGGGTCGCACAATTGGAGTTCGAAGTTGCGTTTAGCATTTGCGTTTAGCATTTGCGTTTAGCAAATATGTTAACCTCAATTTATGTTGAACAAGGCCTCGACGGGCGTATATTATGTCCACTGGCACTCTTGTTTCAAGTAGCTTATTTTCAGATTCAGTAGCATTGTCTGCCCTTTGTATATTACTAATGAAATATATATATGTTATATAAAAAGAGGAACGCAATTTGGTTGTTTAATCTTTACAAGTAAAGGGTCAGTGTGTTTCCATAGCCTCTTACCATGTTCAATAGTTGAAAACCGATGTAATTGCACAACCGAGTGATCTGAATCAGACCTGGGGTAATTAAAATTGTAATTGTAATTAATTATGATTAATTACATGTTTTCGATATAATTGATGTAATGTGTAATTGAGTGCTATTTTAATTACATGTAATTGTAATGTAATTAGTTACAGTGAAAATGTTTTAGGTGGAATGGACAGTTACTTTTCAATTACTTTTCAATTACTTTGGTTATTTACACTATAAAGCATAGCCATTCAGTCATGTTAATATATTTAACAATTTAATCATTGAATACATAGAGCAAGTGATCAGATAACAAATGATATTTCAGTATATTATATTGTTTAATACACATAGAAATTCAAAAAAACATAATATATATATTCAACTGAATGGGATCCCATATTTTGCAAATTATTAATCTACTGCAGGGTTTTATAATCATACCCCACTGAAAAAGTAAACACATCTCATGAAAATTAAAATTCATTCTTCAACTTAATCTCAATCATTGAGTACAATAGCGATAGGTGGATACAGTATTTTCAATAAAATGTTTTTTTGTTATACATGCACTTTACCACTGTATTTGCTGTCGCGGTTGTTGTAGATTAGTCGGAGAGGGGATACGTTTATTTACACTGTTTGTCTTTTAGGATGGGGATGGAATAAGGGTGAGGTTGGGCGCCCATAAACCGGTTTAAACCCCCGGTGACTTTTGTCACTGACCGTTCCAAGGCGGTACTTCCATCTTCCTCCTATTGTATGTTTGTTTTGTCTTTGTGCGTCTCTTGTTGTTTTTTCTACCTATGTACATTTGCTGTTTCCTTGTGTTGCTGTTCGGGCGAGTGTTTGTTCTGTATGTGGTGTTTCCTGCATGACTCATTTTTGTACTTTTAGCAAACAGGGCAGAAATTATCGGTATGTAATCTACATTGCTGACAGTACATGCCCTTATGTTACAGCTCATATAGAAGGCACCACATCTCAGGCGACATTGTTTTCTTCAATTTACTGTCATATAGCATATCAAAACTTTGAGTTAATCAATTTCTGCATTTTATGGGAATGTGTTGTATTTTTTTCAAACAGTGCAGACCCTGGTCAAAGGGCTCCTATAGCAGTACTTTGATCTTGGTATACATTGAATTTGTTTTCAAGTGTCACCAATGCAATATATAAACAAGTCTATTGTGTTGGAAGGGTTATATAAAGTTTGGCAGATTAGGTATCCAGAATAATTAAATACAGCCAACAGCACTAATACCTTTATCATTACCTGTGATATTCAGACAATTATGCTATTGACAATAGACACTGTCGCATCTGACTGACCACAAAAAGCAAACTTCAGTGGCCAGCAGTGACCATAAATTGTATAACCCCTTATGATATAACCCTTTGCATGCTGACAAACGCAACATGCTAAATTCCATGTCTGCCCTGCTCCTTTGTTACAACTGTTTCATTTTAATCAAAAGATAAAGAAAATTGTATAGTATAAATAGCTGCATCAACTTGAATCTGGACAAATAAAGTACATGTATAAAAGTACAAAAATGAGTCATGCAGGAAATACCACATACAGAACAAACACTCGTCCGAACAGCAACACAAGGAAACAGCAAATGTACATGGGTAGAAAAAACAACAAGAGACGCACAAAGACAAAACAAACATACAATAGGAGGAAGATGGAAGTACCGCCTTGGAACGGTCAGTGACAAAAGTCACCGGGTGTTTAAACCGGTTTATGGGCGCCCAACCTCACCCTTATTCCATCCCCATCCTAAAAGACAAACAGTGTAAATAAACGTATCCCCTCTCCGACTAATCTACAACAACCGCGACAGCAAATACAGTGGTAAAGTGCAGGTATAACAAAAAAACATTTAATTGAACATACTGTATCCACCTATCGCTAGTGTACTCAATGATTGAGCTGCAAACAGAGTAACTGTAGAAAAGTAATAAAGGGTACGACAAAAATGAAATAGTACAGATATCCGACGTTCTCCTTCCATTTCTGGATTTAAGAGGTCGCCTTCATAGAGTACTAAACCTTTCTTGTCGGCGTACATGCAAAGAGGCCAGGGTGATTGCCAACTGTAAAAGGGTTCACAACCAAACATGCAGTATGTTGTAATAATACAGGATCATATCCCTTTTTAATGAATTGTTTTATATATTTGATGAACAAAGTGAGAAAATGGGTATGTCCAATAATTCTACGAAGTTTGTAAATCACATCACCATAAAATTCAGGATGTGAAATACCGTGTCGCAAAAGTACCTTGAGATTACATTTGTACTTGCCAATAAGCGAGAGATTTCGATAGTAAAATTTAGAGAAAGCTTTTCTTAGTTTATGGTATCTATATCCTTGTTTAAGCAGTTTTTCAGTTAAAATGAGATTTCGACTGTTAAAATCGTCAATAGATGAACAAGCTCTAGCAAAACGAATAAGTTGAGATATATAAACCCCGTAAGATGGAGCACGGGGAACATCCCCGTCAAGATGAGGAAAATTTACAATATCAAAATCAAAATCATCTCTTTTGTCATATATTTTAGAAGAAATCATTCCATTACTAATTTTAAGGTCTAGGTCAAGAAACGCTGCATAATTGTCGGACGGGTTAGCTTTATTCAATTTGAGTTCTTTAGGATAAATTGTAGGAATCAGAGCATTAAAGAAAGGGTTATCTAAGTTAAAAATATCATCCAAATATCGACAAGTATCATTGAAGGCTTTTATAACATCTTCTTGTGATTGAGGATTCAAACTCAACATGAAATCTCTCTCATAGCAGTACAAAAACAAATCTGCGACAAGTGGTGCACAATTCGTACCCATGGGAATACCAATTACCTGACGGTATATAGCATTCCCATAACATACAAATATGTTATCCAAAAGAAAGGTTAGTGCCAAATACAAACTATGAAAATGAATATTATTGACCCAACCAGGTAAAGTTAAATTCTCCTACATCATCCATTGTGTTGTCTCCCCAAGTCTTGATATTTACTGGTACTGTAGAGCTGCAGTATTGCAGATTATGTATGAAAAGTTAGAATCAGTGTAGACCCTGATCAGACATCAGTGTATAACATATTTATGACAGCTTTCTGATGAAAATTCACTCTTTTGTATCCAGTGAATACTTAAAGATGTTTGTAAAAATACGTCTTATACATGAACAGAATACAAGGACTGTAAAGATATTACTTGTCATGTAAATGTATACCTACACTTACATGTACTAGTTGTTTTTATACTTAATAAACTTGTTTTCTCAAACATTTCTTGTTACTAGCCTTTTCAATGTAATTGAGATGTAATTAATTACATTAGGCAAAATAATTGTAATTTAATTAATTACATTATAAAACTCCTGTAATTGTAATTATAATCATGGTAGTTGACATTTTATTAAAGTAATTAATGCTAGGGTAAAATATGTTGTTGTTAGATAAATCTAATTGCGCAAGCTGACGAGGTTTAGTGCGATGCCATGTATTGTGCTTAGGCTCACGTGAGTTTTCTTTGTAAATATCAAAGAGGTGTCTCATGAGTATACTTTTGATCTTGGTAGCCTTTTTGTTATTCACTTGTTTATAATTATGGTAATCTCTGTCAGGAATAATAAATGTAACACAGTTAAACTCGCCACAAACAAGACAAGAGTCATTCTCAAAATCACAAGTAATGTTTCCGTAAAAAAAGATGAAGATGAAACTGTTTGTATTAGAACTTAAATCCTTCAAAGTTTAAATTTAGGATAACACAATTGCCTTGAGTATCACTTCTGTATTTTTTCTGTTTTCAAGTATATGTTCTTATTAAAGATGACTGCAACTCTGTTAGAATTTGTAAATGGGTGGCGGTGGTAAACGTAGCTATCCAAGTGAACATACACGGAATTTTCGTACCTTTGTATGAAATAGGCATCTAAGAAACGATAGATATGCGGAAAATTTGACATGGACCTTAACCTACGTAGTTTGCATTAATCAAGATTCTTAACATTTCTTTTTATATCATAGGCATTGCACGGGTTTCTATCCAGTCACGGGTTATCGCTCTCCCGTAATTTGAGTGAGAATAGACTTTATGATTGACCGGCGGAGTTTTATTTATACAGTGTCATCTCTCTCATTATGTATTCTTGCACATGGGTCAGGATCCAGATGCAACTTGTCCGAGATATACCTTTTAATTTTCAAAAAAACGTTGATACATATATTCGTCTCCTGTTTCCATGTAAGTAACAATCGCGGCGTGTTATACTTTCTTTTCCGATAAAAATATCGTCGTTAATAAGAACTTAAAAGAACGCACATCTTTCTGTAAAAAGGCTAACAAGTGAACAGTGAATAAATTAATAAAAACACCACTTGATATTATTTGTAAGTTTCAAACTATCTTTAAAATTATGTGATTCATTATTGCACAAACTATGCCAAACAGGTTTAAGAACATGAACAAGAATACCGATTACACATGATGGAGTATGTGGTGCTGAAAGAAACGGTGCAAAGCCCGACAAACCACAGCGCATATATATACACACGTGCATATACACATATAGGTAATATTTATAAAAAGCTTTATGTGGATATGGGATTTACATTGACAACAAGAGTACCGCATACGGTACATAATTCGTCCACTTGCAAACTTTCTCCGATTCAACATGCCTTACAAGTGTTGACATTTTCTAATCTGTGCTTCAGATCTTGTTTTCCATATTAAGGTGATACTATTTTTAAAACAAATTGAAGTGAATATCTTATTAAACAAAGGAGTTCCAGCTAATCCTCATATTTGCAGATTTTTGTAAAGTGCAACAGCCATAACTCTGTAAATGGAAAAGTAGTAAAGTCAAGCAGGCAAAGCCACATGCAAGACGCAACCACCACCAAAACACCGTTAGACAGCATGACACACACACACACACACACACACACACACACACACACACACACACACACACACACACACACACACACACACACACACACACACACACACACACACACACACACACACACACACACACACACACACACACACACACACACACACACACACACACACACACACACACACACACACACACACACACACACACACACAACCACACACCCAAACGCACACACACACACACACACACACACGAAATGAACACAGAAAACACCAAAAGACACACAAGAAACAGGGACAAACGTTCCACAACATGAACAAACCACAAGCACAAAGACGCAAGGCAAACAAAATGAACCTCAAAGTAAACTCAGCTTCAGATATTGTTGCTTAAAACATTTGTATTAAGTTTCATTTATATCATTTTAATTGTTTTCCAAGAAACAACAAACTAAAGTTGACCGACAAACAAAGCAACGAACACACAAAGTTCAAGGACCATAACTATAGAATAAAATGACATATCAAAATATATGTGAAAATTCATATTAAGGTTTAACGACATAAAAAAATTGAAGTAAATATCATATCAAATGAAAAAGTTATGGCCTTGATGTGCATTATTTTATTTAAGTGCAATGGGCATAACTCCGAAATGACAAATCAAATGAACCTCAGAATCGACTCAGCTTCAGGTCTTGATGCATTAAACATTTGTGTGAAGTTTCATCAATATCTCTCAAATAGTTTTCCAAGAAAACAGCGGACAAACTATTTGCATGCATTTGCATTAATTTTAAGGACAAGGGCCGTAACTCCAAAACGACAAATCAAACGAACCCCAGAATTCACCCAGCTTCAGATCTTGATGCATTAAACATTTGTGTGAAGTTTCATTAATATCTCTCAAACAGTTTTCGCAGAAAACAGCGGACAAACTATTTGCATGCATTTGCATTAATTTTTAAGGACAAGGGCCGTAACTCCAAAACGACAAATCAAATGAACCTCAGAATTCACTCAGCTTCAGATCTTGATGCATTTAACATTTGTGTGAAGTTTTATTGATATCTCTCAAATAGTTTTCCCAGAAAACAGCGGACAAACTTTTTGCATGTATTTGCATTATTTTCAAGAAAACAGCGAACAAACTATTTGCATGCATTTGCATTAATTTTTAAGGACAAGGGCCGTAACTCCGAAACGACAAATCAAATGAACCTCAGAATTCACCCAGGTTCAGATCTTTATGCATTTAACATTTGTGTGAAGTTTTATTGATATCTCTCAAATAGTTTTCCCAGAAAACAGCGGACAAGCTTTTTGCATTTATTTGCATTATTTTTAAGAACAAGGGCCATAACTCTGAAACGAAAAATCAAATGAACCTCAGAATCAACTCAGCTTCAGATCTTGATTCTTTAAACGTTTGTTTGAAGTTTCATTAATATCTGTCAAATAAAAAATATAGTTTTCCCAGAAAACAGCGGACAAACTATTTGCATGTATTTGCATTATATTTTTAATAAAGGGCCATAACTCCGAAACGACAAATCAAATGAACCTCATAATCGACTCAGGTTCAGATCTTGATGCATTAAACATTTGTGTGAAGTTTCATTAATATCTGTCAAATAGTTTTTCCAGAAAACAGCGGACAAACTATATGCATTATTTTTAAGGACAAGGGCCATAACTCTGAAACACAAAATCAAATGAACCTCAGAATCAACTCAGCTTCAGATCTTGATGCATTAAACATTTGTGTGAAGTTTCATTAATATCTGTCAAATAGTTTTTCGAGAAAACAGCGGACAAACAAAATGTTGACGACGAACGAACGAACGAACGGACGGACGGACAGGGCCACGCCAATATTCGACCACCTTTATTAGGTGGGCGTATAAAATGAACTGTTCTTGTTATGTCATGATAATGAGTTGTCATCCGGTTCAAATGAGTTCGAATAATGTTATTTTCAACCACATGGTGACAATTGCCACTGACCGTTCCAAGCCGGTACGTCCATCTTCCCTACTATTGTTTGTTTGTCTCGTCTTTATTCGTCTCTGTTTGTGTTTTGATAAACGTGTACATTTGCTGTACTTTCTTGTCATACTGCTGTTCGGGCGGCTGTATGTTTTGTATGTGGTGTTTCCTGCATGACTCGTACATGTACTTTCACTATTCGGTACATGAATAAAGTGTTAATATGGTAAATAGAATGACAGGTAGAGATTAAAAGAGAGACAGGGCGATATGTATTAAACCATCTTACTACACTATATTCAGGAATATAAATGGAGCTTAAAATCAAATTGTTTGTATATACTGCTGAATTGACAATCATTAATGAACGCTCATTTATTCTGTCTACAATCACTTTGATGTTCTAGTACTATGTCTGTCGGGTATTTACAGTACAGTAGAACATATCTTAAGTGGTATAACTATGGACCTATAAGGCAGGCGGTAGCTTAATGCATATTAAATGTAATGCATAACACTCCTATAGGAGCGTTATGCATTGCTTTTGACGTGCATTAAGCAACCACCTGCTTTTTAAGACTCATATATTGAATAAATTAACGGTCGTTTAAGACAGGTTCTACTGTATATGAAAGTGAAAATGGACAGAATGACCAGGCGATCATCTCGCACACAATGAATATTGCAAATATTAATTGATGAAGGGTTTTTCTATGTTGTTCATATCGACGTTCATCGCACTATATGTGCAAGTGAAGCGATTAGTATACGACAATTTATAACTAACATTACCAATTACACAGGGCTAAATATAGATTACCTTCCCTTATTGATTTTGATGCTTGTCGAACTCATACTGCGGAAGCTATTCAAGAATTCTGCATCAGATGGTGTCGACGAGAACATGCCGATGTTAATACCCTTTCGGATTGGAAGAAATGTAGTTTTGATATTATTGATACGCGTATTGTTTTTACAAATCAAATTACCAGCTTTTACCACCTCGACCTAGAGTAACATTTCGCTATTTGAAGAAAAACTTTTCTAATTTGTATTAAAATTATGTTATTGCTCCTGCTGATAAGGCATCAAATAATGTAATCATTATTTGAAGATTGTATTATGTTGCTCTTTTAAAGAGGGAGCTAACTTGTTCACAAACTTTTATTACATTTTAAATACCTGAAAAAAGATATAGTCTCGGAACATGTAAACATGTGCAATACATTTAAGTCTGGTCATAACATAAAACAATATAAACTTTCTTCGTTGTACTGGATTCCGAAACTACATAAAACCCATATAAGACGCGTTTTATTGCCAACTCTAGTTGTTGTACTACTACTAAAATATCGAAACTTTTGACATCCTTTCTTACTACGATCAAAGAACATGTAAAACGTTACTGTGATAAAATTCTGGTATTAATGTTTTGGTCCATAGACAATTCAAATTATGTTATAACTAAACTTGAAAATGAACAGTTTAACATTTCTTCACTGAGCTTTTATGATTTCTCTACACTCTATACTACTCTACCGCACCATCTTATAAAGGATAAACAGATTAAATTAATAGAAAAAACCTTTGCCAGAGAAAATAAAATGTTCCTTGCTGGTAATAATTTCTGAAGGGTGGTGATCCCCTGAAAGCAAACATTGCAACACAAAAAGAGAAAATTACAGACTCGGTTTTTATTGAGTTTGTTCATGAGCAGTAATTGAAAGTGCAACACTGCTCACGCCCCCTAGCACCGGCTTAAGCGGTATTCAATTTTCAGAACAAGAAGTACTGAAATTCATGATCTCGAAGGATCAGAAGGTATAATGTTCAACGTATATCGTCACCATATATCGTCAAGTTGTTGGTATACCCATGGGTACTCATTGTTGCAGATTTGTTTTTGTATTGCCATGAGAGGGATTTTATGCTTAGCTTAAAACCTAATACATAGGCCGATATTGTTAATGCTAATTTCAAGGTATTTAGACGATATTTTGAATTTGGATAATCCTTATTTTGAAACTATGATTTCTTCAATTTACCCAAAAGAACTATCTTTAAACAAAGCGAATCAAACGGAAATTATAGCTTCATTTTTTAGATTTGAATATTCCTATCACAATTGATAAAAGTACAAAAATGAGTCATGCAGGAAACACCACATACAGAACAAACAGTCGCCCGAACAGCAACACAAGGAAACAGCAGAAGTACATAACTTTAAAAACATCAAGAGATGCACAAAGACAAAACAAACATACAATAGGGGGAAGATGGAAGTACGTTTTGTAAAGAATATACGATAAAAGGATGCATTTTAATTTTAATTGTTTTAATTATCCTTTTCGAGATGGAGATGTGCCGCGTTCTACATCTTATGGGGTTTATATATCTCCAATTATTCGGTTTACCCCAGCCTGTTCTTTGCTAGATTATTTTAACAGTCCTAATTTAGTTATAACTGATAAACTTCTTAATCAAGGTTACAGATATCACACTCTTCGAAAAACGTTTACTAAATTTTATTATCGAAATTTACCACTCATTAGGAATTATAATTACAATCTACAATCTAGCATCATCTAGTAGTCCTCTACCAAGATTATCAAAATTATACCCCTAGGGTGTACACCGGAGGTCACAAATGTACTGAAAGTTAAACAATATTATTGTTAAACTCCGCAAGGCCAAGAGCTTATTATTATGTAGCCAATATGTACTTCACAACAGAAGGTGTTAAGTGCTTGTGTGGCGGCCATAAAAAGTCGCCCCGTACTTCATTCTCAGTGTTGTTATATTTTCTGGTCCTTCATGTTATTAGTTTTGAAAATTCAATACTGCTTAAGCCGGTGCTAGGTGGCGTGAGTAGTGTTGCACTTTTAATTACTACTCATGAACAGACTCAATAAAACCGAGTCTGCAATTTTCTCTTTTTGCATTTCTACTTTTGCTTTCGAGGGATCACCCATTTTCAGAATATATGTAGCATCATCTGCAACGATTGTTCATATTTTGCCCCTGGGGTCAAACTGGCTCTGCCACAGGTTCACAAGTTTTACAAATGATTATATAGTAAAAACGTTAACATTTTCTTGACTGAAACCGTGAGGCTTAGAGCTGTGTTATTTTGTTTGTAGTATTATCTTAGACCTCTTCAAAGATTACTCAAATTTCGGCCAAGTGTTTGGTTTAAGTTACCCTGCCCTTTGGGTTGTAGCTGTATAGTGAAATCTTCTCTGAAACTATTAGATATTTGATATAGAAAACACAGCAAACCAGGTGAGCGATACAATGCCATCATGACCATCATTGTATATTTGCAATCGGTGTAAAACGGTGTAAAACCAGGCCAGGGTCTCCTAGACGAACCCTCTAATCACGGTATGCACATTTTTATGCCACTCGTGTAGCATCTGTAGATTTCTACAGTAGCCTATTAGGCTAATATGTAATGTTTGATAGTATAAACATTAACAATATGCATTCTGTATATCCCTGTAATCTGTGCGTAACATCATATAAAATAATGTTTTACAGAGCAACAGATAAATGTGCGTACTCTGCGAAATACTAAAAACGTAATTTCTTCACCAAACCCTATATTGTGACCACTCTGTAGTATCGTCTCTTTGAGACTATTCTGAAGAGATCACAACAGAGAGCGTGGTACAGAAATACAGGAGGTGTTCTTTAAAATGTTTGGATGTATTTTGTACCTCAATGCTGATATGTATCATTATTCAAACTTCAGAAGTGTTTTATACAGAGTGACTATTTGTTCAACCCGCGGTCTCTGTCTTTTGGAAAAAATACCACCGATCATCAAAACCCGAAGTAAAATGTCAGTGCAAAATGTTCAAACTCGTCTTTTAAACACCCGCATTGATAGAAATATGAACGAGGGGGGTACTATATGAAATACATGTCGTCATCGGATACATGATTATAATATAAAGTGAATAAAGTTGAAAACGAACGCAAAATAAGGAAATACACGCTCTTATATTAAATTATATATAAGTTCTACAACCTTGACTTTATTACCAACATTTGCCGTCATGGGCCAAAGTTATTCATGCAACAGTTTGAAACCAGATGAAAGGCTGAGACTTCGGTGTGTGATGCTGATCCAGGCTGTATTGCACACTCTTTATGTTTTTTAAACTTCTACAATGAACCCTATAGGTCACAATGTATGTTTTTGACAATGCTTTAATGATGATAAGGTCAATGAATATGTTTAAACAAATCTAATCTCTCGCATTCATGTGTTCTCTTAGTCACATCCAATAGCACTTCCTGTGAATAGAACTAACGAGTATACAATTAAAACCCCTCTCAACTGCATTTTCAATTGTATAAATTCCAAGTCTGTTTTATTGCATCTGATGGTCGAACTCTCTACTTTGATGTGATTTCCCAGAGTTCTTGACTTGACCCTATGCAATTCAAACATAATGTATATTCTGTCACTGCTATGGCCAAACATGCGATAGAACATTGATAATTACTTTCTTCTCATAGAGAAAAATCTACCGTATTTTAATGCAGATCGATATACTTCGACAGTTCTACAAGAGATAGTTTCTTCTACAAAACTGGCTAATCTGGTATTGTTGATTGCGTCTAGCTGTTATCGTTTTTGTAGTGGTAGGACCGAGTGCAATGATAGCGGGATCTTTGGATTGCGATATTGTGGTTATAGATGTAACGCGACCCTATGCATATTTGTCTGTCCACGTGGTTTATATTTCCGGTGGATCACAGAATTTCTGTAATGGGATATCTCTCTCTCTCTCTCTCTCTCTCTCTCTCTCTCTCACCTATTGACACTGTCTTGAAGAGATACACTACATGCCACATTTTATGAATTCAAACTAATGTTATACAATGCATAGTTCATTAGTTATCAAGCAAACCAATTTCAGAGGTTACTAGTTACCTAAACACAGTTGCCTTAGCTCAACTATAAACTTATAGCTCAACTATAAAAACATCAAGAGGCGCACAAAGACAAAACAAACATCCAATAGACCAAGTTCTTGAACTTTGTATTTCGGTTGGCTGTAAATTTAATGTCCGTATTTATCCATGACATGCTAATAGACGCAACGGATGTGACACCAGATACTGAAGCATACTCATCTTTAAATTCCCCGCTTTTTATATGCCCAGTGTCAGAAATTGCTAACTGGTGAGAATTTAGCTATACCAAAGTAACATTTACTTGAAATCGGACCAACCGGTCAAACAATATCCCATACCATTCTGAAAGGCTTTGGCAAGATCCGGCCTGGGATCAAACCGACACCCTCCTGCTCCGAAATGTAACGGTTTACCGACTTAGCTAACTGGACGACTGACCTTTATACTGAACAAGCAGATGTGCATATGAGAGCAAAGCTATGTACCTCAAATATTCATCGATGTATCAGTACAATTGATACGGTATTTAGGTTTTAATGCCTAGCATTGAACGTTTTCAAAGGGAAATACTTCAGACGAAACAATGAAAGGGAAGGGCTTGTCCTCAATAAGGTCATTGATATAGCGATATTAAACATTCTCATCGTGCTAGTTCTTAAGGTGCTGTAGTTTGTGAAAGTTTTTAAAAGGACATACCTCTGTCAAATGGTATAAAAATGGTCCGAAGTCAGTTTATTGTCACTTATAATAGTGAACAAGTGTATGACGCTTAGTGAGCCTAGAAATAGGATGTTTTAGGATGCTGACGGTATGCACACGTTTAAAATATTTTTTTAACTACGAGCGTATGTATACTTGTTTACACGAAGTACAAGCAGGAATTACACGCTATTCATCCCTTTAGTTAGAGCATAAAAGTATAAATGAAATATTGACAACGTAACCTGCATGCCTCTCAAATTTATGTTAGTTACAGGGTATATAACAAGAGAAAGACATTAGTATGAAATTGAACGTTGTCCTCTCGTTAATGTCAAAGTTAGAAAAAATGTGCCGTAGGATTGATATTGGTGATCTATATACCAAAAGCTACCACGGATTCACTGCTGTCACATATTTTTTTTAATTTAGATGCATTTTAGATGCAAGTGTTCCGGCTATCCTATTCTACATGCTAGGATTTATCTTTGATGTTTGTTTGTATCCAACCGGATCGGGAATGCCGACATGTTAAACATCCGTCCGTCTGTTTGTCAATTCCCAAGTGAAATATAGTCAACATTGCACATAAATATGTACAGCTCGTCTAGCACGAACTGTTGTGTTAGATAAATCGTTTGTCCGTTCCATCGTGTACCACTATACCACTTGCACAAATGAATAAACAATTCAAATAGTAACGAACAATGAGTTGACAGGAACCCTAACAGGAACGCAGTGATCACAGCTTTATGGGCTAGGAACAAATTTGGTACATGTCCAGGAGTAGATAACTCCTATATATATTGTCAGTCACTGCACAAAATACGTCACACATATCTACACATTTAGATAACGAGTGTATACATGCCCTTTCAATTCTGTTAAAATCATGGGTAAGTACCCAACCGTACAAGCAAGCTCACGACAGTTAACCATAACATTCTGAATTCAAGGGCAGATAACCCCATATGATATGTAGAGAGTCTAAGGAAAATTGTGTCATACATAAATATACACCGTGGTAATACATCGGCTTAAGTTTAATTACAATACGAGGGGATATGTGAAAGCTTGTGACACAAAACTGTGTATTCCAAATCCAACCCGGCCGACCAACAAGCCAGCAATGGGACTCGTATATACCCCAAACCACGTTTATGTAGGTATAATTATTTCCACGCTCCATACTCTCTCATTCTCTCCTCTCATATCCTTATCGTACATGTCTCACTCTGTCTCACACTGTCTCTGTCTTTCAATTTCTCACGACATGTCTCTCTTTATTTCTCTGTGTCTCACGCTCTTCTCTATATGTCTCACACTGTCTATGTTTCTGTATATGCCAGTATATGTTTATATAGGTCGTTGTCTCTCTGTATCTCTCTGTGTAATGTAACAATTATCGAGGAACATCTACGTGGTTAGTTTACTCCAGTGCTGCAGCATAACCGTCAATCGTGCTTTCATTGCATGGGAGAAGTCATTTTACATATTACTAGAACATGTCACCATCGAACACCGAATGGCGGCTGATATACAGATCATTTGTTATAGTGAATACACAGAAATGGGAGAAGTACAGCGAAACTGAGACCATGAAAGTGGAGATGGCCTGACTCTCAAAACATAAATCATTCAACTTACGACCAATAATGTGTGGTTTTGAAAAAAATAAGTTATCTGCCTTATTTAACCCTTTACCTCATAGATACTCATATTAAGATATTTGCTAATCAGCGTAGTCCCAGATTACACATTTCCGGTTGGATTGCTTATGCAATAATACGGATCTTTTTCTAGAGTTTCTCTCATGGTACAACATCATGCTCATGATGCTTTTGTAAGATGTCAGGTGATTCATACCCATGCATTCATCATTCCTTAACCATTTCCTTCATATAAACGTCTTTTTTTATGTATTTGCAAACCGTGAATACTCTCTTAGAGGAACCGTCTGATCCAGGATCTTATCTGTTTGCTAATGGAATTTGATATATAACTGGCTACAGTATTCCATATTCCATATATCGTAATAAATATTCAAAGTATAGAACGGGGAAAGGGTTAAGAACTATTCATCAAGTAAAGGGTTACGTTTATGACATTACACTAGTATTACAGACAAAGGCAAAACCTGCTGATGAATTAAATTTGGCACATCGATTCGGAATCGTCTATGAGGTCAAAACAAACTATACTTCCATTTGCGTAATTATTGCAGTACCTCGTATAACGCCATCATTCTCTACCCATTAAATGTCTTTTGGAAAGCTTTTAGGATATATACTCTGCCTTTTTATTGGCTAAGCACGTTCTTAACCCTTCTTATGCCATCGGCCATATGACTGATACTTGAACACACTTAAGATCCAGGTAGCTATCTGACACTGTAACCAAACATTGGGTCTGGATCCAATCTGTCTGTATTATACTCAGCCTATTGGATACCATCTATAAAAGAAGCAGTTGAAATTTTGACATGGACGTTTTTCATAGCAAAACAGGGGTAAATGTCCGTCACTTCTATTAGCTTTTCCCATGCGGCGCACGAACTGCAGGCTCAAATAAGTGAGCTCAACGTTATGTGAGATGTCAATTTAAAGCATGAATCATTTATCCGATAGCGACGCAGTTGTGTGCATACATAAATAGAGCTGACCCATCTGTCTGATCATGGTCTGCTCTGTCTTGGTCATATGCTATATGCAAAATAGGGAAAAACAGTCAAACAGGGAGAGCCACATACGAACAACCACCGCACCAAACACCACCAAGCAAAGAACTGCACAGCCACATGACAAAACACAATGGGACGCATATCAAGACGAAAAACATTCAACATTAAGCATTTTAAATAACAAATAAAACAATAGTACAGTCAAGCAGGCAAAGACACATACAAGACACAACCACCACCAAAGATAGATAAAGTACGGTGTTCAGGTATGAGGAAACGCATTGAATGTAGAACGATTCGGATTCCTGCAAGAGAACAATATTGATTGCATGTACGGGGACTGGCCATAGGGTGAAAGCAGAGGTACCGCCTTGGAACTGTCAGTAGCCCAAATTGGCCACCGGGGGCTTAAACCTGGTTTACGGGTACCCAACCTGGCATTTTATCCCAACTTCACCCAGGTCAAACTGTTAATAAAGTTCCCCCTCCAGACAACTACACAACATGAGAGCCGATGTCTGTCAAGACTAAATGATTTTGAAATAAACTGAAAGATAAAAACGCGACGTCAATCTACAAACTGGATGGTGTCTGGCATCATTATTTATGTAGTAAAGGGTCGCACTTGATCACCTAACGAATGAACATTGTAATGTTGAAATGCTAGTGTTTTGTTTGACAAGCATACGGATGAATCTTGACCGAGTGAAACTCCCAGAGAGATGTGCATGATTCTGATATAATTATCACGTTTTTGTGGCTACATTTGCAACTCGAATGATGCTAATAATAAGCGCGCCTCAAGCAGTAAAACTAATCTACATATATGTTTTGATATTCAAAAATAGCGTGTTAACATTCTTTGCATTCATTTATGCCATTAAGATAATTCCGGTTGACCCAAATCTGTCAAAAATGTTTCCATGTTCAAGCAATCTGTTAAGTGCATAAAACCCCTATAAACTGGAATTCTAGTAGAGAAGAATTTCACCCTGCATTAAGCTACCACCTGTCTCCAAGACCGTAGGGACCTCCGTGGCCAAGTAGTTATGGTCGACTGACAATCGCCTAGTCCCTCACCGCTGTGGTTCGAATCCCAGTCTGGGCATTTGTATTTTCATGTGACAAAGCCTTCCAGCTGGCTTGCGATAAGTCGGTAGGTCGGTGGTTCTACCCAGATGTTCTTCTGTACACGAAACAATGCAATTTTTTCCGTGCACAGAACAACCTCTGGGGTCTTACACCACCTGTAATTATCTGGACGTCATGATATATCGTAAAAGAGGGGGTTTACTGTATACAATATTATTCCATGGCTGCGCACTTCCACAAAGAGTTATTCATAGACATATTGCCTTTAAGCTGATTTTAATGTCCGGTTTAGAGATGTTTTACTGTATTTATCATTAATTTAAATGATATCAACAATACGTACTACACATAGAGAATAATTAATTTCATTTGCTTGATATTAGAATTATCTCAAACTGTTGGATTGTTATCCGATTAAAATCTAGTTCGACGAAGTTTAATATAACCAATAGACGTTGATTATTCTGTTTATTATGTATATCAAAAAACGAATTTTAAATGAGACAAACAGACAGAATCAAAGAGATATAGCGATATATGCGAACTATATTTAACTTACAACTCTCAAGTACGTTATATATTCTAAGTAGCGTACTATTTACCTCATAGATATTAACGTGAGAAGTAACAACATGACTATTTATGTTGGCAAATGAACACAGAAACGTTTGGCCGACTGCCTTGGCAGATACTGTAGAATTATAGAAATATAACACCTCATAAACAAACAGAACGGATCCTGATCAGACGGGGTTTTACAGAACCATTTGATTTGGGACTACTACAAAGGCGCGAAAACGGTTGTTTCTATCAGGGTTACAATCGTAAATTTCTATTACATACACAAACATTCGGGAGACACTACCACGGAACTTTAGAAATATCCTATGGACTGCTACCCAATATGTGGGTTACTCTACTCAGGGAGTTTCCTACAGGCAGTATTATTAAAGTATTTCATCTGTCGGCTAATGGAGTCCATATTTAACCAAGGCAGTGTATGTTTTATTGTACATAGACTCTTACGTGATCAGTAACCACAAATCTTGATTTTCGACGGAGGGTTTTTTGGTTAGTCCACATCAAAACGTATTTTCCTAATATTACTAGCCAGATAAACGTCTTGGAATCTGTTTGGTCGACTACGAGGGCCGCATCGTCGACGAGGGATAGTACGGGATCAGATTGAATCACGTGATTCATCGAGGTTGTTGGTATGTGGATTCGAAACATCAAACTATCTTAATCAATGCTATTATTAACACATTCGTATAAAATAATCGTCAGCATTCGCGGGAAAACAGTACTCCATTTTAATGTGACACGTTTTGTTTGTGTTGTTCAAAACAAGTTTATCTCAGTGTCCAGGCGTTATTAACCCATTTGCTCCCAGTGGATTCTTCCATGTTTATATATTGGATTAGTCCATATTTTATATAAGGGGCGCCTGGCCTAAATTTCCAATTTCGTTTTGTTCTATATTGAAATTTCTATCAGCAAACGCATTATGTGGCGTCTGATCAGAGTCTACACTGTTTGCCTACGTCCCATGTATGGGATCGTGGGAGCAAATGGGTTAAATGACCTATATGTCAATCATGACATTTGGCGTCATATCGGTTAAATGAAAAGTAGATAGGTAGACTTATGTGAGCGTAGAGAGGAAAAACAATCGTTAAACTGACCTTTATTTGAGTGTATGAGATGGTATGACCGGCGTAGATGTCTCAATGCCTTCGGCTTACACCGCAGGAAATTCGGTGTCTAAACTTGTCATACTTCCCTACAAATGGTATGTTTAACTAATAAAGGATTTCAAACCCAAGGGCACAGAGGTAAATACGTTGGATGCGAGTTGTATGTCATTATAGTTCAATCAAACGTTTTTGCAAAGATTATCATAAATTCACAAATAGCATGCTAAATGTTTATGCTTCACATAAAGCGCAGGTTTGAGAAGTCGTGAGATAACGTTTCAGCGCATATGGAGCAAACATTTCGACATCCGATATTAACGTACATTTATAGCCAAACGAAGAGCTGCACATTGAGAATTGAACCTAATTATTTTTTAAATATGCCAGGTACTTGGTGTATAACACTTGTCTAACATTGAACAACAAATGTCTGCTCAATTAGGACCTGCTGCAATTTTGACTATTTTCGATCATATCAAATTTGGACCTGACGCTACGCCGAGTTACCCGGCGTCTTATCTGAAACCAAACATTTTGCATTATACAGTAAAACCTTTCAATAACGGCCACTAAATTTACATCAAGTAGATTCTGTTAAAAATAGGTGGCTGCTAAACGCAAGGTGAAAGTAATACAAACGGTCCTATAGGAGCGTTCTGTTTTACTTTCACCTTGCTTTAAGCAGCTGCCTGCCCTAAATACCAACCAATTAACACAATTCAGTGACCGTCATAGAGAGAGAGGTTTTAATGTATATCACAAATTCGTCAGTAGAGCCCGATGCGTTAAGAATATATTCAAATATGTTGCCTCCAACATAGTGCCTGTAAACACTGCAGCGACGTGTCAAAACATGTTTATTTAACTGGAATAAGTGTGAGGTTGTGCGCCCATAAACCGGTTTAACCCCCCCCCAGTGACTTTGTCACTGACTGTTCAAGGGCGGTACTTCCATCTTCCCCCTATTGTATGTTTGTTTGTCTTTGTGCGTCTCTTGATGTTTTTATAGTTATGTACATTTGCTGTTTCCTTGTGTTGCTGTTCGGGCGGCTGTTTGTTCTGTATGTGGTGTTTCCTGTATGACTCCATTTTGTACTTTTATGATATTGACCTTACCTTCCTGGACACCATTGAGGTCTCATTTCAGTTTGTTTAAATAATTATCACTATTTGTTATATGTTAAGATGGTAAATAAATCCTCTGACGACCCATTACTTTATTAATCCATTTACGCTATGCCATCAATTTCGGTAACCTGTAAGGTGTACTCCGTTTGTTGTTTATATGGTATAGATCTGATTTGTAGTGTTTTTGCTACTGACCGTGCGAAGGCGGTACTCTTTTTGTCGTCCTTCGTTTTGTTTGCCATAAGTCATTGTGCTTGTGATTTTGTTCATGTGTGGAGTGTTTGTCTCTAGTTCTTGTGTGTTTGTTGGTGTTTTATGTGTTAACCTCGTGTGTGAGTGTGTATTTGGGTGCATATTTCCACCAGGAAAGATACTAAGATTAGATTACGACATTTCATGTATTTAGACTAATGACATTTCAGATTTGCAGTACATTTACCCATCTAGCCAAGATAATTACATTCATTTGAATACTTTTGTACATTTCATAGGTACGCACTTAATTGTGCAAGTGTTTATTGAATATTCATAGGCGCGTTGTTTTGTTTATTGTAGGATTGTTGACAAGACTATTAACTATGTCCTGATTGCAACATCAGACAGCTGGTAAATTGACCCATGCCTTTATCTAGCTTTTCTGTTAGTATTCAGAAAAAGGTATAGTTTAATAAATATGTTCGACGAATAAGAATACATTCAAACAATCCATATTATAATAGGGACTAAATTTGCGCCTCTGTGTGGTCTAAATGTTTTGCAGTCTCCACTGTCTTATCTTTATTATCCAAGATTCCGCTTTTTTGCTTCGCAAAACGACTCTTGAACATTAAATGGTATATTACACTTTAACAATTCGAAATGCTAAAGTCCTAAATATGTAACCCAAATCTGAATTAGTGAACATACATAAATTATTTAACGCACAATTACATCACATTTCCATCCTGCCCTTATATATCATATATTGTAATACATTGAACTAGTGATGAAATATACAAATGTAATGTTATACAGAACTGCTAGTAAGTACAATCCAGCTAATGCGAACACATATTCATAAAACTACCAGCTGCTTTACGAATCTAGAATTATACTTATTTCATGTGGTCATAATATCGTGAATTTACTGTAGGGTAATGCTTGCATGGACATAATGCAGAATAACATGCTTGTTTTAAATTCTGAAGGGAGGTGATCCCCCGAAAGCAACACAAAAAGAGAAAATTGCAGACTCGGTTTATTGAGTCTGTTCATGGGCAGTAATTAAAAGTGCAACACTGCTCACGCCCCCTAGCACCGGCTTAAGCGGTATTCAATTTTCAGAACACGAAGAACTACTGAAATTCAGGATCTCGCAGGAACAGAAGGTTTAACAACACTGAGAATAAAGTACGGGGCGACGTTTTACGACCGCCACACAAGCACTTAACACCTGCTGTTGTGAAGATTATAAATTCTAAAGGGAGGTGATCCCCCGAAAGCAAACATTGCAACACAAAAAGAGAAAATTGCAGACTCAGTTTTATTGAGTCTGTTCATGAGGAGGAATTGCAAGTGCAACACTGCTCACGCCCCTAGCACCGGCTTAAGCGGTATTCAATTTTCAGAACAAGAAGTACTGAAATTCATGATCTCGCAGAATCAGGAGGTATAACCTTTATTTAACATTCCATTTTCACATAAACTGTTTCAACATTCAAACAAGGCAATCTTTCGGTGAAACCTCAGGGAAATACCCGACAGAAAGTGCAGAGTGCAGGCCCTGGATAACAGATGAACATATGATTCTATTGAAGTATGGCACTGGCCATTGGTGTAAACAAACTTAGCTGTGACATATCTATGTCTGGTAATATCCCAGATCAAAACAATTCAACAGGAAATGTGACTTTCATGCTACATTAAGCAGCCACCTACCTAAGAACTCTCCCATTACTTTACTGGAATTGTGGATTAGTGGAGCTGTCCTTTCACTTTCAAACCAAGAAGAAAAGCGTGTATTGCGACCAGTCCAAGGTCGTCTGTAATAGAAGATCAGGTAGCTTCATCATGACACACACGGTGTATTGGCAATTTGTTATGCATCACGTGGTGTCTGTGTGAATAAGTTCGGCCATATGACAATAAAATTATATAACAGTGATTGAATGTGTATCCTACGTTGTCACGTCGATCATATGATTTGAATAAAACTCGACTAGACTGGAGAATTATCGGTATTGCACCAACGTCGTGGATCAGACGGTTATTTAGGAAATCTAATGAAACTATTTGTTATATATGTTCGGTCAATTATGCTGCCATTTACTAGAATTGCCTATTGCTTATTCTAATGAGTGGCATCACGATAGGGGAGAGGTGCGAACTAAGATTTGATAATTCAGTGCGCATCTCACCTACAACAGTGTTGCAAAATGGGGCGAGTGTCAAACCAAGGTGAACCTGTGTCCATGCTTATAAAGCTTTTTAGTTGAGTCTGAGTTCGTTCTCAAGCTTTTGATTGGTCAGATTTGAGTTCTCAAGCTTTTGATTGGTCAGATTTGAGCCAAAGGCTCAAATCCGATCAATCAAAATCTTGAGAACGAACCCCAGACTCAACTAAAAGTTTTATAAGCATGGACCCAGGTCATTCATAACAGGACACGGATTGTGGAATAATTATTGTTGAAATATCATCCTGATATCGTTCTGCTGCATAGTCTGTTATGGTGTTAACTGTTATATTCATACTTTTGCTAATATACTGCATACATGCATATAATTGTTCGTAAGGCAGCACTTAGCCAAATATCAGTCAGTTCCAAATTAACACAACGTATCCGGCATTCATTAACTTAATTAGAAAACCCTTTACTCCATATTTACGCTTGATAACTACTGCCTTTATATTATTATAAATAGTTTCACACGTTTCTGCCTGGGTCTAAATATCCTTTGCTGATTATCTTATTATTAATGATGTTCTTAAAGGAATTGTATAAACAGGTAAAGAGTTAACGTATTTGCAACATTGTACATCTAGACCAGATGATCCCAATAGATAGGAGTGCTTTAATTCCCTATGAAAAAAGAAAATAGATATGATTGTACAGATTCTACCATGGTCAGATATTCACGTGACTTTCTCAGAGTTGTTATATTTTCTGATCCTTCGGGTTCATTAGTTTTGATGTCATTAGTTTTGAAAATTGAATACTGCTTAAGCCGGTGCTAGGGGCGTGAGTAGTGTTGCACTTTTAATTACTACTCACGGACATACTAAATAAATGAAAAAGTAGTAAAGTCAAGCAGGAAAAGCCACACACAAAACGCCACCATCGCCAAAACACCTACAGAAAGCATAGCAATTTATACTCATACACTCACATACAGTAGAAAGTCACATACAAGACGCAATCACCACCAACACATCAATAGACAGCATGTCACACACAAACACAACCACACACACGCAAACACACAAGAAGAACACAGAAAACACCAACAAATACACAGCACCAGAGACAAACATGAACAAAACACAAGCACAAAGACACAAGACAAACAAAAGTAAGGGTGACAAAGAGAGAATCGCCTTTGCATGGTCAGTAGCAAAATCACCACTGGGGGTTTAAACCGGTTTACGGACGTCCTAATATCACACTTGTCTCAAAGTCATCCTAGCTAAACAAACATTGTAAATAAAGATATCCCCGCCGGACGTCCCCACAACATAGAAGAGAGCAATCACAGTACAAAATATAAAACATAGCATAACAACTGTGAAAATCCGTCAAATATGTACTCAATGACTTTGCTGAAGACAGAGCAACTGCTGGGAAGCCGTTAAGGGCACGACAGAGAAAAGGTAATACATGAGTCTAGTAAGCTCATCCCATTTCTGGGTTTAAGAATATACCATCATAGAGTACTACCCTCGGCCTGCCATCGTGCAAGCAAAGAGGAAAGCGTAGCGACCGACTGTAAAGGGGTCGATAACCAAACATGCAGTGTGTTGCAATATAATGGGGTCATAACCTTTCTTCCTAAAAGTTTTCATGCGTTTAATAAACAAATCGTGAAAATGGATATGACCATGAATTGTCCTAAGTTTATAGATAACATCACCATAGAAATCTGGATGAGAAATACCTTGTTGCAGTAACGTCCGTAAATTGTAGTTATATTTACTAATGAAGGATAAATTTCGATAATAGAATTTCGAAAAAGCTTTCCGAATTTTATGATATCTGTAGCCTTGCTTAAGAAGTTTATGAGGTATAATTTGAAATCTTCCCTTTTATCGTATATTTTAGACGAAACTTCACCTCCCTTCAGAATGTTGTATCATTAGTGATGGAAAGATTCAAGTCTAAAAAGGAAGCCTGAATGTCAGATGGGTTCGCTTTGTTTAAAGTAAGTTCCTTTGGGTAAATAGAAGAAACCATATTTTCAAAATAAGGATTATCCAAATTCAAAATATAGACGTTTTATTAAAAGCGCTAACAATGTCAGATTGTGTATCAGGTTTTAAACTAAGTATGAACTCCTTCTCATATTAATAGCAATATTAAAACAAATCTGCAACAAGAGGGGCACAATTTGTTCCCATAGGTATACCAACAACTTGACGATATATGGTATCCACATAGCGCACAAATATGTTATCTAAAAGAAATGTTAAAGACATCAAGGCAAGTCCACATTGTGTAATTTTCAACTACAGAATTCGAAAAGAATGAACGTTGAACATTAAAAGCAAGGAACGTTTTATTTTCTCTGGCAAAGGTTTTTTCTATCAATTTAATCAGTTTATCCTTTATAAGATAGTGAGGTAGAGTAGTATAGAGTGTAGAGAAATCGTAAGAGCTCAATCAAGAAATGTTATACTGTTCATTTTCAATTTAACTGAAAAACTGCTTAAGCAAGGATATAGATACAATAAACTAAGATAAACTTTCTCTAAATTTTACTATCGAAATCTCCATCTTATTGGCAAGTACCAATGTAATCTCAAGGCGCTTCTGCGACACGGCATTTCACATCCTGAATTTTATGGTGATGTGATTTACAAACTTCGTAAAATTATTGGACATACCCATTTTCTCACTTTGTTCATCAAATATGTTAAAAACAATCATTAAAAAGGGATATGATCCTGTAGTACTGCAATATACTGCATGTTTGGCTGTCAACCCTTTTACAGATGGCAATCACGCTGGCCTCTTTGCATGTACGCCGACAAGAAATATTTAGTACTCTATGAAGGCGACCTCTTAAATCCAGAAACGGAAGGAGAACGTCAGATATATCAGGCCGGGTCCTAGTAGTGGTTACCGTAGCACCCCCCCTAGACTTTTTT
The DNA here is from genome assembly GCA_963576725.1 of Azorinus chamasolen. NCBI lineage: Eukaryota > Metazoa > Mollusca > Bivalvia > Cardiida > Solecurtidae > Azorinus > Azorinus chamasolen. The sequence continues at coordinate 85,694,204 of OY755243.1, read as the reverse complement.
TCATGGGTACCAAATTGTTCGTTGGGGTCCTCAGAACACATTTTTAACATGCCCCCCCCAAAAAAAAGTTTGTCCCAGCTATGTTTTATTTAACGGTTTCCATGGTAACCCGAGGTAATTTTCGAAACTACCTTGGTTCAGAAAAAGCGCCATAACTTTGTTTTTAGAAGCAATAGAAGGACAAAACAAAAAACAAAGTAAAGCAGAGACATATAGCTTCAATATGATATATGATTTTATTAATATTCATAATGCATTCTTATGAATATTAATGAGGAAGTAAAAAATGTGATTTTTTTAGAAAACAGGAGTTTGTTGTTTAGTCTGAGAGGCTTATTAATGCACAGAAATTATTGAATTTAGGTTTAAGTTGTTCGTTGGAGTCCTCAGAACACATTTTGAGTATTCCCCCAAATCATTTTGTCCCATCTATGTTTTATTAAACAGTTTCCATGGTAACCCGAGGTAAATTTCAAAACATCATTGGTTCAGAAAATGCGTCATAACTTTGCTTTTAGAGGCAATAGAAGGACAAAACAAGTACCAAAGTAAAGCAGAAACACGTAGCTTGATTATGATATATAATTTTGATAATATTAATAAATTATTACTTATGAATATTAATGAGGAAGTAAACAATTCCGCTTTTTTAGAAAAATGAGTTTTTTGTTTAGTCTTAGAGGCCTATTAATGCACAAAAAATATTGAATTCAGGTTTAAATTGTTCGTTGGGGTCCTCAGAACACTTTTTGAGCATTCCCCCAAAATAATCGTGTCCCAGCTATGTTTAATTAAACGGTTTCCATGGTAACACGAGGTAAATTTCTTGAACTATCTTGATTAAGAAAATGCTTCATAACTTTGCTTTTAGAGCCAATAGAAGGACAAAACAAAAACCAACGAAAGCAGAGACATATAGCTTGAATACGATATGTAATTATATTAATACTCAGAATGCATTCTTATAATGCATTCTTATGAATATTAATGGGGAAGTAAAAAATGCGTTTTTAGTTTGACGAGTTTGTTTTTAGTCTGAGAGGCCTAATAATATACAAATAGTTATTGAATTCAGATTTAAATGTTTGAATATCAACATACAAATGAAGTAAAATATCTTTGGTTCATGTAATATTTCTAAAAACATGTATATTTAAGCTAATTTGCATATAACGTGCGTAAATAAATAAGCAATTTAACATAAGCCCTATATTTAGCATTGTTTCGAGTGTACTATCTTTTCTAGTATTTATTTTACGTAAAATACCAGATGTTGAACAAAAATTGACAAGAGCAGAGGGTCATTACTTTGGGTTCTTGAATATTAATGCATAATTATGAATATTAATGAGATGTAAAATAAACACACTTGAATGAGCTGTTCTTTTTATCTGAGATTATTTTAGTTAACCAGTATAGAGCTTGAAACAGCGATATTGATATTCATATATATAAATATGTAGATAATGAATATTATTTTCAAAATCATGAATATGAATGAGAATATAAACTGTTGTAGAAAAGTAAGTTTTTCTATTATATTGCAATATACATGTATGTGAACAACACATTTCTTGTAAGAAAATACAGCAGAGGAATTGAGCCTCATGCATGTTTTATGAAGAATATTACTGTTATGGGTGTTTTGCAATGCAATAGAAAATATATAGCATCTCGACTGTAATCATCAGCTTATGTTTACCCATATTAGCCTTGCGTGACTTCTAACTTACTCGCAATGTCTTATGCATTTACTTGATTATTTACCACAGCATGCCAGAGCAACGCAAGGCTTCTTGCGAGCTTTTCGCGACAGGCTGGCCAACTCATTAAGTGTGTCTGGCCTGCTGCGGATGCTCCGCGTCAGCTCCCTGTCCAGTTTCATCCCTCTGGACAGGGGAGACGCGGGAGCTTGGTGTCCGACGGAAGAAGTATTCTTCTCTTTGGTCAGCGACTCCCTCGCAACAGACAAATCACTGCCCTCTAAAGCTCAGAAGAAGTCTGCTTCTTCTTTAAAATCTCTTTCGTCAACAGCCCATGTGGCGCAGTCGATTCCCCAGTTGTTAGTTGCAGATCGGCACCCAACTGCTGGCCCGGGCGCGGGTTCCCCGTTTACCACTTGAATGGTGCCCTTTGTTCTGGTCCCAGGTACTAGTGTTGCCAGGTCTCCCGGTCCGCTTGTTGTGTGGAGAGTTTCGCCTGGTCCCGCTGAATCTAGGCCCAGTTATCCGTCAACGGTCCCCGGTGTCCTGGCGTTAGTGCTACCGTTTCATGACGTCACCAGCAGACTGGTCTACCGATCCCCGGCCCAAAGATGTCACTGTTTATTCTTTGGCCCGGTGTCCTAAGTTTGCCCTCCAACGGTCCTCCGGTAGCCCGGTCTGGTCCTTTGGACTGGGGTACCGAAGTGGAACAATCTTTTCTACAGGGCATTCTGTCTCTACACCGCATTACAGTGGTGAAAGTCAACAGGAAGCTGCTCTGGCTAAGTCTAGACGTTCTTGGTCGTCTAGACCCTGCAGTTACTCTTCATCTTCTGAGCACACTTCGGACTCCCCAGCCCCTATCCCACCCACCCCGTAAGAGGCGTAAAAACCTTCTTATTCTTCTAATGGGAACCGGCACTCGCACCGCTCTCATCACTGATCGAGGTCTTACCATTACATCGCTCTGCCTCCTCAGATTCGCCGGCTGGTCGCTCTCGCTAGCCGACACTCATTCTGGGAACCAGCAAGCTTCACCTAGAGGGAGAATAGCTCTCACGTGAACCCACAGTCCACACTTCTATGCATGTGGCGGGTTCCACTCTTCCCGGGTGCTGCCATCCATGGCGTTCACCAGGGCGGATTCTGAGGGAGAGCAGGAAGACACTTTGTCCATTATGGCTCCTAGGGTTGGTCCTATTTTTTTAAGGGAATCGGACTTTGTGGATGCCTCTCACTCAGATTTAGACGGGACTTAGTCCTCTTTTTCTTAAGATGATTCTGAACATCAGTATTTTCTATTGAGAATGCGTGTGAAGATTGTTTTAGAATCCTCCCCCCCCCCCCTCTGTCTGCCCTAGACCCCCGAATCCTATTCACAGGGGTCCTCTATCCTCTTCCGTGCTAGTGTCAGTCGAAAAAGTGGACCTCCCTAACCTAATTAAGTCTAGGGAGTCTCTTTCTCCTTCAACGGGACTTCTTTCCCGTTTGCCAGACCTGGACGAAGATTTGTGTGCCAGCCCGGCAACTGGGTGGATCATGTCCGCTAAGCTCTTACGGACAAGGGTTCCCTGGGTATCTCTTAGGCCTCCGGTTTCAAATGAAAATCGACCTGGGATGTTTTATCAGATCCCCTCACTTGATTCCGACAGCACCAGGGCGGGCATTAGGCCTTCTCTCTCTCTCTCTCTCTCTCTCTCTCTCTCTCTCTCACTCACTCACTCACTGACTCACTGACTCACTCACTCACTCACTTCTTTAGCACCGGGAGTTGCATCCAACAGATGGGGTTCGCTTCAAACATTGACGTATTATCATTGACGTACGTATTATTATCGATATTTAAGACAGGTGACAGCTTAATGCATGGTGAAAGTCATGCAGTGGAGCTTTCTGTATGACTTTCACCATGCATTAAGAAGTCACCTGCCTAAAAGGGTCTAAATGCTTCTATAAAGAAAATTCGAATAATCGAGATTTTACCGTATACTCAAAATAATACTAAATACAATGCTCATAGAAAATTGCTTATTCATATACGCACATTATATGCAAATTAGCTAAAATACGCATGCTTTATAGAAATATTACCTGAAACAAAGATGGTTTATTTTCCTTGTATGATCACATGAAAACATTCAAACATGAATTCAATAACCCTTGTTTATTAATAGGCATCTCAGACTAAACAATAAACTCCTTTTTTCCAAACCAAAAATCGGATTGTTTTACTTCCTCATTCATAAGAATACATTTATGAAAATTAGTTAAATTACATATCATATTCAAGTTATATGTCTTTGCTTCATTCAGGTTCTTGTTTTGTCCTTCTTTTGCCTCTAAAAGCAAAGTTATGACGCATTTGTTTAACCATGGATGTTTCGAAATTTACCTCGGGTTACCATGGAAACCGTTAAAAACATAGCTTGGACATACTTATTTTGGGGAATGCTCAAGTGGTGTTCTGCGGACCCCAACGAACAATTTAAACCTGAATTCAGTACTTTTTGTGCATTAATAGGCCTCTAAGACTAAACAAAAAACTCATTTTTCTAAAAACGCGGATTTTTATACTTCCTCATTAATATTCATAAGCAATCATATATGAATATTATTAAAATTATATATCATAAACTTCAAGGTATTTAGACGATATTTTGAATTTAGATAATCCTTATTTTAATACTATGGTTTCTTCAATTTACCCAAAAGAACTGTCTTTAAACAAAGCTAATCAATCTGACATTAATGCTTCATTTTTAGATTTGAATCTTTCAATTACAAATGATAAAGTTTCGTCCAAAGTATACGATAAAAGAGAAGATTTTAATTTTAAAATTGTTAATTATCCTTTTCTAGATGGGATGTGCCACGTTCTACATCTTATGGGGTTTATATTTCTCAACTTATTAGGTTTGCCCGAGCCTGTTCTTTGCTTGAAGATTTTAACAGACGTAATTTAGTTATAACTGATAAACTTCTTAAGCAAGGTTACAGATATCACAAACTTCGGAAAACTTTTTCTAAATTTTATTATCGAAATTTACCTCTCATTAGTAAATATAATTGCAATCTACGGACGTTACTGCGACAAGGCATTTCTCAACCAGAATTTTATGGGGATGTTATCTACAAACTTAGGAAAATTCGGGGTCATATCCATTTTCATGATTTGTTTATAAAACGCATTAAAACATTTAAAAAGAAAGGTTATGATCCTATTATATTGCAACGCACTGTATGTTTGGTTATCGACCCTTTTACAGTCGGTAGCTACGCTTCCCTCTTTGCTTGCGCGATGACAGGCCGAGGGTAGTACTCTATGATGGTATACTCTTAAACTTGGATACAGGATGAGCTTACCAGACTCATGTATTACTTTGTCCCTGTCGTGCCCTTAACGGCTTACCTGCAGGTGCTCTGACTTCAGAAAAGTCATTGAGTACATATTTGACGGATTGTCACAGTTATTATTCTATGTTGTACATGTTGTCCTGTGTTCACCGTCGTCTATGTTGTGGGTAAGTCCAGCGGGGATACCTTTATTTACAATATGTGTAAAGCTAGGGTGACTTTGAGAGAAGTGTGAGGTTAGGACGTCCGTAAACCTGTTTAACCCCCCAGTGGTGTTTTTGCTACTGACCGTGCCAAGGCGGTACTCTGTTTGTCACCCTTCCTTTTGTTTGCCTTGCGTCTTTGTGCTTGTGATTTGTTCATGTGTGGAACGATTGTCCCTGGGTCTTGTGTGTCTTTTGGTGTTTTCTGTGTTCATTTCGTGTGTGTGTGTGTGTGTGTGTGTGTGTGTGTGTGCGTTTGGGTGTGTGGTTGTGTGTGAGTGTGTGTCATGCTGTCTATCGGTGTTTTGGTGGTGGTTGCGTATTGCATGTGGCTTTGCCTGCTTGACTTTACTACTTTTTCATTTATATGCCTCTGTTTTACTTTGGTTTATGTTTTGTCCTTATATTGCCTCTAAAAGCAAAGTTATTATGCATTTTCTGAACCAATGATGTTTCGAAATTTACCTCCTCGGGTTACCATGGAAACCGTTCAATAAAACGTAGATGGGACAAAATTACTTTGGGGGAATGCTCAAAATGTGTTTTGATGACCCCAACAAACAATTTAAACCTGAATTCAATAATTTGTGTGCATTAATAAGCCTATCAGACTAAACAACAAGCTCCTTTTTCTAAAAAACGCATTTTTTTACATTCTCATGAATATTCATAAGAATGCATTTATGAATATTAATTAAATCACAAATCATATTCAAGCTATATGTTTCTGCTTTACTTTGGTACTTGTTTTGTCCTTCTATTACCTCCAAAAGCAAAGTTATTACGCATTTTCTGAACCAATGATGTTTCGGAATTTACCTCGGGTTACCATGGAAACCGTTTAATAAAACATAGATGGGACAAAATTATTTAGGGAAATACTCAAAATGTGTTCTGAGGACTCCAAAGAACAGCTTAAACTTAAATTCAATAATTTCTGTGCCTTAATAAGCCTCTCAGACTAAACAACAAACTCCTTTTTTCTAAAATAATCACAGTTTTTACTTCCTCATTAATATTCATAAGAATGCATTTATGAATATTAATAAAATCATATATCATATTGAAGCTATATGTCTCTGCTTTACTTTTTATTTTGTTTTGTCCTTCTATTGCTTCTAAAAACAAAGTTATGGCGCATTTTCTGAACCAAGGTAGTTTCGAAAATTACCTCGGATTACCATGGAAACCGTTAAATAAAACATAGCTGGGATAAACTTATTTTTGGGGGCATGCTCAAAATGTGTTCTGAGGACCCCAACGAACAATTTGGTACCCATGAAAAAAAGTCTAGGGGGGGGGGGGGGATGCTACGGTAACCACTACTAGGACCCAGCCTATATGTAATATTTCGTTTTTGTCGTACCCTTTATTACTATTCTACAGTTACTCTGTTTGCAGCACAATCATTGAGTACACTAGCGATAGGTGGATACAGTTTGTTCACTTTAATGTTCTCGTTATACATGCATTTTACCACTGTATTTGCCATCGCGGTTGTTGTAGTTTGTCGGAGAGGGGATACGTGTATTTACACTGTCTTTTAGGGTGGGGATGGAATAAGTGTGAGGTTGGGCGCCCATAAACCGGTTTAACCCCCAGTGACTTTTGTCACTGATCGTTCCAAGGCGGTACTTCCATCTTCCCCCTATTGTATGTTTGTTTTGTCTTTGTGCGTCTCTTGATGTTTTTATAGTTATGTACATTTGCTGTTTCCTTGTGTTGCTGTTCGGGCGACTGTTTGTTCTGTATGTGGTGTTTCCTGCATGACTCATATTTTTACTTTTAGTTAAAATATCATTTGATTTTTTTATGGACAAAAATACCGAGTCTGCAATCTTCTCTTTTCGCATTGCTACATTTGCTTTCGAAGGATCTCCCACTTACAGGATATATCAATAAATTCATCAAATTAATATTCAGGATGTCATTGTTTCTTGCATGAATATTCCTGGAGTAAAAGGCCAGTGTATCGGCAATGCCATCAGACTATATTATTTACGCAAACGTCTAGACGGTATTTGTCCTGTTTAGAAATTCATGTAAGAGGTTATGACCTTACAGCGACACATAATCTTATTTGCAATGACATTATCTGACGAAACTAACGTCACTTATTATTAAAACTGCAATTAGTGTATGTCTTATTAACTTATTAATATTATAGAATAAACATCTATAAAATCTATACATACGAATACGTGAGTACGTGGGTTGTGCCACCAAATTGAATATGTCATATGGTACCGGTGAAAATGGGAATGGTGCAACTGATTTGTGATTTAACAAAATGTAGTTTCGGTTTATTTCATTCATTAGTTGCGTTTATTTTTCTAGCGGATATTACAGGCGAGGCTGTACGCAAGCGTAACATGGCTGCGTAAATATATTTAAGCAGGGTAAACAGAAAACAACATTATTATTAATAAGTTCTTACGAAAGACGATCAACTCGCTTCTGAAATATAAGCAACTGTTCCTCTAAAAAAGTACGAATTTTATTCCAGCTGGTTTTGCTTTAGGTTTTAGCATTTATAACAACCTTTACAAACAGCCTGAATCCAGATGAGACGCCGTGTAACTTGGCACCTATTGTGGGTACAAACTGTTGTTCACTCTGACATTTATTTTCAATAGATATGGAAGGGAAAATGCAGCAGACGACATATGTGCAGACATTAACCCCTTCAGTGCAATAAAGACGGGTCTGTAACATTATATACAAAACAGTTTGGAGCCAGGTGAGACGCCGAGTAAACTGTTTGACACACTGTTTATCTTTTTAAGAATACATTGAACGAACGTCCATTCTAAAGAAAACTTGAAGCAGACGAAAATATGTCTAGCAGATGACAATTCTGGCACTGAAAAGGTTAGAGTGCAGATGATATTTGGAGTACACAATGCTGGTCAGCAAATGACCTACAAATGACCTGCATACGGTTAACAATACATCAAACATGAAACAGTTCTTGGGCATTATTGAGGCTAAGTGAACACAGTGAAAAATATTACAGCTGCTTTTTTCTGGAGTGTAAATCTGGAGTGTAGTCTTCAGCAAATATTGGTCATTTTGAATTTCCATCATAGATATGTGCGACCGCTGGGGAAAAATATTGCAGTAAATAAATGAAATATAATTAAAGTCTAGTTGGAATTTCTATCACACATTTAAACAAAAACAAATCTCGTAGTAAATCATGGACACTTTCAACTCCCATTAAAGAAAGAATGCGGCTATCGCCGCAGCCAACAATAACTTTGCAAACATAACTCTGCTTGCACATCAATACAATACATATCTAATGCTACATTGTCTGCCGAGGCCAAACATTCCTGTGCTCATAAGTTAGTATCAAAACATAATCTAATTAATATCATGTCATATTTTACATATACATTCATGAGTAAAGGGAAAGTAACAATTTAAGGAGACCTTTTGAAAAATTATGAACTACCTAAATGTTAAAAGTTCACACAATTCATATTGAATGATGTAGAATACACATACACACTTACACATACACACACGCGCGCGCCCACCACCCACCCACACACCCACACACGCACACGCACGTATACACACACACACGTACACACTCACGCGCGCACGCGCGCATGCACGCACACACGTACACACACATTCAAACAAGTACACATACACACACAAAACACACATATATACAATGTACAACACACATCACACGCAACATTTTAACAACCAACCAACTTTGTCAAACTGGCATGTCTCTTTCTTTATCACCGGTATGCGACTGGTTTTATTCATGAATTTATTCGATTGACAGTTCTTACTCGTACATGTACTGATTTTATGTATATATTTAGAATAGGAGTTTTTTCACAGTACCCATGCCATAAATGATTATAAGTGTCATGTAATTTATGATAATAAGTTCAATATACTAAGTTGTATTGTTGGCGAAGTCTGACCAGGGTCTGCTCTATTTGCTTATACACGTATAACAAATTTAACTCTACAGTTTCTACCGATATCAAAACATTCCGTGTACGTATGCCATTAAAACAATTAATCTGATAAATATTCATGAGTTCTTAAATGAATATTCAGCAGGGAATAAGAGTTGCTCATATTTTTATCTTCAAAGCTATTTTGCAAATTTAGCTTTGTATTTCTAGCACAAACTACTAAAAGTAAACGCTATCAAACGTATGCACAATTATTTTTATTGACCCAATAATTGTATTCGTAAATGTGTTCAATGTGTCGAGTCTCAACTATCACTTTATTAAATTCTGTCTACAGTATTGATGAAAGTATCTACACACTTTCTGATGTATTGTTGCTAGTTACATAATACAGTTTGCAAGCCATTAAGTGTCCCCCTAAAATTGTACTTTTATGTCGTCACTCATTAGAGGTACATTTGTATTTTTATTATAACCATTGATATCTTTTATCATGTGATAATGTCAGTTTTCAAAATAAATAATTATATTCATTAAATGTGATTTCTTCTGAACAAGTGTGTTATTTCGTATTCGTTGAAAATAGCTTATTGGTGGGATAAAAACATTGATCAGCAAAACAATATACGAGATCATATTTGAAACGACCGTTAAATACTACCACAGTGGTTCAAAAGGCAAGCATTTACTTAATTCTGAATGAAAACAATGTAGAGGTAGTTTTCATTCATTTGCCATCTCTGTTAAATCACCCCTGTGTTTGTATTAGAAGCCTGTCTTAAAGAGGTCTAACTGCAAATGGTATAGCAAACATAATATTACTGTTTTATGTTTGCACTATACTGTCTAAGTCTTATTCAACACGTCTTAATTGTGAAACGAGAATTTACAGATAATTTAACGCCACAGAAAGAATTGCGATCAAAACGAAATTTTTCTTTTGATGCATTGAATTTGGTCCATTAAGTAGTGGAGTATGTGTTTCTTGCCATATGGTTTTACATCAAACCATGTACATATCATAGAGAAGCGTAAAAGAAATTAGCTTACGATGACAAGTAATGTTTCAACTTATGTCTTAATTCTTTTAGAACCCAGACAAAATAAAATCCAAAGGAAACAAAACTGTCTGAAATAGTGATAAGAATGCTTTGAAAGGCTGAATAATGGGAAAAGCATAATCTATCGTTTGTTGATAGTCAGTCAATTAGATAGCAAACTCAATTCTGAAACACTTCATACAGCTATTTGGCGTATGTGTTATAATTGTCTTTCTCAATTATACTTGCCATGAGAGATTGCCTTTGATAAAGATAGAATTTATTCTAACCAGTGACCGAATGCCAGAAATAAATGATGAAGTGGCTTGTCGAGATGCATAAGACATAGGACCAATTTGTTTTGCGTCATGTGATGTCTGGCAGGGTAATTGCAGTCATGATTTGTGTATCAAATTATACATCAATGACTGAGTGGATGTATGTGTAGGTCTCTTCATTTCTCTACACTTGTATACTTTCAAAAATTTGTTAGGTTTAACCCTTCTCTTGCTGAATTTTAAAACATATTTCACCTTCTTTACCCATGCCCTGTTGTATAATTACATATATCTTCACTGTGTACAAGTATATCGCTGTGTAATCACTGTTGTGGAGTGCACTGGGTGCACAATCAACATGTAAATAGTGCAGACCCTGATGAGACAGCTCCTGCAGGAGCTGTCTCATCTGGGTCTTCACTATTTACAGGTAGGGATATTGACGTGAATAGCAAGCGAAAGGTTAAAATATTTTGATAAAATCATAACATGATGACATTTATTAATATTTTCCTAGTCACATTTTAAAGCTTTATTACGAATACATTACGTAATTTAGTTACTTGGTGATTTAATAAACTCATTTATAAGGTATTTGTATTACAACGCTATATAAACTTATGGAAGTACTGGGGAGAGTAAGAGTGGAGTACAATACTTTCAATTAGAATAAACACAATCCCCATAGAACTAATATGCAGATGCAATATATCACATTTTTACATATTCAAACAGATGAACGAAGTAATGGGCAAACGATAGGAAAACATATACGGAATATACTTTCTAAAATTAGTTACAAGCTTCAGAAAATAAGCCAGCGACAACTGGATAGCTCTAGCATAGAGCTCAATGTTGATATACGTAACGGCCTATCGTTGGCTATTGTCGTTTTCCTTAAAAGTGTGTCAGATTCAAATGAGGTGAAGTTACACAAATAGACGTGTCCTCTTAAGCACAGCGGTTGCGAATAAAGCTTACCAAAAAACGCACATAAAGACTACCCATTGACCAGCTAACATTTTACAGATGACAAGATAAAAGTGCGTATTTATAAAACCAAAACGCCCTTTCCCCCAACAAACCATATACTATGACCATTCATCTAAAAGTTCTCCTGAACTACCCGACCATTTAAAACCAAACTTCACTTGAATGATCTTGGAGTAGTCTAGTAGTCCCCTATCAGAACTTTTCCATTTTGATTTCTGGCTCAAATGTTAACGAGGTAAAATACCTTCTAAACAACTATTGATTCAACTTCAAAAAGTTCATTTGCTAATTATCTACTCCAATATAAGATTCGCAAAACACATTGCCGTTGTGGTCCGTATGGCTGTCGATAACTTTTAAAAGCTCCTCAGAACGTATTTATCCGGTTTCAAATTATTTTTACAGACATGAGCTTTCAGCATTACCTTAGACCTGTATAAAGCGATGAACTTGAGAAATTGTCAATATTAGAAATCGGATAAACCTGTTGTTATCTAGGTCCACGAAGTTCCGAGATATCGAAGTTCAGCTGTATGGGTAATATAGTGAAAGGCTTTTTCCAATTATCTCTTCTAATCTATATAATTTACAGAAATATCCCTTGGTTGATCCAGTATAATATGTTTTAAGTCTTATCCCACTTAACGCGACTTAAATCACATTTACAAACATATTGGATCCGGTCTAGATACCAAGTACCCCGGTGTCTCATCAGGATCCAGTCTTGCTGCTTGACACTCAATCAATTGTTTCTTAAATACTTAAACAATACGGTAGAAGAAATACGAGGTGTCTCCGAAAATGTCGTAGACAATCGTCCTTTCTCTATATCTTGACGTCAGTTTTCACTGAAATGGCCATGTCCATTGGTCATTTATGCATTTACCTGCACAGAATAAAAGACTAAAATTGAAAAAGGCACCTTTAATGACGTTTTTAATTTAACGAGGTAACTAACTCGGTGCATGGATGCCCTTCGCATGCTATGTCTGAACAACAACTCTATCACAAATACATTATGTTTTTAATCACATATCATAAGTGTGTAAAGTCTAAAACATACCAAAATATAGTTTTTCTGACCCCCCTCCCCCAAAAATAAATATAAAAATATATAGAGCAAGGGTGTTCGCGAGAAAAAAAAGTGTGTTTTTTTTCAAATGTTTTTGGTTGGGTCAGAAAATATTTTTTGGTATGTTTTAGATACTTATGACATGTGATTAAAAATAATGTATTTGTGATGGAGGTGTTGCTGTTGAGTCATAACATGCGAAGGGCACCTGTGACTCGGTGCACATAAAATATGGCATAGGGTTATGAGTATTTAGATCATTAAATGTCTTTAACTCCAAACATGGCTCTAATTACGCTACGTCATTAATGAGCATTGACGTATTTAAATGTGACATTATTGCACTAAGGGTCGTTTACGTGGTTTTACTTTGAACAACTTGCAGGTGTTTAAATTGCACCAGAGCAATCTAAGAGAAGACAAAACTTTGCAACAGCGGGATAATGCTTGGTATTGACGTTATCAGGTGAAACCAAGACTGCTTTGGATGTAACTTCCTATATGACTTTAGTGAACCATGTACAAACAAACCTCTTTATTTGTCAGCATTTTGCAAAGCATAATGATTACATGCTACCATAAAACTACAGAAAAGAGACAACAACAGAACATGGCTATATAATAATTACATGTTACTATAGTACTACAAAACAGATATGAAAACAACACTTGGCTATATAATGAATGCATGCTATAATACTACTACAGAATAGCAACAGAAACAACACTTGGCAATATAATTATTACATGTTTCTATATTACTACAGACTAGAGACGACAACACCACTTGGCTATATAATGATTGCATCTTACCATAATACTACAGAGTAGAGGCAACACCAGCATTTGGCTATATAATGATTGCATTTTACCAAGCGACTACAGATTAGAGGCGACAACAAAACCTGGCTATATAATGAAATCTTACCATAATACTACAAACTAAAGGCGACATCATCACTTGGCTATATAATGATTACATGTTACCATAATACTACAGACTAGATGCGGCAGCAGCACGTGGCTATACAATGATAGCATGTTACCATTATCTTACAGACTGGAGGCGACAACAGCACTTGGCTATACAATGATTGCATGTTAACATAATACTACAGACTAGAGGCGACAACAACACTTGGCTATAAAACAATTGCATGTTACCATAAGACCATAGATGTAGATAGGATGTATACTTTGTAAACATCCCGATACACATTTCTCCCTCAAAACATCTGTACAAGCTAGGTATTGTAAAACAATAGATTTGACTAGACCTGCGTTTTATAACATCGGGCCAATGGGACTAGGACTGATGTTATCTGTATATCCTTTTTTAAGAAAACTTGATTAAGTATTGCCCGTCTGGGTTTATAGAACATTCAACGGAAGTTTCGTAAATGACCAACCGTTCGGATCTTAACCCTTTCCCTCATATAACTGTGTTTTCACGCATTTGCAAACAGAGTAGACCCAGATCAGACGGCTCCTAGCTTATGGAATTTGATAGACCTGTTTCTTTGCTTTCTAAAATGTCTACAAAGTTCCACCTTCCACATTTCTTTATAACTATTTTGTTAATGAATATTAAGTAGGTATTGAAATTTGGAATAAACACAGAACAGGGAATGGTTAAGGAGGCACATTTGGATAGAAAGTCTTTTCGCAAGTGGTCAAGAAAATACTTATATTATGCTTAAAGAAAACGGTATGGGTGAAAGATGTCCATTTTGAGCAACTATGCAGCGAGTGCCGCTCATGTATATAATTATGCTAAAGATCTGTGTATAACGCTGTATCTGCTAAACGCACTTCATTGTTAATTACATTTTGAACCCAGATTAAACACCGAGTGATTCAGGAATCGATATACAGTAGAACCTAAACAGTAGTCTTAAGCGTCAATTAAAAGACGCCCAAATCTGGATATCTAAATCAGGTAGTAGCTATCTAAATCAGGTAGTAGCTTAATGCAGGACAAACGTGATACAGAAAGTTCCTATAGAAGCTTTCTGTATCACCTTTAACCTGCATTAAGCACCCACCTGCTTTTTAAGACTCGTATGTTTAAGAAATAAATGACAACTTAAGACAGGTTCTACTGAGGTGACAACTATCCTTACATCCTGATTCATGTGCAGGATACAAGTCATTTGCCACGTAAACGATAATTTCAAAATAGGCATGCGAATCAAACACTTTTAAAACACCAAAGGGATTTAGTTAGAATAATTTTCATCAACATAATAATGGTTTGGACTAGTACTAAGTGTTATTGGTTTTCCGTGTCTCGCGTGTGAAATGCAACTTTTTTACAGTTAGTTAACCCGTAAAACATGTATGTGTCCAAATAATTCACGTATCCATTAGCAGAAAAAAGCGTTCCTGGATGAACTGCCATAAACTAGATTTCAGTAGTAGATTTGTGTAGTAAGCAATAGATGACGTTAGCTCAATTAAATATATTGAGGATATGTAGCTTGTACCCCCAAATGACATCAATTTACAAATTTGCTCAAGGCTCATTATCTTAGAGTTATATCAACTGATTATTGTACGAGATGCCTGATAAACAAATCCTTTTCAATTTACAAAATTAATCAGTACATTTTTTATTTGAAATAGTCCATTGATGTTGCATGCATTTCAAACGAGGACATGCTCGGTAAAGAACAAATAAAGATAGAAAAAATACCATCGATATCCCTGGCGTGAAATGATTTGAAAGAAGCACTAACTATTCTAATATCTCCACGTGTCGATGGGCTATTATTTGCGACAGGTCTTTATATGCTAGACAAGTGCCATGTGTTACAATACTCATTGTTACCTTTTCTTATATTTTCCTTTAAACATACATGCAGAATGTCGAACAAATTGGTTTCTGAACAAACCGATAATTGGATTTAAACTATGTACATGGATTGTAGCCTAGTCGAATATGTCTGGAACAGGGGTAATTAGTATGTATGGTACATATGTAAGCGGGACGCTTATTTAATGGCTATGACAGACAATGTAAACTCATATCGATATTATCTCTTAGTGGAGTAGACTCTGATCCGACAGTTCTTACTTGGAATGCCTTTTTTCGAATGCTTTAATAAGCACCTCTATCATGTGAACGGTTAACCAAACTGCGCTGTCGCTTAAAGGATGGAACATTGTATACAGTAACAACCGGAATTCTGGTGGAGAGGAATTCATATGCTTTTAAGCCGGTGTCTGCTTACTGCGGGGTGAAAGTCATACAGAAAGCTTCTAGATGATCAACCTGCCACCTGTCTCCGAGAACGATACTTAATTGAACGTCCGGTTTATAGCGGTTTTACTGTATTTGCAAAAATAGAACATGGTGCCAGTAGAAAAAATGTTTACCTGTTCAATCAGAACATGTATGAAGCAGTAAACCAGGCAACAAACAAACAATGGGTAGCGTATCTTGCAACATAAAACTCAGCCTATAGAAATGCTGCAAACTGTGCAGAAAATGCAGAACTTAATCTGAGTGAACTAGTTAAAAAAACCAATAGTGCGGGGCTTATATTCACCTGTCAAATAATAACCTGATAGTAAACTGCATTTATTGCCTATTTGTTTTGTTTATGCACTTACGCTGAAATAGCCCGTTAATTAGTCTTAATTTAACATTTATAGTGCAATACTCACCCTGTTGCCTAATTTTAACCATCAACCTGTTGAACATTTTCATTTAATAAATCTTAGCTAATATTGTTCTCTAAATACACTCGAACGGTTAACTCATTACAAACACTGCAATCAAAGAATCAGACTGATTCGATTATAATAGAAAGCTTAATTAATCGATGTCTTAAGATTTGAATCTAAACCATTTGTACTGAATTCAGTGAATAACCCATGCCAGTTTAACCAATTCCCTTATAGGCTATTATTAGACCAAACCTCGTTGAATATATCTACTGAAAAGAAGAATTTCCTAGAGAAAAGGAAACATTTAGAATTTAGGAGTTTTGAAATCATGCTCCTATGGAGCAAGTGTTCTATTTGTCACAGTGGTTGCAGAAAGTGACTTTAACAGTGACGTCAAAGGCGTCAGTATGAGGGAATGGGTTAAGGGTCCATTTCTCTATTACCAATTATGAAGCACACCAGTAGATTGCGTCGAATCATATTTTTCGAGTTTGCGCAATTAGTGAGTATAGATAATTAGTGAAATTCATTACCACCGGGTGGGTTCGTTAATTTGTGTAACCGTAGTTGCATTGGATTATGGTAAAACCTAAGACCTAATGATTGCACACAATTAATGACATAGAGGATATTTGTTATTTTCGGTGTAAGGTCGAAATTTATTTCATCTCGTGAACACCAGACAGTAATATTTTCACTGGTGGCGTGTTCACGAGATGAAACAATTTCCGATCTTTCACCGAAAATAACAAATATTCTATTTATTTCTTGCTTTTATTCAACGTTATAATCCTTTTTTCAACGGATTTATGTCTTAACGAAATCGAAAGTACGATTCGCTCCCCGTGGGGAGCCCCAATTTTAGACCGTAGTTCTCATGTTGCTTCACGACAGAAGATATAGTTCTGTATAATCGTCTTAGAAATTGTAAAATGTCCAAGTTCAAAATGATTAACACAGAGGGGTTATATTGTATGACGTCATTTTGTATATCTGATAATAAAACTAAAATAATTGTTGTTGACATTACTGCGCGTCATCTTTACGCCATAAGTCATATAAGCGCGTCATAAGTCAGACGTCCGCCATCTTGTCCAAAACAAACGCGGTGGGAAACAAACAAAGAACGAAACTGAAATGTTATTATAACAGAAAACATGTAGGTTGTGGGCTTTAACTGAGCCAAAATTGTCAGGAAATAAGAATGGATAATGCCACGTGTTGAATATTCACTGTCACTGTCGGAAAACAATGGAATTCATTTGAACAGTGAGTCTGCACACCCGAGAATTTGAGCCTAACTGACAAAGAGGTTACGTTTCTGAAACGGAGTTGATAACTAGCAACTGGTAACATGAACATGGAAATGGCAGCCAGGGAAGACGCTGATTTGAAATTCGCCATTGAATCCAGTAGATAATCACGGTTGGCTTGTTCCGCCTAGTGTCAGTTGATGATGGCATCGAGTAAGCGGCTTGCATTTGCTGTACCTAAAGGCCGGTAGAGTTTATTCGGTACAGGTACTGTACACGTAGACGTTTGGTTTAATTTATAAATCTTAATGTAAAATCGATTAGTGGACAATTGCATCATTTTAAACTAAATTACGAGTCTAAATAGCAGTACATTTCGTCCAAATGGTCTAATGTGAGGACGTATTGTCATTTGTTGGCAGAAGGTCTTGGTTCGAGTCCCAGTTTGGATTTCATTTTGTACTGCTGTTATTTCATTTGTTATCAAATTTATTCCATGTGAATTTTTAAAAAATATATCGAAACATTGCAAAACGACCCCATAAAAGAAGAATGTTATTGGTTTTCTAAATAGCTGACTGCTAAGTGCAACTTAAAATCCCCATGGGGGGAACAAGTAGTCCGGTAACAGTGAAATTATCAAATTGATAATTTCACTGTTCAAAACAGTGAGTTTATCAAGTGATAATCCACTGTTATATCCTAGCAAACCACTGGAAAGCATGACATAATACGAATTAAAGGAACTTGAATTTGTATTAACAGTTGCCTGATGAATATTCACGTAAGACATAAAGACATCATGCATACGAAATTAACTGACCTTCTGATGTTTGAAATGTTAATCTCAATCATGTATATGTGCGTATGAGTGTGTGTTTACGCTTGTCTTGTGTCTTGTCTAGGATATGTGCGCGCGTGTGTGCGTTTGCTTGTGTATGTGTGCACGTGTGTGTGTTTGCTTGTGTGCGTGTGTGTGTGTATGTGTGACATGCTCTCTATCGATGTTAATGTGATGTAATCGGAATGTGACATTTGCACTTTATGACAATATACGTACACGTCTTATTTATTTCACAGCGGCGGAATGTTGAGCTGTGTATTGTATTTTACACGTACAGTCAAATGCATTTTCAAACCTGAGCCATCAGTTGTCTAAGAATAATACTATATTTTGGATTATGCTTCCTTATTCATATCCCCATCATAATTCCGATCATTTGTTAAACGTTGTTGCCGCAAAAGATTTATGTCTACGGTCAATATGGTCTGCATTAAGTTTACGAATGGACTTGAATTTCATCCCTAAACATTGTGTGGTTTGTCCATCAGTTTGGATCATTATGAGACGCCGACTTTCTCGGCGTCTCACTTGGATGGGAACTGTCCATTGTAACCGTGCATTATCCATTGCAGCAAATGCTGGGAGTCCCTGTACGGTTAATCGGCGTTGGAAAGAGTTAAATCAGTATTAAATATTCATTTCATCTAAGCTGGGGTAGTAAAACAAAATTAAAAATGTCCTAATAACACACACCAACTAAATATTTCGCTGCCAAATTGTATCGTATGCGAACTTTTTCGTCTTCTTTTGATGTGTTTGAATTTTCCGTCATCATTGTTTCAAAAACAGTCATGGTAACAAACAGGTTGAGTCCTGATGAGACGTCGAGTTACTCGGCGTCTCATCTGGAGCCAAACTGTTTGCATAGGTCATCATAGATGCGACCTTGGCAGCGATGGCGCTAATGGCTGTGTCAGTAGTAGTAAGGAGAAAATTAGCAATCATGCAATCACCTCTTTATTGTTTCCCAATAATAGAGTCGCAGCAATTAACAAGTTGCAATGTTTACCCCTTTTAATCCTTAAGGTTACAATCTGATATTTCAAATTTCGAACAGGTCAGGCTTGTCACGAGTATTTATGGATGTTTGAATGAAAGTTGTACCATGACAAACAGTGTAGTACCTGATGAAAGGGCTCTTCTATGGACCCTCTAATATGGATCTAAACTGTTTGCAAATGACACCAGTTACTCGTTTCCAGCACTGAAAGAGTTAAAGTGTTTCGCAAACCACATTACGAAATGAATTGCAGTTATTGCCTTGAATGCAAGTATATTAGCAAGATGGATTGATGGGTTGGATGCATGATATAGGTTCTTCAGTACTGCAATACTGTGTATGGAAATACGTTGATAATTATAGAAGAAATGGTATCTGTGATGATGACGGTGATGATAATAGTGATAATGATGATAATGATGCTGATTATGATGCTGCTGATGATGATGGTGACGAAGATTATTTTTAAATGGTAATTGCGCGAATATCATTTCAGCTAATTTCATGTACTGCAAAAAAATCTGACCAACACCTAACTCCCGTCCACTGACACAAGACTAGCTGTAAAAATAACGTTATGTATATACACACATCAGTAAACAGCTAGCATATGGCATTCGTGATACGCAAAGAAATCACATTAGTCGTATAAACGTATTGTTTACAGACTTTGGTCAACTGATTCGCTTGCGTCAGATACAGCTGACTTATCACATATAACATAACTGTTGAACATTTCTGGAAACTACAGTTGACTTTTTCATGCAAGTTCTGCCTTTTCTCAAATTTAACAGACCGAAAGAATATTTGATAACTGACACTCATCTATGTTCCTGTCCAAAACAAGGGACGTCGCAAGAATGCTGGTGGCCGTTGGTATCGACAACAACGTAAGCTATGGAACATAGTCGTAGAACAATACAATTTCAAGTGATATCTATAAGTAACAAAACTTTCCATTATTAGTATCATTATTATTTATATTTAAATAAACACAACTATAGGTACTAATTGATCAAACACAGGTGGTACTTTTCATATTGTTTATAATGCTGTACATAGATAACCCATAATATGTCGATTATCTCATCTTTCCTTATAATATTTGCCAAACATAATATTTATCCAAAAAGGTAACATTACCAAAACAAATAAGCTCCGATATCATTGAAAGATTGGGAGGATTGTGAATGGGCACCGGCAACCTAAACAAATGATTGCAAAAACAAAACCACGCAATCTCTTGATGAGTGAAACGCCGGTCTAAATTTTGTATAATAATTTTAATGTTCTCTGATAAATAGATTATATGCTGTTGAAAATGCTAGATGTATATACATCAAAATATATTCAACAAGAGTGCCAAAATGTCACAAAATACGCCCGTCAAATGTCTTCAGTTGAAAGGTGATTACTCCATATCAGGTGGCAATAGTTCACGGAAATTAATACTTTTTTACGTTTAATCTATATATTTAGTCCTTAAACGAATAAAATGTTACGGGAAAACGATCAATTTAAAGGAAATGTGACCTTTACATAGGTTGGGCAAAACCCATATTCAATAGGGTTCCTGTCCTCGTCGATATCAATGAACATGTAAAGTTTCGTGAAGATTGGATATACAGTACTAAAGTTATCGTCTGGAAACGGAAAAATTCTACAGAAAAAACAATCTATTGTTTGGAAAAGTGAGCTTGACCTTGGTTAGGCAAATACCATATTCAATAGGGCTCCCTTATTGATATCAATGCACATTTGAAGTTTTATGAATATCCAACATACAAAACTTAAGTTATCATCTGGAAATTGGAAAATTCTAAAGAAAAACAATCTGTTTTTAGAAAAAACGGCCTTGACCTTGGTCAAGCAAAGTCCATATTCAATAGGGTTCCTGTCCTTACTGACATCAATGCACATGTGGAGTTTATTGAAGATTGGGCATACAGAACTAAAGTTATTGTCCGGAAACGGAAACATACTACTGAAAAACAATCTATTTTTAGGAAAGTTGACCTTAACCTTGGTCTGGTAAAGCCCATATTCAAAAGGATTCCTGCCTTTACCGATATCAATGCCCATGTGCAGTTTTATGAAGATCGGACAAACAGGACTTAAGTTATTGTCCGGAAATGGGAAAACTCTACAGAAAAAAACAATATATTTTAGAACAAAATGACCTTGATCCTGCCCTTATTAATACCAATGCACATGTGAAGTTGCATGAAGATCAGACATACAGAACTAAAGTTATAGTCCAGGAACGGGATATTCTACAGAAAAAAACAATCTATTTTTAGAAAACAAATGACCTTGACCTTGGTCGGGCAATGCTCATAATCAATGGGGTTCCTGTCCTCGCTGATATAAATGCACATGTGGAGTTTCATGAAGATCGGGCATACATAACTTAAGTTATATTCCGGAAACGGAAAACATACTATTTTTCGCAAATTCTACAGAAAAACATATTTTTAGAAAACAAATGACCTTGACCTTGATCAAGCAAAGCCCATATTCGATAGGGTTCATGCCCTCACTTTTATCAATGCACATGTGGAGTTTCATGAAGATTGAGTATACAGAACTAAAGTTATCGTCCGAAAACGGAAACATACTACTGAAAAACAATCTAGTTTTAGAAAAAGTGACCTTGACTTCAGTCTGGCAAAGCCCATAATAAATATGTTTTCAGCCCTTATTGATATCAATGCACATGTAAAGTTTCATGAAGATCGGAAATACAGAACTACAGTTATCGTCCGGAAACGAATCGAGACAACCCGTCCGCCCGCCCGTCGAAGGGTTCATTCTCAGTGTTGTTATACCTTCTGATCCTTCGAGATCATGAATTTCAGTACTTCTTGTTCTGAAAATTGAATACCGCTTAAGCCGGTGCTAGGGGGCGTGAGCAGTGTTGCACTTTCAATTACTGCTCATGAACAGACTCAATAAAACCGAGTCTGCAATTTTCTCTTTTTGTGTTGCAATTTTTGCTTTCGGGGGATCATCACCCTTCAGAATTTATTTTCACATAATACGTCCCGTCTGAAGACGGCCGTATACATGCCCGCCCGCCCGCCCGCCCGCCCGCACTCACCGCCCGCTGCCCGACCGCCCGCCGAAGGGTTTCACATAATACGTCCCGTCTGAAGACGGCCGTATAATGACAAACCGTTTGAGAAACATGGTTGGTTGTGGTTTTCAAGAGTCATATTTAATGTACAAGTCTATATGTGTCTTACCTCATTACTGGTACAATAAAAAAGTAAAAAATGAATGTTAATTTAGTTGTATGTTAATTTGGTCAATGTGTGTTTTAGCCGTGGTAGGGTTTGCGAACAAGAGTTTTTCAAGAATTGTTTCTACAGTATTCGACAATAATACATGGACGTTACCACACGTATACAACGCAGTTGCTGCATTCAGCGATCTGCAGTGTGGTGTGCCTATTAAATTGAATTTATCATTTTATATATACACGTTATCTAGCTATTTACGATTCACCTTCTAAATATTCATGTCATGAATAAGAGCATCACGAAAACCTGAGTTTTATGACATATAAACACAGGGAATTCTGCCATGGCAGAGCCGGATCAAACGGATCTGCCTCGGGTCTGTTTTGTTTGCAAATGTGTGAAAATGTGTCACTATCAGGTAATGGTTAAGAATACAGCGTGTGGGTCAAAATTCGAAAGACCTATTGTAGGTTAGGTAGATACATGTATGTATAAAACAATATAATGAAGCACATATGACCCCAGAGGCCCAGACAAGATACGTACTTTAAAACATTTAAAGACATTCCATTTATGTCTGCACTAACATCTATGTTGTTGCTATTCTTTTGAATCGCCTCTCGAGGAGAACTTAAATATATCATATGTCATGTACGTGTCAACAGTGCGGTCTCATATATAAACTATAATGTGCTGGGATGTGGTATGTCTTTGAGTCTCTGAAAACCGACAATTAATAGCATAATATACATGATGAGCAGTACGTGAACATCCGAATTAAGATTGTTTGCAGACGAAAGATAGTTGGCCCAATAAGCTACACACATCCAGTCCAAGTGGTTAACAGTTTATAACCTGACTAGACATAGACGTACCCTTAGCAATTGACTGTGCCAAATCTCACGTATAGTGCCAACGGTTAACTATTTCATCGCCGTTATATGTGATACGTTTTTGCAAACAGTCTGGATCAAGAGGAGACGCTTAGTCATTTGTCATCTCCTCAGAATCCAGATTGTTGGATGCTGATTATATTTTTGTAAAGGATATTACAAAACCTAAACAGAGGTTACGTGTGAGGTTAGGACGTTCGTGAACCGGTTTAAACCCCCCAGTGGTGGTTTTGCCACTGACCGCTCCAATGTGGTACTCTCTTTGTCCCCCTTGATTGTTGAATGTCTATGTGCCTTTGTGTTTGTGCTTTAGCTTTTTTCTCGTGTATTTATGTGTGCTCGCGCGCATGTGTGTGTGTGTGGTTGTGTGGATGTGTTGCTTGCTTTCTGTTGGTGTTTCGGTGTTGGTTGCGTTTTGTGTGTGTCATTTCCTGCTTGACTTCACTACTTTTTCATTTACACTGTTTGTGTTAACATAAGACGGTAACAAACAAAGCTAGAGCACTGAAGCACGCATTGCATACATTTCCCAATTTTCAGGTCCTTGACAGTCTGTCATAAATATAAGATGATTTATGTTGCGTCGGTCTGGTGTCACGTAATTGTCATATAAGTCATTTCCGTCGCAGATGTTGCTGGAAAATAAGTAAGATAACTATTAATACGTAAATGGAAAACGGAAACGGAAATTATAAGCACACCATAATTATACTGCATGCGTGATTTATACTCAAGATTACCATGTTCATACTTATACAATACACTGTATGCGTGATTTATATGCCAGATTCACAGTTTCAGACTTGTATCATATACCAATCTTTCCTTAGGATCACAACGACTTTTGTAAAAGTAGACGTTCCAAATATCATACTGTGTTATACATAATGTATACACCCAGATAGAAACAATAGTGTTGCATTATTTATACATGTTATCTCAAAACAGTTCGTCCTTATATGTCAAATCTGATCAGCCTAACAACGTATATCATGTTGCTCGGTTTCTCATGTGGATCAAATCTATTTTCATGACAGTCAATGCTATGCATGGGAAGAGCTGATTGAATTATGAACCTTACTATGTATTCTTATAGAGTTAATTCTTTCGCTGTCAAATATTGTCGTCTCCCAAATGCATCATCTGCTCGTGTTTTGTTTAATATCTGAATGTTCGTTTTTCGTTTGTTTCATGAATATATTAACCAATACGAACGGTTTTGATTATGCATGTGCGGCCATTTGTCGGGGTTGCTGCGAAGTACTTGAAGCTACCCATTGCTTCTAATGGCTCTCCGCGCAATGTGACGTTTGCAAGAATAATTTAGAGCTGTTAATCATGATCTTTCAGATCTCTGTGATGATTTTCACCCCAAAGGCACTGGCGATGTTGACCAGTTTATTGGTCAAATCTTTGTTTTCAACGGTACTGCCTCACAAGAGATCTACTTCGTCGGCAATTCGTAGACCGCAATCAGTGCTTTATCGAGGTATAAGGTACAACTGACAACGTGCACATTCATCTTGAACCTCTGGGGATCTGAATCCGTTATATTTCTACGCATTATCAGGGTAGTAACCGTCTACGTGTATAGATAATGGTCATACCTAATACGAATAGTATCCAAACTAAATAAATGTTCTCAGGTTGGATCTGAGATAGTTTTCTGTTAAAATCCCTTTTTTCTCTTTCGCTGTCAAAGTCGCATCTGTGATTACCTTTGCAAACGGTTTGGATCCAGATGAGACGCCGGGTAACTCGGCGTCTAATCAGGATCTAAACCGTTTGTTACTATGACTGTTAAATGAAGAAAAATAAACAATGAAAATTGCAGCAAACGACAAAGTTTGGCTACTATACATTTTTTTTTTCGCCTCGGCTTGTGGGTGAATGCTATTCACATGTATTTGAAGCATAACTTCTGGCACGTTATAAGTTATAATCATGTAAAGCGTTGTTTCTTTGTAGATTTGTTTCAAATTTACAATTTACTGATGCATATTTAGTTGTTGTTCTCAATGTCAGCCCTGCCTGTTAAACATTTACTCCATTAATATCTACGTCAGAAATCATGAAATCATGCATACTAGTTGAATGGAATTCAATACTTAGAATTGCGTATTGACGTGGTGTATTAACGTTTTGTCATGGACGAAACGGTAGAATATAGTCTATAATACTACATAGCCAAACATTGCAGACTCTGGTGACATTGCTGCAGGACCAGTCTGATCTGGAGTTTCTCTGCAAAGTGGCGTTAATGGAATATATTTGGAGTACAGAGTTAAAGATGTTTTGTCAATGCGTAGTCCTAGTTCACCTCTTGCGACTTTTCATTTAAGAAATGAATGACGTGCTTCCGGTGTTCACGAGGTTATGCAACGCATAGCTTTACAAGCAAAGTTAGTGAAGCCCGAAGGTCTTCACGTGAACCTTTGCTCGTAAAGCTATGCGTTGCATAACCTCGTGCACACCGGGAGCACGTCATTTATTTCTTATATTTATATTCCATTGTATTTCTTATATTTCAACGGATTTTTTTTTTAAATATTATATACCGGTCACGTAATAGCCGCTATCTAGGTCGTTGCCAGGTTCGTTTCTAACGTAGTAGGATCTCTATATATGGTATGAAAAATAGTCCCAAACACATATTATAAATATGGAATGAATACAATATTTTAATCAGTAAATTGTCCAGCTATGTTTAAAGAAAAGATTATCGAGCTATTTCAAATCTTATATATTTACGAAATGTTGGTATTAAAGCATCTTCTTAAATGTAGATCGCGGTGTCGAAGCCAATTTACTCACCCGCCATGCTTGATCGAAAGCGGGTCACAACGTTGGATTTTATTCTCGGATTTTTCTTTGTTAACGGTAAGGACATTGACTTATTTATGCTTCACTCATTACTTGATAATATATTTTGATACGCCACGGCTGTTAAAGTTGGCAATATTATGTATTCAAGCGATAATTCTCAGTAAGAAGATGCCACATTTCAAATTTTCAGGGCCGCTTGAACGGCAATCCATTTTCTGTTTTGCGCTTAAAACTCATGGGGGCTCCAGTTAATGTCTGCTACACTTGATTCACACCCATTGACAACATGCTGTGTTGTATCATCATGTACAGGTTCAATTACAGGATTTTATCCAGACCATACGGTTCCTGTAGGAGCCGACTGGTCAGGGTCTGATCGGGGTCTTCTCTGTTTGCTTCAGATCTTGTAAATTAGACATGACATTTTCTGCAATGACCACCACTAAATACGTGATTAATGAATATGAATCTAATTAATGGTGATCGACGTCGTCATTTATCGCACTAATATAGTAGACCCAGATCGGACGCCTCATGTTACACTAATATTGTAGACCAAAATAACGTGATGATCTAATTAATGTTGACGTCGCCATTTGTTGTACTAATATAGTAGACCCAGATGAGACCGCCCATGTAGGAACCGACTGATCAGGGTCTGCCCTGTTTGCTGCTGGTAATAGATACTTCTTAGTTCTCAGACATACAAGACGAAGCTGTACTTTAATAGAGCATTGATTTAGATTTATTTATTTCATTCTTATTCGTGCATTGCAAAATAAACATAAGTACTGAAACAAGGCGTCGTTAATCGCTGACGTTTCAGTAAGTGGAGTGTTTATGTTTACATTGTCACGTATCGATTCCCCATTGATAAATCTTAAAATAGGTCATAACTGGATCAGTACAGTATTACTCCGCGCTTACACAGCGGAATTCTGGGGAAAGGAGAACCGACTCAAACTGGTATTGAAATGAACGTTCATGAGAAAATGCAACTTTCTTTTTAGAATAAGGTTATATAAGGACGTTGCAGGGCGAATGTAAATATCATAAAATGATTGGTAAGTTTACCGCCTCATTTGTTAAAAAGCAAGTATCAGGGGTTGATGTTGCAACAATATTTAATACATCATATTCAGGAACCATGTAAATGTTATCTCTTTAGTCTTTATCTTGAAAAAAACAACAACAAAAAAAACAAAAACAAACATTCGGGTGGGACAGAATGACCCTAAACGAATTCATTGGCTGTGTAGTCACTTGCCAGCTTCCTGTCAGATTTCCCCACGCTTGAATTTATTGCCGAAACAAATATTAAAGGGCAAACGTTTGATACGTTTATTATTAAACCATACATTTTATAATACAATTGCTTGTGGTAATAGTAACATGTTAGCATGCTTAGGAGTTTCGTGGATGTACTTTATTCTGCTAGCTTACCAAACCCCAATAAATGCCTGCAAAATTATGTAATTGTCGATATGTTTCGTTTTCAAATTTGAATCGTCATAAGCCAAAAAGCTTACTTTTCATTAAGGTTATAATACATACCAATAACTTATTGTGACGGCAAATCAATGCATGACAATAAATTCGGAATTTAATTAACATAGACTCATTAAATACATTGGTACCATTGTTTTTCAGCATACTGGTTGTGAACCCTTTACTTCATATGTTGGCATTTTTACAAAAGAAGTTGATATATAGGAGCCGTCTGATCAAGATCTGCCCTGTCTTTGCGAATTTAGACCTTATTCTACAGGTTTAGTCATCGTACTATAGTCCCTTCTTTATGCTGCCATCATAAAACTCAGCTTATTGATGTGTGTACATCCATTTTTTCTTACATGTATATTCATGAGGGAAATGGTTATTCCTCAGATAGTTGACGTAAATTTAACAAATCGACCAAATATCCGATGTGGGGCTGAAATTGTTCAAACCAAATTATTTATATTAAAGCTTATTACAGCTTAGTAGTACATGTAGTCCAGGAAGTTGCATATCAGCGAAGTTATGGGAGGTTTTTATATCAATGTAGATTTTTTGGTAGAAATTGTGACAATTTTCAATTAAATGAAGTGTAAGTATTCCAGTGTCAGCACCCAAACAGAAAACGTCTTCGTTAATTCATACTTATTGCAAACATTAAAATATACTGTATTTTCATCTTAAATTCATCTTATATTCTACAATTTCATTTCGGTATTTGTCGATGTGAGCATCTTTTCATCAGTTATTGTTTGAAATTTAGATAAAGTATTGACAGTAAAACTCTAGTCAGGGCAGATGGAAGGCATCTAGAACGCAAATTAGGGACCGTTATGGAAAGGTTTTACAGTATAAATGTAAATTTTGCTTTGTGTGATTACAAACGTTGGTGTAATATGATGCATCAAATGCGCCGTTGTGTGATTACAAACGTTGGTGTAATATGATGCATCAAATGCGCCGAGCAGAGATACTTTAAAATATTGATTTCAATATAACAATTGACGCACTGAATAATTTGAATGAATTATTTGTGTACTTCTCCAGACAATTAAATGTTCTTTTCACGCATCACGGAAATGCAAATAATCATTTCTGTTCTACTAAAACCTGTAAATATGTCAATGCTGCTGTGATGTGTTTATTGGGTGAATAACGTTTCATTAGTCCTTCGCTTGTGTTATGACTGCAATGCTTTTACGAGTGAAAGAATGCAAATCCACGCTACACTATTCACGGCCTGACTCGCAATCAGGATCAAAGCTGAAGTACATTGTTTCCCATTTCCCAGCTGGTCAAGACCTGACAAGTGTGTGTAAACAGTTTTGATCCAGATTAGACATTGTGTAACTCGCCGTTTCACCTGGATCCAAACTGTTTGACACTCGTTCAGTAGTTCCTAAAACGCTTGATCAAATCGAATGCCGTGAAAATTGCGTCAGATAAAAAAGTAAATGTTTTAGGACAGGGAGTAAGGCTTAAGGCATCTACTATTGATGTTACAAATTGTGACTAATACTAGTTAGCTTAAACATTACCAATGCAAAGAAATAAAGCATTTTTGCGATGGCAGACTGTACAATGTTTTTCACTACAGACTTGAAATTGCATCTGTATCAGCGAAAGTGTTAACCCTTTCCGCTTTCTTGCGTTTGCAAACAGAGTAGACCCAGATCAGACGGCTCCTATAGGAGCCATCTGATCAGGATCTCCTCTGTTTGCTAATTGAATTTGAAAGATCTGTTCCTTTACTTTTCTAAAATAGTTACACTGTTCCACCTTCCATATTTCATTATAACTTTTTTGCCCATGAATATTCAGTAGGTATCAACATTTAGAACAGATATAAAAAATGGAAAGGGTTACACGCCCACGGGAAACAAAGTACTCGAACAGCGTCCTCACCACACAGGAACACTCCTGTTATAATTTCAACATGATTTAACCCTTCGCTTGCTATTCACGTCAAAATACCTACCTGTAAATAGTGAAGACCCAGATGAGACAGCTCCTGCAGGAGCTGTCTCATCAGGGTCTGCACTATTTACAAGTTGATTGTGCAACAAGTGCACTCCACAGCAGTGATTGCACAGCGAAATACTTGTACACAGTGAAGATATATGTAATTATACAACAGGGCATGGGTAAAGAAGAAGAAATGTATTTTAAATTTCAGCAAGAGAAGGGTTAAAAGTAATAAAGTGCTATCTTGTAACCATTGACTCCATAAGTACGCATTTGAATGCTTTTGCAGCCTGAGTAGATCCAGATCAGACAGTTCCCGTAATAGCCAACTGATCAGGTTCCGCTCTGTTTATTTGGTTTGTTTGTGGCATAATATAGATTCCACTGATTCTGTTATGGCTAACAGTGTCCCTTCATATGTTATTGTAAAAATAAGGTAATTAACCCATTTGCTCCCAGTGGATTATTCCATGTTTATGTATTAGATGAGTCCATTTTTTATCTAACGGATACCTGGCCTAAAGTTTCAATTTCGTTTTATTTTATATTGAAATTCCTATCAGCAAACAGTGTAGACACTGATCAGACGCCACATGATGCGGCGTCTGATCAGAGTCTACACTATTTGTCTACCTCCAATATAAATTATGGGATCGTGGGAGCAAATGGGTTAATATTCATGATGTCATTATTTCTTACATGAATAGTTATGGCGTAAAGGGTTAAATTACCAAATGAATTCGGACACCAAATCTCCCCTCCAACAATTTAAGTTGATTGAATCAATTTTGAACTTTTTACTACGTTGAATTAGTTTGACATTGTTGCTAGAACCATGTAGTTGAGAATAAGAAACAGTGTGTTTGCTTCGTCGGTTGTTTTAATGTAATGTGTGCCTGGAAATGCATTCGATCTATAGCCATGAGCCATAATATCCTTTCTTGATCGGCCTTTCTGCTTTCTTAAACCCACTCAAAAGGACAATTACGACAACCAGCCCTGCACAATGTTACCGTAATTTTCAGTTTCATTAAAACATGAATTGCTCGTCGGAAATATTTGATAATGGACGAACAGGTTCTTCATATTTTAACTATTTTCAAACATAGGTATATCTGAACATGGTAAACTCATTTAAAATTGTTTACATTGACCACTTAGAATAGACTTAATTGTGTGTTGTAACACATTCCCTCCTAGTGACGCATTTTAGCGCATCTGTAAAAGTCCCATTTAGAAACCATTGTGATTCATAGAACATTTGCTCCATAGGAGCAAATGGTCTATTTATCACAATTGTTTCAAAACTGCACAACTCTAATGTTGTCCTGTTCTCTAGTTAACTCTCCTTTTCGGTAAATTAATTCAAACATGTTTGGTCTAAAAATAGTCAAGGAGGGAATGAGTTTAGTCAGGCGGTAGCTGAATACAGGATGGCATTTATACAGAAAGCTTCTCTATGAGATGTTTGCTTTACTTTCGTCCCGCTTAAAGGCATTTCGACAGGAATGTTGACCCATTAACCCCATGCTGTGTATATTGGGTGATTTGTGGTGCCACACTGGAAATTTCACAGCTGGATGTTATCTTAGGTCTTTGCATAATGTTATGTTTGTTTCTGCAGTTAATTTATGTGATTAGAAATAAAGGTATTTAGTATCATTGTGGTCATTTATTTTAATAAATTTTATTTTGCGAGTCATGTAATATAGTCTTTATTAATTGCATTTAGTTGAAATTTAGGTGTTTAATAAAGACTTTTCTCCTTACTATTAATTTTATTCATTTTAATTTGATTTTGAAAACAAATAATGACTGAAGTTAATCAAATTTATTGTCAATTAATAATTAATGTTACTCAAAAAATTTCAATTGTTAAAAAACTAATGACCCGTTTAATTGACTGATTATCAGATATTCACACCTAGAGCTAGAATTATTTCTATAAACATCTATAAACCTTTCCCTGTTTGCTTTGACAAAACTGATATGGTTCTACTCTGTTTGCTAGTTCTACTCTGTTTGCTAATGCTAAAAACACGTTATTTCCATAAATAGAAGTTTTAGCTTTGATAAAAACTAAAATCAAATCTATATCTTGTCAAAAGCAAACAGAGCAGACCCTGATCAGACAGCTTCTATAGGAGTCGTCTGATCTGGGTCTACTCTTATTTTTAATGCGTAAAACACATTATTTCTGTAAAGAGAAGGTTTTGCTTTGACAAAAACTATAATCAGATCTATTTCGTGTGAAAAGCAAACATAGCAGGCCCTGATTAGACGGCTTCTATAGGAGCCGTCTGATCTGGGTCTACTCTGTTTGATAATGCGTGAAAACAGGCTTATATGAGGGATCTACCTGGATCAGGTATAATTGCATAACTTTATCTCATATGGTCATTGTCCCTGACTGGACACTGCAGGAGCACTCCAGGGAAGCAACCAGCACAGCTGGATACTGTGTATATAGGTGGGGGATTCACTTATATAAGGAGCTTTGGAATGCCTTTAAGCAATCACTTACTGTATCTTTCTGCATTACGCAACCATCTGCTATTATAGATCACCATGGTTAGTCATTATCTGGTCGCTTCAGGCTGTTTCTACTATAACGTCCTACGTCAAGCAAGCACATGTTCTCCCACAAACATGTTCTATTGTACATACATACAATAGTGTTCGGCTAATGCAACCATATGATATACAAACACATGGATCTTCAAAAGCAGGTGGTTGCTTAATGTAGGGGAAATTGATACAGAGAACTCGTATTGAGAGCGCCGTATGAGAGTTTGTCGTACTAAAGAGACTTTATTGTATTAAACAGCCATATGTTCAGTAAATATATGGTTCCTATATACAGGTTCTACGCTACATACATATCTACCAATAAAGTGTTACACGTAAACTGTTTAAATAAGCTTCAATGGTAAAACTAACGCATTGAGATCAAACATCACTTTCAATTGTTGGAGCTGCTGTGCAAATGACTACATATCAGTAACATCAAATCGAAAATAAAATGCAAAATAAATAACGGGGAAATGTTTTGACATTCCATTTGCTAAAAGACTGTAAACTAGGATTTAATATTTCTTTCCTAACCCAAATATTTCCTTTTAGTTCTAAAACTGATCACAATAACGTAAATGATCAATCAATCAATCGTGTTGTTAAATTACGTTTCAAGACGTTCATTGTTTTTTAAGTTTATTCATCAGCCTGTCCCATCTGATTGTGACAATTTATCTTGATTTACGCATATAATTGCAAAAACACAATCCGCTACAAGTCTAAATTGCTGTTTTAGCGGAATTTATTATGCACCCTTATACCACTGTCCGCAACCTAACTCGCATTTACAAACATGTTGGATCCACTTGACTGTTCGTGTAACCCGGATTCTCATCAGCACCAACGCTCTTTGACACCTGGTCAAAAATTTCTCAACAGCTTTATCGATTCTTGTGTAGTCAAAATTGCACTCGAAACAAGTTTAAGAAGACATGATTTTTTCACAGCGGGGTAAAGGTTAAATCAGTGAATAGCAATTATAAACAGCCATGCAATGCCATCGTTAACTCGCTCAATTACAAAAAATAAACCGACAATGAAAGGGGTTTAAAATTGTGAATAATGTTTTGTCTTTATATTACAATCCAGCATATGGATTGTGACATTTGAAGGACATCGAGCTGCACAGATAGCATGAGTTTCGAAAGAAAAGTGTATTTTTTTTCAGGGATAGTGATACGAGGCCGCATCATGACTCCAGTGTTACTTCCGTGGGCGAAGTTGTATTGGCCGAACTGCCACAGTGACCACGTGACCGGTGCGAGACTATATAAAACCGGCTCTGGATCGGCATGCTTTCTCTCTCCTGGATCCACTTTGCTACACTGCACAGAGGGTTTACCTATTATATACCTGAAAGGTAAAATTCTGAAAGTAGTAGATCCTTCGAAAGCAAAAGCAGCAAAGCAAAAAGATAAAATTGCAGACTCGGTTTATTGAGTCTGTTCATGAGCAGTGATTTAAAGTGCAACATTACTCATGCCCCCAAGGACCGGCTTGAGCGGTATTCAGTTTTCAAAACAAATAACATCAAAACTAATGAACCCAATGGGGCTAGTTGAGAGAATAGTATAGTCAAATAAAGAGATTTTGGTACGAATAGTATAGTCAAATAAAGAGATTTTGGTTATCTCCTTCTATAGTTCGAGTTTGAGCCCTGAGCAGTGACCTTTAGGACGAATCCACCCGTAGAGGTAACACGCGTCACAAACTATGTATTTGTTCCGGAGTTTCCAGTTCTTTTTTTAAATAAATGTTTCAATCCTGACTTACCTATAAATTAGAATGGCTGTGACTTCTATAAATGGAACGTACAATGTTTATACCTGTAGCGTTTGTAAACACTGCGAACAATAGGTGTGCCATAAGATCTTAAATAAACTGTACCTTATCCAAATACGTTCCTTCTTTTCTTATGTAAACCGTACCAGTCAATAAATCACGATAGTGCCAGCTCGGACACTATATGGACCGCTACCCTCGGTAATTTCCGCGCCTACGGAAACACACAAGTTGAGTCATTCCAGAACTATATATTGATTAGTTTAAACACATTTTATTTCTGTAATTTACAACATGCATAAATATACATAGTTTCTAAGAAGAATTGGAATTCTTCTTAGAATTATATATTTATTAATAAATCTAAAATTAAAACAATTGATGTTTTGAAAGTTGAATAAAGATAGGACAGTATACATTGAAATGACTTACTTTTATTAATAATGAATAAATATGTACGTTATTAGTGTAGGCCTATAGACCTTGTATCTAGTTATGCTTTTCACCCTAAAGGGAGGTAATAACTGAGTACACTTGTACTCCAAGTCGTCGTTTGCAACAATAATTGTTTCAAATAAAATTGCTGCGGTTGAAGACTGGGCCGACTCTAGTAGATTGTTCACTATTTCTCAAAATAAGTGGTCAGTATCATAAAGTGTATGTCGCAGCCTCGTATCTAGCTTAAAACACATGTTCAAGAAATTAAATTATGATTTGGTATACACTGAAATGCCACTTTACAATTTTCGAGCAGAAAATGTGGGGATATTGTTATTAATACTTGAACTGTATCACCTACTATAAGACAACTCTTATAAAAATGAGACGTCGCTCGAGATACTAATACATTTATGAAACATTTATATTTACCAAAAACAGCTCCAATCTTCGCTACTTTATCATAAATCAATAATATCGACACACTTTTGCACTCAGATGATCCCAAATCCAACATCGAAACACTTTTTTGTTTATACGCGAACTCCAGTGAAATCTACGTTATAACTCACAATGGTGCACTATTACAGGTACCAACAACCATAATAACCATAATCATCATAACCGGCGGACGTGGTCGTGTGGCTAACGCGCTCGACTGTAATACCAGGGGTCACGAGTTCGATCCACCGCCGGAATAAGTCCTTCGGACGAGACTATAAACCGAGGTCCGATGTATCAGTGCTTTACACTGGGCATCTTAAAGAACCAGAGAAACTCAGTCAATAACTAGAGGTTTTTGTCACAAAAACGGATGTCTCCCCTCTAATAAAAACAACATGTAAAGGGAAATCACTAAAAATGTTATGGTCTTGATGAATGATACTTCCCCTCATTATGTGCTTTCCACACTACATTTTTCAAGAAGAAAATGATAACAGCTAATAACTCCAAAAATACTGATACCAGACTTATGGCCCTTGTGCATGACACTTACTTTCATCATGCTCTTTCCAAAAATAAAATGTCATTCCAATAGCATCAGTCGAACAGGAGTTATTGATTGGCCAAAAATGTAACAAAGGGCAATAACTCCAAAAGTATTGAAGCCAGAATTATGGCCCTTGTTCATGACACTTTCTCTCATCATGCTCTTTCCATGTATGAAGTTTCAATACGATGGCAAGAGCCATGTAGGAGTTATCGTCCGGACAAGAAAGAAACAAATGTACAAGGGGCAATAACTCTAATTTATTGAAGCTCGAGTTAAGGATCTTATGCATGACACTTTCTCTTATCATGATCTTTCCATGTATGAAGTTTCACTCCAATGGCATGTGTCACATAGGAGTAATCATCCGGACAAAAAATTGTGTTTTTTTACAAAGGGCAATAACTCCAATATTAGTGAAGCCAGAGTTATGGACATTGTGCATGACACTTTCTCTCGTTATGATCTTTCAATATATGAAGTTTCAATCCAATGGCATGAGCCATATAGAAGTTATCGTCCAGACAAAAAAGTGTGATTTTTTTACAAAGGGCAATAACTCCTATATTAGTGAAGTCAGAGTTATGTACTTTGTGCATGACACTTCCTCTCATTATGCTCTTTCCATATATGAAGTTTCAATCAACTGGCATCAGGCATATTGAAGTTATTGTCCGGACAAAAAATTGTGATATTTTTTACAAAGGGCAATAACTCCAATATTAGTGAAGCCAGAGTTATGGACCTTGTGCATGACACTTCCTCTCGTCATGATCTTTCCATATATGAAGTTTGAAACCAATGGCATGAGCCATATAGGAGTTATCGTCCGGACAAAAAAGTGTGATTTTTGTACAAGGGGCAATAACTCCTATATTAGTGAAGCCAGAGTTATAGACGTTGTGCATGACACTTCCTCTCATTATGCTCTTTCCATAAATGAAGTTTCAATCAACTGGCATCAGGCATATTGAAGTTATCGTCCGGACCAAAAGTGTGATGGACAGACAGACAGACGGACAGACGGACGGACAGACGGACAGACGGACAGACAGACAGACAACTCTCACGAAAACAATATGTCTCCCCCATATAAATATGGGGGAGACATAAGAGTAGGGCATCGCGCCTGGGTTTCTCTGTATCCTCTCCCCTCTCTCTGGGGCGTCAAATTAGCCCATAGTGAGAGGAAACGGACGTTAATCAACACAACAACAACAACCATTAAATTGGTCGAAATTGTGTGAAATACAGGTTTGTTTGTTTGTTTGTTTGTCTAAAAGAAAAGCCCTGACTTAAATCTAACAAAATGTTATTTTAAGGTAAGGCCGAAGGAAACCTAGACCGGCTACCGTTGCGATAAGCTTGTAATGTACGTTAGGTATATTTTTCCGAAGATGTCTATTACCTGACTATTAACCATATATACTACTGTTATCATCACTGTAATGTTAGGTCACTTTGCACTATCGTTTATCGTTTGGACGATCGTTTATCGAAAATTTTCTTAATACATTGCTGTCACGATGTCGCTTACGATGAAGCAGAATACGTATAAAATTTGGGGTTTATTCAAACTACAGATACTGCAAAAAGGTTTATACGAGAGTCATGCAAAAAGTTCTGTCATTGGGTTCGGATTTCTTAAGTGATACTTGTAATTAACAATATTTTTATTACAAACCTTCGAAGTATATTCCCCCTTTACCGAAACATATTTTTGTAACCTTTTTACCCAGTCTCGAAAAGCGAAACAATAGTCTTCTTTAGGTATCTGTTGGAGACACTGATAGATAGCGCTGCCAAGAGAACTTCTGGACTTATATTTCTTTCCAGAAAACATTTTCTTCAGTCTAGGAAATAAGAAAAAGTCACAGGGACTTAGGTCAGGTGAATAAGGTGGATGGTTTACAACTTTCACATTTGCAGAAGCCAGAAAAGATTTAACAGCCTCGTACTTGTGAAAGGAGGCGTTATCATGTATAATATGGACACCTGCCCATCCTTTGCTTGGACGTTTCTTATTGTAAAAATCTTTGACTTTCTTTAGCACAGAGTTCTTGTAGAATCGTCCAGTGACTGTACGACCAGATGGGCAAGGCACTTGAACGACTGGCCCACTCGAATTAAAGAATATTGCATCTTTTTTTAACTTATGGTTCTCTTGGCAATACATGGACGTTTCTGATCTTTTCATTTCCATTGCTTAATATCAGCCCTTCCCTGTTGCTCAAACATGTGCACCCAGGTTTCGTCACCTGTAAGCAAGTTAGAAATAACCCGACTATCACAACCTTTGTATGTTTTCAAAAGTTCCCGGGCACATTTATGGCGTTGTTTCATTTGTTCGTCAGTGAGCAAATGAAGTACCCACCTAGCGCAAACCCTTCTCGGGTCCAAACGCTTATTCAGAATTGTTTGCACGCTGCCTTCTGATATGCCAGTACAACTAGCTATATATTTCACAGACAATCGCGCATCCTGCTCGACCATAACCTTTACAGCAGCGATGTTTGCCTTACTAACAGAGGTTTTTGGTCTACCAGGACGGGTGTCATCTTCAACAGATAATTTCCCAGCTTTAAAAGCCTTGACCCACCTAAAAACTGTGCGTATTGAAATGGCATTAGGTCCATATATACCACACAATTCTTCAAATATCTGCTTTGAATTTATATCAAGCCTAATGCGACATTTGATATAGCTACGAATTTCAGCCTTTTCGTCCATTTTACATTGAGACACGTAAATTGGTCAGTGTATATGACTGCATGTATTTCAATTTGAAATAACTCCGTCATTTGTAAAGCAATGTGCACGAAATAGACGGATATCGTTTCATCGTGAACACACTATTCAGGTGCAGTGAAGCGTTTTAAAATATACATGGTTTAAAACTACGGAAACCCGTTAGTGACAGAACTTTTTGCAGGACCCTCGTATGTTTCAATTACTAGCTATTTTCTAAAGATTTCTAACAGGTGTCTAAAGATGTATAATATTATATGCTATTCAGTTTCCAAATACATTTATATAACAACAAAATGACACAGTTATAAATCTGTTGTGAAAATATCAATTTGCCTGCCTCTTCATTACACTAAAATATATTGTTCCACAATTGTATATAAAGTTCTTAACTGTCTAATTAGTTGATGGTCTGCTAGATTAGTTTTCCCCTGATCTGTCTTGGCTTCAGTGGACTTCTGTCCTATTATCCCCTATCTATTTCGTCTCTACTACGTCTCTAGTCTACTCTGTCTCTGGTCTGTTTTTCGCCTTGTAAAATGGGATACCATTTACAAAATTGTTTGGCAGTTCTCTCGACAACACACATCTCCATATATTCCTCAATCAAACGTGTCTCAAGTTTCCGACCTGCTCAATCTAATGTCATTCTCTCTACTGGCCCCTCTCTCTCAAAACCAAATTGCCAAAATCTTTACAAATATTTCGACAGATCATTAGCAATCATAGCTTTCGCATTTAGCCAAATATAAACATAACAGTTTATTTGGAAGATTGTCAGGCTTGAAGGGGTCTTCTAGGGTCGAAACACCGAGTTCAGGTTAACATAAGGCAACTATATATTGCTGCATACATGTATAAGAAAAATCCAGAGAGACTTTCTTATAATAGTTTACAAGAAAGCTGAGTTGTGAAATCTACGTTAGCGTAAAATAAGCGTAAAACCATTGTTTTTTTTCCAGTTTCCGTTATGCCAAATATCAATCATGTATAGATATACATATAAACAAACGTTGTGCAACACACATTTTCCTTTTCGATGTGTTTTCGCCATGTTCCCCTTGAATACATGCAGAGTACGAGCAATGCAAACACGTGACGTGGTTGTAGAATAAGAGGTAAAATGATTGTAGTTTTAATACATAAATAATTCATAGTAAAATGATTGTAGTTTTGATACATAAATAATTCACCATTTAACCATTTCGGCGCCAAATTTCTAATTGTCGTTTGTAATCCAAATTTGGTTAAAACATACAGTACAATAAGGAAATGAGATAAAGAAATGCAAATTTAATAAAGCACATATAAATAGAAAATGAGACAAAAAGTGAAGTCCCTGATCAGACGCCGCCTTGATCTGGGACTGCACTTTTTGTCGTGGTGCATTTATGCGACTTCGGCGATGAAAGGGTTAATAACGAATTTCCTTT
The DNA here is from genome assembly GCA_963576725.1 of Azorinus chamasolen. Lineage (NCBI taxonomy): Eukaryota > Metazoa > Mollusca > Bivalvia > Cardiida > Solecurtidae > Azorinus > Azorinus chamasolen. Next base: position 85,654,456 of record OY755243.1, on the reverse strand, counting down.
TCAATTTATATGCTCGGTATAAGCGTGATAAGGGTATATATAAAGCAGTAAGACTGTGAAACACTCATGCTTTTTGTGACATTGGTGTAGCTGTACAAACGATGCTGCATGCGAAGAGCTGAATAATTTTCATGGGAAATTGTTTGAAGCAAATATACTGAGAAGTATTACATAATATACGATAAATGTTCCTGCCCTATATATGCATGACTAAAAGGCCACATTCTACAGTTAGTGAAGAAGAATAAGGCTTTGAAAACGGTATAACGTAGATATCAAAATGTTCATGTGCAATATCATTTCGCTGACAGAGGGTCTTTAAATACAAATCTTGCATGTTTCTTTCTTTTTGCATTGCAGCATAGTTGCATGTCAAATGCAACTTATGATCTGATATGCTTGTTTTATGTTTACCTATTGATATGCACTTAACTATAACGCAGTTTGCAGTATAATAACGTCGTCATCCCTGAACCCTCGCTGTTTTGTAACATACTTTTGAAAACTGTGTGGATCCAAATCGTTGGACTTTAGTAAAAACAAGTCATCTGATCTGGATCTCCACTGTTTGTAACATGCTTAAACAATGCTGGTTTACTGGTACAGTCGAAGGTTTTTCAAAACTGTGTAGACCCAGATCATTCGACTTTCGAAAAGTTACCTGTTCAGGGCATTCGCTGTTTTGTAACATGCTATAACAGTTACGCGATAAGTATAACGAGATACCCGATAATTGTTAGGACAGATAGGTACAAGGTTGGGTTTTTCGAGACTATGTAGTGTAAAATCAGACTACTTAGGTAAAGACGTCTGCCCCGGCTTTTTTGTTTGTTTTTGTTTGTAAATGTGTTAGATGTTGAAATGTCTGGTGAATATACGTTTCTGTCAGAGTTGTGTAGGTCCAGACCATTAGACTTTGGTGAATGTCATAAGTAAACTGAACATTCGCTGTTTTGTAACAGACTGAGACAAACGCTAGTTTGCTGGTTTACATCAAGTAATGTAATAGGATTACAACGTTATGTAATAAGTTGCATATGTTTATCAAAACTCTGTAGCGCCCGATCAGTCGACTATCGTAAAAGTACAAAAATGAGTCATGCAGGAAACACCACATACAGAACAAACACTCGCCCGAACAGCAACACAAGAAAACAGCAAATGTACATAGGTAGAAAAAACAACAAGAGACGCACAAAGACAAAACAAACATACAATAGGAGGAAGATGGAAGTACCGCCTTGGAACGGTCAGTGACAAAAGTCACCGGGGGTTTAAACCGGTTTATGGGCGCCCAACCTCACCCTTATTCCATCCCCATCCTAAAAGACAAACAGTGTAAATAAACGTATCCCCTCTCCGACTAATCTACAACAACCGGTTCAGAAATGTTTAAGACATGTGGAAATATGTAAATGTGGGTGTTTAGGTAAAATGTATAGTAAACACCGCTTGCTCTTGGAATATTTACACTATATATCTCTCAATGCCCAAGGACTAAGAGATAAGGGTAAACGATTGGGACTTAACCAATGGCTTATACATCAACATGCTTATGTTGTTTTTCTTCAAGAAACACACTTTTCTAAAGATATAGTTAAGATTCTAATGGATGATTTTGAAATATGGGATACGTATCACTCTTTCGGAATATCAAACTGTAAAGGTGTGTCAATTTTGATAAGCATACAATTAGAAGTCAGTATTATCGATACAAAAGTATTATTTCATGAATAAAGAAACATATAACAATACATTCTCAATTTTAAACATTTATGTTCCAAATGATAAGAACGCAAGAAATATATTTTTAAACAGCATGGGTACTTTACTCATAGAAAATGCATTGGGTATAAAAAATAATTGGAGGTGATTTTAACGAAGTCAATAACTTAAAAGATAGAATAAGTTCTTAAACAAATACCAAAATTAAACGTATATTTGAACAAACTTAAAACGTACACAAACTTGACAGATATATGGAGATACTTACACCCTGAGAAATGCCAATACACATGGAGAAGAAAATATGGAGTCGAAAAAAGTCGCATAGATTTTTGGCTGACTGACACTAATGTAATTCCACTAATAGCATCCACAGACATAAGACCAGCAGTAATAAATTCAACTGATCATTTGGCTATTTCACTTAAAATTAAAAAAACTTTTAAAAGAGGTCCAGGATTTTGGAAAATGAATAACCAACATATAGAAGATGAAGACTATGGTAATATAATAACAGATAATGTAGAACAGTGCAAATGTTTAAATGTCAATAATACACTCAAGTGGGAACTTTGCAAACACGAAATTAAACAACAATCGATACAATACTCAAAACAAAACGCAAGAAAAACGAACAATAGGCTACAGATGTTGGAAAAACGATTAAAAAATCTTCTTGTAGACCCAAATTCAGTAGAAGCAAATATCGAAAATGAAATAAATGAAATACATGTATACCACAAAAAAACAATTGGTGCACAAATAAGAGCTAGAACTTTAGAAGAAGGTGAGAAAAACACAAAATCCTTTTGAGGAAAAATATAAAAAAATATAACATCTCTAATTGTTAATGGAAACCGTATTACAAAACTTGAGGATATTTTAGATACAGAAGAGAAAGTTTATGAAATATTATACTCATCTAATGGCAATAAAAACAATATTGACAATTACTTAGAAACTTCAAACATTAAAAGTAAGTTATCCGAAGATGATGCAAATGTTTGTGAAGGTCATATCACTTTAAAATAATGTTTGGAAGCCCTACAAGGAATGAAAATGAATAAAAGTCCAGGTTTCGATGGCATAATAGTAGAATTTTGTATCTCAAGTTTTGGCCTAAAATATTTCCGCTTATACTTGGATCATTCTTAGACAATCTACATAATTGAGAATTGTCTCATCCGCAAAACACAGTGTGTATTCTCACTATTATACAAAAATGGGTGATCCGGAAAACCTAGGAAATTGGAGACCTATCTCTCTGTTAAATATTGATTACACAATTCTGGCTAGAGTTCTCGCTCAACGCCTCCAGAAAGTACTACCTAAAAGTATCAACCTAGACCAGCAAGGTTATATAAAGAATAGATATATAGGCTATAACATAAGGCAAATATATAATTGATTACTCTGAAACTCTAGACATAGATGGCGTTATGTTATTTCTTGATTTTAAAAAGTAAAAGTTTTGTATAAGAATATCTGTTCCTCCGTAATGAACAATGGCTGGCAATCGAAGTTTTTTAAGATATCACGTGGTATCAGACATGGGTATCAGACATGGGTGTCATTTATCCGCTTTACTTTTCATTATTATAGCCGAAATATTAGCCAATAATATTAGAAATTGCAATAACATTAATGGTATTAAAGTGCAACTTAATACATCGCTACACTGCCTAAAATTAACACAGTTAGCCGACGACACAGCATTATTTTTAAAAAATACTACAGAAATCCCGGTAGCTATTGATATTATAGATTAAATAAAAATAAAACAGAAGGCCTACTTATTGGAAAACTTAAACAACAAAATGAAATAAATAGTTATGATATTAGATTCGGCACAATAGTAAAAGCGCTTGGAACGTATATTGGAAATGACAAGCTTGAATGCGAAACATTAAATTGGTCAGAGAAACTTGAATCCTGCCAAAAGCTTATTAATAGCTGGTAACAAAGAAATCTGACACTATTCGGCAAAATAACATTAATAAAATCTCTAATTTTATCAAAATTTGCATATTTAATACAAACCTTACCAACTCCAGATAATGTAATAAAACAAATTAATCAATGATATTTGCATTTTTATGGGGAAGTAAAAGTGAAAAGATTAAAAGAAATACGTTAATTGGAAACAAATTTGATGGGGGACTTGAAGTACCGGATATCGAAACATATGTTAAAACTTTGAAGCTAAAATGGATTACATCTCTTTGCTCCAATGAAGATGCCAACTGGAAAATGATTCCAAAGTTCTTCTTACATCAATATGGAGATATACGTCTGGTATTTAACATGAGCATCGACTCTATAAAATCCCTTCACACAATTAAATATGACATCCCAACATTTTATAAAGATAGTTTAAGATACTATATCGCATTAAACAACATCAGTGAAATCTCAAAACCAGAAACGTTCTATGAAGTTAGAACTCAAGTCATTTGTGGTAACCAATTTATAAAATATAAAGGGAAATGTTTGGTTTTTATATCATGGATAAAATAGGACTAATCTTTATAAATGACATAATCGGCGAAAATGGTGATATAAAAGAAACATTATTGCATAGAATTCAAAATAAAACAAATTGGATATCGGAAATTACTAAATTAAAATTCAGCATTCCAAACAGTTGGAAAAAAATACTGAAAACGGATGCCTCATTCAATTCGCTAGTTAAGACAGATAATAAAACTATGTTTGGTAAAAGCTTAAACATTGATAAATTAAACAATAAAGACATAAAGCAAAAACTAATTAAAAACAAATTACATACATACATTCTGGGAAACAACTTTCAATCGAAATATTAATTGGCGTGCGCTATATGTTTTCATGAACACGGTTTTGGTTAACAATAAAATAAAGCAACTGAAATTCAAACTTATTCATAGAATAGTTCCGACAAACGAAAACCTTTTTAAATGGAAACTAATCGAATCCCCACTTTGTAAACATTGCAATCAAATTGAAACATTGGAACATTTCTTTGTTCATTGTCCATACCTGGATAGATTTTGGAATGAAATAGAAAACCTTTTTAGGAATCTTGGTTTCTGTATACGTTTTAGCATGTTTGAATTGGTAGTTGGTTATAAAATCCAGTTTAAAGAGTATCAAGAAATAAATAAGATTATATGTCAAATTATATATACTATATATCAAAGTTACATGAACAGTGACAGGAGGCGAACCAAAGTAAACTTACTTAGAATATTATATAATGACTTACTTACCCTCATTAAATATCTTGAATACAGAAACTCATCGAGGACAATTATAGGTAACTTCAGTAAGGCCTTAAGAGAAATTATTTAAAGCATTGTTTAAGAAATACTTTTGATAACAACACAAATCATTAGATGTGATTTTGGTTTCTCTTTTTTTACATATGTGATAGTGTTTGAAAACCCTGTATGTATTTTAATGTTGAAAAATAAATAAACGGACTGGCTCACGTCAGTTCCAAAAAAAAAAATAACGTAAATTACATCTGAAATATCTTGTCATAGGTATGTTTTATTCAATAAATTTCACATTGATCATTTATATTGATCATTTCTCTTTTAGAAATGGGCAAATCTCAGAACTACAGAAAAAGTACAAGGAAAGAAAAAAATGCAAAGGAAGGGATAGCATATTTACAAAAAGAGCGTGCAAAACGCTTTTATGTTCCAATACCTTTAAGGACAACATAAGAGAAAAAAGATCGCCGAGAAAAGGTGAACAAATGGGTACAACTACATAGGCAAAATAAAGACATTATTAAAACAGAGTTGTAGTAAGAAAAATGTAAGTTTAACTGAATTATCCCCATCAAGCAGTGGTGTCATAGACAATGGTCATGAAGTATCTTCGCCTACAGTATCTTCTTCTGATCAACCAGAAAGATAAATTGTAAATATTGCTGCCTGTGACCCAAAGCAACAAACACGGAAGTGAATAATCAAGTACAAACCGTTCTCAATTAAATACACATGTAAGAGATAATGACATCATAACCATTTATTAGTGGAAAAATGGTTATCTACATATGCAATTTTGATATTGGTAGAAACTGTCGTGACTGATACATTATGATTTCGTAAGCAAAAAGAACAGACTTTGATCAGAGGAAAGTATTAACGCTTCGATTGCTATTCACGTCAATATACCTACCTGTAAATTATAAATAGTGAAGACCCAGATGAGACAGCTCCTGCATGAGCTGTCTCATCAGGGTCTGCTCTATTTACAAGTTGATTGTGCAACCAGTGCACTCCACAGCAGTGATTGCACAGCGAAATACTTGTACACAGCGAAGATATATGTCATTATACAATAGGACAGGGGTAAAGAAGGATAAATGTATTTTAAAATTCAGCAAGAGAAGGGTGAATAGACGACGGACGTCCATAAAGGTTTTGCTAATACACAAATCTGCATATGAGATGAGTACGTATCTATTAAGTGCTCATATTTGCAGCCAAACCAATAACGTGCTCCTACACATTAGAATCCCCTTAGGAAGAGCAGTAGCAATATTGGGATTGGCGGATGAATGATAAAACATATTTCACGCAGATTTCCAAAATCATCATCAGGCACTTTGATGAATTGGTGGGACCTATCGATTAGAAAATAATAACATTATTTTGGAACGCTTTAAGAGGCTTTACTTAACAGAAACTGGTATACGTTTTTATGAATATTTACTATAAGCAACCCAATGTCAAATTGTAAGAACAAGAACAGTCTAATCAATGTGATACACCATGTTCCAAATTTCATCATATCAATAAGCGACACACATATGTAAATAATCGTTTTGTTTGAAAGTAATCAATTTCGCCCTAAGAATGAGTTCGCAAAGAACTGAGATAACTATATGTTTAGTCTCGAAATATATATATAGTCAAATGGCATACACGTATAACAATAGGGATGGACGAGACGTTTTATTAGATAAATAAAACGAGACGGGAAGGGACAGAGAACGATTGAAGGGGAAGGAAGGAGGAAAAACGAGAGAGATGGACATAGACAGGGATATATACATATATAGAGAGACATATAGAGAGACACAGAGAGAGACAGAGAGAGAGACAAAGAGACATACAGACAAACAGACAGACAGACCGATAGACAGAAACCGAGAGACACAGATAAAGAGAGAGAGAGAGAGGAAGGGGACGGAGACAGGTATATATATAGAGAGATGTACACAGACAGGCAGACAGCGAGAGAGAAATATAAAGAAAGAGAGAAATACAGAGAAAACGGAAACAGAGACATAGAAGCAGGGAAAGATATGGAGAGACACAGAGACAGGGATTTAAACAGAGAGATACAAACAAACAGTCGGGAAGACAGACATACAAACAGGCTGGTAAGCAGGCATGCAAACAAACCTACGGACGGACATACATACAGACACGCAGATGAACAGAGGGGCAATGAGAGAGAAACAAGGATATAATCTAAACATATTAATAGAACCAATTTCCTACTTATGCCATATAATGGAGCAAACACTTGGTTTGGGTTTGCGACACCTTTATTGTTTAATGAAATGGTACGTTTTCATAATTGCATTAGCAAACGTTGACACTTTTATGAAAGTGGAATGGAAGAGACGACTCTTGCGTTGTATGTCAACGATGTTATGACAGTAATTACTTTTTCGTTTTTTATTATTATAGTTGCATTACATAATACTGATCATTGTTTCAAATGCAATACCTCTAATACAATAAAAGTGCCATATTCAAGAGAGTTAAGAATTATATTTAGCCTGTGCCACCGCTGACCGTATCAACAATATAAAATGGTTCTGTAACGCCGTTATGTCCTTGAGAAATGCATTACATGTATCATACAAAGTTTTATGCTGAATAAATATATATTAGTAACAAGCCTTCTGGTGTAAATGCATTCTTTAAACCCAGCTTTCAATTTTGATAGGAAATTGAGTCATGGGGTCTTTATTTCGTGACAGTTGGCCAATTATGTGTGCTGCAGAGCAATTACATGTAAATCCTATTGCAACTTAAATCACATAGAGGCTGACATTGTACTATTCATGTGACGGATCGTCAGCCATTATAGTTTACATAAAATAGAACATGATCCATGCAATATATGCTTAGTATGGAACAAATAAATCAGACATTGATCATATCTATATTATATTATAAGCAACCAGAACAGGCTCTTATCATAAAACTCATGTAGGAGCCGTCTGGTCTGGGTCAACTCGGTGTGCAAAAACGCAGAAAGGCGTATTTATGGAGTAAATGGTTAAATATGCAGCTATATACCTGACAATGCCAATATCTATATAAGAATTACCAGACAATGTGATTGCTCATATGTGCAATGAATGGGAATATATAAAGTGTAATTTCAGACGTATAATTTGTTTTAGACGATATATGTTTATTTTCAAGATTTATTGATAGTTGGAACATATTGAATGGCTTTTTACTATGATTGATGTTACCGCCGGGTAATCCGTTTAAACTTCATGCAATTGTAATAGATTGCCACATATGTAAGGCTCCAATATGAATACTTTTAGTTCCATGCAGAGAGGTTTCATTGAGATCATTTATTTCATATCATTTCCAAACTATAATAAAATATTGGAAATAAACATATTTCTTATATTTCTAGGTCTACACGGGTGTTAGTCTGTGCTGTGCACGAAACAACGCAAATTGCTCCGGGCACTGGGAAACCGGTCGAGGTGATCCTCCAACTATACACAGCTTGACGTCACGATAGGACTGAAATATTGTTAAAACAACGTAAATCTCCGATACAAACAACAAACATATCTTTATTTCTAATACAATTACGAATCCAAATATGTTAGCATCAATGCTGAAATGCACTATATCTAATAACTATTATTGTGCTGTTCGCAAAATGGCACATATTTGCAAACAGCATGGATCCACATAAAAATGTACCTAGTTATAGTCGACTTTCAGTCCGAATGACCGTTCAGCCGACTGTACATTTACTCCCCTGGTCATTAAGTCATTGGCCTACAATATTGAGCACTGCTAACATACGGCGCAATCATGCAGCCGCAGTACCGGCGAGTGACCCTCACAGGTACCCATTTTAACCCCTGGGTGGAGAGGATGTGCGGGTGGGAGACACGGAAAAGCGTCTCTGAAATTTCCGGGAGGGACCGGGATTTGAACCCCGGACCTGCGGACTGATAGTCAAGCGGGTTACCACTAGACCACCGCCACCTGAGTAAATCAGCGTCATATCACGAATGGTCCAATCTGTTTAACACTTGCTCAGTAGTTTGGTCGAATCTGAAGAAACCGAATTTGCACCAGATCCAAATTTAAGGAAACATTTATTTTCACAGCGAGGTCAAAGTTAAATATGTACTCTGCTTATAATTGTGACAAGTTTGCGTAGCAAAGTAACTTCAGAATCGCAAAATGTGTGACTTGAAACTAATTTAGTGCTAAACACATGGCAAGGAAAGAAGGATTCGTTTTTATCGAACATTAACGCGGACATCAACGGTCATTGGTCCGTTGATTGATGTATACGAAATATAGAGTATAATTTAATATAGAGTACGATTAAAATGATTTACATGATAATTGGTTTCAAAAGGAACAGATGATCACCCATACAAAATCTAATCTGGTGTACAGATGAACGGATGGACTATAATAGAAAGGATGGGCTTTAACAGAACACCAACATTAGTTTATCCTGAGCAAACGCTCTGATGATCTAGAGTTCTGATCTCAAAGGCTCTGATGCATGGTCTAACTAAAGCAATCATATGATGTATCAACATTGGCGACTGTAAAAGCAGATGGTCGCTAAATGCTTAGCACTACTAAAAGACAAAAGCTCCTATATGAGTCTTCTGTGTCACTGTTTGTTCTGCATTGAGCTACCGCCTGTTTCAACAAGAGCATCGGATGCGGTTATAACTCTCCCTTGTCGAGACATTTTAAGCTTTTATTTCCTAGTCCACTATAAAGGGGCATAGTTATGTAAAAAGCCTTACGGAGTTATAACCATTTGTCAGATTGTAGCCCTTTTGATTGTGAAAGGTGTGTGAAGAAACAATAGGTAACGATAAATTTATTTGTATAAACTTTCAGAATAAGGTCAAATTCAAAGATCAAGGTTAAAAGTCATTGATGAAAAAGCATTGCCACAAGGGATCCACATATGAAATATGAGTGCGCTGCTGGTTCGGTTTGAAAATGACAGACATCTTAACCCTTCGCTTGCTGAATTTTAAAATACATTTCTCCTTCTTTACCCATACCCTGTTGTATAATTACATATATCTTCACTGTGTACAAGTATTTAGCTGTACAATCACTGCTGTGGAGTGCAGTGGTTGCACAATCAACTTGTAAATAGTGCAGACCCTGATGAGACAGCTCCTGGAGGAGCTGTCTCATCTGGGTCTTCACTATTTACAGGTAGGTATATTGACGTGAATAGCAAGCGAAGGGTTAATATAGGTTAGACTGTATTATGACAAGTCTTCACGAAATAGACTGCGCGAAGCGTCAGCGAAACCATTGTATTTCATGAAGACTTGTCACTGGCAGTCTAACCGATTTAACCGGTTTTATTCCCCAAGTCCAAAACGGGGCATATATTTGTAAAAACGCCTTACAGTGTTACGGACATTGGTCAGAGTGTAGTCCTTATAAATGTTAAGAAGTGTGAAACGTTTCATTTAAGATTTGCATGAATAGTAAAGAAGTAATAGTTTTAATGTTTTCGGACGACAACAACGATAACAACTACAACAACGACAATGCGGACGTCGGAGTTACGACAACAGCTTTTCTTTGAAAAACAGACGAGCTAAACATGCAGCATTAGACTTGTTTTGAGTGGTCATATCAGCGAGACCTTACTGCACTATATAGGCAAGTCAACCTGTAACAAGTATGTGACACACACAGGTGTTGCTGTCATTGATATGATACTTCCATCTGTTACCAAGCAGATAAGTCTAGTTCTATGTTTATTAATGATACTTAAACTATCTCATTGCTTCCAAACAGTTCTGCAATTGCAAGCGATATACCTAATTGAGGATATCAAAACCGTAAAAACAGCAATCTGTCTTCCGGCATTATGGAAAATGAATAAAGGTTTGACAGATACACACACTTAATTAATTATTTGGAAGATATAACATACCTAGTTTACTACTTGTAATGAACAGTGACCAAATTGATCGTTATAATTCATACAGAAACAATTACGCCTTTAAAGATTTCACCACCGATATCGCTAGAAAACGATTCACGGTGCTTGCTGCAAAATTACTGGCGATGTGATTACCTTTGCAGATAGTCTGGATCCAAACTGTTTGACACACTACTTACGTTCTAGAGAAGAAATTGATGTAATTTAAAGTAGGCGACACTGGTTACAGATGTACACTATTTTCGCCAAAAGAGTTAAGCAAGCACAAAATGCATATATAAATCGAACAACATCACATAGCAACAGAGAACTATGCGTACTCAAATACTTAGGTCAAGTTAGGTTTAAAGATACAGACTTAAAGCGAAAAAAGGGTTGGGCTATATCAGTAGTCTTGAATGTGTTTCCATTTATAGAATAAAGCTAACTAGGTGGAACTGAAATCGGACACAGCTTGTAATCAAACGAAACTCGTAAATCTGTCAAAATCCTATTAAATGTGAACAGAAAACCAACCAGCAACTAATCCTGTGAAAGGAAATGCATTATAGAGCATCGATACATGCACTGGTATAATTTTATGACAGTAACTCAATAACTAATTTCGTTTGCCATTCTTTATAAGGCTCTGATAGTCTCAGCTGGTACGAAACTATATCGGATAAGCCCGTTGATACTGAAATATTCAAACGTTAAGCTTTTAATGACATACCTCGGGCAATGGTCTAATTCATGCACACTTGTAAGTGTATTACATTCAAACACACGGCGGCAAAATAGAATAGAATTCTGGCAGGAGATACCACACGGAAATCTACAACAAAACCGCTATATAGATATAAAACAATTATATTGACATAGTAGCCTATAATCAGCACAGTAAACCCCCTCTAAACCGGATCCTTAGTAAAACAAACAATTAGATAATTTGGTGGCTGCTTAAAACAGGGCGGAGGTCATACAGAAAGCTCATCGAGGAGCTTTCTGTACGACTTTCATGCTGCATTGACCTGCCACCTGTACCCAAGGCCGATCTTTATACTAAATTAAAGTCCAGTTTAGAGGGGTTGCTCTGTATGTTTTGTTCGGCCGAAATAATTATTAACCATTTCCCTCATATTGACGACTATTGACGACGCTGTAAAAGTCACTTTGTGAAACCATTGTGATAAATAGAGCATTTGCTCCTATAGGAGCAAATGCTCCATTTATCACAATGGTTTCAAAGTACAAAATTTTAAAATTTTCCTGTTCTCGTATTAATGCTCCTTTTCGGTAGATTAATTCAAAGAGGTTGTATCTAAAAATAGCCTGTGAGGTAATGGGTTAAACACGTGCGGTGATGTGTGAACGAATACACAGACAAAACGTATGCATGTACCATTTGGATATGGGACAAACAGTGTAGACCCAGGTTAGAGTGTTCCTAAAGGAGCAACATTGTTATTTACAATGTAGACCCAGGTTAGAGGGTTCCTCAAGGAGCAAGTGTAAGCCTTTCAAACTGAGCGGACTGCAGTTAACCTGTTCCTTCATATAGACGCCATTTCAAGCATATGTAAACAGAGTAGACCCTAGTCAGACGGCTTCTATAGGAGCCGTCTGTTCAAGGTATGTTCTGTTTGCGACTGGAATTTGATAGTTCTATTTCTTTACTTTCTAAAATGGCTATAATGTTCCACCTTCAATATTTCATTTTTGTTCAACAGATTTTCATTGGATATTCAGTAGGTATTAGAATTTGGAATAAACATAGAACAGGGAAAGGGTTAAACAATGATAGGATGTTCCACTCCGATATTTCAACGTTGAAATGGTTGATGGACTTACTTGACCATCGTTAGTATTTCTGGCACTTTTGTTTTTTAGTTATATGCTGCCCAGTTTTCGTATAGAGCAATCAATCCCACACATTGTGCACATATTCATATCATTTATATACAATGCTTACAGTCAAGTTCCTATCAGTTTACAGATTCAGCGGAATGTTCCTCGGAAAACAACGGATACATTCAATCAATCCCTGATATCGAAACAACAACGAATATTATTTGGGTTTTCACAAAAAATGACTATCGTGGATCAGTAGAAAGTGTAAATACGTGATGAGAGGATGCGTACTGTGTAATACTTTTACCGCATATACATCGAATACGTCTGGTAAACATAACTGATTTTACGACAGATTCCGTTTCAATACAAATAACTACTTCATTACCATGTGCTTTAGGACTAAGTTAGTTTCAAGTCATCGAGACTCCGATTCTGAAGATATTTTGTTGCGCAAATTGACGAAAATATGCACGGGGTACATCTTTAATCTTTTCCTTTCAACGCCGATCTGTCAAACGGTCTATTACAAAAGTCCATAAGGTCCACTTACCGTGAATAATATGGGATTTTTTAAAGTAAAACTGCAACATGACAAACAGTGCAGACCCCGGTGGGGGAACCCTCTGATCTGGGACTTCAATGTTTGTAAACACATTACTGAAGTGTGTCCCGCACTGAAGGAGTTAAATATATCCCCCGACGACTAGGAATCTGAAATCTAATAAAACGCATTTACAGATTCAGCGAATAGAATGGTTAAATATAACATGGGGATGAACATAACAGTACAGAGGAGCATTTGGTAATTAACAAAACTTCTTCGCCCACTTATTGCCATATTATTTAAGGACTCCTCGTCCAGATCTTAATTTTGAGCCAATCTATTTTTCATGTTGAATGGGCACACCAATCTATGCGTCAATGAGTACCTTGTAAACAGTTTTGGATCTAGATGAGTTACTCGTCTCATCAGGATTAAACCAGTTTGATACACACTGAGTGCATTTTGGTAGAGAAAATGATTATAGCTTGACGTTTGAAAATTAAGTGGGTGAACATGTGTGTGACAATAATGTGCTCAACGGGTTAAATGTTAAAACGCAGACAAAAAACAGACAAAAACCGGTAAAGAGCACTGCCTCATGCGTTTATATTCTTAAACTCCGCAATTTCTTTTAAATTGACCAAACGTCCGGAATTATTATCTGATGATGAATATAGCAGTGTCTTCATCCATGCCAATGTTGCTGTTATATGCAATGGTACGAATATTATTGTTGCAGCTTAAATATGCACCTGCTCAAATTGGTTGTAAAATATGCATATAAAATTACTTCCCAATATTGCCTTTGTGATTCAAAACGTTTTGGAAAGAGAGCTTGTGAACGAAAGATTTGTTTGGATCGAAAATAATAGAAATTTTGAATGCTACGCATACCAACCGAAATGCATCGGCCATTCAACGGAACATGTTGTAGATATCAAACACAGTATTACCCATCAAAACAAGACGTTCAGTTTAGCATAATAATCGGCCTCGGTTTATCCTCTATCAGCTTACTGCATGGCTTTCACCCTGCATTAAGCGGCCACCTGCCTAAAAGTATGTAAACTCTAGACTGCTAGAGTTCCGTTTCAGAGGGGTTCTACTGTATGATTATCAGACGTACTAATTTCGATGTAAATGTAAGTAAGCTATTATACTGTAGCGGTTCTCATTCGCCTTTTAGCTCTTGGCTGATACGTGAATATCATAGTCGTGTTACGAAATCATTCGTGGTCAATCGAGGTTTGGCCGAACATATCCATTTATTTCCGTGAGGTTTCTGTCTCTAGCAGTATTATGCAACGTTGATATTAAAAGAACATGTATACGTCATGCAGGAAACACCGAATATACAAAACACACAACCGCTCAAACAGCACCATGACGAAACACAGTAAATATACATGTATATCAAAGAGACGCACAAATACATAACACTCAATAGATGGGGGGGGGGGGGGGGAGTACCGCCTTGGAACGGTCAGTGACAAATGTCACTGGGGATTTAAACCGGTTTAGGGCCACTCGTCTTCACATTTATTCGATCCCCACCCTAAAAGACAATTTGAATATATATTACTGTAGGACGTCGACTGAAAACGGTCATTTTGATATGGATATGTTTACAAGTTTTGATTGTGATTGATTTATATAAAAAAAATATAAAAAAGAAACATCAATATATTTTCAATATTTGACCTTAACAAAGAGACACAGCAAAAGTACTGAAAACTGAACATTGGTACGAGTGAGCCAACGTATATATCATAATTTATAATAGTGTATCAAGTCGGCTCATTCGTAGTATTTTACTTATAATTTATACACGTGCATGACAACGACAGAAGTGTGCTAGAACCGACATTTGTAATTATCTCCAACGTTGTCGATTTATTCCAATAAGCAAAATACGTGAATCTCATTGATGAAAACAGATATCACTGGCATGTTTTAGAAGCTTAATGGAACACTTGCGCCGTTGTCAATCAATGTTTACAACTTATTAAGCGCAACATAAGTATCAATAGAAAGTGTTTGTACACCTTTACTAAGATTAGTTCAACTTTGTTGTATAGCATATACCTTTGGTACGTAATACCGTACTCAAGAGGTAGACAGGAGCATAGCTTAATCCAAATGGAATGTGCGCGCCGTGGCTAAAGGCGTCCGAGGGCCTTCTCCCCCGGGGACATTTTTAAACTATGTAGTTTTTAAACCGTTGTGATAAATAGAGCATTTGCTTCTTTAGGGGGAAATGCTGTATTTATCACAATGACTCTCTAATCCTTCGAAATTTGTTCCATATTTACTATAATAACGTTTTAACCCTTCTGATTGGTATTACGCACGTGCGTAAGTGCGTAGGCTTATCATTAAAGTGATAGTCTCTACCTGCACCGCGTTTTAAAAATGCCTTAAAATTATATAAATTATTTGTGCATATGCTGAAAAGAAGTATATCGACAGAAAACCACTCGAAAAAAACACACTGAAGAATACAATACGTTGATGTGTTTGATATCGAACAACCCGATGTTATTCGCCAATGTATTAGTATCTATTCAGGTTGCGCTTTAGTTTCGTAACTGTTCTCAGTGTTGTTATATATTCTGGTCCTTCGGGATCGTCAGATCCAGTGTTTTAGTAAGGGGCGTGAGTAGTGTTGCACTTTTAATTACTACTCATGAACAGACCAAATAAAAATAGTCTGCAATTGTCTCTTTTCGCAATACCACTTTTACTTTCGAAGAATCTCCCACTTTCAGAGTTTATGCACTTCACAACAGCATGTGTTAAGAGTAAAACGTCTCCCCGTACATAATCTCGGTGTTGTAATATATCATAATCCTTCGATAACGCCACTTTCGGTGTTTTGGTATGAACCTTTATAGCGCTGAAGCCGGTACTAGAGGGAGTGAGTAGTGTTTCACTTTTAATTAGTACTCATGAACAGATTCAATAAAACCGAGTCTGCAATTTTCCCTTTTCGCATTGCCACTTTTACTTTCGAAGCATCTCCCACTTTCAGAATTTATAATCCGATACTATTTTGTGTTACTCATTTTGTTCCAGATGCCTCAACAGATAGGATGTATAATTTCAATCAAACTTGATCCACAGGCATTCCACATCGAAGTCAGTTGTAACTAAACTGACGGATACACTGTGTAGGGTTACACGTAGCATATATTGATAGTGACTTTACATTGTACATGTTAATCCTTCGCTTGCTATTCACGTCAATATACCTACCTGTAAATAGTAAAGACCAAGGATCCTGCAGGAGCTGTCTCATCAGGGTCTGCACTATTTACAAAAGTACAAAAATGAGTCATGCAGGAAATACCACATACAGAACAAACACTCGCCCGAACAGCAACACAAGGAAACAGCAAATGTACATGGGTAGAAAAAACAACAAGAGACGCACAAAGACAAAACAAACATTCAATAGGAGGAAGATGGAAGTACCGCCTTGGAACGGTCAGTGACAAAAGTCACCAAGTTGATTGTGCAGCCAGTGCACTCCACAGCAGTGCTTGCATAGCGAAATACTTGTACACAGTGAAGATATATGTAATCATACAACAGGGCAGGGGTAAAGAAGGAGAAATGTATTTTAAAATTCAGCAAGCGAAGGGTTAACGGAACTGATACGAAATTATGACAAGTTGCGAAACAGAACCACCTTGACTATATTGGTGATATTGTGAATAAACAAACATCCCTTTGCAACAACTTATTATTTTCAGCTGTATATGCGATTTGAGGTTTGGCCCAGAAACAACTTCGATTTTAATTATGCCCGTCAAATGTTGCATCCTATTGATATCCGGTGGTAAAAGATACAGCATTTGTAGATATACGGACAGATAACATCGAACAATGCAGCGAATACGGCTTTAGATATAATGACTAAACCTAATTGCCAGCTTTCCAATTCCACTCGCTTCACGAAACGGGATAATTTTCTCGGTAATACAAACCAAATGTGTTTGGATGGAATTAATGTATCAACCAACGTATTTCGATCTTCTTGGTTACGGAATGCCGTTCAGAACACTTAAAGAAAAAAGGAGTCTACAGTGTTTTGTAGGAATTCACCTGCAATCCACCGCCACCGTCCGTGATTTTCACGGACACTTGATGTAAAAACCACACGAATACTAACTGAAACCGGTTTGTCCAAATTGGATAAAATATGGCACAATATACTATTTAGTTTCGTAACTGTAACTTAAAAGCCCCATATCTCATAAAAGTTGCAGACATGCCGATGTTAGCATTTGTCTGAAGCGAAATTGTTTGCGAACCTCGAGAATTGCATTAAAACCAAATGTGTTTGGATGGAATTAATGTATCAACCAACGTATTTCGATCTT
The DNA here is from genome assembly GCA_963576725.1 of Azorinus chamasolen. Taxonomy (NCBI): domain Eukaryota; kingdom Metazoa; phylum Mollusca; class Bivalvia; order Cardiida; family Solecurtidae; genus Azorinus; species Azorinus chamasolen. The sequence goes on along the minus strand of OY755243.1, from coordinate 85,636,753 downwards.
CTTGGTTACGGAATGCCGTTCAGAACACTTAAAGAAAAAAGGAGTCTACAGTGTTTTGTAGGAATTCACCTGCAATCCACCGCCACCGTCCGTGATTTTCACGGACACTTGATGTAAAAACCACACGAATACTAACTGAAACCGGTTTGTCCAAATTGGATAAAATATGGCACAATATACTATTTAGTTTCGTAACTGTAACTTAAAAGCCCCATATCTCATAAAAGTTGCAGACATGCCGATGTTAGCATTTGTCTGAAGCGAAATTGTTTGCGAACCTCGAGAATTGCATTAAAACGTAAGACATGTTTTACGAGGACGATCCAAAATATATTACCGTTTCAAAACCAATAAAAAATAACTTTACAAGAAGGTGCTCGCCGTTTAAAATACACTACCTCGTCCGGTTTGACTCATGTTAACGCCGGGTTTAGTATTGAAATCAATAGTATAATAATCTTGAAAACAATGAAAATATAACAGGCATCAACATACTAAGGTTTGTGCAACAAACGATCGTTAAATGTATTGCCTATCGCCAAACTGACACTTGGGCAGCAATTTCCTTAAGAGCTTAAATGAATTGGAAGTACGTAAACTTTAAGAGCGATTGGAATTTACACACACCTTATTTTACAGCATACTATGATGATGACTGTTTCGTTTGGGAATGTATGGTATATGTTATATGAAGACGGCACAAATACTATAAAGGGTTTTAATAATATTCCACGGTACATAACACACTGAAAATGACACATCACATGTTGGTTTTTAGTTTAGCGTTGTTGTTTGTTTTGGCATAAAACGACGAAGTGAGTTCTGGTTTAAATACATGTACAGATTGAATAAGATCGTTTGTATTATTTGTTTGGTGTCCTCACAATGCCAAAAAACTTGGTAGAGCTTTCCATATTTATGCAATTGGTTCAATTACATGACCACAGCAATAGATAAGTGTGCCTCCTCAAGTACCATTCTCTACAAAACTCTTATGTTGTGACCTCTGTAAAGAGTGAATGCAACATAGGGTTTGGGGAAGAAATAAGGAAGTTATTCTTGAAAATGTTTTGATTTCCGCACTTTTACTATATCTCTGCATGACTATACAAACGGTACCCTGAATCTTTTGTAGCTTATAACTTTTATCTCGCTGACTCGCATTTGAAAACAACCTTAGATCCTGGTGAGATCTCGAGTTAAAACATTCTTGGTATGTCCGCCAATTCGAGCCTAGATGATTTTATTTAGACCATAAATAAGGTAAGTACATATGGGGGCTAACGCCCCCACACCGGTAGGTCTTTAACACATGCGCGGAACGGTAGTTTTAAACGAAAACTTCCGGGGTCTGCTAAAATAGAATCAAGCTAAAGTATGATAAAAGTTAAATCAACAAAAAGCGCAATACAACAAAAAGCAAAAACAAAACGAAAAAAACATTTAACCGTCATAATTATTCAAATAATGATTTTTTCAATTCATAAACCGTATGTTTGTTTGCCACCATATGTGACGAATGAATACCAGCGCTGAATGATACTATTACCCCTTAACTTAATGTTCAATATGTGGGAACAACGAATATAAGATGTTTATAAACGATTAAGATCCAGATCAGAATGTTTTTGTGTCGTCCCTTTAATCAGGATATGCACTGTTGGTCATTTACTCATTTTCCTCAGTGATAATTTTTCATACAGCCTTTTGTTTAAATATTATTCAGAAAGGGAGGAGCCAAAGTTATAATGTAAAAAATGTGATGTTATGATTTTTATTTAGCCGATGTTTAATAATGTATGAACAAATGAATGTTTCTCCATTGTTTGAAATTCAGAATGAGATTCGTACATTTCCATGTATAAATTAAGGCAAGCCTATATAATAAATTCTGAAGGGAGGTGAAAAGACAGCAGCCTGTTCTGTATGCTTTACATTTAATTTTCCAGTCAATTGTGTTTGTTTCTAAGAACTGTTTTCACTGAGTCCTGACAAAATTGCACTCTCGGTATGATGTATTTTACATACATAAATATTCACTAGAACAACTGGTCTTCATTCAAGGCAAACCCAGCAATGGTTATAAATTCAAACTGACGTTTTTTTTCTGCGACCTGGTTCATTGAACTATCGACGTTTGAATGTTTGTTTTCATTTGAATGATTTTGCCATTTACACCGGCAGCTTATAGTAGTTCAATGTTTTTTCAAACAGCGTATAGTAACTGCCCAAGATTGGGAAAAGTATAGATATGCAAGACAATGTGATGTAAACATGTTCTGTACACTAATAAAGTGACGTCAACATGTACTGTACGTTAGCATACGTGTGATATCATGAACACGTACTTTACAGTTACATAGTGACATAAACACGTACTTTGTATTAACATAATGACGTAACCTCGTACCTTACATTAATAAAGTAACGTGAACACGTACTGTATATTAACACAGTGACGTACATAAACATAGTGACGCAAACACGTACTGTACATGGAACTAAATACGCATTGAGATCAGTTTTGAGCAAAAGCAATATACATATGTGCCCAGAAATATATTTTGCATGTATGGATCATTTGAAGGATAGAATAACGTTAGGCCAATAAATGGTTTGAGTCAGTGAAACGTTATGAAATATAGGATGATCTCACTGTTGGTATACTAGTGGAAGAATGCTTGGTCCTAACCCTGATATCCTCGACCTGGTTCACATTTGCGAAAAGCGTGGATCAAGGTGAGACACCGAGTAATTTCTGCGATATACCATGATACAAGCTGTACGCATCCGTTAAAACATTTATTATGCCAATCTACTGTTGGTTTTAAAAACATAAGTTAAAAAAACATTTAAATAGTTTGATAACTTTAGAAACATCACATCCAGTTGGGAGGAAAGGTTTACATATATAACTCACGTTGATATAGTGAATTTTCTAAACTTTGTACTTCCTAGAATCCGATTTAAACAACTACATTCCGTAGTTGTGTTCCGTGTTGAATCATCTTCCAAATTACTTATCATTAGCTCCATATGGTACAGCACATGGCAGCCAAGTATGAGACATGTTTTCCGTATATGACATTACACAGTGGAATACAATGAAACCTCTCTATAACGGCCAATAAAGTGTGTTAATTAGTTGGTATTTAGGGCAGGTGGCTGCTTACTGCAAGATGAAAGTAAAACAGAACGCTCCTATAAGAGCGTTCTGTTTTACTTTCACCTTGCTTTAAGCAGCCACCTGCATTTAACACAAAATACATGATGTAATTTAGTGGCCGTTATAGAGAGGTTTTACTGTACATTAATATTATATCTTCTTTGACATATTCATTTGGATTTGGTGATGTCTTCAATGAGTCTCATGAATAGAAAAATATTACCCCATGAGCCAATATTGGCAATAAATAGGCACTTCGAATATCGTTCGAAAACTGCTGTTCAAATTCAAACTGATTTCAAAGATATAATACAGTGTTCTCAGTGTTGTTATATTTTCTTGTTCTTCGGGATCATTAGTTTTGATGTTATTAGTTTTAAAAATTGAATACTGCTTAAGCCGGCGCTAGGGGCGTGAGTAGTGTTGCACTTTCAATTACTATTCATGAACAGACGCAATAAATGGAAAAGAAGTAAAGTCAAGCAGGCAAAGCCACATGCAAGACGCAACCACCACCAAAACACCGATAGACAGCATGACACACACACACACAACCACACACCCAAACGCACACACACACACACACACACACACACGAAATGAACACAGAAAACACCAAAAGACACACAAGAACCAGAGACAAACGTTCCACACATGAACAAATCACAAGCACAAAGACGCAAGGCAACCAAAAGGAAGGGTGACAAAGAGAGTACCGCCTTGGCACGGTCAGTAGCAAAAACACCACTGGGGGTTTAAACCGGTTTACGGACGTCCTAACCTCACACTTCTCTCAAAGTCACCCTAGCTTTACAAATATTGTAAATAAAGGTATCCCCGCTGGACTTACCCACAACATAGACGACGGTGAACACAGGACAACATGTAAAACATAGCATAATAACTGTGACAATCCGTCAAATATGTACTCAATGACTTTGCTGAAGTCAGAGCACCTGCAGGTAAGCCGTTAAGGGCACGACAGGGAAAAAGTAATACATGAGTCTGGTAAGCTCATCCTGTATCCAAGTTTAAGAGTATACCATCATAGAGTACTACCATCGGCCTGTCATCGCGCAAGCAAAGAGGGAAGCGTAGCTACCGACTGTAAAAGGGTCGATAACCAAACATGCAGTGCGTTGCAATATAATAGGATCATAACCTTTCTTTTTAAATGTTTTAATGCGTTTTATAAACAAATCATGAAAATGGATATGACCCCGATTTTTCCTAAGTTTGTAGATAACATCCCCATAAAAATCTGGTTGAGAAATGCCTTGTCGCAGTAACGTCCGTAGATTGCAATTATATTTACTAATGAGAGGCAAATTTCGATAATAAAATTTAGAAAAAGTTTTCCGAAGTTTGTGATATCTGTAACCTTGCTTAAGAAGTTTATCAGTTATAACCAAATTACGTCTGTTAAAATCTTCAAGCAAAGAACAGGCAAACACCGAGTCTGCAATTTTCTCTTTTTGCATTTCTACTTTTGCTTTCGAAGGATCACCCATTTTCAGAATATTTCAAAATTAATGTAATGCTGTATACAATATACCCGCAAGGCCCGTGCTAGATTTCGTATACAAATATAGTTCTATATGACCATTTACTCTACTCCATTACTGTTCATATAAGAAATAATTCATGTATGACTATTAATAATATTAATGATTATAATGGTATATAACCCATTGCCGCATATAGACGCCTTTTGACGCTTCTGTAAAAGTCACTTTGTGAAACCATTGTGATAAATAGAGCATTCTATTTTTCACAATGGTTTCAACACTAAACAATTCTAAAATTTTCCTTTTTAGTAGTAAATGCTCCTTTTCGGTAGATTTGTTCAAAGAGGTTGGATCTAAAAATAGCCTATACGGGAATGGGATAAGCAATAAATGGTTTAGCTCTAGTGAAACCTGTAGGATCACGTCTAAGCAATGCCACAAGCAAACAAAGCAATTTGCAAATGCCCTATGACGCAAAGTATTAGGTAATTAAAAACTCGATTGTTCCCAATATTCCAACATGCTGTTGATCATCATTACAATAGTTTATTCGAATGACAAACCCAGAGCACACATTCAACGCAACACATTCCAACAATTGACCATGGTTGCTCTGGCGAAACTAAATGAGACACCGTGGAATATAAGAACAAGGAGATATCGACGTAACGTCTTATTAAATGACGAGATAGTTACGCCTCATTGCAAGTAGCATGCACACATTATACATTGCTGTATATCAGATCGCTCATGCTAATGTCTTTTGAAATTAAATTAGAATTTGAATATTAAAATTGCAACTTATTTGTTTCAGGCAAATGGTGTTTTCCTGCTAATGTAATAATGAAGGGTATCGTTTAGACATATTCGTTAAAAGTTATAAACTATAAAATGCTATTCCTATAAGATAATATTTGATTTGGCAACATTAAGCATGTTTAATTAGCAGACTTTAATTAAACGAAACGCTCCAATGTATGCATTATTATTAATTTATAGTTTCCCCATATTCGAGACTATGGCAATCTAATGAGACAAACCAATTTGTAGATGTAGGGCATTCTTTAATTTGTAATATGATTTCTATTTGCAAATATAACGATATCGTTCACTTTATTAGTGTTTCAGTCAATCAAATTACCCAAGTCAATATATTTCTCATTAACCCTTATCTCGGTATTCACAGCGTGACCAGTGTATGCAATTAACGTTGATCTAGATGTGACGCAGACTGTCTCGACGTCTCATCACCACACACACTGTTTGATTCTCGGTCAACACTGTCTCAGCAGCGTAATCGATTCGGTAGTTGTCCAAGTTGCAACAAATCCAAATTTCAGCAGACATTATGTTTTTTTCACAGCCAGCTATGGGTTAATACAATATAGAATTCCAATCCCATACATACTAGCGCAAACGTTGAACAGAAGGCGACCCGGACATGGAGAGCAATCAAACACACCTCAATGAATTACGACACTTTTCGGCTTTCCAGTGCAAATGAGAATCGGCTTTATCAGATGTCCAGATAAGATGCGTAAATTAAACACTTATAAGAATAACTTCTTTTCTCCACCAAACCCTATGTTATGACCACTCTTTAGAATTGTTTCTTCAAGGCGATTCTGAAGAGTGGTCACAATGTAGTGTTTCATTGAGAAATGACCATATTGTGAGTACGCGCATTTATCTGTAACTCTGCGCTTTGTAGATATTCAGTACTACCACTACTATGCATATAACTACGTTCTACCTATTATATTTATCCAACAAATAGACATTTAACTCTGTCACCGTTAACTCTTTCGGCGCCAATGTCGCCTGTTGGCACCATTGAAAACAGTGCAGTCCAAGGTCAGATGCCGCTTTTTCAATTAGAATCAAATTTTAAAGAACGTCCGCTCTGAAGCTATTTCGCTGCCAACATTTTCTTCTGCTACAATTTTCACTTTTATAGTTTTTCTTTATTTTCGTGTAAAAACAGTGACAGTAACAAACAGACGAGTTACTCGGCGTCTCATCTGCATACAAACTGTTTGCGTTATCATAGATGCGACATTAGCAGCGAAATAGTTAAAGAAGAAAAAACGTATGAAAGTCTACCCTGAAACATAAAGCAGACGGCATTGTTTGCAGGCGAATGTTATTTGGCACCACAAGAGTTAAAAGTAATAAAGCGTTAAAACCAGTAAAGAGTTAAAAGCGACGTAATCGTACCCAGAAGATACTTTTCTAATAACATAGACCTGTTTATGCAAACGATGTTATTTACATTTTAGCTGATTCAATGACAAGCAATAATTGAGAGCATAGTTCACCTGCTAATGGATTTTGAATCATTTTCTTCCAAGAAACTTAAGTATATAATATGGAAAAATAGTCAAACAGGGAGAGCCACACACGAAATGACACCGCACCAAACACCATCAAACAAGAAACGGTAAAGCCACAAGACAAAACATAACAGGACGCATATCAAGACGAAATACATTAAACATTAAGCATATTAAACAAGAAAATTGACCGTAGGCTGAAAGCAGGAGTGCCGCCTTGGAACCCTTTCCCTGGTGGATATTCATATAAAAAATAATTGATAATATTATTTTTTATAATGGCTTAAGAACAAATGACATTTTGGCTCAGGAAGAAGCTGTAGAATCAGATCTATATTACACCATGAGCAAACCGAGCAGACCCTGATCAGTCTACTCTGGGTCTACTCTGTTTGCAGATTCGAAATATGCGCTTACATAAGGGAAAGTGTTAATAGATTATAGTTTGGCATCCAAAAGCGATAATTTGTAACACGTATAATTCGTTACTCCATAAATATAAAATACAGAAGGCCGATATCAGACGTCTACTGTAGGAGCCGTCTGACCAGGGTCTGCTCTGTTAGCTTATGAAACAATATAGATATGATTATACAGTTTCTTGTCATGGCCAAACTTTCCCATCTCATTAGGATCAAAAGAATGGGATTGAGCTGTATGCAAATGCGAGACATGGTGTCATTAGGGGGAAAGCGTTTATTTAGTGAACATAATACAGTGCATAGTACATTTCAGAGTACTAGCGCATTACATAGTTACACACTACAGCACAAATATATCATCACAAAGGGTAAAATATGATGAGTGATATAAATAGTAGAGTCTCTTGAATTAAATCATCTTGCTTGAAAAAGAGCAGTCGATTTGGTTGCAGGACACCATCTTGAAGAGAGCTGTAAATTGCATTGCAAGGCGAAACTTTTTATGGACGTTTGTTTCATATGGCTTGCTTACTTATGGTAGTTAATATAAAACCATCGTAATTGATTATACTACACACGTGTAAAAGCAAATAACATATGCGACTGCTTTACCTTGTCTATTTGTGTTATATGATAAAAAGAAAATTACACAAATATCCATTTACAATTGATTTTTACTGAACCAGTTGACTAAACTAATCATCGGCGTCCAAGGTATCGTCTTCGCAACCGTGTGACCTATTTCGTACCACAGCGCCTTACAAAATAAAGATCAGCCATTTCCTTTATTTAACTAATTCACTACCGCGTATTGTCGACTGCAAAACATGTCTCCATTGGGTTTCCTTGTTACACGGTATTCACAATGCTTAACAGAAACATTATCATAGTACCAAATAACCTGGATCCTGATGAGACGGCGAGTTACTAATGCGTCTCATCTGGATCCTGACTCTTTGCAAAGTTGGTCACAGATTCGCCATCGGCAATCACTGTCGAGTCCAACACGTAAGATATGCATACTAACCAATTTAATCATGCATCTACCTAAGATCGAACACGGTTTCAGCTCTTTGTCATTCTTACTAAAACCTGTATTTATATTTAACTTTAAATTTTCTACTAAATTGACATTTATGGAGGACGCTTGTGCAGCTCGCACGAACGAAGCTGACAATTGCAGAATTGTGAAGAAGTAATGACAGCTATTAAGTGTTATTAATACGCTTAAATGCAGGCTAACTACTTCTTTAAGATGCACTTATGTCTCACATTAATGACAGTGCATGCATATTTATTGTATCACAGCAATATTTAAGCTTAAATGACTTGCTTTTAGAATTAAAATCGACAAAACGACATTCGAGCATTCTTCTCTTGCTACTTACAGCGTGCCTTCCATTGACATATAATTTGTATCCAGAGCGAATACCGGGTATCCCAGTGTATGATCAGAACTTAACCCTTTCAATGCCAAAATCGCATAAATGCACCATGGCAAGTAGTTCAGTCCCTAATCAGACGCTACCTTTTGATCTGGAACTTAAGTGTTTTCTCTCAATCTCTATATATGTGCTTTATTCCGTTAAATTTGCATTTATTTATCGCATTTCCTAATTTTACCAAATGATTTAACAAACTTGTGTTGCATATGACAATTAGAAATTTGGCGCCGAAAGGGTTACGCTGCTGACATATTCTTTTAAGCTAATGGGATACTGTTTTACACCTTTTTCTTCATATAGACACATTTTCATGCCTTTATAAACACAGTAGACACATACCAGACAGTCTCGTAAATGTCTAATCAGAGTCTGCTTTGATTGCTTATGAAGTAATTTAGATCAAAGTCTGACCAATCTACAGTTTCTGTCAAAATCATGTGTTCATATGCCAAATTATTGTTGGAAAGGATGCGTTTTGCTAGAGGATTTCAAATGATAAACAGGGCAGATTCTGACCAGATAGCGCATTTGACCCGTGAATGCCAGTACAGTCGGTTCCCACATTCAAATTATTACATCATTCATACTACTTCTCGTATTTTCAATGTTATTTATTTCTGTAAATTACGGATAGTTCAATTTGCTAAAATATATTATGTTTGGCCACAATGTCTACGACAAAAAACATAATACGTTTGTAGAGTTTTTTCATATAGTTCTAGAAGCCAGTTCATACTTTCAAGCTTTTACGCTTGCATTTTGTACTTCTGGGTTTGTATTCAACAACCGTCTAAGTATATATTAGTTCGAAATGTCTTTATCTTAGGTTTTGTCTGTAAATAATTCTAGCTTTTCTTACAAAGAATCTCTCCTTGCCAATTCTGAGAGAAAACAATTTCTAAGAGAAAATATAGAGGATAATTGTTATTTTCGGTGGACAATCGAAATGTATTTCATCGAGTGAACATCAGACGATATATTTTCACGAATGGCGAAGCCACGAGTGAAAATATTACTATTGTTCACGATTCGCTCCCCGTGGGGATCCCCGGTGATAGACCTTAGTTCACATGTCGCCTCACGACAGAAGATATAGATGTAAACATCCAAGGGCGCCAGTTTAAAGAACAGCCATGCTGGTTTTGTTAAAATATATATTGTGAAACATAAATGATTAGAATATGGGTGATCATGATACTTATATGCTGCACTAACCCTTTCGATGAAGATATAACCTGTCTGCTATTGAAATAGTGTAAACATAAATGAAGTCAAATGAAAGTTTTTTACATGAAAATATACACTGGTTGGCATTATTTTAATAGAATCATGCAATTATTTAAAGGTTTAGTTCAGCATATTGCTCGTGGGAAGTATGATTTCAGACACCCTATCAAACAATGAAATAATTATACTTAAAACAACTAAATGATGAGTATGTCCAAAGCTTTTAAATATTGTGAATTTAAGAAATTGATCAAATACCGAAATAGTTTAAATTGTAGTTTGAGAGATCATTAGCACGTTCTTATAAACTATTTAAATTGATTATAGATGGATCAGTTATTATTAAATCTTAGAAAAGAATAGTATCATTTTCATTGTAAAATCTCATTCATATATTAATAAACTCTGATAAGATAAGCTTAATATAACATACCTATTTGCAACAAATCTTGAGTTCAACTGTGAAAAAAATGGTTTAAAATGCCATACATGGCACTAAGCAAGGTCGAATTCTAATTACACGACATTAAGATATCTCCAATTATAGTCCCAATGTGCTCCATTTTTCATATTTTATACAATAACTTACTTAAATTTAATTAATCCCTGTCGTTATGGTGCTATAATTAATTCATCAAGCTAACTTAAAAATAAGTATGTTTAGTCATAACCTACAAAGCGGGTAAATTTGTTGACCGTTTGGATCCAGATGAGATTGCAAACAGTTTGTTAATAACTTTGTTAATTTCATTTATAACTATCAGTTTATTCAAAACTTAATCAAGTCTGGTAGTTAATTAGACTAGATAATTGTCAACGGTAAATGCCATTTTGACATTGCAAAATGATATATCTTGTCCCGTGGTATTACAACTGCTGAATTCGCGTCAAATGATTTACAGTTTGTAAATATTCCGTGCATATCAATAGTTATCAGTTGCTGACATAATCGAAATAGCCAATAAATCGTCTTGGAGGAATGATGGCTAACAGCCTTAAACTTGCAAACAAATACAACTGTCTGGACGAATGTGGGTGTTAATGAATACATGTGTAGCAAATAATCATACCACTTCAACCTTGACTTATTACTTGAGAAACATTACAATGATTTAAAAGGTTATGTGAAAAGCAATAGATGTTGTTGATAGTAATAAACAAAATAAGGAATGTAACAAAATCGATCAAATCTAGATCGGCTATTGTTATGTAAAGAATTTATGAAACGATACACAGATTGACGTTTCAATATGACGTCACGCAGAATGAGGAAATATGAGACCATAACAAAATTTATACTCAGATGTTTGTGTTTGTTTCACACGGCACGTGAAAAAAGTCCAATATTGTAGTCCTGCAGCGAAACTGGAGTTTTGGCCAGAACCTTCGTTTGCCGTGTATATTTTTTTTTATTGTCGATATAAATACAGAGAAGAATCCTTGTTAAATATCGGCCGGGTGCTACCATGGAACCCTTGAGGGGTTTGAGGTTCGGTGAAGCAATACCTTTATTTAAAATGTTTGTTTAGCTAGGGTGATTTTGAGATAAGTGTGAGATTAGGACGTCCGTAAACCATTTTAAATCCCCAGTGGTGATTTTGCTACTGACCGTGCCAAGGCGGTACTCTCTTTGTCACCCTTTCGTTTGTTTGTCTTGTGTCTGTGTGCTTGTGTTTGTGTGTTTGTTGGTGTTTTCTGTGTTATTCTCGTGTGTGTGCGTGTGTTTGGTTGTGTGCGCGCGTGTGTGTGACATGCTGTCTATCGATGTGTTGGTGGTGGTTCCGTCTTGTATGTGGCTTTCTCCTGTATATGTGTGTTTGTGAATGTGTATAAATCGCTGTATAAATTGCTTTCTGTCGGTGTTTTGGTGATTGTGGCGTTTTGTGTGTGTCTTTTCCTGCTTGACTTTACTACTTTTTATACCCCCAAAGCTAGGCTTTGGCGGCATATAGTGATCGCACCGTGCGTGGGTGTATGGGTGAGTGGGTGGGTGTGTGTACCTTTTGTCCGGAATATATTTCCTTTGTCACATCAGCTACGGATACCAAATTTGGTGTGTGAGTTGATCATGTGACAGCTACGGATACCAAATTTGGTGTGTGAGTTGATCTTGGGATGGCGGAGTGTCGCGTACCATTTTCAGGTCACCGTGACCTTGACCTTGACCTCAATTTTACAAAAAGCTTGTCCGGAGCATATCTCCTATACCTTACCACCTACGGATTCCAAATTTAGTGTGTGAGTTCATCTTGGTATGGCGGAGTGTCGCGTACCATGTTCAGGTCACTGTGATCTTGACCTTGACCTTTGACCTTGAGTTTACAAAAAGCTTGTCCGGAGCATATCTCTTATACCTTACCAGCTACGGATTCCAAATTTGGTGTGTTAGTTCATCTTGGGATGGCGGAGTGTCGCCATTTTTAGGTTACTGTGACCTTGACATTGACCTCGATTGTACAAAAAGCTTGTCCGGAGCATATCTCCTATACCTTACCAGCTATGGATCCCAAATTTGGTGTGTGAGTTCATCTTGAGATGGCGGAGTGTCGCGTACCATTTTCAGGTCACTGTGACCTTGACCTTTGACCTCGATTTTACAAAAAGCTTATACCTTACCAGCTACAAAAACAAAAAGCACAAAACCTGAACTGCACATTTGCAAAGAACTTTTTTAAAATGTCAGATGACCAAAAGAGAAGATTTGAGACTTGGAGGTATGTATTTGCTCATGAGCTTTATCGAGACCATTGATATTCTGATTGTAGAGCTTGGTTTGATTGAAGTAATGAGTGACGAAAACATGTTGACAGACAGGAACTTTCCAGAAAGCGTCAGAACAATGCCACTAATTGCACAGGACCTAATACAATCTGTTGTGCAAGAGTACTGTCAAAGAGTAACTAGAATTATTAAAGCAAAACAGCACAGCTCTGTGTAGATGTGTTTCTACCACCAGTGCTTATCATGATGGTCCATACAAGTGCTGAAAGAGAATGCGACCTGTGCCTTCATATAGCAGCACACAGACAGATAATGCCGTGCTTCTTTGCCGCATGCCACATAAACTGCGCTAGATATGGGCTTTGTTACTTGTAAGCAATGGAGTCACTCCCAAACCCAGTTCTCGGGTTTTCAAAGAGCGGGCGAGTGAGCATGTAAATAAAAAAGATATGGGTATATGGAAAGGAATATGGAATAACATGTTCATTGGGAGCATTTTTATGCGGTATGGGCATGCGCCTGGTGATATCATTAGCATAACTTTGAAACTAGAAACGTGGAACGTGTGGACACTCGACATCCACATGCGTAGTCAAATGGCAGCTGACCTGGGTAAGATGGCCATTCACAGTATTGATCCAGTCATTTCTGTAGTGAGACACAATGAAGAAGGGAAGTATCAAGTAGAAAATAATGTAAAAGATAGAGCAGGTACACGCAATAAACTAAATAGTTGCGTTGATACTATATATAGTCACAACCAGTATAATCAGAACAAGGTGATCAATATTATAAGTGAAGAGGTTGCTTCAAATGACAAAAATGTGCATGATGCTGTACGAATATGGAATGTCCGAATGACAGAATTTGCAATCTTGTGGCCTTTATCCAACGATACAAAAGAATATTATTACAATAAACGAACTAGAACACATATCAAAGTTTGACAAGCCAAAGTGTTTGAGGCATCTCTTATCTATTCAAGGGTCGCGATATTGACATTAACCATGATCTACGACACAAATTGGCACACTTTGAACATCTCGTTTTGACGAATTTGGTGATTTGAGGGGCAATTGACGCACATATCATAGACAGGTCGGTGCTACGTTGGATAATTTAGAAGTAGTAAAGTCAAGAAGGAAAAGACACACACAACGCAACCACCACCAATACACCGACAGAAAGCAAGCAACACACACAAACACACAACCACACAAGCACGTAGGCAAACAAACACAAGAGACGAAAATTATAAACTCGAACAAACGCACTTGTAACACAAACACACAGACACCAAACAAACACAAAAACAAGGGTGACCAAAAGAGTACCGCCTTGGAACGGTCAGTGGCAAAAGCGCCTCTGGGGGTTAAACCGGTTCACGGAGGTCCTACCCTCACACTTATCTCAAAGTCACCCTAGCTTAACAAAAGTGTAAATAAAGGTATCCCCGCCAGACTTCTCCTACAACATAGAAGACGGTAAGCACAGGACAGAATGTATAACAAAGCTAGGAGCATGACGACAACTGTGAAAGTACGTCAAATATGTACTCAGTGACTTAGCTGAAATCAGAGCAACTGCTAGGGAAGCCGTAAAAGGCACGACAGAGAAAGGGTAATACATGAGACGGGTAAGCTCATCCCGTTTCTTGGTTTATAGCTCTTAATACTCTATGAAGAGTTCCTATTAAAAGTACATGTAAGAGTCATGCAGGAAACACCGCATACAAAACAAACAAGCACCACGACGACAAACAGCAAATGTACATGTATATAAAGGACACAAAGAGACAAACAAAGACAAAACAAACATACAATAGGGGGAGATGGAAGTACCGCCTCGGAACGGTCAGTGACAAATGTCACTGGGGGTTACCGGTTTTTGGGCGGCTAACCTCACACTTGTTTCACCCCCAGTCTCCCACCCTAAAAGACAACCAGTGTAAATAAACGTACATCCTCTCCGACTAATCTACAACAACCGCGATGACAAATACAGTGGTAAAGTACATGTAAAACGAAAACATATTTAAGTGAAGTAACTGTATCCACCGATCCCTAGTGTATTCAATGAATGAGCTGCAAAAATAATAACTTTAGAAAAGTAAAAAAGGGCACGACAAAAATGAGATCGTACAAATATCCGACGTTCTCCTTCCGTTTCCGGATTTAAGAGGTCGCCTTCATAGAGTACTAAATATTTCTTGTCGGCGTACATGCAAAGAGGCCAGCGTGATTGCAAACTGTAAAAGGATTGACAACCAGACATGCAGTATGTTGTAGAACCATAGGATCATATCCCGTTTTAATGAATTTGTTAATGTATTTAGTGAACAAAGTGAGAAAATGGGTATGTCCAATAATTTTACGAAGTTTGTAAATCACGTCACCATAAAATTCAGGATGTGACACACCGTGTAGCAGGAGCGCCTTAAGAGTATATAAATTATTATGTACTTGCCAATAAGTGAGATATTCTGCTGAAGCAGCCTTTCAGTTAAAATGAGATTTCGACTGTTAAAGTCGTCAACAGAAGAACAAGCTCTAGCGAAACGAATAAGTTGAGATATATAAACCCCGTAAGATGTGGCATGGGGAACATCTCCATTATTCCATTGCCAATTTCAAGGTTAAGATCGAGAATAGCCGCACAAGTGTCGGAATGGTTAGCTGTATTCAGTTTATTCAATTTGAGTTCTTTTGGGTAAATGGTGGGAATCAAAACATCAAAGAAAGGGTTATCTAACTTGAAACAATCATCCAAATATTGAGAAGTATCTTTGAAGGCTTTTATGACATCTTCTTGTGATTGTGGGCTCAAACTCAACATGAACTCTCTGACATAGCAGTACAAAAACAAATCGGCGACCAGTGATGCACATTTCGTACCCACAGGAATACCAATAAACTGACGGTATATAGCATTCCCATAACGTACAAATATGTTATCCAGAAGAAAGGTTAGTGATTCACAAACTTCTAAGCAAGATCAAATGGTGTAATATTTCATCGGCTCGTCAGTAAAGAAAGCTTTTTCAGCATTAAACTCGTTTACGGAGTGGGGAAGCTGGATATTGTTAGTTACACGGACATTTGGCAGGGTGTACGGGCTGGTATGTCCGGGTTATATCCCGTATTTCCTGAGGCGTGAGCTCCGATTTACCTAATTTTTGAAACGAACAACTCTAAGTTTTGTTGACATTAGATATCTAATTATATGACGACATACACGTTGTACTGAGAAGTTGATAGTGTCAAATTGTGGAACACATGAGGAACTATTTTTGTTACGTTGATTATCGATTATTTGGTCGTAATCCGTCTAGAATTAATTGAGTAAGGACGATATGAAATTTCGAATCGACGCTAAAAACAAATAAAAACGAATAACATCAAGCGTCAAATTTGAATTCTGTATTCTCCGTTGAAGCCGCCGAATACGGGTTTGTACATCCGGCAGTTTTTTGGCAAACTGACCAATCGAATTCCAAGGATTCACTCTGACGGGTAATAATTGTATTTTGCAAGTTCTGTCGTAAATGACTTCTCCGCCATTACTCGGAAGGAGGACGTCGGATATCTGTACTATTTCGTTTTTGTCGTACCCTTTATTACTTTTCTACAGTTACTCTGTTTGCAGCTCAATCATTGAGTACACTAGCGATAGGTGGATACAGGTTGTTCACTTAAATGTTTTCGTTATACATGCACTTTACCAATGTATTTGCCGTCGCGGTTGTTGTAGATTAGTCGGAGAGGGGATACGTTTATTTACACTGTTTGTCTTTTAGGGTAGGGGTGGAATAAGTGTGAGGTTGGGTGCCCATAAACCGGTTTAACCCCCATTGACTTTTGTCACTGACCGTTCAAAGGCGGTACGTCCATCTTCCCCCTATTGTATGTTTGTTTTGTCTTTGTGCGTCTCTTGATGCTTTTATAGTTATGTACATTTGCTGTTTTCTTGTGTTGCTGTTCGGGCGACTGTTTGTTCTGTATGTGGTGTTTCCTGCATGACACATTTTCGTACTGTTATTCTTTTTCAAATAAAACAGTTGTACTACTTTAGTATCCACTTGTATTTATGTTTTCTTCCTATTGATTTTAAAATATTGGTGTGGAAATATTTCATGTTTTTCCCCGTACTTTTAAATTATGACGTCATTTAAATTATGACGACGCTTGTTTACCTTTTCATTTTATTTTAAAGTCATTTTGTATTGACATCGTTACTCATGTTGTGTAGTTGTCGGGAGGGGGGGGGTATTTACATTTTTACTTGGGTGAAGGTGGGATGAGTGCGAGGCTGGGTACTCCTGCTTTCACGCTATGGTCAGCTTTGTTATTGAATATGCCTAATGTTTAATGTTTTTCGTCTTGATATGCGTCCCTTTGTGTTTTGTCTTGTGGCTGTGCCGTTTCTTGTTTGTTGGTGTTTCGTCCTATGTCTTTTCGTATGTGGCTCTTCATGTTTTAAGTGTTTTCCATAATTAAGAGTATACCACCATAGAATACTATCTCCGGCCTGTCATCGTGCAAGCAAAGAGGGAAGCGTAGCTACCGACTATAAAGGGGTCAATAACCAATTATGCAGTGCGTTGCAATAAAATTGGGTCATAACTTTTCTTCCTAATAGTTTTAATGCATTTAATGAACATATCATGAAAATGGATATTACCTATATCTAAGTTTGTAGATAACATCAGCATAGAATTCTAGATGAGAAATGCCTTGTTGCAGTAACCTCTGTATATTGTAATTATATTTACTAATGAGAGGTAAATTTCAATAATAAAATTTTGAAAAAGCTTTCCGATTTTTATGATATTTGTAACCGTGCTTAATACCACACTCTGCAGTCGGCTTAGTCATAGATTGCTTAAACAATTAAATTGTACATAACCAATATCTCTGGTCTTACACAGATACTTTAACTACAGTGCGAAAAGTACATGATGTACAAGAGCCACAGGAGCAAGTCGACTGTACCAATTACGCACCGACACAAAGCTGTCACTTATTATACCCCCACAAACGAAGTTATTTTGGGGGGTATACTGGAGTCACCATGTCCGTCCGGTTGTCCGTCCGTTCGTCCGTCCGTGCGTCCGTCCGTCCGGCTTATCCGGATCATAACTTCCAAAGTATAAAAGCTATTGACTTCAAACTTCATATATAAATAGATCACATTGACCGCAAGTGCAGTGCACAAGGTTTGTAACTCTGTCTTCAGTTTTCCGGAGTTGTTGTCTAAACCTTTACATATATTGAAGTGATATGTGGTATGTGGCTTTATTATAATGAGTTATAGATCAAGTTTGAATTTCGTTACGCTTCATTAATTTGTCACGGAAATACAGTGATTATACTTAGACATTTTCCGGAAATTCAGGTTTTCCGAAGTTTGTTTCTAAGCCCATACAGATATTGATGCGATATTTGGTATGTAAGTGAGTGAGTGAGTTGGGTTTAACGTCCGACCAACAGTATTTCAGTTATATGCAGACGGCACCCGCATGAGACAAGTTATAGTGCTGCCTCACTGAAATACCCCTGCCGCGGGCACATGGCAAGGGCATCCCACCCAGTCACATTATCCTGACACCGGGCCGACCAGTCCTAGAACTACACCTTTTAATGTCGAGCGCAGACAAGGGAGCTACTAGTACCAACTTTTAACGACTTTTTGGTCTGTCGCGGCCGGGGATCGAACCCACCTTCCGTACCACAGGCAGACGCTCTACCACTGAGCCATGCATATTTGGTATGTAGCTTTATACTAATGAGTTACAGATCAAGTTTGAATTTTGTTACACTACATTGATTTTTAAGGGAATTACAGCATTTTGACTTAGACATTTTTAGGAAATTTCAGGTTTTCCGGAGTTTTTTCTAAACTGCAGCAGATATTGTAGTAATTTATTTCTATAACCCCCATCTCTGTGTCAAATGTGCTAATGGGGGTATTCATCACCTTTAGTGGTAGTTCTAGTTATAGCTCTGTTCTCTATAACGGACAAGAATATACAGCTAATTCAGCTGATTGTCAAAATGTGCTGAAAGGTAACAAAAACACGTAATAACTACGAAAGACCGGCGGTGCCATTTCCACTTCAAGATTTCACACAATACAATTCATGATTTCACGATTTCACAATTTCACGATTTCAAGATTTCACTTCAAAATTTCACAATTTCACGATTTCACAATTTCACAATTTCTCGATTTCGCAATTTCGACTTCATGTAAACAATTTTAGTCACGTGACACGCTTGATGTAAATAAGGCAACAGAGTGACACTCACCCTTGAAATCAGGATGGCGATTGGAGATCCATAAATACACCTTTCTACGCCTTTGCAAACTTCATATTGTCATTATTTCTTACAGTTTATTATTAATTAAATTCTCCTCCAATACAGTGTCATACAATCATAAGACAATGATTAAACATAATAAACACATGATTGGCAATTCTCATACATGAATATTCATGGAGGAAAGGGTTAAACAATATTGATGGTGGACCATGAGCACAGACTACATGCCAAATATGAAGATCCTCGGCCCTA
Organism: Azorinus chamasolen; assembly: GCA_963576725.1. Taxonomy (NCBI): domain Eukaryota; kingdom Metazoa; phylum Mollusca; class Bivalvia; order Cardiida; family Solecurtidae; genus Azorinus; species Azorinus chamasolen. The sequence goes on along the minus strand of OY755243.1, from coordinate 85,617,356 downwards.
CAGTTCTTGAAGGGAAGATTGTCATAGTTTTCCGCCGTTTCTTTCATCGTGGCTTTTACTCCAACACTGTGATTTCCCGCGTTTTGATGACGTCATAACAATTAAAATGGACAAATTGAAATCATGAAATAATGAAATCATGAAATCATGAAATTGTGAAATCGTGAAATCGTGAAATTTTGAAGTGAAATCGTTAAATCGTGAAATTGTGAAATCGTGAAAATGTGAAATTTTGGAGAGAAATCGTGAAATAGTGGAATTGTGAAATCGTGAAATTGTGAAATTTTGAAGTGAAATCGTGAAATTGTGAAATCGTGAAATCATGAAATTTTGAAGTGAAATCATGAAATCGTGAAATCATGAAATTTTGAAGTGAAATCGTGAAATTGTGAAATCGTGAAATTGTGAAATTGTGAAATCGTGCAATCGTGAAATTGTGAAATCGTGAAATCGTGAAATCATGAATTGCTTTTTGTGAAATATTGAAATGGAAATGTCACCGCCGGTCTTTCGTAAATAACAGACCCAGATGACACATCAACAAAGATCAACAATAGGGTATTGTTTGCATGGAACAAAATCGAAAACAAACATGAAGAGGCAAGTAACGTACCTATCAGCAAGTAGTAGATAGTATCGGAGTTGATCCCTGTGCAAAATAACTTTATTGTGTGATGGCACTGATGTGTTTGTTCTTTTACTTTTCCTCTACCCTAAAACCGAAATGACAAATGTAATACTGGTGGACTATATCATCATGGGTCGAAATTGACACTGTAATTACTGTTGAAAATCACTGTAGCATTATCGAAGAACCCTTTCCTGCTCATTCACTGTCAGGATGTGACACTGCTGCAGGGTGCATAGGTAAGGGAACTGTTATCCAGATATTGCGTTCTAGTATCTCCCTGTCTCTTCTTGAATCTCTCATATCTACCCTTGCACTAATTATATCTCAAGCAACGACAGTTATTTCGTTTTGCTATGGACACGTCGATTGCAATAGGTCCAACACATTCCAACACGTATGGACATCAATGCTAGATATAGCAGCTGCTACAATATAGGATGCCACAACAAAACTTGTTTACTGATTTATTTATTGATAGAATAATGTAATACTTGAATAAGTCATTCACTCAATTTATAATCCATGTCACCATGTCTCAAGTAAATAATACACGTGCTTTACAAACGCTTTGGTCGCCATATTGGAAGCGATATTTGAAGCCATATTGGCGGATATGCTTGATTTAACAGAAGCAAACATTATTTATGACAAGTTTGAATCAATTTAATTACTTTAGCCCATAAGTTTCATAACATAACGCTTATATCAATTGTAACATATTTTGGTGTTATTTTCTCCTCCCTCGCGGACGCCATTTAGGACGCCATCTTGATTTTCTCAATTTGGCACCCGGCATACTTAAAGAGTGGCAACAATCCCTGCTCATAGTCAAACGAGAAAACAAACTATACACCGCAATCGAAGGTTCACCTATACCGCTGCAGAACTAATAAACAAACTTCATTGTTGAATCCACATATTTCTTTCTCAAACTTAGTGAAAATAAATTTTGGTCTTGCATATCAAAAAACAAGAATAACATAAAAATTTAGAGCTGACTGCTTATTGTGAAAGAAGTTTTTTCACAGTGATAAAGTGATTTTCTGTTGTTGTTGTTGCTTTGTTTTCTTAAATTGTGTGGAAATGAAGGGCGCGTGACAGCATATGCGAGCTTTTTAGTTTCACGTGAGACGCTGTGGTCTCTGCATCTCACAAGGATCTAAACAGTTGGGTTAATTATTTTATACCATTGATAGAGCGCTGTTAAGAGATATCGGGGATTTAAAGCAGACAGTGTTTTGTTGTTGTTTTTTTGCCACGTGGTTCCTACAGCTTGCATATATTCAAGCATGTTATTTTCTGTCCATCCTTAGACCGGTACTCCTTTTTTAATGTAGATCAGACACCATGTAACGGGATGTCTGGTTGGAATCCAAATTGCTTTCTGCATAGCCAGTTTTCTCTTGAAACTGTGTTTTAAAAGTATTTTAGCAGCTATTGGTTCCTGGTATTATAGGCTGGAAACACTGCACTCGGCATGACCGTAAGCTTTTGGATGCAGATCAGACACCGTGTAACTTCAGCGTCTGAATAGGATTATATCTGTTTTACTTGCTGCTTTTTGCGGTGTGCAGTTTTTCCTGCTATCCTCAGGAAACTGTGTAGTCGGACAAACGTTTTTTAGCAGATCTGGGTCTGACTTTTTCCTGCCTTTAGGGGAAAAAACGTGTGTGGCGTCTGATCTGAATCCAAATCTAAGTTTTGGATGCAGATCAGACAAACAAATTTTTGGGGGGTTGTTTTCTGCTGATAGCGGTTATAGACACTGTATCCGTAATGGTTTTTGTTACAGCTTTAGATGCAGGTCAGACAGACGGGAAGGTTATTTTTGTTTGTTGTTGATACCGTTTCGACAGAAAACGATACGCTTGCTTTTGACTAGACTTTTATATGAAGACATATCAGACACCAAGTTATTTGGTGTCTGATCGGACTCGAAAACCTTTCTTTACCATCGGCTTTTAGCCGTTGGAAACTGTACAGTCTGAAAACGCGTTGTACACTTTATAATTTTTTTTATTTACCCTGCTGTTCAGGGCTATACACATGCAAGGGGTCTGATCAGAATCCAAATCAAAAATTTGGATCCAGATCAGACGAACAGAATATTTGAAGTCGTTTGTTTTTTGTCGTAGGCGGCTATAGGACATTGCACTTGTTTATAAATAGGCCTGTAAAGTTACTTTTTGGAAGACAGATCAGACACCGGAAATTGCAGTGTCTGTTCAGATGTGAACATATATAAATATTACAGGAAGTTTGCGTCGAAAATAACCCGGGTCGAAGGTTTAGATCCGGATCAGTTAGCGGCTGTATTACTTGTAATACATTGTACTTGCTTTTGGATCTAGAATTACAGTTTTGGAGACAGATCAGACACCAGCTATTTCAGCGTCTGTTCAGATTTCAATACTGCTTGTCCCTGACTTCCGAGACTATACATGAGTGCGGCGTCTTATTAAAAAACACTTTTTATACTTTTTCTTAAACTTATAACTGTGTGGTCATTACAATACTATTTACGTTTGAACTTGTTTTTTGAGACTTGGTATGCAGATCATGACCCAAATCAGAATTTTAGATCCACGTCAGACAAACATGAGATTTAAAGTTGTTTCTGTCTTTAAGTGTTATAAATAATACAGTTGCTTTGAACTATAAAATTACACTTTTGGAGGCAGATTAGACATTATTGTATTTCAGAAGCTGTATAAGACTCAAAAAGATTGCTTATCATCGGCTATTAGCTTCTGGAAACTGAGTGTCGAATGATATCTTTGGATGTATTTAAGGATTGTTTTCCCCTGCTAGTGGGGGACTGAAGCATACACAGCGTCTGGTCAGTATCGCTTTCTGCACCCTTTCCTTAGCTTTTGTAAACCGTGATACCGGAAAAACTGTTCTAAATGTACAGTTGTTTTTTGCAAATTATGATGCAGATCAGACACAAAGTATTTTTAAGTAAGGTCTTTTGCATCCGTTTTCTGCTATAAACACTGGATTTGCCTTTGAATGTAGATTTAAATTTCTAGATGCTGATCAGACACCGAGTCGAGTAAATTCAGCGTCGGATCAGAATCCGAAACTTTTTTTCCTCGGCAGTGTAGTGTCTAACGGACTTTTTGGGGCAATCCGGTCTAAGGAGAGGATCAGCCGCTGTTTAGGTATTATTTTATTGCTTCTTTTTCCGTTGAGACTGTAAGTATCAGGCTAGTTTTTGTTTTTAATGGAAAACTTTTGGATGCAGATCAGACACCAAGTACTTCGGAGTCTGATCTGACTCCAAACCTTTTTTTTTTTGGTTGATATGCGGATGACCTCGGGAAACTGTGTAGTCATACATTAATGTTATAGTCGATCTTGGGGTTTCTTTAGTTTTGTATTAGTGTTTGTGTTTTAGTCTGTGTTTTTTGATGTTGTTCCCTAAATCGGTTTTTGTTTTGAAAATGTCTGAATGGAAACTTGTGGAAGTTATTTATAGTTGCTGACTGATTAGCGTCTACAAGGTTTGACATTGACGTCCATGTACGATAGCTATCTGCCTGGTATTACAAACGGTGTGGGCTTGTATCATTCATATGCACTAGCGAGGCTATCTACTGGGATTTAGAGGAGTTCGTGTATGTCCATATATCTATTACTATTACTATGTGTGTGTGTATATGTATATATATATATATATATGTGTTTATGTGTGTGTGTATATGTGTGTATATGCATATGCATGCACGATCGCATGCATGTATATGTGTGTATGTATGTGTATATTGTAGGCATGCATATAATATATGTTATATAACTACATTATATTTCGACAGTAACCATCGTAATGATAAATCTTAATTTTCGTTTCGATAAGGTTATCGCTTTCAAGGATGAGAAATATATGTATACTTTTAAATCATGGGGAAGCACCTTTTCGTCCAAATGAAAAATCTTGTGGGACCTATATCTTTTTCGCCTCTTTGTCATGTATTCGGATGAGTTGTGTATGGGAAATTTTGTCTTCATATGAGACTTAAGGCGCATCAGTCCACATGGGTAACAAGATTATCAAATACTTGGGTGAAAAAGTGGACCATTATACTATCATATTGTAATGCCAATTCGCTTTAATGAATATGGTTTACAGTTTTAGTGGAGTAGGAAAATGTATTACGGTGTGTAAAACATTGTATTAAATAAAAAAAATACATTTATGTAATGATACACACTTATGTATGTTAAGTGGGCAGATGTGTTGAGTTTGTTCGGAAGTGCGTGCTAGATATCTCATATGCACATATGTATCTAATGTAGACTTGTATCTAGATATCCATTGATCATAAAATATCTATGCATACTTTAACAAATTGTAAGTAAACATATAGTTATAGAATCATGTGTTAAGATATGATCTCTTTAACGTTTTTTCTGTTGTGGTGAGATACGTTTTCTGTTCATTTTGTCTTTTCTTTGTATGTTTGTAATGGTTACTGTCGGCTTTTACGTTAAAATGAGGGTTACCATCAATTATAACACTTGCGATATGTATGCTAAAAATATCGATGGCTGATTTAAATATACTATCAGTAAACTGTAGGGGTTTGAATGGATATAAAAAAGACAAATGGTTTTCCAACATCTGAAAAGCTTAAATTGCAATATTATATGTTTACAAGATACGCATTTTACGGAAGACATGTACAAACAATTGTATTCTCAATGGGGCAATGAAGTATTGCTAAGTTGCAACACGCCAAACAGTAGGGGTGTTGCTTTACTTTTTAAAAAGGTACAATATACTATACATGAACAGATTTGTGACGAAAATGGAACTTTTATTATTGTTGACTTAAGTATAGATGATCAACGGTTTACACTAACAACAATATACGGTCCAAATACCGATAAACCTGCCTTTTATGATAACTTATTTAACAAAATGGATTCAATAGGCAACGAGTCCTATGTCATCTCTGGAGATTTCAACATGGTAATTGACCCAAATCTAGATTATGATAATTATAAAAGAATTAACAACAGAAAATCCAGGGATGCGTTACTACATGCTATTACAAATAGGCAATTAATCGATCCTTTCCGTAAGTTAAACCCTGATAAAAACGCTATACCTGGAGAAAAAACAGCCCAGTACAACAAGCAAGATTAGATGTCTTTTTGGTTTCACTTCCACTCTCTCTCTATGTTTGTGAATCTCATATTTTGCATAGCTATCAGTCGGATCATTCTCCGATTAGGCTTAAACTGCTTTTTAACGATTTTCAACACAGCTCAAGGCTGTGGAAACATAACAACTTACTTTTACAAGATTTAGAACATATCCAAATAATAAACAGCAAAATAAACAATATTAAAAGACAGTATGCCCTTCCGGTGTATAATCAAGATACAATCAATATAATTCCAAATAACGAAATACAATTTACTATTAATGACCAACTTTTCTTAGATACATTAATGATGGAATTAAGAGGTGCCTCTATATCTTATGTCTCATATAATAAAAAGAAAAATAACACCCGCGAAAAGGAAATAACAAAATAATACATGATATAGAATCAAACATTAGTAATGAAAATTCTGAAGAACTTGCAAACTCGTTTCCTGCATGACTCATTTTTGTACTTGCATATGGAATTAAAGCAGATACATGAACGAAAGTTAATAGGTTTCTTGATTCGATCGAAAGTGACTTGGAGCGTAGAAGGTGAACGACTAACTCAATAGTTTTGCAACTTAGAAAAAAATCAATATACAACAAAAAATATAAAGAATATTGAAAAAGATGACGGGTCAAAATTACCAACCAACAAGAAATACTTAAAGAAGTCCAGAAAACTTATACAAAACACGACAAATTAATCAAACAAATAAAGAAGAAAATAATTATTTAGAGGATCTTTCTTTATCAAAACTAACCACTCAAGAATCAGAAAATATCGAAGGTTTGATAAATATTAAAGAGGCCTCAGATGTTTTAAAAGGCATGAAAAACAATAAGAGCCCAGGATCATCAGGATTCGGGGCTGATTTTTACAAAGTGTTTTGGAAGCAATTAGGGATTTCGTTGTCAGAGCACTAAATGAAGCTTATAATTTAAATTCACTTTCATGCACCCAAACACAGGGGATTATAACATATATTCCTAAAGGTGATAAGACGAGACAATTTCCTAAAAACTGGAGACCAATAACTTTACTCAATACAGTTTATAAAATTGGAACTGGATGCATTGCAAACAGATTGAAATCTGTTCTGCCAAACCTTATACACGAATATCAGACCGGCTTCTTAAAAGGTAGGTTTATAGGGGAAAATATAAGATTAATATACGATTTACTTCAACATACAGAAGAGCACGACATCCAAGGTATGCTTCTTTTAATAGACTTTGAAAAGGCCTTTGATTCCCTATCATGGACGTATGTAAACAGAACACTGTCACTTTTTAATTTTGGCCCATTCATTAAAAAATGGTTTAATGTCTTCTATAAAGATGCAAAATCATCAGTAACTCAATGTGGATTTCTTTCAGACTTCTTCAAAATAGAGCGAGGTTGCAGACAAGGTGATCCGCTCTCATGCTACATTTTTATTTTATGTGCAGAGATTTTGTCCGTGATTATACGTCAAAATAACAAAATAAAAGGTATTAAAATAAATGAAACAGAGTATAAGTTATCACAGTTTGCAGACGACACAAGCATTATCCTAGACGGGTCGGCAGAATCATTGAATGAAACATTAGAAACTCTCTCTTATTTCTCTGAGGTATCGGGTTTAAATGTTAACTTTGACAAAACAAAAGTGGTTTGGATAGGGAGAAAAAAGTATAGCTCATCTTCAATAAAAACAAAATGGAAACTTACTTGGATGCAAACACACTTTCAAATGCTAGGTGTAACTTTTCACGTTGATCTAGAGAAAATGATTGTTTTAAATTATAAAGAGAAAGTAAAAGATATACAAGGCATTATAAAAATTGGAATAGAAGAATATTGACGCCTATTGGAAAAATTGCTGTTATAAAAAGCCTGCTAATCTCCAAAATGAACCATCTATTTTTAACAATACCAACACCGGACTATAAAGACCTAAATGATTTGTTTTTCAATTTTATATGGAATAAAACTTCTAGAATTAACAAATCAGTCCTTATTAACAAATCAGTCCTTGTTAGCAAATACGAAAATGGTGGTTTGCAAATGATTAACTTAGAGGCGTTTGTAAAATCATTAAAAACAACTTGGATAAGGAGATTAATATTAAAAGAAGACGGCTGGTCAGGAATTATTCGATATGATATAGATAAGTACAAACTGATGAATAGCGGTTGTCAATATATTAAACAAATATCAAAAACTATAAACAATATATTTTGGAAAAAACGCTAGATGCCTTTGATGATGTAGTAGAAAAACATCAATTGAAAAAGGAGAATATAATGCTTTATCCATTATTTTACCATCCAAACATTCGTATAGGAACTCAAAGTATATTTATAAATTCGTGGTTCAAAGCTGGAGTTCATTGTATAGGAGATCTATTTAAAGACAGAGAAATTTTATTAAACCTATATGAATTTAATCTAAAATACAACTTTCAGACGCATTTTCTGTTATATAAAGGCGTAACTGCTGCTGTTAGAATCTTTCTGAAAAATACGGGAGTTCCGAGTTCCGAGAAATAAATTCTATTAACAGACCCTTTTGTCCTCCGCTTATTGAAATTTTGTTCAAAGACACTAAAGGAGCAAAGTCAATCTATAATATTTTAAATTGCAATAATAAACAAGCTTCATGTGTGGCAAAGTGGCATGAGAAATTACATACAACTTTTACTTCACAGCAATGGAAGAATACATTCTATATGCCATTTCAAATAAGTAAGGACACCAAATTCCAATGGTTTCAGGTTAGAATTATACACAGGATATTAGGAACAAATGAATATATTTTTAAGTTAGGGTTACGAGAAAACCCGCTTTGTACATTCTGTAAATCTGAAGCAGAAACATTGGAACATCTGTTTTGGGAATGTCCTTTCAGCAAAAGCATTTTGGAACATATATTACTACATACTAAAATCTTTACTTCGATTGATCGAAAAACACTTTTATTCGGAACAGAAAATGTTAAAGACACCGCAAAAAATTGCATCCTAATACTCTTAAAAATGTATATTTTTCAATGTCGAAATAACTCGTGTATACCTTCCAAAGTTTCTGCTCGTAAATATATTCTTTTTCAATATAAAATATTAAAAATGTTGCTATGGAAAATAATAAAATAGAGGAATTTAATCAAAATTGGAATAGCATTAAATATTCGTTGGTAAATAGATTGGTGTCTTTTCATCGGTACTTTTCACCGATTAGAGCATATGACGTATTGGCCGTACAGTCTTTTTTTGACATTTTTTAGATATTGTCCAATCAAGTGTACTTTTTGTGAACATATAGGTATACATTGTTGTAAGGTGTGGAGGGGGATGCCCTCGACCCTCACACACTCTATGACGGGGACAATAAACGGGGTCCTTGTTTATGAGGATCTGGAAAAAAAAGATTAACCCTTTACTCAATCAATATTCATGTACGAAATAATGACCCTATAGATATCAACTAGATTCATTGTTATTATAGCACATGTGCACAGTACATTTGGCTATCACCGAATCTGTAGAACCATGTCTATAATATACCATACGCAAACATATAGGAGCGGTCTGACCTAGGTATACTCTGCTAGCAAAGGCGAGGATAGACGTATTTACGAAGAAAAGGATTAAAAAAACTTTACAAATAAGTTTGGCTTTGTTTGCATTGTTTTCTTATTGATTGAATAATTATTATGGGTATAGGCAAAACGAGTAACGATAACTTCATAGGGAAAATCATACATGTAACATGGCTCTATAATAGAAGCAATGCAAAAGGGTCGGTTTCATAGAAATAGATACCTGGCTGTATTATAGATCTAATGTATACGTGGCTGCATTATACAATTACTGTGTACGTGGCTGTATAATAGAACGTATAAATATATATACTTGGTAGTGTCATAGAAGAAATGTATACGCGGTTGCACTATAATAGAACTAATGGACCGGTGAATGTACATGTATTATAGAATGAACGTTGTATTACAGAATTATAGAAATATACGTACCTGTATTATAGGCCAAATGTATAATACGACTTCGATCTAGAACTAATGTATACTATTAGTTACATCGTCTAACGAATTTATTTCCAATAAAGAATTAGGCTGGGTCCTAGTCATGGTTACCGTAGCCCCCCCCCCCCCCCCCCCTAGACTTTTTTCATGGGTGCCAAATTGTTCCTTGGGGTCCTCAGAACACATTTTGAGCATGTCCCCAAAAATAAGTTTGTCCCAGCTATGTTTTATTTAACGGTTTCCATGGTAACCCGAGGTAATTTTCGAAACTACCTTGGTTCAGAAAATGCGTCATAACTTTGCTTAAAGAGGCACTAGAATGACAAAACAAGTATCAAAGTAAAGCAGAGACATATAGCTTGAATATGATATATGGTTTTACTAATATTTATAATGCATTCTTATGAATATTAATGAGGAAGTAAAAAAATGCCTTTTTTTTAGAAAAAATGAGTTTGTTGTTTAGTCTGAGAGGCTTATTAATGCACAAAAATATTGAATTTAGGTTTAACATGTTCGTTGGGGTCCTCAGAACACATTTTGAGCATTCCCCCAAATGTCCCATCTATGTTTTGTTAAACGGTTTCCATGGTAATCCGGGGTAAATTTCGAAACATCCTTGGTTCAGAAAATGTGCCATAACTTTGCTTTTAGAGGCAATAGAAGGACAAAACAAAAACCAAAGTAAGGCAGAGACATATAGCTTGATTATGAGATATAATTTGAATAATATTCATATATGATTACTTATGAATATTAATGAGGAAGTATAAAAAATCCGCTTTTTTAGAAAAAGGAGTTTGTTCAGTAGTCTTAGATGCCTATTAATGCACAAAAATATTGAATAGATATGTGTGTCACGAACAGAAAAGGGTCAATTACTGGAAAATATCTCTTAAGTTATTGAAGGTGCATATTTGATTATGTTTCCAAAAGTCTCATTTAACTGCATTTAAAGTTATTTAGTAGAATCCCCTCTCTCCGGAGAGAGGATGCTGTCCACCCAGAGGGACACAATAGCTCTTCTCTACAATAGAGAGGGTCCAAGGGTCCTGAATGATTGTGCGCCACATTGATGCAGGGTCGGATCGGAAGGGGGCAGAAAGGGCGAGTCCTTAGGTTTGGGGCCTAGAAGGCCCAGAACTCCTAAGGTGGGGAGGTAAGGAACTCTGAGACGCCAGGAAAGGGTCCTAACCGTCACTTGGCTGGGCCCCGTTGAGAGTCAGAATAGGGTCTGGTTTTCTTACCTTTCTTGGGAGGTCCCGTAAGTGGCTTACATTCAGCCTTAGGGACTTTCCAAGAAACCCAGACCGGACGCAGGAGGGTTCCTGGTAGAAGCCGTATCAGCTCTTTCTTCTTAACGAAAAGTAGTTCGGAAGTAAAGAAAGACACCCAGAGCTTGTCCTGAAGACTAGAGGAAGGTGTCAGGGCGACAGCGGAGCATATTCGCTGTCGATGTTAGTCCTTGACCCAATGCCAGTTGGGCCAAAAGGCCAAGATGGTATGAAAAGCACTTAGTAACTTCAGATTCAAGCTCCTCAGAGAAGGCCGCAGAAATGAGGTCAATGTTTGAAGCAACCCCCTTCTGTTGGCGCTGATGTAACTCCCGAGGCTAAAGAAGTGTGTGTGTGTGTGTGTGTGTGTGAGAGAGAGAGAGAGAGAGAGAGAGATTGGGAGAGGAAGGCCTAATGCCCACCCTGGGGCTGTCGGAATCAAGTGAGGGGATCAGATCAAACATCCCAGGCCGATTTTTAATTGAAGCCGGAGGTCTAAGAGATACAAAGGGAGCCTTTGTCCGTAAGAGTTTAACGAACATGGTCCACCCAGTTGCTGGGCTGGCACAAAAATCTTCGTTCAGGTCAGGCAAACGGGAAAGAAGTCCTCTCGAAGGAGAAAGAGATTCCCTAGACTTAATTAGGTTAGGGAGGTCCACTTTTTCGACTGGCACTAGCACGGAAGAGGATAGAGGACCCATGTGAATAGGATTCGGGGGTCTAGGGCAGACAGAGGAGGGTTGGAGGATCCTAAAACAATCTTCACACGCCTTCTCAATAGAAAAAAACCCATTTATGTTCAGAATCATCTAAAGTAGAAGAGGACTAAGCCCCGTCTAAATCTGAGTGAGAAGCTTCTACAGAGTCTGAGGCCCTAAAATAGGATCATCCCTAGGAGCCATGATGGACAAAGTGTCTTGCTGCTCTCCCTCATAATCCTGGTGAACGCCACGGATGGAATCACCCCGGAGGAGTGGGACCCGCCACAAACATAGAAGTGTGGACTGTGGATGGGTTCACGTGAGAGCTATTCTCCCTCCAGAGATGAACTCACAACATGCTCTGAGTGGGGTGTAAGCCAGAACGGGATGGGGGGGGGGGGGAGGAAAGGGGAATGGGGATCGCTGAGGGGGAGTCCCGTGACATTGCTGGCCAGGTCGTCAGTAAGGTGAAGCTTGCTGGTTTCCAGAAATGAGTGTCGGCTTGCGAGACCGACCACCGGCGAATCTGAGGAGGAAGAGCGATGTCTTTGCATAGAAGAGTAATGGTAAGACCTCGATCTGCGCCTGCGATGAGAGCGGAACGAGTGCCAATTCCCATTAGAATCATAAGAAGGGGTTTTACGCAGGATCTAGACGACCGAGAACGTCTAGACTTAGCCAGAGCAGCCTCCTCTTGACTTTCACCACTGTAATGCGGTGTAGAGACAGAATGTCCAGTAGAAAAGATTGGACCGGTAGATTTACCGGTCCACTTCGTTATCCAGGTCCAAAGGACCGGACCGGGCCACAGGACCGGACCGTTGGAGAGCAAACTTGGGACACCGGGCCAAGGAATACCCAGTGACATCATTGGGCCGGGGCTTGGTAGATCGGTCTGCCGGTGACGTCATGAAACGGAAGCACGAACACCAGGACACCGGAAACCGGTGACGGATAACTTGGCCTACATTGACCAGGACCAGGAAAAACAAGCGGACCGGGAGACCTGGCAATAAGAGTACCTGGGACCAGAACAAAGGGCACAATTCAATATGTAAACGGGGAACCCGCGCCCGTGCCAGCAGTTGGGTGCCGAGCTGCAGTTTTAGAGGACATTGATTTATCTGTGGCGAGGGAGTCGCTGACCAAGGAGAAGAATACTTCTTCCGTCGGTCAGCAAGCACACACATCTCACCTGTCCAGAGGGATGAAACTGGACAGTGAGCTGAAGGGAGCATTCGCAGCAGGCCAGACACACTTTATGAGTTGTCCAGTCTGCCGCGAAATGCTCACAAGAAGCCTTGTGATGCTCTGGCATGCTGTGGTAAATAATCAAGCAAATACATAAGACATCGCGAGTAATATTTCAAAGTCACTCAAGGCTGATATCACACCGTCCAATCGATTATGGTTACCCCATCGATAAAGCTGTGGTTACCTCGCGCAGCGAGAGTCGATTTAAAAGGCGAGTTTGTATTTTGCTCCTAAAGACTCTTAAGTTCAGTAGATCGGCACTTCTTTGTATGCAGTCGTAAAAAGAAGTGTTTGTTGAACATGTTGGTGTCATGTTTTCCCCAAAGCATGCAGAATGGTGTATTAAATCAGTGAATCAACGTGGATCAAGATGCCAAAATACCGTTTTTCTTTCTTTGGGACTGAATATCTCCGATATATGACAAAATCACGTTAATCCAACGATGCTGAAGGTAAATCGGAGTATTTTTCTGTCCATCCTTTGACTATCATCTTGCTTTGTTCAAAATCAAGGTAGTTACAGGTGTTTTCGTGTACTGAGTTGATGCTCGAATGGATAAGGTTACCCAATATTGAAAATTTGTTGGTTACGGTTCACCCTAATTCTGGGCGCATTTAGGCTCAGGTTACCCGACAACTAACATATGCAGTATTACAGCATCTAAAGACACACACGTCGTATGTTTTCCCTTGAACTTGAAACATAAGACGCACAACTGTCATGTATATTCTGTTACTAGTGTTTAACCAAGTATGTTCACAATCTTCAATTATTATTTCTAACGTGTAAATCGAGTTTGTACATTGACGTACAACCTGATCGACTTCTCACAGTAAATATTTCCCTATTTATCGTTTGAAAAAAACATTCTTGATTGAAGCACAAAACATGTAAACACAGGTCGGATGCTATATTTTATCATGTTTTGTATTTTTCCTTTTGTATTAAAATATCTTCATTGCGAGTAGCATTGCAAACAGTCAGGAGACGTTTAACCTGGGTCTACACGCAAAACTATGCTAACCCCTTATAATCTATTTATACTGTAACGAGTTTGTCTAGTGTTGAACAGATCCACCATTCCCGTGCTAATAGTTTGTAAAATGAAAGTTAATCGGCAAAAACAACACCACCAAAATCTATTGAGCATTTACTAAATTCCATTTGCGTTCAGGTTACCTACCATAACCATGGAGCGCTGCATGTACCAATGTTATTGGGTCAGACTATATGAAACACAATGCATTACCAGATATCGTCGATCATCTAGTTGAAGCACACGACTCTGTATGTTTAAAGGAGCAACTGATAAAATTAAATTAAATTATTACAATAATTCTAAGATCTGAACTGTGTAAAACTTAATTCTTTAAGATTATTATAGATATTAATCGTCAAACGGAAATTGATATAGATCTACACGGACATATTTTTCATTCTTCATCATACTAGATATCCAACATTTCATGGAGGCGTAGACCTAAATTATAGGAGCATAGGACTGACTTAATTTGGTCCGAGTCACTCTGAGTACGAAAACGTCGGGGCCGAATCCATTTCCGTGTCTTGTTTTTAATTTTTTATACGATGCTCGACATTCTATGGATATACTCGCATGTGTAACACATATGATACATAGCCAAATCAATTTCAAAATGTAGATATAACACTTTGTCTTCGAAGAAACAAACCAATGCGTCAAGTATTAGATCTAGCTCGATTTATACTGTCTGAATAACAAAAATACTTGGAAAAGTGTAACTATGAAGATGTTTTCAAGGACGAAGTGTTTATTAATGATTTCACATAGGAGATTTGCAAAACATTCTGCAATATGTGCATTTCCTTGTAGCGGAAAGGACCCTTTTCTAGAAAAAAAAAATCAATTCCGTTTGAGTAAACGGATCGATTATTTGGGCTTTAAAAGTAATTCACCCATACATACTCAAAATGAGTTGTTTATATATACACATTTGATACCGTGTTTGCATTGAGAATAATTTTAGTAAATCAATAGCCGTCCTTACAATAGAGTTAAATACGTTTATACATGTTGATAGTTCACCTAATTGTAATATCGTATAGGTGAACATACGTTGTTGGATGTTGTCTTTGTACAAAGTCGATTTACACGTTAGAAATAATAATTGTTGTGAACATAATTGGCTAAATACAATTTACAGAATATACATGACAGTTGTGGGTCTTATTTTTCAAATTCAAGGGAAAACATACGACGTGTGTGTCTACAGATGCTGTAATACTACATATTTTAGTTGTCGAGTAACCTTAGCCTAAATGCGCCCAGAATTAGGGTGAACCTTAACCACCAATTTTTCAAAATTGGGTAACCTTAGCCATTCGAGTATCATTTCAGTACACGAAAACGCCTGTAACTACCTTGATTTTAAACAAAGCAAGATGATAGTCAAAGGATGGACAGAAAATTACTTCGATTTACCTTCAACATCGTTTGATTAACGTGATTTTGTCATATATCGGAGATATTCAGTCCCAAAGAAAGAAAAACGGTGTTTTGGCATCTTGATCCATGTTGAATCACTGATTTAATACACCATTCTGCATGCTTTTGGGAAAATATTACACCAACATGTTCGGCAAACACTTCTCTTTACGACTGCATACAAAGAAGTGCCGAACTTCTGAAAATTAGAATCTTTAGGAGCAAAATACAAACTCGCCTTTTAAACCGACTCTCGCTGCGCGAGGTAACCACAGCTTTATCGATGGGGTAACCATAATCGATTGGACGGTGTGGATATGGGCAAACATAAGCTGAAAATTGCAGCCGAGATGCAATATATTTTCTATTGTATTGCAAAACACTCATAAAAGTAATATTCTTCATAAGAGCATGCATGAGGCTCAATTCCTCCACTGTAATTTCTTACAAGAAATGTGTTGTTCACATACATGTATATTGCAATATAATAGAAAAACTACAACAGTTTACATTCTCATCAATATTCATGATTTTGAAAATAATATTCATTATCTACATATTTATATACATGAACATCACTATCTCTGTTTCAGTCAGTATCAAGTTCTGTACTGGTTAACTAAAATAATCTCAGATAAAAAGAACAGCTCATTCAAGTGTGTTTATTTTACTTCTCATTAATATTCATAGATATGCATAAATACGCATTAATATTCATGAACCCAAAATAATGATGCCCTGCTCTTGTCATTTTTTGTTCAACATCTGGTAGTATACGTAAAATAATAAATAGAAAAGACAGTACACTCGAAACAATGCTAAATAAAGTGCTCATGTAAAATCGCTTATTCATTTACGCACGTTATATGCAAATTAGCTTAAATATACATGTATACATGTTTTATATAAATATTACATCAACCGAAGATGGTTTATTTTCTTTGTATGATCGTATTAAAACATTTTAACCTGAATTCAATAACTCTTGTTTATTAATAGGCTTCTCAGACTAAAAACTAAACTACTTTTGTTTTCTAAAAAAGGATTTTTTTTACTTCCTCATTAATATTCATAAGAATACATTTATGAATATTAGTTAAATTACATATTCATATTACATATTCAAGTTATATGTCTTTGCTTTACTTTGGTTCTTTTTTGTCCTTCTATTGCCTCTAAAAGCAAAGTAAGTTATGACGCGTTTTCTTAACCACAGATGTTTCGAAATTTACATCGGGTTACCATGGAAACCGTTAAATAAAACATAGCTGGGCACAATTACTTTAGGGGAATGCTCACAATGTATTCTGAGGACCCCAACAAACAATTTAAACCTAAATTCAATATTTTTGTGCATTAATAGGCCTCTGAGACTTCACAACAAACTCCTTTTTCTAAAAAACGGATTTTTTATACTTCCTCATTAATATTCATAAGTAATTATATACGAATATTATTAAAATTATATATCATAATCAAGCTATATGTCTCTGCTTTATTTTGGTTTTTGTTTTGTCCTTCTATTGCCTCTAAAAGCAAAGTTATGACACATTTTCTGAACCAAGGATGTTTCGAAATTTACCCAGGGTTACTATGGAAACCGTTTAACAAAACATAGATGGAACACAATTATTTGGGGGAAAGCTCAAAATGTGTTCTAAGGACCCCAACGTACAACTTAAACCTAAATTCAATATTTTTTGTGCATTAATAAGCCTCTCAGGCTAAACAACAAACACTTTTTTTTCTAAAAAACAGCATTTTTTCCTTCCTCATTAATATTCATAAGAATGCATTTATGAATATTAATACAATCATATATCATATTCAAGCTATATGTCTCTGCTTCACTTTGATACTTGTTTTGTCATTCTAGTGTCTCTTAAAGCAAAGTTATGACGCATTTTCTGAACCAAGGTAGTTTCGAAATTTATATCGGGTTACCATGGAAACCGTTAAATAAAACATAGCTGGGACAAACTTATTTTTGGGGGCATGCTCAAAATGTGTTCTGAGGACCCCAAGGAACGATTTGGTACCCATGAAAAAAAGTATAGGGGGATGCTACGGTAACCATGACTAGGACCCAGCCTAAATAACCTAACGAAATTCATTGCCTTGACTCAAAAATATCGTGTGACGTCACTCAACTGCACGCGCTGTAAGTAAACAAAATTGAGGGTAATTGGGGAAAACAAAAGAAGTAAGATACAAACATGTAATTGATACATAAGTTGTTTTCAACCATGTGTGTAGATGCTAGCAATTTTTTATGAATTATTTCCGTTTATTTCATAGGAAGTAACCGCCTTGTAAACACAGAAATTGAGTTTGTTGTCGCAAATCCATGGATTATTACACCCCGTTCACGTGGGCGGTCTAAGCCAATCGCATTTTCAAAAGTTATGGTGACTAGAAATAAATGGTTTTATTATATGATGGGTGTATAAATCGCTGTTTTATAAAACCATCTATACATGGCTTTTATAGAACTAATGTATGTGTTTCTGCGTTATGGAACTAATGTTTACATAGCCGGCGTGTAATAGAATCAAAGTATGTACGTGTCTTTTTTAGAAATACATGTACTGCATATATAGCTCGTTTGTAGAACTTATATATACGAATGTACACGTAACTGTATTATTGATTTAACGTGTACGTGGCTGTATTATAGAACTGATGTATGCGTGACTCTATCGAAGTACTCGTGCTTTCATTGGAATATTATATAGAACCAAAGCACACCTCGCTGTATTATAGAACTGATGTATACGAAAATCTATAATAGAAATAAAGTGTATACGAATGGCTGTATTCTAGAACGGTTCGTCTATACTTTTTGTACAATAAATATATCGCCTTATTTCGAACAGTTACGAAAGTCAAACGCAATCCGTGTAAATGCTAACACATTGGCGAATTACATCGGTGTCTTCGATTTTAAACATATTTTGTTCTTCCGTTGGCTTTATTCTATTGGATTGCTTGCGATACAGTCTTTTCATCACATAAACAAAATGCTTTGTTATGTAGCAAGTAGAGATTTTCACTTAAACTATAATAGTAATGCTAGCAAGTTCTTCATGTCCTTGAAATTGTGTAAGCCATATTCGGTAACTACTTATCAGTTTACCTATGTTATCGTCTTCGGTTACACTTCTCAACCTACTGAATTATTTACATGTGTTGTATGTACCCATAAGCCGGCCATCTCTGTAACCATTTACTTGATGAATGTTCGAGTAAACAATACTGACAGCAAACATGTTAACCCTTTAGCCCTTTCAGTTTTCTCGTAAGAAATTATGACGTCATGAATATTTATTGGCTGAAGTTTTATACTATAAGCTTTTCAAGGAATTATTTTTCTCTGACAAAACTGTACAATCAGTCCTCTATCATGTCAAAAGCAAACAGAGGAGACCCTGATCAAACGGTTCCTTTAAGAGCCGTTTGATCTGTGTCTTTTCTGTTTGTAAATGCGTGAAAATGCGCTTATATGAGGGAAAGGGTTAATTTACTGTCGTTTTATAATGTAAACTGTTCAAGGGATTTATTTGCTTTGACAAAAACTATCGAACCAGCCTAATATCATTTCACAGGCAAACAGGGTAGACACCGATCAGACGACCCCTGATCTGTTTGCAAAGGCCCAAAAATGTGTCAAGACTACAATGAAATGCTGTTTACTATGGACGTGTTTTTATTCAAGTTAATTTCATAATCGGGTCTATTTCCTTAAGGTCAAACAGAGTATAAGTTATTTGAATCTTAAAACTTAATATAACCCCAAGGTAGGTCAGGTTAATAGTAAAAGAGTGTGGACAGGCGCTTTATCAAGCTACTTCATTGTGAGATGATGATGGACATTCCAAGCTATCACAGGAATTTTGACAGACGTAAATACTCTGGATACAGATTGAACTTCTCCAGAATGTACAGTTTGATTAGAGTCTGCACTATTGTCTACATGGCGAAAGTTATGCAGAATGGTTCTATAGGACCACCAATGCCACTGCCAATGTAGCAAAAAGGCACCACGACAAATAGTGCAGTCCCAGATCAGACGCCGCCTCTTTTTGTCTCATACTATATTTGTGCTTTATTCCTTTGAAATTTGCATTTATTGACCTCATTTCCTAATTTTACCGAATGATTTAACAAAATTGGTTTGCACATGACACTTAAAAATTTGGCGCCGAAAGGGTTAATCATCCGCCTGTTTTTTAAAACACATACACACCAATTAATTGAGTGGATGCTTCAGAAGCGTTCTATGACGCATGTATGCGGCCAGACTACAAGAGGAACAATATCGGATTTAAAACAGAGTAGTTGTTTTCAGCAATTATTCCAAACCGTATGTTACACTCAAAAATAGTTTTACAAAAGTGCTTTCAAAACCCAAACTAAATTTTACAATGCCTTAAAAAGAGACATTACTTTTACATTACAAATTATAAACTGCTTTTTAAAATAATTACCATGTGCGTACAGACAGGAAACACTCAGCAGGAGTCTAAATGTCGGTCTTGTATGGAGGTAGGAGCGTCACAAAAATGGAATCAGGTGTGCAATAACATTCTATTCAACGGCACGTCTATTTCACGTAACAGTAATTACGGAATTTTGTGAGTGTTAGTCTATTAGAATACATCAAACGCCTGAGACTCCTTGAACCCTTAAATGGATGCTACATCCATTCAATTTCACTGAATGGCATCATCACAGACGGTGATGTGTCAGTGATTTGATATCTCACATATCAATGTAATGTTCCTTAATCCTTTATTTGCGGAAACCATGTAAATAAGATTTTTTCAAACAGTATAGACCCTGATCAAAGGGCGCATGAGCGAGTCTTTAAATCTACTGCTGCATTGTGTGTCAAATAAATCATTTTCATTGGCGATAAAATAAGATACAATGCATAGTCGAATTAACCCTTCGCTTGCTGTTCACGTCAGTATACCTACCTGTAAATAGTGAAGACCCAGATGAGACAGCTCCTGCAGGAGCTGTCTCATCAGGGTCTGCACTATTTACAAGTTGATTGTGCAACCGGTGCACTCCACAGCAGTGATTGCACAACGAAATACTTTTACACAGTGAAGATATGTGTAATTATACAACAGGGCATGGGTAAAGAAGGAGAAATGTATTTCAAAATTCAGCAAGCGAAGGGTTAATACTCAAACAAGGAGGAGCAAGCCTTAATTATTCAGCTGATAAAGCGTAAAACACAGCCATGCTGGGTACGCATTGTCTAAAACGGCAGAAGATAAGCGTCATTTTAGCGTCGGCTCTACATCGTGACGCAATAAGACATAACTCAGTTTCTCCTATGGATATCGGTTTTAAGAAATAGCAACTTTAAGTACATTTTGTACATATTGCATTTTACCAAGCAGACAACTCGTTTTATTTTCCTAACTACCCTCTGTCATCCAAATCCATTTCCAAAACTCTATACAAAATAAATTAAATATTAGTGCTCTTACGAGGATTAGATTTTTTTCCGGTAATTGGTTTTCCTTTTCAGTCCATATTCGGTGATAAGTAAGCAAATAGAATGGTTCCTCCTGGGATAAGTAAATTAAGCGGAGGTTTAACTTTAAATTCTGTTCAGAAACTTTCCCTGAAATAAATAACATGCAGATCATAACGTGAGTATATTCTAAATACTCCCTCTGATAATGTGCTTTGTGATACATTTTAAAATAAGTGCTTGTAAAATAGCGTACGCTGTTAGAAATGTCTACAACAACCATAGCAAATAAATATGATTCTGAGTTTGTAAAACATTGGTATCTAATGTAGGGTTAAAACTATACGGGAAGTCCTCTAGGAGCCTTCTGCATTGCTTTCGTCCCCATGAAGCAATAGCCTGTTATTATAGTATCACGTGTTAACTCATTATAAAACAGATATTGACAGGTTCCACTGTATAGTATAAATTGAATCATCTACAGTAAATCTCTATAAGCAAGAATTCTTGTAGAGAAGAATGTAGATACTTCCGGGCAGATGGCTTCTTAATGCTCCTTGAGGAGATATATGCATGGTTTCCATCCTGCATTAAGCTGCCACCTTTCTCAAAGACCGACATTTATTTCTTATATTTATATTCCATTGTATTTCTTATATTTCAACGGATTTTTTTTAAATATTATATACCGGTCACGTAATAGCCGCTATCTAGGTCGTTGCCAGGTTCGTTTCTAACGTAGTAGGATCTCTATATATGATATGAAAAATAGTCCCAAACACATATTATAAATATAGAATGAATACAAGATTTTAATCAGTAAATTGTCCAGCTATGTTTAAAGAAAAGATTACCGAGATATTTCAAATCATATATATTTACGAAATGTGTGTATTATAGCATCTTCTTAAATGTAGGTCGCGGTGTCGAAGCCAATTTACTCACCCGCCATGCTTGATCGAAAGCGGGTCACAACGTTGGATTTTATTCTCGGATTTTTCTTTGTTAACGGTAAGGACATTGACTTATTTATGCTTCACTCATTACTTGATAATATATTTTGATACGCCACGGCTGTTAAAGTTGGCAATATTATGTATTCAAGCGATAATTCTCAGTAAGAAGATGCCACATTTCAAATTTTCAGGGCCGCTTGAACGGCAAAACACGGACAAAATGAAAATTTAGAAGCAATCCATTTTCTGTTTTGCGCTTAAAACTCATGGGGGCTCCAGTTAATGTCTGCTACACTTGATTCACACCCATTGACAACATGCTGTGTTGTATCATCATGTACAAGTTCAATTACAGGATTTTATGATTGTCGAGGTAAGTGGAGTGTTTATGTTTACATTGTCACGTATCAATTCCCCATTGATAAATCTTAAAATAGGTCATAACTGGATCAGTACAGTATTACTCCGCGCTTAAACAGCGGAATTCTGGGAAAAGGAGAACCGACTCAAACCGGTATTGAAATGAACGTTCATGGGAAAATGCAACTTTCCTTTTAGAATAAGGTTATATAAGGACGTTGCAGGGCGAATGTAAATATACTTAAATGAACGTTCAATTTAGAGGGGTTTTAACCCTTTCCCTCATATAAACGTGTTTTCACGCATTTGCAAACAGAGTAGAGCCAGATCAGACAGCTCCTAAAGGAGCCGTCTGATCAGGGTCTACTCTGTTGGCTAAAATAATTTCAAAGATCTGTGTCTTTACTTTCTAAAATGGCTACAATTTTCCATCTTCCATACTTCGTTATGATCATTTTATCTATGAATATTCAGCAGGTATTGAAATTTGGAATGAACACAGAACAGGGAAAGGGTTTTAATGTATTTGGATTATTTTCAAACGCGACTTTGAGATAAGTGTGAGGTTAGGACGTCCGTAAACCGGTTTAAATCCCAGTGGTAGTTTTGCAACTGACCGTTTGTGTGTGTGTGTGTGTGTGTGTTTCTTGGCATTGTCTATGTGCGTGCGTGCGTGCGTGTGTGTGTGTTGGTGTTATTTGTGTGTGCGTGCGTGCGTGCGTACGTGCGTGCGTTGCGTTGCGTGCGTGCGTGCGTGCGTGCGTGTGTGTTTGTGTGTGTATTACTTTCGATGTTTTGATGATGGTGACGTTTTGTGTGTGGATGTTCCTGCTTGACTTTACTAATTTTTCATTTATCTTAAATTAATCAGATAACAATCCATTCGATTGATATCTCAATTGGAATATATCAACCCTTTACTCCGTGAATATTCATAAACAAAATGACGACATGGTGAACGTTAATTAGATTAATTTGTAAAATCGCTTATCAACACATTAAACTTTTGCCAAAGCAGAAACTGTAGAATCATATCTATATTATATCGTGAACAAACAGAGCAGACCCTGATCAGACGGCTCCTGGTTTTACTATGTTTGCAAAGGCGTAGAAAGGCGTATTTATGGATTAAAGGGTTAACCCAATTTACTTGGATCATCTTGCAAAAATAATGAATAATAGACGCAGAAATTTCATCTTGCCGCCGCCATTAGTCAATATTCACAATAATGCAGCATACAGATACCCGGATTCGAATTCACACTTGGCATACAAAAGGAGTATTATTATTGAATTTCTTAATTCGTAAACTTTTGCAGTGCTTTAGTTCAGTGCCTCATTAATGCTGTAATTCTTCATGATTTCTCTCAACACAATACAAATGCCAATCGTGTTACTGGCATAAGACCCTTATACGATACATTTCTATTTAATAGTATAGCGTATGCGGTTTCGTTCAACGTTCGTATAATAGAACACATCAATTCACCGTATGTATAGCACTCTCCGGTAACCTACTCAAAAAAGAAACTACATGAAATGAAAACAATGAGTAGCGTTGGTATTTTTAACCAATGGTAAATCGTAATGATTTAATAGCAATTCTAATTATGTACAGAAATGATTCATTAATTCATGGGTCTAATTAATCTTAGTATACGGTAAAACAGAGTGCACATCCCCGTACTAAAATCGTCATTTCTCCATCAAACCCTATGTTGTGACCACCTATGTTGTGATTACTGTTTAGAATAGTCTCTTCGAGACGATTCTGAAGAATGTTCAAAACATAAGGTTTGGTGGAGAACAAAGAACTATCACTGGAGATGTTTCAATTTACGCATCTTACCTATCATCACTTCTCCACCCAATCCTATGTTGTGAGCACCTATGTCTAGACCACTGTTTCGGCTCATCGAGGCAAATATAAAGAATGGTCACACCATAGGATTGGTGGAGTAAAAAGAAATATGAAAAATGTTGAAACTGTTTTAACTTACACATCTTATGTTATCATTTCTCTTATCTGAGCCTCTAGTAAATACCTCTCCAAGGCAGTTTGCAAAAATAGATATGTAATACTAAAGGCAAGTGGTAATTAAATGCAGGATGAAATGTATTCAGCTATCTCCCGTATGAGCATGTTGCATTATTTTCGTCCTTTACTCAGCAGTCGCCTGTTTTTAAAATCAGTCATGTCTATTCATTAAGTGGTAGTTTTAGAGAGAGTCTACTATATCAGCAGATAAATAAGCTTCATTCGCTGAAAAACATCGTGATGAGCAAACGTTTCATGTTATGGCCGTTTTACTAAAGCAATTCCGGACAAATATTGACCTTGCGCATACAAAACTACAGTTTAATATACCGAGCCAGACGCCACTTGGTAAATAAAACTGTCCCGTGCCTGATGACTCCCAATTAGAATATGTATTAATAGGCGTGTTTGTGCTGGTCGGAGGATGGCTTTTCTTCGTTTATTGCGATCACCCTGACACGTATAATTTAGGGATCGAGTATGTGTGTGTGATATGTCATACGGCACCATAGCACGAGACATGACCATCTAGAGCTGATGCGCGGTGAATTTATGAATACGAATGATGACATTACCCAACACTACAGATAAAGGTGCGAACTGATACACAGACATCGTCGTTTCTCCACCAACCCGTATACTGTGACCACTCTTTAGATTCGTCTCGAAGAGACGAATCTAAAGAGTGGTCACACTATACGGTTTGGTGGAGAAAAAGATGAGCTGTTGTTGAAAATGTTTAAATGTTCGCACAATATAATTATGAGATTCTGTTACCTCTTCGGCACCAGCTTTCTAAATCTTGTCAGTAAACTAATTGTGCTAAAACATATTAGTAGCATGAATAATTGATATACAAAAATGCAAAGTTCAGCGGAATAACCTTCATACACAGAACTTAAGAAAAACAGTGTAGTCCCTGATCAGACGCTTTCTTGAAAAGTCGGCGCCTGATCTTAAATTGCAATGTTCATCATAGTGCATTTTTGCGATGAAAGAGGTAAGAAGATTTACATTATATCGCATGCTTCTAAAAAGGTATTTGCCGTAAGTTGCGTCAAACGATACATTATATACCCCACTCAATTGCCGCACTGTCGGTCTGTACGGATTTGCCAAGTAGCGTTGCGTCCATGATCAGAAATGTTGTTGAGGAATGGTGCTGGTAGTTGAGTAGCGTGAAGGGACTGACCGGTGGGTTCGGAAACACAATCAACAACAAAACCATGTTAAACCATACAGAAATAAAACCAACTGTGAGCACATGAAGACAGACTATAGCTTCGCATTGTGGCATTCTTAGGTATTTGAAGTTTACATAAATTATGTTATCATCCTAAATAGCACATTGCATTCTTAAATGTATTCTGCTATTCTGTGGAGTATTTTGTTCATGTGAACAAATTAATTTCGACGTGTAATGTTGAGTCGATTTCAATTAGTGTAATCGCATTTATAATTACCAATAAACAGCACGTCGGTTTGGATACTGCATCGTGAATAATGTTATAAAGTACACAAATATACATTACCTGGAACCCAATGCATCTTTATCAAAAGCACTGCTGCGCTTTATTCAGAGTGCAAACATTGTTCGTTTCTATCCACAGCTTTAACCCTTCCCTTGCTGAATTTTAAAATACATTTCTCCTTCATTACCCATGCCCTGTTGTATAATTACATATATCTTCACTGTGTACAAGTATTTCACTGTACAGTCACTGCTGTGGAGTGCACTGGTTGCACAATCAACTTGTAAATAGTGCAGACCCTGATGAGACAGCTCCTGCAGGAGCTGACTCATCTGGGTCTTCACTATTTACATGTAGGTATATTGACGTGAATAGCAAGCGAAGGGTTAATTGAAACGTATTTCTCTTCGATCTACTCCTAATGCAATATAGAGAATAATAGGTTAGTGCCGTAGATGGGACGCCTTTATCCGACGAGGGGAGAAAACGTTGAGGCGCAAGCCTCGCCTCAACGTTTTCTCCCCTCGTCGGATAAAGGCGTCCCATCTACGGCACTAACCTATTATTCTATTTATCCAGTCAATTTAGTTATATCTTTTTTCATAGACTCATAAAACATACGAATATTGAAATAATTTGCATTGAAAATGCGGTTTTTCGATCAACGGACCTCCCTTTTCATTTCCGTTCTAAAGACGTAAATAATGAGCTACCGCAGAGGAAAATAGTTTCGATACTTACATTACAAGACGGGAAAACGTGCTTGAATTTGAAAAATAAGATCGTTTGAATCGAGAATCGATATGTTAATTCAAACAGACATGGTTATTATTCTACCGGAGGCTCTACATTGTCAAATTCGAGTTCCGTCGTCTCGGTATCTATTTTTAGATAGGGCTAACGTCACTCGTCAATGGAACTGAACAGGCTATATTTAGGTCTATGACCATCACCGCCCTTGTAAGAATTTATCGATTAACGGGAAAACGTGCTTGAATTTGAAAAATAAGATCGTTTGAATCGAGAGTCGATATGTTAATTCAAACAGACATGGTTATTATTCTACCGGAGGCTCTACATGGTCAAATTCGAGTTCCGTCGTCTCGGTTTCTATTTTTAGATAGGGCTAACGTCACTCGTCAATGGAACTGAACAGGCTATATTTAGGTCTATGACCATCACCGCCCTTGTAAGAGTTTATCGATTAACTTATCATGAGAATGATAAATGTTTTAATGAAGCTTTATTGTATTATTTAATTTTATTTAAAAAAAATCGTCAATATAGTAGCATGATAACTTTATATACATCTTCAATTTCGCTAACAGTATGGTTGGCCTGATAGCGTAGTGGTTACGAAGGTCGCTTATTGTGCAGTCAGCCCCGGTTCGATTCTCACTGTTGACGAATCTTTTTTTCTCTCTTTTTCCTTTCAATATTTTTTTAAATGACGGTTTGGGTTTTTAATGGGATAGTTAGTGATAATTATCCATATTAAGTGTTTTTTCTTTCAATTTAATACGTTATTTTTGGTAAAACAATTTTGAAGAAAAATTAAAAATAGTTCCTGTTGTAAGAAGAAATTCCTACATCTACTATACAAATAAACCTCTACTGTACATATAAACTTAGGTTTATTATGCTACCCCTTTATTACGTCACTAGCGGCTGTAGTGACGGGATAAATTTACATTAATGTAATCACGGGCGCTGTGGTACATTTAAACATACGCCTGATCAAATATGTGTACATGTATGTGCACATTCCATGTGCCTTATATAATGAACTTTAGCATTAAAAGTTTGAATGTTTGCAAATATCTAGAAACATTCGAAGTTCAGATCTTATATCTAGACATAGTCCTTTTTCACCACGCAAAAACACCTTGCACCTCAAGAAAGATTTAGTTTTATCGGCTTAATTCTATATAAAATATCCACAACAAATCCTGTTGTAACGAATTGCAAGAAATTACCAGGTTATTCCTAGAAGCTAGCCGTGGTGTTTCCACTTTATATGCATCGCAATTTAAACTATTGTCTGCCAAGAAAAGTTTTGTCTGTACAAAATGCCGCCATCCGTTTTCAAAAATTGGTTTGTCTTATTGTCTTGTATCTTATTTAATACGATCGGATTATCAAGCAATTTGGCTTATAATGAGGCGCCTTATCTTTATCAACATTATCTGCATACATTATCATGGATCAGCCCACACAAGCTGAATGTTAAGATGAAATGATTAATTCCGAGCGAACCTTCGAGCATAAAAGCCTGAAGGGAGTATTTTCTACTAATGAATAAAATAGAAATGGCCTTTTCTCTGATCAAACTTTCTCATGCAAAATGGATTCAACATTGTATAATTTTCGAAACAGGAACATTAAGGAAACAAATGTCGTGGTTTGGTAGTGTCACTAGATATCGGACTATGACGGTTTTGGTTAAGGTGGATTTCCTATTACACATGCCTTTCATTAATCGAATACAATAGACCTTTATAATTGATAATAATAATAATAATAATAATAATAATAATAATATAATAATAATAATAATAATAATAATAATAATATAATAATAATAATAATAATAATAATAATAATATACTTTATTTACAGAGGGTAACACATTTAGTGAAAACTAATCTTCCATGTGGCCCTCTATTATATACATTTACATTTTAATACATACAAAACAAGAAGAAACATGCACATTTCATGCTGGTTTACAATTATTACGATTATGTGACAATCATTATCCCTGTCCTGCTGATCCCGGATATATCCAAAATTGCAGACAGTGTAGACCCAGATGAGGCATTTCCTGTTGGTTCTGTCTCACCATGACCATGGTCTGCACCGTTTACTATTAGAAAATCTGTTTTGCAAACTGCATATTTTATTACATGTCTTGGTATTTCATCAGAATTGTCTCTAAAGAGACAACTCGTATAATGAGATGCCAAGAAATGCCTACATTAGAACATCACAGATATTAGAGAGGTAAATGTGCAATGGTTGTGGTCTAAAGGCAACTGGTTTTCTACAGTATAACCGCTATGAACCGGATTTTTATTGGAGAAAATTTAGATATTTTTCTAGGCAGTTGGCTGCTTAACGCACGGTGAAAGTGATGCAGAAAGCTTATAGACTTTCACTCTGCTTCAAACTACCGCCCGTCTCCAAGATCGATATTTATACTGAATAAAACACCTAGTTTAGAGGGGTGTTACTGTACTCAGTTTTACAGTCCTTAACTTGTTTTTCCCGTTCGCTGCCAACGAAATTGTGTCTGCTAGGATTATTGTCTGCTCCATGTGAAATCATTCCATTTCTAACATCTTGATCCAACCTTTGTAAATTTAACACAGTACGGATTGGCCTATCCGATTGCGAAGAGAGTAAACGTTTATTATCTTATATATAGATGATACAACATGAGTGGTCATTAAATATTCCACATATAAAACAAGTTGTCTAAGGTTATATAATGCGATGCTTTGTCGAGCATTATATCATTCTAGATAATGAGTTTTACATTTGGAATATCCAATGACCACGAATGCTGTATTTTATTTATCATATTACCCCTTAGACAACGCATGTACTAGATCTAGGTACCTATTAGTATTCCACTTAATTTTTTGTACACAACAAATTGATAATTGTGTTTCATTGTTGGAAACGCCCAGTTTTACAATCAGACAACTTAGATAGAAAGTGTATTTTATACATCATAAACAAATAAAACAGCATCAACAAGTGTGGTGACGTCATTATTGACACACCGTCTCGCGATCGAAGTAGGTCAACATTCATGTAAGTTTTGAGCGCCATAAATGGCTACTTTTCAATCAGCGTCACTATCGGTTAATCTGATTCGTTTTCTGTTTGGACTGTTGCTGCGTTGTCATTCTGATAGATATGTACATGGAGGTTCCCGCTATGTATTCGGGCGGTGATAAATGCTCTTGAAACCACCAGTGACGTGCAAAGTTGACGATGATGCAGCGTCTAGAGAGTTTGAGTTCAACCGCAATGTTCTTGTAGCGTGGTTTTGGGCGATCTGATTATTGCTGACAGTAAGAGTGGAGGATGGATGGGATCATTTTGTGCTGTTTAATGTGACTGTAGCTGTTGATTGAAGCGATGTTCCTGTGACCAGATATTTGCATTATCTAGTTCGTTGTCACTCAACTTTTGAATCGTGTATTTTCTGGCGCTGTGGTTGGACAAGTGTGTATTAGTGGTCTGGAGATTCCCGAGCGCTGGACCATGCGTTTCGTGATGGACCCGCTATTGTTAACGCCGACCGGGATTTTAAGAAACCACACGTACGTGTCGTTCGGAGAAGGCTGTTGATGCTATGTAAAATGAACTGTCAGGCTAGAAATAATCGGAGGGTCGTCTTCTGGCATACTCCCTGTAGACTGATAATGGGCACATGTTTGGAGTGTCCAAGTTTTGGTTTCACGAGGCGTACATCACGAGGGTTGCTTCCCGTGTTTGCCATGTTCGTTTTTGATTTTTGACAGCGCCTATGAATACAAGTTTGGTCAGAATATATAACGAGTGGTATAATAAGCCTTCAATATCGCGAATATAGTTCCCAAGTTATAACACTGCTGGAGCGGAAGTAAAAAGCAGTTTTGTTTAACCCTTTATTTATGAATATGTATGTAAGAATTAATAACATCATGAACAATTGTTAGCCAAATTGTTCACATGGTATATGAACACACAATTGTTCTGAAATACCAGAGAACATAGAATCGGATCGACATGATTCCATTAACAAATAAGGCAGACCCTTAATACACGGCTTCTGTAAAATCCGTCTATCTGGCATTCCCTGCGTTAGAAGGCATTCCTATGGAATAAATCATTGACGTTCTTGTGTTTATGAATATAACAGAGTAAAAGTTAAAGAACTGGCTGTGCATAAGCAGACGATTCTATATTTTAGAACATATATCTATTTCACCTCTAACAGCAAATTCTACACAGAACCCCAAGTATGGTAATGACGTGTACCGACATATAAAATGCACATTACACTTTGGTCACCAAGTCATTGCAACACCAATATTATTAAATATTATCTTACGTAGTTAACCCTTACGCTACTAAAACTTTAGAATTGCTCCTCTCTTTCTGAATATGAATTAAACAAAGTGTTGCATTGATATCATCATTGGCGAAACTTATTTTCTTGACAAACAATGCATAATCTTGTCAGATTGATCAAATAGGAACCCTTTGATCTGCGTCCACAATATTTGCCAGATGGAACCATTTGATCTGGGTCTGCACTGATTGCAATTGTATTATCTACTGGTTTACCGCACATTAGGCGTAAACACATACAGAGTACCGCTAACGCTCCAAATAATTTTTCGTAGCAATTAGCGTAAAGTGTGAGTACGTATATACTAATCAATGTTCATGTTTGTCTATTTCGCATAATCATACGTGTGCATTTTCTGTTGTTTACCTATTGGTTTGCACTTATATAATTCAATATATTGATAACGATTATATGTGTGTGACTTGTTTTTAAAATGTTATATTCGTGTAAAACCTAATATCAACATGGATATATATAAGTTAATTTTATAATGATATTATACCGAAACTGTAGAACTTTACATCAGAACTGTGATTCAACTATAACACGATTTATGTTGCGATATCTACACTTTGTCTTATTATCCGTGACCAGACTCGCCTTTGTAAATAGCTTAGATCCATATGAGACACCGAGTCACTCAGTGTCTAATCAGGATCCAACCTGTTTGACATTCGATTGATGGTTTCTCAAAAACGTAATCGATTTGGGCACACTAAAGACCGAATAATCCAAGCTTGAAGTTGTATTGTTATTTTGCACAGTGGGGTAAAGGCTATTTTTGTGAAACCCGAAAACCTTGTACTGTTGCACAGAAAACAACATAGAATTTTGGGCAGTATTTTAATAAAAAAATCATATATGTGGAGGTTTTCTTCGTTTAGGTGTTTTGTAAACGTTTTCGTGGTGTGCTTGTTGCTATAACCGACGAATCTAATATACACAATGTATATTGATCAGAATTGTGTGGAGTAGACGGGAAATCCTTTTCTATTCAAAATTAGCTCCGGAGAAAAGACAAATTACATAGCGTGGTCGATTATTAACCTTTTTTCGTCGTGGAATAACGAAACCAATCACAAAGATTGCAAATGCAATATAAATCTCCGAAGTAACAAGTCCCTGTCTAGATCGATTTGAACACTGTAATACTTTTGAATATTGCACAGTTTGGTCACGCAACTATTTCAGACAAAGAGACCATGCATTAGTTTAACCCTTTCAGTGTCATGTTCTAAACTATCGTCTGCAACCCCGTTTTATTAAAAGATGTCGGTAAAATATGTTTAGATAACGTGGATAAACATAACAAAAATGCACATTTCAAAGAAATAAGCCGATGACTCGAGCATGTGTTGGTGTGCATCAGAGCAGTCGCTTGTAAAGATAGTTTCATTAATACATGGTTGAATTCGTGTTTTCAGACAGAATACATGTTCTGAGTATGACAATGCATATCTCAATTACCCAATCTTCAAACTGCACTTAACAGTAATATGAGAATAAATATATTGCAGTATTACACCATTTAATGAATAGATGTTTGTTATAAGTGTTTTGTTTTCATTAAAAAGCGAATAGTAACATGCAATTTCATGCTATCAACGTTTATAAGAACTTTTCATCTCGAGTAAGATGTATATTATGAAGTAATATATACAGTAAAATCTGTCTAAATCGGACGTCCAATTTAGCATAAATATCGGTCATGGAGACAGATGGTAGCTTACTGCAGGATGTAAGTACATGTATGAGTCATGCAGGAAACACGGCATACAAAACACACAACCACCCAAATAGCACCACGACTACAAACAGCAAATGTGCATATATATAAAAGACACAAAGAGACGCACAGGCATAACAAACAAACAAAGGGATAAGATGGACGTACCGCCTGGAACGGTCAGTGACAAATGTCCCTGGGAGGGGGGGGGGGGTTAAACCGGTTTCGGGGCGCCCAACCTCACACTTATTCCATCTCCACCCTAAAATTTAAAACAGTGTAAGTAAATGTATCCCCTCTCCGACTAATCTACGACAACCGCGATGGCAAATGCAGTGGTAAAGTGCATGTAAAACGAAAGAAATTTAAGTGAAACAAACTTTATCGCTAGTGTACTCAATGTTCCAAGGCGGTACTTCCATCTTCCTCCTATTGTATGTTTGTTTTGTCTTTGTGCGTCTCTTGTTGTTTTTTTCTAGTTATGTACATTTGCTGTTTCCTTGTGTTGCCGTTCGGGCGAGTGTTTGTTCTGTATGTGGTGTTTCCTGCATGACTCATTTTTGTACTTTTGAACTGCAAAAAGAGTAACCGTAGAAAAGTAATACAGGGTACGACAAAAAAGTACACATATCCGACGTCCTCCTTTCCGGATTTAAAAGGTCGCTTTTATAAAGTACTAAACCTTTCTTGTCGGCGTACATGCAAAGAGTCCAGCGTGATTGCCAACTGTAAAATGGTTGACAACCAGACATGCAGTATGTTGTAGTACTATAGGGTAATATCCCTTTGAATGAAGGTTTTAACATATTTGATGAACAAAGTGAGAAAATGGGTATGTCCAATATTTTTACGAAGTTTATAAATCACATCACCATAAAATTCAGGATGTGAAGTACCGTGTCGCAGGATCGCCTTGAGATTACATTTGTACTTGCCAATAAGTGAGAGATTTCGATAATATATCCTTGCTTAAGCAGCTTTTCTGTTAAATGAGATTTCGACTGTTAAAATCGTCAACAGATGAACAAACTCTAGCAAAACGAACAAGTTGAGAAATATAAAACCCATAAGATGGGGCACGGGGAACATCAAGATGAGGGAAACTTACAATATTAAAATCAAAATCATCTCTTTTGTCATATATTTTAGAAGTCATTCCATTGTCAATTTAAGGTCTAGGTCAGGAAAAACTGTATAAGTGTCCGAAGGGTTAGAATTCAATTTGAATTTTTTGAGGTGTATATCAGAGCAACAAAGAAATGGTTATCTAAGTTAAAAATATCATCCAAAATCGGGAAGTTTCCAATAATTACACATTTACATGCATAATGGCTTGAGCTCAAACTGTTCAAGACGTTTACCTTTACCAGGCAGAGACACATGCTACCAACTTTGTTAAAGTAGTAGTTCAAGATCGGGTGACTCTATAAGGAGTCCTCTGGCCAGAGTAAGCATTTGATAAAGGTATAATATGGATTTCCTTATACTGTCTTCATGTGTCAATAACCACTTATATATATTAATCTAATATATATTTATGATGTCAGTATCCCATTTACATAATATTCATCAGGTAAAGGTTTAAATAACCAGTAGTTATGACAGATCGACACGGTTATGGCACAGCTTGGGATCATTAGTTTCGATGTTATTAATTCTGAAAAATAAATACCGTTTAAATGAAAAAATAGTAATGTCAAGCATGAAAAGTCACACACAAAACGCCACCATCACCAAAACACCGACAGAAAGCAATTTATTTAGCAATTTATACACACACATACAGTAGAAAGTCACATACAAGACACAATCACCACCAACACATCGATAGACAGCACGTCACATACACACAACCAAACACACGCAAACACACGAGAAGAACATAGAAAACACCAAGCACAGACACAAGACAAACAAAAGTAAGTGTGACAAAGAGAGAACCGCATTGGCACGGTCAGTAGCAAAATCACCACTGGGGGTTTAAACCGGTTTACAGACGTCCTAACCTCACACTTATCTCAAAGTCACCCTAGCTAAACAAACATTGTAAATAAAGGTATCCCCGCCGGACTTCCCCACAACATAGACGACAGTAATCACAGTACAAAATGTAAAACAGCATAACAACTGTGAAAGTCCGTCAAATATGTACTCGCCAGGGGACGTGAGTAGTGTTGCATTTTTAATAACTACTTATGAACATACTCCATAAAACCAAGTCTGCAAATTTCCCGCATTGCTGGTATTACTTTCGAATGATCTACTTTCAGAACTTATACAATGACCGGTATTGTGTATATCTTTAAAAAAGACATTTAGTGGTACATGTATATGTTCGTGATTCAAATCTCGTTTTGTTTGTCGGCGAATAGAGAACAATTCCTACATGTCTTCGACATTTACACATAACGATGTTTAGCAATCGAGCGGCTTTATCGATCCAAAAACGAGATACATAATGATCGCATCAGGCCATCTGTGTTAGTATTCATGGTAAGGTGTTCAATGATAGTGGTTATAGCGCTCTTCATAACCATAGAAGTGTTAAGTTTATTAACAAAAAACAGAAGAATCGACTAAAATGCACCCCCACACACACGCACGCACACATACATACCTTACACACCGGAAAAGAACGCCAGCGTGTCAAAATATTGAATAAAAAATACTCTAAACTCAACATTTAGGTTGCGTACACATTATTTGATATTTTATAATATTTGAAAACGTATTCTCGATTCATTATGTCGTGCCTGTAGGTCTAGTATCAAGAAATAAAAGCTTCGCTTCCCAAGATCACACGAAATATTCCGTCGTCATGAAAGATATCGCGTCTTGGTGTTTTAGTTCTCATGGCAAACACACTATTACATCAAATCATCATATAAGCTGGCCACATCTAGATTTACCATATGCCTTCTGGTGACATTGATGTGATATTTAATACCCCAAGTTCCAATTTTGTCATTAATGTTTTAAGCGTTAAAGACTGACATCGGAGTTTAATAAAGTGTGTAAGATTACTCATTTAACTGTATTCATAAAAGTGTGTAAGATTACTCATTTAAGTGTATTCATAAAACGCAAAAGCATATTAAAACATTGCTACTTTTTTTAATTTTGAGTCAACAAATTAAGATTATTTACATAGAGGATCTTACATGAGTGTTCTTGATTATTGGATTTATTAAATGAGTCTTTCTAAAACGATAAAAAACGAGCTTTAGCGAGTTTTTTATCGTTTTACAAAGACGAATTTAATAAATCCAATAATCATGAACACGAATGCAATATTCTATTTATAACATTACTAACATGAATGTTTTTTGCAGCCAATATTTCAGCAGTAACGTGGATTGTTATAAATTCTCCTTACATATAGAAATGATGAATGAAATGTGTTATTAGGTTCGATAAGTAACTGGGACAAAGTAGGTCCAAAATTTCCAACTGTTTTTGACTTAGTGTCATAACAACCAGGATCTAATTTAGACCTCTCTGATATTCAATTTAACTGTGATAGTTTATGATAACAAAAACCTACATAAACACGTCAAAATAAGTTTTTAGTTACAGTTTCGACATACAAACACGTCACATTATGACGTCACTGTACACAACATGTGTCTGTGTAAAGTGCGCCATTTGCTTATAGTTTAAATGAAGACGCCTACACGTCTGACACTCACTGTCAATGGGATTCAAAATGCGCCTTCGTTTTGGTATATTAAGCCCTTCGTCAGTGTTGTATACACACGGACATGGATATGTCCGCCGTGAAATTTTTTATTGAAATGGACAAAAGATTCAGTTCGAACTGCTGCATAAAATGTGTTGGAACAGGAAGAAGATTTTCGCGATCAGCTGATTTGGAGTATAATATATTTGAAATGTGTTTGTGCTGTTCTGGATTCAGAAGACTATAGTTGTTGATTGACGATATATTGTTATGAGTAGAAATCTGCATAAACAAAAGGACATGCGGTGAAGACAATGTAAAGTTGTGCAGGCAACTATTTTAGTAGAATGGTTGGTTTGGGTCTGGTAGTCTTTTTTTGCATACATTTTGTAGATATTTACTGACAGCGATTACAATTTTATTGTTTTATCGAAATTAAGGTGCAAGTGCCAACAGTTCTTTGCCATCTATCGTGACACAATCGTTGACAGGTAGGTCACCGTCCGCCAATTTGTTTTGACAGCGCGTATGAATACAGTTCGGTCGTTCAAATGTAATTCACTAGTCAATATATGCCCGTGAATATCAACATATATATGATAGTGTTACGTCACGCTGACGCCACGAGTTATGTGATAAACATTAATAGTTGACGCTTCGGCCAAAACGGCGAGAGAATCTGGCTTATTATTCCTGATAATTGAGATTGCGCCACCTCAAAATTTTGCTATTCTCCGGCTGGTCATGTGATTACTGGTAATTTTGAGATAATTAAAGATAAACGTCTACGATCTCTTTTGAATAAAGGTCCCAAATATAGAATACCATCCTTGATAGATTTTAACTCTTGTCGAGTTCAGATTGCGGAGGCTTTACAAAATTTTAGTATTAAATGGTGTCGAAGAGAACATGTTGAGTCTAATGCCCTTTCTTGTTGGAAAAAACTAATTTTTGATATAATAGATAAACGCATTTCCTTTTACAGCTCTAATATACACCTTCTTCCACCTAAACCTAGAACTTCATTTAGACATCTTAAAAAGGGTTTACAGGATTTCCATTCAAAATACGTTTTTGTTCCTGCTGATAAGGCATCAAATAATGTGATTATTATTTGACGATTACATTATATCGATGTCTTGAAACAGGAAATTATTAATACCAAGTCATACATTTCAGTTACCACTGACGAAAAGACCATCATTTCAGACCATGTCAAAAAGTGTGAACAATTTGGAACCGATATTAAAATTACACAACATAAACTTCCTACTATGTATTGGTTACCAAAACTACATAAAAAACCATATAAAGCGCGTTTCATTGCAAATTCTAGTTCATGTACAACTACTAAATTGTCTATACTTTTGACTTCTTGTTTAACGAAGGTAAAGGAACATGTAAAATTTTACTGTGATAAGACTTATGAAAATTCTGGAATAAATCTCTTCTGGTCTATTAAGAACTCTTCAGAAGTCTTAAACAAACTTAAGAACAAAAGGTATCTTGCATCCACTGTAAGCACGTACGATTTTTCTACTCTGTACACAACTCTTCCTCATATTTTAATTAAGGATAAGCTTACTAACTTGATCCAGAAAGTATTTGCCCGAGAAAGAACATCATTCTTGGCATGTAATGCTGAAAAAGCTTTCTTTACTGACGAGCAAATGAAATATTACACCAATTGGACTTGCTCAGAAGTTTGCGAAGCACTAACCTTTCTTTTGGATAACATATTTGTACGTTATGGGAATGCTATATACCGTCAGGTAATTGGTATTCCCATGGGTACGAATTGTGCACCACTTGTCGCAGATTTGTTTTTGTACTGCTATGAGAGAGATTTCATTTTGAGTTTGAATCCTCAAACACAAGAAGATGTTATAAAAGCCTTCAATGAAACTTGTCGATATTTGGATGATATTTTTAACTTAGATAACCCTTTCTTTGATGCTCTGATTCCTACAATTTATCCTAAAGAACTCAAATTGAATAAAGCTAACCCGTCCGACAATTATGCAGCGTTTCTTGACCTAGACCTTAAAATTAATAATGGAATGATTTCTTCTAAAATATATGACAAAAGAGATGATTTTGATTTTAATATTGTAAATTTTCCTCATCTTGACGGGGATGTTCCCCGTGCTCCATCTTACGGGGTTTATATATCTCAACTTTTGCGTTTTGCTAGAGCTTGTTCATCTATTGACGATTTTAACAGTCGAAATCTCATTTTAACTGATAAACTGCTTAAACAAGGATATAGATACCATAAACTAAGAAAAACTTTCTCTAAATTTTACTATCGAAATCTCTCGCTTATTGGCAAGTACAAATGTAATCTCAAGGTACTTTTGCGACACGGTATTTCACATCCGGAATTTTATGGTGATGTGATTTACAAACTTCGTAAAATTATTGGACATACCCATTTTCTCACTTTGTTCATCAAATATATAAAACAATTCATTAAAAAGGGATATGATCCTGTATTACTACAACATACTGCATGTTTGGTTGTGGACCCTTTTACAGTTGGCAATCACGCTGGCCTCTTTGCATGTACGCCGACAAGAAAGGTTTAGTACTCTATGAAGGCGACCTCTTAAATCCAGAAATGGAAGGAGAACGTCGGATATCTGTACTATTTCATTTTTGTCGTACCCTTTATTACTTTTCTACAGTTACTCTGTTTGCAGCTCAATCATTGAGTACAATAGCGATAGGTGGATACAGTATTTTCAATAAAATGTTTTTTTGTTATACATGCACTTTACCACTGTATTTGCTGTCGCGGTTGTTGTAGATTAGTCGGAGAGGGGATACGTTTATTTACACTGTTTGTCTTTTAGGATGGGGATGGAATAAGGGTGAGGTTGGGCGCCCATAAACCGGTTTAAACCCCCGGTGACTTTTGTCACTGACCGTTCCAAGGCGGTACTTCCATCTTCCTCCTATTGTATGTTTGTTTTGTCTTTGTGCGTCTCTTGTTGTTTTTTCTACCTATGTACATTTGCTGTTTCCTTGTGTTGCTGTTCGGGCGAGTGTTTGTTCTGTATGTGGTGTTTCCTGCATGACTCATTTTTGTACTTTTATGTTTGACAGGTTCATACTTGTAGAAAAACAAACTATTGTTGGAGTTGATGACAAGTGATACCTATTTAGCCAGTAAAACATATTCATATAAATGTTACAGATCTGTTGTTAAAGAATTTGTCTGTGAGACAGTCGCACCACCTTGTAAAACACAGAATGGTACCCACTTAGGTGCATTTATTACATAAATTGTCTGAATCGCATATTTGTATTGGAAGAGCGCATCTGACATATGCTAATGATATACATACAATAGAATGTGTCCTAAGCAACCATTTATGTATTGAACATAGGAGTCTTATAAACAGGTGGTTGGTTGCTGCAGGGTAAAGGTAATACATAAATCTCCTATAGACTATTTTTGCATAACGTTCGACCTGCATAAAGCTGCCTTAAAAACCCACGATTAGACCTCGTTTAGATGGCCACTTAAGACAGGTTGCAATGTATGTATGTACCAATTTGACCTAGAAATTAGAACAGTCAGTGTTCTGTATGTATTACACTTCCGAACTACACTTATTTATCGAAAGTATTCGGTACTACCCAACCCACTATGCATACAACAAGTTGTTTTTTGTTCTACTCTATTGGTGTACGTTTCTGTTTCATTTTTTAATTGTTTCATCAGGTAGATGAACCCTTTGCAAACAATGATGACCAGATGAGAGCCTTCTCACGAGAGTCTGTACCGTATGTCGTGTTATACCTTTCTTAAGACCATCACGGTTATATGAACGGTAAACTTGGTCTGTTTGGATTTTGAAATAATCCATTTGCAAATTGCTGAAATGATGTAAGCGCCATAGCACAAATATACATACAGTAAACTGCGAAACAGTTATATACAATACAAGTATGTGTGTCGTGTATTTGTGACCCATTTTCTACCCCATTAATGGATGTTTCACGGTGCAACTTTCTGCAATTTCTTTACAAACGTATGATCAGCATGCCAAGCATTTAGGAACCTGATTAGATGAAAACTCACTCAGCGTCTCATCTGGATCAAAACTGTTTGCAAATGTTATCATGTATTCGCAAACGGAAGCGAAACTTAACATATTTCATATTTGTTTAAAATTGCAACTCAGAATATCGATGCCATCATGATTATTTTATTTTCTATATGAACGTTGCCTTAAAATGACAATTACCTCATTCAAATTATCAGAATGGAATAGCACATTACTCTATACCTAGTATGAAAGTCTAAAAGCAGCTTTTCTTGATATATAGACCTTAAAATTGATAATGGAATTATTTCTTCTAAAATATATGACAAAAGAGATGATTTTGATTTTAATATTGTAAATTTCTCTCATCTTGGCGGAGATGTTCCCCGTGCCCCATCTTACGTGGTTTATATATCTCAACTTATTCGTTTTGCTAGAGCCTGTTCATCAATTGACGATTTAAACAGTCGAAATCTCATTTTAACTGAAAAGCTGCTTAAGCAAGGATATAGATACCATAAACTAAGAAAAGCTTTCTCTAAATTTTACTATCGAAATCTCTCACTTATTGGCAAGTACCAATGTAATCTCAAGGCACTTCTGCGACACGGTATTTAACATCCTGAATTTTATGCTGATGAGATTTACAAACTTCGTAAAATTATTGGACACGCCCATTTTCTCACTTTATTTATCAAATATGTTAAACATTCATTAAAAAGGGATATGATCATACAGTACTACAACATACTGCATGTTTGGTTGTCAACCCTTTTACAGTTGGCAATCACGCTGGCCTCTTTGCATGTACGCCGACAAGAAAGGTTTAGTACTCCATGAAGGCGACCTCTTAAATCCATAAACGGAAGGAGGACGTCAGATATCTGTACTATTTCGTTTTTGTCGTACCCTTTATTACTTTTCTACTCCGTTTGCAGCTCAATCATTGAGTACACTAGCGATAAGTTTCTTATGTTTGACAGGTTCATACTTGTAGAAAAACAAACTATTGTTGGAGTTGATGACAAGTGATACCTATTTAGCCAGTAAAACATATTCATATAAATGTTACAGATCTGTTGTTAAAGAATTTGTCTGTGAGACAGTCGCACCACCTTGTAAAACACAGAATGGTACCCACTTAGGTGCATTTATTACATAAATTGTCTGAATCGCATATTTGTATTGGAAGAGCGCATCTGACATA
This sequence comes from Azorinus chamasolen, assembly GCA_963576725.1. Lineage (NCBI taxonomy): Eukaryota > Metazoa > Mollusca > Bivalvia > Cardiida > Solecurtidae > Azorinus > Azorinus chamasolen. Next base: position 85,575,737 of record OY755243.1, on the reverse strand, counting down.
TGCTAATAATATACATACAATAGAAGTTGTCCTAAGCAACCATTTATGTATTGAACATAGGAGTCTTATAAACAGGTGGTTGCTTGCTGCGGGGTAAAGGTAATACGTTTTTGTCGTACCCTTTATTATTTTTCTACTCTGTTTGCAGCTCAATCATTGAGTACACTAGCGATAAGTTGATACAGTTTGTTCACTTAAATGTTTTCTTTATACATGCACTTTACCACTGTATTTGCCAACGCGGTTGTTGTAGATTAGTCGGAGAGGGGATACGTTTATTTACACTGTATTTTAGGTCGGGGATGGAATAAGTGTGAGGTTGGGCGCCCATAAACCGGTTTAACCCCCCCCCCCCCCAGTGACTTTTGTCACTGACCGTCCCAAGGCGGTACTTCCATCTTCCCCCTATTGTATGTTTGTTTTGTCTATGTGCGTTATGTTTGTAGTGCGTTTGTAGTTATGTACATTTGCTGTTTCCTTGTGTTGCTGTTAGGGCGACTATTTGTTCTGTATGTGGTGTTTCCTGATTTTACTTTTACTAGAGAAGTTTGAATGACAAACATTACAGAACTTGACTAGAGGGCTCCTTTAGTATCCCTCTAATCTGTGTATACACTGTTTGCAAATAACAGTATATGCGCCACCTGGGTTGCCAGGGTTAATCCTTTAAGTAAACGCATTTTCAAACAGAATAGACCCAGACCAGACGGCTCCTATAGGAGCCGTTTGATCAAGTGTTGCTCTACTTGCTTTTGACATGATATAAATCTGAATCTACAATTTTGTCAAAGGAAACATTTTTATGAAATGTTTGATAAATGTAAAAGTAGTTAAGTCAAGCAGGCAAAGCCACATACAAGACGCAACCATCACCAAAACACCGATAGACAGCATGACATACACACGTACATACACACACAACCACACACCCAAACGCACACTCACACACAAGATGAACACAGAAAACACCAACCGACAAACAACAACTAGAGACAAACACTCCATACATGAACAAATATCGAATGGCCCATCTGTTTGCCTTATACTAGGGCCCAATTTTGTTGCTTAATCCTGTTTAAAATGTTAAGCAAAATACCTAAAAATAAACTGTATAGGAAAAAATATTCTCCTAGACATTTACAAATACACATATGATTTGCTGTTGATTGATATTGCCCGACATTAAGCCACAACTGAACTTCAGGGAACCACGGTCACTAGGCATTGACCTATACGTATACAATTAATAAGAGGGTTGTCACATGAATGACAGCATGGCCGAGACAACATGGTGACGTCATGGCGTCGCCATTTTGTCTTGGTATATTTCACACATTACTATTGCGGGTACAAAATAAACATTTTTTCTGGCCAGACAAATTAATTTGTGACCACAATATACTGCATACTAGATAAGGGTCAGACCCGCACATTTTATAATAATTATGTATGGATTGCAAACTGGACAAGGATCAAGCTCGCCGTTCTCTCCCTGCAGAGAGGCATTATATAACAATTATGTAACACTGTCTACCAGACCTCTCATGTTTTGATAGCATGATTAGAACTGGGAACCATCCCTTCGGACTGGTAACCAGCACTTATCATGCGTCCTAGTTTAACTGACCAATAGCAGTGGGTCTACTCTGCCAAATATAGAAGTATGACGCGTGGTCTACAGTCTAGACCAATCAGAAATGGGCTCGCCCTTTTCGAGACTTCGACGCGTCCTTTCTTTATTTATCATCAGTGTTTGGCGGATTGTATAGTGAACAGGTCAGTTTTAATTGTCTCTTTTGTCCGTCCACTCCCCACCTCCAACCAAGGGCAGCGTGATCCTATTTATAGCCTTATTCTAGGGGCCAATTTTGTTGCTTAATCTAGTTTATAATGTTAAGAAAAATACTTAAAAATAAACTGTCTAGGAACAAATATTCTCCGAGACATTTACAAATGCACATATGATTTGCTGTTGATTGCTATTGCCCGGCATTAAGCCACAAATGAACTTCAGGGAACCACGGTCACTAGGCATTGACCTATACGTATACAATTAATAAAAGGGTTGTCACATGAATGATAGCATGGCCGAGACAACATGGTGACGTCATGGCGTCGCCATTTTGTCTTGGTATATTTCACACAGTACTATTGCGGGTACAAATATCACAAGCACAAAGACACAAGGCAAACAAAAGGAAGGGTGACAAAGAGAGTACCGCCTTGGCACGGTCAGTAGCAAAAATACTACTGGGGGTTTAAACCGGTTTACGGACGTCCTAACCTCACACATTTCTCAAAGTCACTCTAGCTTTACAAATAGTGTATATAAAGGTATCCCCGCCGGACTTACCCACAACATAGACGACGGTGAACACAGGACAACATGTAAAACATAGCATAATAACTGTGATAATCCGTCAAAAATGTACTCAATGACTTTGCTGAAGTCAGAGCACCTGCAGGTAAGCCGTTAAGGGCACGACAGAAAAAAAGTAATACATGAGTCTGGTAAGCTCATCCCGTATCTGAGTTTAAGAGTATACCATCATAGAGTACTACCCTCGGCCAATCATCGCGCAAGCAAAAAGGGAAGCGTAGCTACCGACTGTAAAGGGTCGATAACCAAGCATACAGTGCGTTGCAATATAATGGGATCATAACCTTTCTTCTTAGATGTTTTAATGCGTTTTATAAACAAATCATGAAAATGGATATGACCCCGAATTTTCCTAAGTTTGTAGATTCATGTAGTCATTATTTCGTGCATTAATACTGAACAGTGAATGGGTTATGTACAAAGGTGTACTTTTTTCAATTGGTAATATAATACAAGAGTAAACATTAGTTCTCTTAAACAATGTGTATAGCAGAACCTCTCTAATGCGACCACTTAATGAATAAACATGAGTGTCGTTATAAGCAGGTTACTTCATGCAGGGCAAATGTAATGCAGAAAGCTCCTCTGGGAGCTTTCTGCATTTTGTTTTGTCCTACATTAAGCTACCGCCTGCCTATACCACCCATAATTATACCTCTTTTACATGGTCATATTAGAGGGGTTTTACTGTACATTAAACATCTCTAAAACGGAATTCTAATAGACTATAATTTAGATACCCTTACGCAAGTGGCTGCTTAATACAGGATGCAAGTCATGCAAAAAGCTCACAGAAGAGCCTTCTGCATGACGTCGTCCTGCATTAAGCTGTCAACTGTTTTCAATACCAATATTTACGCCATATTTAACGTCCGGTTTAGAGGGGTTTCTACTTTTAAACTATGTACCGCTTTTATCAATTTATTCTGAACTATTGGTGTAGTGCTGGTTACTATTGAATGTCTTTTTTGCCATTGAGAGGTAACTAGAAGTGCTCTTGGGTGAGAACTGTTTCTGTTGTGAACACGATGGTATATACAGTTAAACCTCTCTATAACGGCCACTAAATTACGTCAAGTAGTTCGGTTAAAGGCAGGTAGCTGCTTAAAGCAGGGTGAAAGTAAAACAGAACACACCTGCCCTCAATACAAACTAATGAACACAATTTAGTGGTCGTTATAGAGAGGTTAGACTGTACATATAAAACCATTCAGTTCGTAAATACACCTTTCAAACACAGAATACATATATCAGACTGCTCCTGCTGAATATACAGCTTCTGCCATGTCTAACAGCCCCTGTGTTCATGAGCCATTTGAAAAGAAATCTAATAAATTAGTTAATATGGCATGGACATTCATGAGGTAAGTGGATGATCCGCACAATTGAACTAGGAATGTTCGAAGCTTTAGCAAATGCAATGCATAATAATTATATTTATTATTTGAGAATGGTAGAACAGTTACAGCGTGCTACGCATTACACATATGTTGTTCTTTTTAACCCGCATCTGATTCTCCACGAGCTGACCCGCATTTGCAAATATATTGTATTTCATCAGGATCCAAGTTATTTTGCATTCGGTCAACAGTTTTTCAAAAGCTTTATCGAGCCGGGAGGTGTCGAAATAGAACCATATCCTATTTTGAACTGATATTATTTTTCACATAAAAAAAATAAAGTTATTACTTGGGTGTACTCGAGTACTTCTGTGTGATAAACTGAAAGCATTTCTGCTAAACTGGCATTTAGTCATATGTTGCACTTTGTCTTATCTTCATGATTCGCTCGCAAGATGGTATTTAAAACATTTTAAAACATAGTAAATGTTTATTTGACATACACAGATATTTGGAACTAAATTATTTCTGTGACTCCTGGCAGTCTCCACGGAAATTCTTTGTACATTTGGGAATTACTTAATTACCAATTTGTATCAAACCATTTTCACAATAATAAATCCAGACGTTTCCAACAGTGCCTGAATGATGTTGCAGGAAGTTCGTTATTTCATGTAATTTGTATTCCTTTTATACAAGCAAGTACTCACTGGGAGTGTTTTAAGATATAGGAAACCAAGACATCCTACATGCATATGTTGACTTTTATATTTGCCTGAAGACATTGTAGTACATGTGGTTCTCTAGGTCGCTAGCAACAAGTTAACTCCTCTTTACTCCACGGATATTCATGTAAGAAATAATGACATCATCAATATTAATTAGTTTATTTTTTATAATAGCATATGTACACAGGAAATATTGGCAATATCAGAAAGTGTAGAGTCTATATTATCTCATTAGCAACACGGAACCGACCCTGATCAGACGGCTCCTATAGGAGCCGTCTGATATGGGTCTTATCTGTTTGCAAAGACGTATTAAGGCGTGTTTATGGAGGAAAGGGTTAGGACATTATAAATCTCTTTACAAAGACTCCCATATAATGTGGGGAAATAATTGAAATGTTACCCTTCTTTGAATTCAGAACACACTTAAGGCATTTGTTTTCAAAAATATGACTCTATGAAGTTTAGTTTAAAACACTAGTCAATATAAAATATAATGTCTGATGTGGCGTGTGCTTTTCAACTAGTGTTTATTTGGACATACCGGTCGATGGTCAAGCTCTTGTTTGAGATTGACAATTAAATCAACCTTAACCGATCATGCTGGTATTTAAGGCATGGTGTTACACGAAGACAGAGGGTTATGTCGGCAGCCATTACATGAGCTATCTTATTTTTGTGCTGCATTAAGTGTCGTATTCATTACAGTAAACGAGTTTCATAAAAACAATGTATAATGAACACGAATATAAGATTATTTTTATCACATAATCCTTAATATGCCATAGAAAATAAAACAGACTATCTGTCGGCTGTTCCTGCCATTGCTTTACAAACAACGTAGTAATGCAACGGACGTCGCGCATGGAGTGCTATGATTGGCTAACGCTTTTTAAATGAGCGCTACGATTGGCTTACTTGCTAATTTGCATAACAAATGCACTAGTGCAATTCTGCAAAATACGGCACTCTGTTACGGCACTCCCGCATGGTAGATTATATGATAAATGTGTATTGTGTGTGCATGGGTGCTCTTCGTTTGCTTGTAGAGTTCATTTACGTTCTACATCCATTTGCACTACGGGGAATATTTAGTGTTGATGTGCCCTAACTGATCTTGGATTGGAGAAGGCAATTAACAGTTATATAAAGGTCGTGTGAGAGCGTACATTTCATTTGTGGTTCTGGTGCACTGTCGTGTCATTTCCAAATTTCCTGCCTGGTTTGTACTCTATTTCTGTATGACTCCTATGTTTAATAGATACATTGCCACTGAAGACATCCTCCACTGTATGTATTTAAAAATGCAACAAATCATAGATGCTTCGTCTGCTACTTTAATGTAAAAATGATCGAGACTCTTCGCTCGCTAAATTTCATCAACTACCGATGTGAGGAAGAGATTCGTGAATTATAATCGTGATTGGCGTGAAAAATAATTATAGTCCCGTGTATATATTCGGTTTGCTGAGTGCATACATGAAATAAAATCGCCACAATGAATTACAATTGTTCTTTTGACAAGGCAGCTGATGTTAGTTTGGTACGGCGCAGTTTTGTATAACGTGCACAGTGTTGTAGACAGTCATATAATAAATATAAACTTCTTTCATTACCCTAGGTGTTCAGACAGATAACCTGTGGCAAATAGCGCATACCAACATTAACCTTTCCCCCATGAATATTCATGTAAGAAATAATGACGCCATGAATATTAGTTAGATTAATTTGTCATAATAGCACATTGGCACGGGCGTGTTTTACCATGGCAGAAACTGTACAATCATACCTAATATTATATCACAAACAAACAGAGTAAATCCTGATCAGACGGCTCCTATGGGATCCGTCTGATCCAGGTCTACTCTGTTTGCAAATGTGTAGAAAGGTGCATTTATGGAGTGAAAAGTTAAACGGCACGGAAGTGTGACCAGGGTCTACACTATTTGCTATTAAGTTAGTCTTATTTAAAGTTATCAAAATGCTGCTAAGTTGTATCATTTAGCTTCACACAATGATGACGCCGGGCGATAGGATGTCCGAATACTTGCCGTAAGTAGGGTAGTTGGTTGTTTATTTACAGCTGTGCACATATTGTATTATAGCACACGAATTGTGTAACCAAGTAACCAGTAATGCACGAGTGTGTTCCATTACCTGTTATTGCTGTCTAAGCGAAATGTCGTTCGAGCAAATATGTAGTTGCTGTATAAACAGGTCTAAAGTAGGTACTCGGCCTTTTCACGAAAACCATTACCATAGTTATCGTATGCATACATGATATACACCCACGTATAATAACTATTAATGTCAACTGGTTGAGTTGTTGCATAATTATTCGACTAATATTTATAAAAGCAAAGGCCATAATCCAATGGTTTTGTTGCCCAGTTATATGCATTGTTTCTTCCAATATCATTCAATGCAATATGTGTTCTAAATTTTAGCAAAAGCGATTTGCATTTCGGAATTATTTAACATTTTACTGCCATTCTGAACTGTCTGTCGCTGTATAATGTAGGAAATAATCAGATCTAGTCATTGGTATTTATACAACACCAGCATCATGTAATTTGGGGTCAAAATGTAGTTGAAAGTACCTATTCTGCAATTCACATTGCTTTCTGTATTGGGCAAATCTGTAATGACCTTTGCAAACACTCCGATCAACCGGACGTCTCATCAGGATGCCAACAATTTGACACCCTTCTTACTGATTTGAGAATACATTGAAGGAAAAAACACTTAAATCATGAGACTGTGTTTGATGCCAGAGCCATTATTCGACGCATGTCACGATGTCACTAAACGATGAAGCGAACATACGTTTATAAAGGGTTTATGCAAACTATCGATGCTGGAGTGAAGTTTTAAATAATCGTAGAGTACATGTAACTATTCTTATGTCAGATATCAAAGTCGAAGTATGTTCAAAACAACAACTATGGTATCAGCACCATTTAGAGCTCAAAGTGTTTCTGAACACCCTGCAAAAGCTAATCGGTACAGTTCAGAGTTTATCGGACATGTGGGTACTGGGAATGGATTTTTACCGGAGTTAACCTTTAAAATTAGTTTATCTTAGAGGATCAAAACGAAACAAGCAATATTTTTTACATATATACTACATGCCTGACCAGACGGATCCTTAAGATCTGTGTCTACACTGTTTTCAAGGCGATATAAAGCGTATCTATCGAGTAACGGAGTACACCTATGATTGATGGTCCATGTTATATATATTATAGTAGTGGGAACGTTGTAAATTGCATTCCTGTTCCATTTAACTCTCTACTGCATGACTTTTATTTAAGCAATAATAACGTTATTAATATAATAAGTTTATGTTTTATAACGTCACATGGACATCCGAATCCTTGGTCGTGAAAGCAACTTCAAACAGAGCAGACCCTGATCACTTAGGAGCCGTTTGATTTGGGTCTTCTCTGTTTGCAGATGCGTAGAAATGCGTTTGTATGGAGTAAAGGGTTAGCACAGTGTTTGCAGTATGAAAGACACGAAGGCTACGCATTCACTAACGATTGAAAACAATGTAGACACAGATCAGAATCATCGTAACGCTGAAATCGAGTGCAAATGTAGTAACCTCTGATTTGTTCTGGTTTTTGTGGAAATTAAACGAGTGTGACTCAGCTTAGACTTAGTGTCCCATCTGGATCTTAGTTGATTTTGGCATGCTTAGGCTTAGCAGCGTAAGAGTTAAGATTGAGAGTCGTGCTATTAGATATAAAATCCATTTGCTGTGTTACAATTGTAAGCACACACGAAATGGCGCATGTCTGGTTGTTGAATGGCTTTTGTTCGATATGTCTATGACCACATCATTAAAGTCAAGCTGACAGGAGATGAATGCGTAGCTATAAGAGCATACAGTTCCCGTGCATATAATTTAGACTGCATTAAGCAGCTCAATGTACTTTCCGGACAATGGCAATTTACCGTCAAAATTTAAACGTCAATGTGCAATTTGCTTAATTTTAAAATCTTAAGTAACTCGTGATTTGTTTCAGAGTATTCAACATATACGAACATATCACTGATTGGAATAATCCAAGTCTATTGCAATGTAACATTTTTTATTTCCTCGGAATTGAAACATAGTATTGGTTGTAAATAATTGGATGAACTTTCAAATATAGTATGTGTGTACGAAAGCAATGGATGCGCTATATATAATTGTAAAATCAGGTAATATGTGAATCAGCTATAAACGCGTGTATACGTATAAACGTCTGTCATTTCCTTGTAAATAATGATGTAGAATTCTGTAGGTGAGCCATGCGTCTCTATCACGATTGTAAGTTTCGTCGAAAACATGTTCTGCCGTGTGCGCTGTAAGTTATAACATACCAAGGACGACATGTTGTCAAGTATAGCAGGTTAATCATTATCCCATTATCCTCGACTTCATTTGTATTTGTAAACAAGCTCGACGTCACTTGTATTTGTAAACAACTTGGACCTAGATGACTCACTCGGCGTCTCATCCGTATTCAAGCTATTTGACATTTGGTTAACAGTTTCTCTAAGCGAAGTAGTCTTTGTACCAGATTAAAATTTGCCCAGATATTTTGTATCCACAAGTATATAACCAGCACATGCCCATATAATGTTCCGTAATTGTTCACTCAGTGGGAAGAACGTCGGCTGCATGAACTGGATTCGATGCTAGGTTGAGAAACACCAAAGTCGTTAAAACGGAAGACACTTCTACCTAGCTGTTGCTCAGCAGTATAAAGTGGTGTTATGAATTGAGATTGCTCGGTCAAGTTTCAACGTATACTGTGACTTGTTGTGAAAGCATGCCATATAAACACACAGTCTCTATATCACAGTATGCGGACTGCTAATGTACCCCCTCCGGAAGTCGGTAGCTACTAGGGATACAGTTTCGCCAAATAGGCATACAGACGTGTTATTTGCTGCCCACCGCGGCTAACAAAAGCTTGATTTATTTCTGTGTTTACATGGGAACGTACGATTTTTGCATTTCATTAGATCTAACAATGGTAAACGGGTTTAGTATCAAGTATACATCTTACACACATTTCACTACTTAAAACATAGCAAATATTCGGTCGTTCTTTATCGCATGTAGAAAAATGAGATATTCTATGGGCTTTTTTCACTATCTAGAGCTATTATGCAAATTTTGGAACAGGGCAGGAGGAAAGGGTTTTCAACTCGTCCTGAAGAGCCTTTTATTAATTTTGCTGTACCGCACAGTCAATGTCTTGAGGACAGTTTCATAGCAAATGAGTCGAAAAACTTATCCCCAGCTATTATGACCAACGTGTTAGAATTTGTCAGTAGCGATGATACAGAACAGAACAAAACTATGTATTGATGGCAAGAAAAACATGGCGATGTTTATTTGTGGGGCGACGAAAGTCCCCCTACTTTAAATGAAGAGCGAAGTAGTCTGAATGAGGGCAGGGCCATTTTACAAGAACGGCAGCAAATAATAGAGAAACTGCAAATGAAAGACTCAAATAAGCGAGAAAGGCAAGATGATAATTCAGCGGCTAAGTGAAAGAATTAAACGATTAAGAATAGCAAATCAATCTAAACTTTCCTAATTAAGATACTAGGTTCCCACTGCCTATCAGATAAACTCGATCATCCCGATCACTCAAATATCGACCGAATGCATGTACACGAGTCTTCGACCTCTACTCGGTCATACACGACCCCCTCGCGATCATTCTCGACTCCTCCACGACGTCAATCCAACAACCACCCCTGTCTCTGCTCAATCATCTTGATACTATCCCTACATGATTTCTACCCGACCATCTGGACATCTGCTCGGTCTCTACCCGGCCAGATCGCCATGGTCGTACTTGGGTCGATCGAGTATTGCTCGAGTAGAGGTCGAGGTGGTCGGGTACATATCCGGTAAATGACTTCATCCCGACTGCAGTAAATCTCTACACGATTGTCTTCCGATCAATACTCGACCACTTCTCGAGCGCGTCGCGATACTCGACACGTCACACAAATTCGGGTATGAAGTCGACAAGATAGACCTCTCCGATCACTTCCGATAAATACCAGAGCAGTCCCTGATCATTTGATCGGGTTTGATCGAGTTGATCCGATCGGCAGTGGGAACCTAGATTTAGAGAAATTGAAAAATGTCTGTACTATAAAATTAATGCAATAAATGTCACTTTTTATTTCAGGAATATATAGAATATTTTCCGTTTTCATGGAGGTATAAAAGAAACTTGGTCACACTGTATGAAACTAAAACATAAATCTTTTTTTTTATTTTCAACATTTAATACCGATTCATACAACTGCGGACGAATACAAAGTAGTCATGGCAAGACGTGGCCTAATTTACTTTCATGTGGGTATAAAAAAAATGAAATACTATCAATCACACCTCACAAAATGTAATAAAAACAAACAATATTAAATTATAGCGCGTTCCATTACCAAACCCACAACCGAAATGTTGATATGTAAGAGATATAAAGGTCCCAGCTGTCACGTCCATTTATTCGTCTCTTTAGAATTGACGGTTAACTAGTTTTGATGTCATTTTAGGACCTCTCTCAACCACCACGAGTGGTCTACAATACACTTTATGAATACAGTGTTATGTACTGAACTGGCTCTTTATTTACAAGAATTTTATCAATTATCGCCGTATGTTCTACTCAGTTACATCGACTTTGCAAGGATGCCATAAGGACTGTGGGTTCTACATCATTTGGCACCATGTGACCGTTTTGGTGTCACAGTGCCCTAAACGATGTCGGCGAGGAACAGACAAGGAACAGTGCATTTGTGTTCTGGTGTTGCGGTGAACTATCGGCGTGGAACAGACAAGTAGCAGTTCATTTGTGTGCTGGTGTTGCGGTGCATTGTCCGTTTGTCATTTTGAATGTTTCTGTCTGACTTCTATTTTAACAATTATTTCGATGTACAGTTAAACCTCTCTAAAGCGATCACAAAAACAGGCATTGTCTAAAGTCGAATGGTAGCCTAATGCTGGTGGAACGTTATGCAGAAAGCTTCTACAATAGCTTGCTGGGTGACTTTCCTCAAGTATTAAACAAGCAATTGCCTTTACAACCTATGTTAATTATCCCTTTACGACCTATGTTAATTATCCCTTTACAACCTATGTTAATTATCCAATAAGTGGTCACTGTCGACGCAATTCTACTGTAGCTCTTTAATGAAATATTAAAACTAGAAAAATACTTTGCAAATGTTTCATGATATCGCATTCAATTCGAACATATCGCTGTTTTGCAGGGCATTTATTGACACTGTGGATATGCTAGGCTGGAAATCCAGTGTTATGTTTGATGCAGTCAATATCGACATTTTTTCACAAAAGCCATAATAAGCTGAACAAATAATTATAATATACTTATATGTCCGGTTACATTGAAATCAAATTTTAGATCATTGAATACAATGACGATAGGTAGGGACAAAAGGTTTTTGAAATCGTAACCTACTTGTTATCGATTCCCATATACGTTTGTAATGACCCGGTAACATAAGATAGGCTGGGATGTTTTACTTACACATTCAACGACAAGTTATGTATGCTTAATTAAAGCTGGATCTGGTGCAGGTTTGACTACTTGCCTTTCGTCCGAACTTTTGAGAAACTGTTAACCGAATATCAAACAGTTTTGATCCAGTTGAGACACAGAGTTACTCAGCCTCTCATCGGGACGTTATCACAGTTTTCCTAAATTTTGTGTTAACATTTTGTTTTAACATTTTTCATGGTGCACATCCATGTAAGAAATAATATCATCAATTTTTAAAATACTGTAGAGTCAGACCTATCATAATGTACGACGCAAACACGGCTGAATCTCACCAGAAGGCTCCTATGCGAAACGTCCGATGTGGTCTACCCTGTTTGCGAAGGCACAGAGAAGCGATTGTATAAGGGCACGGGTTAACCCAGTCTGCACCTAACGGGCTTGACAATTATTCTGCCGTTGTATGGATACTACCTGCATTGCTCTTCATTTTACTATGTTGTTATCACACTTGCTGTTGAAATTCATTCTTTGAAGTTAGAATTGCAATTGTCTGAGAATATTAATTACTATAAAATGGACTTAAGCAGTAAACGTCACAATTAAAGTTTCACTTTAAATGTACTATCTTTATTCATCCCAGCAAACAATAAAACATGTTCATGCAATTTGGACATTGAATGGCTCAACACGGACGTCTTCGAAATTCAGAAGATTGCTATTGCAGAATGAGATGCCAATATATTTTATCCTCTGATGGGCTCGGAAGAGCAGTTGAATTTCATGTAGTATGGATGCCTGCTCAGCACTAGCACCTGCAACTGCATGTGTCATCCTGAAAAGTTACAAAACATTAGAAATGTGTTCACTGTCACAGACACTCATTATACAATAACTTGCAATGTTTATATTAAATAGAACAGAAGTCAGGCAAACGACTAAGAAATAACACAAGAACGTCCACAGCAACACAAGAAATACAAGTATGAAATTGCTTTCGTTTTAAAACTTGCAATTGCTTTTATTCTTATTTTCCTTTTCGACCATGGTACCGTCATACCATAACGTTCTGGACAGCGTTCTATAACGTTTTAAGAAATGTTGGTAGTCGCCCATGGTCGCTGGGATAGCGCCAGAAGAGCGTTGTGTGAACGCTTGTGAAAGCTAGTAGTGAACGTCGGTGATCGACGGGAATCGGCGAAGAAAAATGTTTTGACCATGCACAAACATTCTCACTGAGACCAGCGTTCTTCAACGTTTAATTTTAAACGCTGAAGAACGTTTAAGAACGTTCATGGAACGTGTTACTAACGTTTGATGAGCGTTGCACGCGTTCGGATATCGTTAGTCAGTCGTTACTCTAGCGTTATTTGGTTGCTACTAATAGTTTGTTTTGCAGTGAACGACTCACTTACGACCTGTCAAAGACCGCTGAACGGTCCCCTAGCGCACACAGCGTGTGACTAAAGTCAAACGTACGTTTAAGCGCTATTCTTTCGTTATTCACACGTTATTCACACGCTCATTACGCTCTAACGTTGCCAAATCGTTCGTCGCGCGCCAGTGGAACGTTAGCACACGCTAATGGTTTTCAGGGGTATCTTACCTGGTCGCTGTTACACGCTTCTCGCCTTTTAGACACACGTCAGTCATGCGTTAGGCACACGTTAATCACACGCCAGATGTGTCATCCTCATTCTAGAACGCTAAAAAAATGAACGATTTAAATGTTTAGATAACGTTGACCAGAACGTTATGGTGTGACGGGCCCATTAGATACATTGTCTGTAGAAAACTACATACCATACCATTCCGTGGTGATGCTGACACATACCTCTCGATTTTGGTGCTGTGTTCCCTTCCAATACAAAAACAAATATTGGAGGTCTCATTAACCTTTATTCTGCTGAAAAAAAACCAATACTTGCTACATTAAGGACTTAGTTGATTTTTTATAGCTGTTGAGGTACTATTGACTATTGAGAGTATTCAGCATCTCATCAAGAAGCAAGCTGATTGCAACTGTCTGGAAGGACACACTTAGCAGAAAATAGTTAAGGTTTCAATTCGACGATAACATTAATATACGTATGTAAGTGTAAGGACACCAACGGGACACGTATTGTGGTATTGTTAATGGTTGAATATACATTATACGGAAGAAACAAAACTCATTTAATCAGCATTGTATGTCGTGAAATATGGATGTAAATAAAGTGTAAATTTAGATGTAACGAACTTGTTATTTGTTACTTTGTAAAGACGTATTCCTATTCATCTCGATTAAAAACTGTACAAAACATTGAATGATATATTAACCCTTTTGGCGCCAAATTTCTAATTGTCGTCTGCAATCCAAGTTTGTTAAATAATTCAGTAAAATAAGGAAATGAGATAAATAAATGCAAATTTCGAAGGAATAAAGCACATATATAGAAATAGAGATTGAGACAAATAGTGAAGTCCCTGATCAGACGCCGCTTTGAAAAGGTGGCGTCTGATCTGGGACTGCACTATGTGTCGTGGTGCATTTATGCGACTGCGGCGGCGAAAGGGTTAAGTAAAGAGTGTCATGTTGCTGCTACCGTTTCCATGCAGTGTAAAATTATTTAATTTCGTGATCATTAAATTTCGCGATGTTGTATCACGCTAACCTCGTATTGTAATGTGTCTGCATAACGAGCTTTCTGTATCACATTTTTACAGTAGTTATTAAAACTCACAGTATTTCAGGAGAAACCTATGTCAAGTTTAAAGAACAAATGGAAACTAAACACTTTATTATAGGTGTTTGTCTACGTTTTGCACTTGTATATTCAGTCTATAATGTTATTCGGATTATCCCCCAGGCGGTGCAGGAACACAATGAGTAAGTGGTAATCACACGTTTATGCTCGGTTTATTGGTCATTAGCTCATCCTTCAGTGAAGGTTAGTTGGCAAAATGCTGGTTCAAATGACATTTACATTGGCAAGTCAATATTGGGCCAACATTGAAACCTAATGCATTCAATATTTGGCTAATAGTTGGTGCAATGTTTCTAAAGTGTTTTAGTAGGTAACCAAACCGTGGCCCAATATTTAACCTCTAATTTGACCAACGTTTCAAAGATTAGCAAACAGTACGTTGCGCCTATATCTTTTCCTAAAGTTGTGCCAACATCACGCACGTGTTGGACCAATGTGTGCCCATCGCATGCAAAATTGGTAAAACCTTGGCACAGTAAAATGCAACATACCTATGGATCCGACGAGTAACTATTTGCCTACATGCTGGACCAACGTTGGATCGATTAGCAAAAGTATGTTGGGTCTACGTCATGTCCTAACGTATGGCTCACTGATCACACTTTACTAGGTTCAAATTGACCCTGGGATACTACTTTGCAAGAATAAGCTATGTAAAGTTAACCCTTGACAGCTTTAATGTCCACTCAAATTTAGACTGAAGTTTGAGCTCTTCCGATTGTATCAAGAAGATATAATACAATAAGACGGTTTCTATTCTACACCTTAGTTTTTTCTCAAATGCAATGGAGGTCGCTGATATGATGGTTTAACAACACCGCACTTTATAATACTCGTATATAACTGCGTCATATTCCCCTGTATTCTTATTTGGTACTAAATATTGTATGCTGCTTTAAGGGCACTTCTTCAATTCACATGAGATGCCAACAAATTCGACAAACCATGACGACTATAATGAAAACTGCTGAATGTTGATGTCGCTGCTCAACTGCTGAATGTTGAGGTCGCTGCTGCTGCTGAATGAAAGAAGGTACGACTCCAGACAGAAATCTAATAAAGCACCCAATATCCGCTTTTAACAGATGTCAATACAGTCACCAAAGCAAAAGAACAAGGCACCTAAAGACAGCCACACAACACATCTACCAGGCACACGTGACAAAACGCACAAAATATATAAAAACCTTTAACACATAAAAACAAAGTAGACTATAGGGTGACCGATTGGAACGGTCACTAACCACAGAAGGTTACTTGGAGAGGGGGAGGGGTTAACAGGATTTGAGTGTTACCACACCTTCATTCAGGTCGAAACGTAAAGTATCCAGCCACCACAGACAACTGAACAAAATGCACGACGCCAAAAGTTTTAAGTCAACGAGCAAGGCGATATGTTGTTTGTTTCATCTGAGCCTACTGCATTTCGCAGATCATATGCGAACTTTCTAATTGCATCATGCATCGATATAGGATATGCAAAATTAGTGAGCGAACATTTGCCGTTTTGAAGTTAATAGAAAACTAGATATTTTCAACAAGTGTCTCGGTTCCGAACATAAATAATAACAACGCTGTTTGAAAGTTGGCAATAAGTGTTCAAGCTTGGTATCTAGCAACTAAAATACGTATTAAGGAACCTGGCTTTGTTCCTTTTCAGCAACCTAATGGACTGTAGCTGTATAAGGGTATCGAATTATATTTTTACTATTTTTATTGTTCGCATTAATATTCATGTGTATGCAAATAAGGTAATTCTTAAGTATAGCCTTTAAACAAAAGCACACGGTCTTAGCTTTAATTCGGTACCAGTTTTATACAGTTAGCACAAAAACGTTCTGTGATATGGAAGATTCAAATTATGTGTGAACTTTGAAATGAATGGTTACTATGGAAACACTTAAAACGTTACTTAAAGTTAATTGTTGGTCCTCCGATTAGAAATTTTGTTTTCTGAGGATTTTGTCATCATGTTAAACTGCATATGAAGTTGTTTTCTGATATTTGTAGGAAAACAAATGAGAAAGGTTTACGTAATTCCTATACTTTTTTTTTACTATTTTGAATGTTCTCATTTATATTCATGGGTATGCAAATAAGATTATTTGAACAAATAGCTGGAAATACAGCACACTGTCTTATCTTCAATTTGGTACCAGTTTTATAGGTTAAGGACAACAACTTGCTGTGCATTTGGCGATTTTGCAGGTATGGGTCATCACAGCTGGGGGTTGCCATGGAAACGGTTAAAATACACATAGCCTATAAAGTAAACGTTTTGTTGTAGATTAGTCGGAGAGGGGATACGTTTATTTACACTGTTTGTTTTTAGGGTGGGGATGGAATAAGTGTGAGGTTGGGCGCCCATAAACCGGTTTAACCCCCCGTGACTTTTGTCACTGACCGTTCCAAGGCGGTACTTCCATCTTCCCCTATTGTATGTTTGTTTTGTCTTTGTGCGTCTTTTGATGTTTTTATAGTTATGTACATTTGCTGTTTCCTTGTGTTGCTGTTCGGGCGACTGTTTGTTCTGTATGTGGTGTTTCCTGCATGACTTATTTTTGTACTTGAATACAGTTGTGATTCTGGTTCAGTAGATTTTTCTGAACATTTACATTTCGGTACCCGTGAAAATATTTGTGGGGAAGTGGGGAACGGTAGACCCCACTGGCTCCCTGAGTACAACCCATCTTCTTTCATCCTCTTTCAAGTTTGTTCAAACTATGTTGCATAAGAAGGTCACAGGAGCTCAAATACATTTTAAATTGAAAACTTAGAAATATTCTCCGAACGCCTTGGGTCAATTTGATTACTATTTGGTTCATGTATATATCTCTTGGGCAACCCCCTACTGAGTTGGTTTAAGATCCGTTAATAAATATGACGGCCATGGGCATGTAGAATTTCCTTACATAGCTACATGTATATAGTAAAACGTTGAATATGTTTTTCATCAAAGCCAATTTCTCTTCTTGAGGCGACCTTCTGACAAGATTCTTAAAATTATCCCGTTCGATCAATAGACACAACTGCCATGGGCGCAACACATTTCCTAATGTGTCTGTATTAAAACTATATCAAACGCAAAAGAAACTGTGTATAGGTTATGGTTATGGTTTCGAAGCTCTGTTATTGAAAGTATATAGGTTTGGTATAAAACTTTAGCTAATTCAATTGTCTACAAGATCAATAGATCATAATAAAAGATACACAAATTGTGATATTTGTGTTATTGTGACTAATATTAAGGTTTATTGTGTAGTTCTGATAATTTCATTAATATCGGGTATGACCTCCATTTGGACGTATTACCTGTAAAATACGAAGTCTTATGGAAATGACGTAACGCTGTACGGCGCAAGGAGGGATGCTATTCAATTCGACATGCAGAGCATGCTCTAACTCCTGCAAATTATTGACATGATGCTTTGACCTAACTCTACGACCAAGAAGATTCCATGGATGGAACCGCCACAGGTTTCAAAACCCGATTTGCGTATCCAGCAGCATTGAGGTTGCAATTCACAATAACAAGGTCTGTTTTCCTATTCCCCTTTATCCCACGTACGCTACACCACCACGCTACCACCACCAAACCTGTTTCTTTTAACAAAGCAGGTGTTAGCACATTGCCTGTGTCTCTTTCTAAATACCCGCACTCTATCGTCATTGTGACTAAGGTCGAATCTGGATTCGTCATAGAAGACAGTTTCATTCCACTGATGCATGTGCCAACGGAGATGTTGCCGTGCCAAGTTCAGACGAGCAACGCGATGACGTCGCATGACTATGCTTCCAACGTAAGGCTGTCTCGGTCTTATGGGCCGAACACAGTTACGACGACGTATCAGAACGATTTCCCTGCTAATACCACACTGTCTCGCTGTAGCGGTAGCCATTTAGAACCGACGTATGTGTGCGTCAGTTCCAGTGGCGGTCTAATATGGCATTAGTAACGTGAGGCCTGTCGCTTCGAAGCCGATCTGCAACTCCACCTGTTTGTTGGAACCTTGCACACGGGCTACTGATATTGTTTATGTGGCAATTTAAGAGCCGTGCAACATTATCAATAGTCGCACCTCTATTGAGCATCATCAGTGCCTCAATTCGGTGACGTTCTTGGCATAGCGAGGTTTGATATATCTCTGATTGATTGCTGTGTCTTTTTCTTACCCCTAGGCATTGCAAAAAAGGAATGTTAGTTTATTTTACCAATTTCACATTTAACAAACCCTTGCGAAACGTCAGCATTCGGGCGATACGTAACATTAAGCCCGATACTGACCAGATGTATCCATTGCTCGACAAAGTGACACGCGTGCTTCACATGTTACAAAAATGAAATGCCTATGACCGATGTAACTATTAAATTGAAACACAGTTTCTTTGGCGTTTGAGTATATATAGCCATATCCAAAGCCTGTTGACACATGTTGGTAGCATTCCTATCATCATGGCGGCCATGCGCAGCGTCAAATTTCCTAAAATGTTTTAGTTAGACCAAATTTATATTTGATATATTCACATGTTGGAGAGATGGCATCAAAGCTCAAAGAAAACAAGACCATTATGAAACGCTTTTAAAAGCTCGCTTCATTTGCTTCTTGCTTAAAAGACATGAAAAAGTTCGTAGCAAGATTTTTTTAAAGTGTAACATGACTCTTAATCAAACACATCGGTATTTCGTAGGCCATCCTCTTCCAGTTTATAAATTTATAATGTTGGCTTGAATACCGCTTAAGCCGGTGCTAGGGGGCGTGAGCAGTATTGCACGTTCAATTACTGCTCATGAACAGACTCAATAAAACCGAGTCTGCAATTTTCTCCTTGTGTTGCAATTTTTGCTTTCGGGGGATCACCTCTCTTCAGAATTAGTAATGGTACGTGCATAAATTCAAGACATTTCTTTCTATTAATCAATATATCGCTTGTACGTTACACACTGTTTGGCAACGTGGTTTAGTTCCAATGATTAAAATGAAAACAATTATATCCTAAACATTCAGTCGTAATACATTTTAAAACAATATCACCTCCGTCGTGTGTATCCGCTTTATGGGCATTGCAATTAACCTTTAGTATGTTAAGTAAATGTTTAGCTATACAAAATGGTGTTGACACCTGTTGTCAAACTTTATTTATCTCGTGAGATAGCATATTTTCAAAATCGCAATTATATTATCAAACATATTGGATACTGATTAGACTCAAAGTTTGCGGCTTCTAACCTAGATCAAAATTATCTGCAAAGTAACTGCAAGAATCCACCCACACAAGCAAACTATTAAGATCGAATGATTAATTTCGAGCATAAAAGCCTATGGGGGTATGTTCTACTGATGAACAGAATAAAAACGACCATCTCTTTGATCGAAATGTCTCATGCAAGATAATTTCAGTATTATATTATTTTCGAAAATGAACATTAAGGAAACAAATGCCGCCACTAGATATTGGCCTATATTGGATTTGGTAAAGGGGATTCGCTATTACACATGCGCTTAATTAATCGAAAGGCATTAATGCGGCAAATGTGCGAGGTCTGTGGGCATCTGTTTATCATCTCCATTGTGCAATCTTTAAACCGTTTTCTCATTCGCTACTAATTAAATGGGACATTCGGGGATTGTTATCGGTTCTGTGTTCAACCCTTTACCTCATATGCTATTTTTAGATACAACCTCATTGAATAAATCTAACGAAAATGATCATTAACTAGAAAAAAGTAAACTTTTAGAATTTTGCAGTTTGAAATCATTGTGATAAATAGAGCATTTGCTCTTATAGGAGCAAATGCTCTATTTATCACAATGGTTTCACAAAGTGACTTTTACAGAGTCGTCAGAAGTCGTCAATATGAGGGAAAGGGTTTGTCACCCTTCCTTTTGTTTGCCTTGCGTCTTTGTGCTTGTGATTTGTTCATGTGTGGAACGTTTGTCTCTGGTTCTTGTGTGTCTTTTGGTGTTTTCTATGTTCATTTCGTGTGTGTGTGTGTGTGTGCGTTTGGGTGTGTGGTTGTGTGTGTGTGTATCGTGCTGTCTATCGGTGTTTTGGTGGTGGTTGCGTCTTGCATGTGGCTTTGCCTGCTTGACTTTACTACTTTTCCATTTATAAGTGGTATTTTATTCAGTTTCCAGTCCAAATATGTCGCATTATTTAGATCAAAACTGTTTGTAACGGTCATTTTTATGGTGTTCGAGTTGAAATGCCATTATCTTCGGTAAAGCATTACATATGTTGTCAATCATTAATTAATTGATATTTTTGTAAAAAGCAATGACATTATGAATATTTGTAAGCTGATGTTTATAATGATATATGAACGCAGGAGTGTGTTGGCATAGTTTGCAGAATTATAAATCCTTTTGTTACATCGGTAATTGAACACTTGTTTGTGACATCTCTATGTTAGTGGATATCAAGGAAGTATCAAATACCATCTTTAACTTAACAATAGGTCAACGATTGACATAATAGCGACTAATAAGCATTTAGAGGATACAGTGTACACTGACCGTGTCGAACAGCCATAATGACATAATTAACGAACTACTGGCCCAAGGGTTCAAACCTTTCAACTATTTACTATTATCTGAAACAGATTCATTTTGATACTCTTGCAGAGTAGACCCCGATCAGATAATCCCAGTACGAGCCATCTGACCACGGTCTGCTTTTTGTTTATGATGTAATATAGACCTAGTTTTGCTGCTTTCCTGACCAAAAGTCCATATGTCATTATAAAGCTGCAGTTACAAAATATCCATGATGCTATTATTGCTTTCATTCGTTAATATTCTCTAGCTAAATGGTTAACTAACCAGTTGTTCGATAATGGCAACTGGGCAAAATTTCGACATACATTGCTTGGATTATTTGTGGTAACAATATATGTTGCGTTTGGTTGCATATGCGTGTTATTGATGGCGCATAGTGCATGCAGTTAAACATGACGCACACTCTATGCAGTATATATACGCATTTTTGATGATGCAGTAAATAAAGTTGATCGTTACTAATTGATTTTATGAAACGAGTTTGCAATAATAGTATAAACTAATGTTTAGCGATTATCATATTTAATAGTGTAAACGAATGTCATTAAATCAATTGGTAATGAACATGACTGTAAGATCTTTAATCAAATAACTCTTAAATAGTGAATCAGGCTATAGCTGACGGCTGGTTTGGCCATTGTTTACAAACAGCGTATACGTACAATATATTATGCCGCGCTACGATTGGCTAACGATTAAATGCGCCATGCATCGGTTCCGTGTATTCTCTTTAAGATTCATTATCGGCTCGATTCAAACTGCTACTTTGACTTATAATGCATAAGTGCATTTCCCCGGATTACGGAACCCCCACACCGAAGATTATGCGATCATTGCATGTATTGTTTATGACGCATATATCAAGCAGTACATACACATATTGTTAAGTTTGCGCAGTGAAACACGTATTGTTTGTGACGCGCATTACATACTGTAATACTCGTATTGTTGATGACGCACATATCATGCAGTACAACACATCTTAAATGAATTACCAAGAATACATTGTGTATTTGTTACGTCATAAATATCCATGTCAGATATAATGACATAGCGGATAGTCATTAGCTTAGTCTAGCAATGGTATATTTACAAATAATTGTTTGGCTTTGGCACAAACTATAGCATCAAATCTAGTATCAGACCTATATTCATGTAATTCCATAGACGATAAAGCAGACCTTGAAAGTACTTTCTGAAGAGTACTAATATAACAATATATTAACAAACGTATTTATATACTACCATAAATGCCAAATTTCAAACGGCAAGGCATCTTAATATTCATAATTTGCAATTAAAAGTATAATTTGCAATATAAAAAGTAACATTCGCAATCTTAATTTTCCAAACGAGCGATTTGGTTTTGAATATTCTATATAAAAACATAAATTAATTGAACAATGCAAGTCTGTTATACTGCAGCATATTTTAATTTCTTGTAACTAAGACACGGTTATTGTTGTTAAATACTGGATGCGAAATAACACCGTAATATCCCTTTCACAAAATAATATGTTTTTGTAAGGAAACAGTCGATCTGCTGTCTATAACGTGGAACGGCTAAAGCTATAAACTTGCATACTTGTAGGAACGCATGGCAATTCCTTCCAAATAATGACATACGTACCCGTGTGTGAGCCATAATCTGCAATTAGGGATCGCAATTTTCGTCGCAAACATAGTTTGTCGAAGTAATAACATTTCGTACATGCTCTTTAAGGTATAACATACCAGGGACGACATGTTATCGAATAAATAGCAGCAGGGTTGTCTTATCCAACTATCATCGCGTCACTCGCGTCACCTTGGACAGATGAATAACCCGGCGTCTTATTAACACCCAAGCTGTTATCAATATTTATTCAAAGCTTGACCAAATTGGATGTAGTCAACTTTGCACCAAATGCAAATGTTTTCACAGCACGATGAGTGTTACAATATATACAAGTACAGGACCATACATACCCATATTATTAAGTGTCGGTTGTCGGAGCTGTAGGACTTTGATGCTAGGCCATGGTTTACCATAGTCATCAAAATGGAGGAAGCAGTTCCTTAGCTTTCGCTCAGCATTATAAAATGAGTGCTACGAACTGGGACTGGTTGACCTTGTTTCAGTGTAAATTTACGACTAGATGCGGTATCATGTCAGGTAAATACACCGTATCTTTTTATGCCCACTAATAGGGTTGCCCTTGTCCGTATGTCCGTACATCGGTCCGTACGCAAATCCAAAATAATTTGGCTGGACTCCTTCTCGGAATATAGTTGTTCCATCCTCACCAAACTTTACACACATATGTATGGCATTATATCTTGGTCAAGTTCGATAGCCATGTAAATTGCTTCAGTCGCTTAGGAGTTGTGGCCCTTTATTTGCAAAAAATGACTTTTAAATATCTTATCCGGACCCTTACTTTCTGTGACAAAAAGTCTAAAGTGGGGGCATCACATTTCTACTTTTAATTGAAATACTTTTGGTGGGACGTTAAGCACAATTTACCACAAAAGCTGTTAATATTAATAGCAAACACGTTGTATATAATAGATATCGCAAAATAATTATAACACAAGAAAACATCACAACACATTGTAATGGCATATGAATCAAGAATGTTTGGCAAAGGCGGAAGATCTATAGTATTAAATATGCGAACAAAACAGACTCTGGTCAGACAGGTGCACTCGTTTTCACAGGAGTTAACACAAATATTACTGAAAATTCGCGTAAAACGCACCTGGTGTAATGCCATTGACTGCGTCACATTTGTTATGATTGGAAGACGTAGCTTCTTTGCTAACTCTCGATATTGTAAATAAATATGACTTGTCGGTCCGTTTTCATTTATTGTAGAATTGTGTGTGTTACCATGTCACTTATCCGCGACACACTTTCACAGTGTGGCATCACTATATCTGGCTAAAGTAGACACACCGTATAAGTGCAAAACTATTTGAGCCCATTCCACGCATTTACGCTTTAATGTACCTGTATTTTGTTTTCTAATTTCAACAAAGCACACAACGAGCTCGCTGATACAAACACAAATAAAGTAATTCATCTGATCCAATTAGGAGTAACTTCAAGATCACACTAATTTGCATAATTTTGAGCCATGCTATCAGGTACACGTATCACACGTTATTGCATGTCAGATTTAATGCAATAAAATCCATTAACGCGACCACTAAATCACCTGCTTGAATGAGGTATATGTTCATTCATTATATTGTGTCTTTAGAAGGGGCTTTTCTGCAAAATTCCATGTTACTTAGACTAGAATTGCACTGCATTCAATGTGACCAATGTTGATTAGAAAACGCCTGTTATGTCACGAATTATATTTCATGGTATCTGGAACAGGTATACAGAACTAGGAATTGAAGTATCCGAGACTTCCAAATGTTGAAGGTATAACCCATGAATCGGCAAATATTTCATGACTATAGAGAAGACAAATGCTATGCAAAAACTAAACAAGGTATTGCCTGAGTGACAGGTTAAAACAAGCGAGCCTTGGCGAGCTTAATAACATTTTCTTGGTGAGTTTAGGAACACGGGATCTTAAAAGACAACGAGCATCAGATTCTTTTTCTCACATAACAAAAAAAGTTATTTTCGCCGTTTAAATGACATGTAAACATCGGTTTCCATGGTTTGGCGTCATATATGACGTATGACGTCATATATGTTCTAAAGTGATCTTACACGTGTTACAGATCAGGGAATCTTAACCCGTTGTTCTAACTCGGGGATAAGGGAAGGTATGTGAGAGAAAAAACACTTTCAAAGAAAAGTACGTTTAGTTTGCTTTTGTTGTAAAGCGTAGGGTTAAGAATAGAATTTAATATGTGTATGTGCTTATTGTTTGTTTAATTGAATACTATCGAAATCAGATTATGTGCGCATTAATACGTTATACGTAGCATCTCATATAGAGAAGTCTTGTGTGTAGCATTTAGTAGTTAATCGTTGTATAAATTGTTTATATGGAGTGATCAAGTGATTAAATTAATCCCTTACTCTCTCTCTCTCTCTCTTTATATATATATATACATTTTAACGCGCTTCTAACAAATAGGGACCATCTGATTAGGGTATGCTCTTTTTGAGTATCATATCATCATATAAAAATCAGCTAATTAATGTGTTCATGCAATACGTTTTTCTTATATTGATATTATGGGATGAACTGTTACATCTAACGACACATTAAATAGGCCGTATATATAGTGCCAATTTAATCGGTTTAATCGTCATTTACGAGTTATGACGGTTTACTAATCTGTTCTTGTTGTCATTTTAGGGACTCTCTCAACCACAGAGAGATGTCTATACTAAATGACATGCTTTATTTGTTTGTACATTAACCCCCTTAAAGCCCCTTCTAAATGTAAAATTGATTTCTTGCAAGGGAGTTACTTAATTACCGATTAAGATGACTCGGTTATATCGACATGGCAAGAAGGCATATCATGTATGCGAACAACACAGTTTTCGAATATACAGTAAATGCTCTCTAAAGCGACTACCTAAATATATATTGTTTTTGGTCTGAATATCGAATGATAGCGTAATGCAGAGCGAACATTATGCAGACAGCTCATACAAGAGCTTGCCGCATGACTTTCCTCCTGCATTAAGCAATCCCCACCCTGATTGTAATAGCACTGCCATCTATTCTATATAAGTGACAACTTTCGATAAGGTTCTACCTTAGCTATCTATTGAAATAATACAATTAGAAAACAGCAACATTGTGAATGTTTCACAATACCTATTAAGTTTCCCAAACATTTCACTGATTGGCAAGACATGTATCCGTCATGTGAATATGTCGGACTGTAGCTCCGATGTGATGTGTCAGATCCTATGCGTCGTCGACAAATGACCATTTTGCCAATACCAGAATAAACTGGTCAAAATTGTAACCAAACTATTTGTCGAATTTCATTGAAAACTGCATCATTGCTTATCATGCAATAACTAAATGACCATTGGTAGGTACAAATGCTTTTGTGTTATCGAAACGGATTTCCTGTCCTCTTGTACTACTCTGTGTATTTATATAGACTGAGAGAAGATCGGTGAAGATATTTTATTTACTTAGACAAATAAAGTTTAGTTTCCACAGTTTCTGTATATTTCGTATTTGCATCTAAATGTATGTCATTGTCTATTTATATGATATACACAATTAACCTAAATGGTTCCTGTTGCATAATAATGGTAAGAAAAATGAAATCATGAATATTCATTTGCAAAATATGCATCATGGTAAATATGCACAGGACGTTATGGTATCGGTAGAAACTGTTGAGGCAGATTAATTATAATTTCATAAGCAAACAAAACAGACCTTAATCATACGGTCCCTACAGGGACCGTTTTATCTGGGTCTATTCTGTTTGACAAAGGAGGAAAAAGCGTTTTTATAAAGGAAAGAGTTAAACCACTGTGTGGGAATGAGTAATTCCAAAAAATCCAAAATATGAATGTGAATATCCATGGCCCCCCTAAAACGTATTTGTGGCACATTAAGTTTTAAAACATTATCTTTTCTCTGGCATATACAGTATATCCCCTCTAAACCGGACGTTACATTTATTATTCATATCGGTATTGGAGACAGGTGGCAGCTTAATACAGGGTGTAAGTCGTGCAGAAGGCTCCTCTAGTAGCTTTCTGACTGCATTGCCCCAACATTGAGCAGCTACCTGCCCAAAAGTATCAAAGTTCCTCTATACCAAAAGTCTGGTTTAGATGGGGTTTTACTGTAACAGAAACAAGTTCCGTTTTTTAAACGTTAGGTCAAATAACTTTACATACCATACGCCATAAGTATCGTCATAATTAATCCATCCATGATAGATTTTAACTCTTGTCGAGTTCAGATTGCGGAGGCTTTACAAAATTTTAGTATTAAATGGTGTCGAAGAGAACATGTTGAGTCTAATGCTCTTTCTAGTTGGAAAAAACTAATGTTTGATATTATTGATAAACGCATTTCCTTTTATAGCTCTAATAAACACATTCTTCCACCTAAACCTAGAATTTCTTTTAGACATCTTAAAAAGGGTTTACAGGATTTCCATTCAAAATACGTTTTTGTTCCTGGTGATAAGGCATCGAATAATGTGATTATTATTTGACGATTACATTATATCGATGTCTTGAAGCAGGAAATTATTAATACATTAATAAGTCATACATTTCAGTTACTACTGACGAAAGACCATCGTTTCAGACCATGTCAAAAAGTGTGAACAATTTGGAACCGATATTAAAATTACACAACATAAACTTCCTACAATGTATTGGTTACCAAAACTACATAAAAAACCATATAAAGCGCGTTTCATTGCAAATTCTAGTTCATGTACAACTACTAAATTGTCTATACTTTTGACTTCTTGTTTAACGAAGGTAAACATGTAAGGTTCTACTGTGATAAGAAAATTCTGGAATAAATCTCTTCTGGTCTTCAGAAGTCTTAAACAAACTTAAGAACAAAAGGTATCTTGCATCCACTGTAAGTTCTCATATTTTAATTAAGGATAAACTTACTAACTTAATCCAGAAAGTATTTGCCCGGGAAAAAACATCATTCTTGGCATGTAATGCTGAAAAAGCTTTCTTTACTGACGAGCAAATGAAATATTACACCAATTGGACTTGCTCAGAAGTTTGCGAATCACTAACCTTTCGTTTGGATAACATATTTGTACGTTATAGGAATGCTATATACCGTCAGGTAATTGGTATTCCCATGGGTACGAATTGTGCACCACTTGTCGCAGATTTGTTTTTGTACTGCTATGAGAGAGATTTCATGTTGCGTTTGAGTCCTCAATCACAAGAAGATGTTATAAAAGCCTTCAATGAAACTTGTCGATATTTGGGTGATATTTTTAACTTAGATAACCCTTTCTTTGATGCTCTGATTCCTACAATTTATCCTAAAGAACTCAAATTGAATAAAGCTAACCCGTCCGACAATTATGCAGCGTTTCTTGATCTCGACCTTAAAATTGATAACGGAATGATTTCTTCTAAAATATATGACAAAAGAGATGATTTTGATTTTAATATTGTTAATTTTCTTCATCTTGACGGGGATGTTCCCCGTGCTCCATCTTACGGGGTTTATATATCTCATTCGTTTTGCTAGAGCTTGTTCATCTATTGACGATTTTAACAGTTGAAATCTCATTTTAACTGAAAAACTGCTTAAGCAAGGATATAGATACCATAAACTAAGAAAACTTTTTTCTAAATTTTACTATCGAAATCTCTCGCTTATTGGCAAGTACCAATCTAATCTCAAGGAGCTTCTGCGACACGGTGTTTCACATCCTGAATTTTATGGTGATGTGATTTTCAAACTTCGTAAAATTATTGGACATACCCATTTTCTCACTTTGTTCATCAAATATGTTAAAAAATTCATTAAAAAGGGATATGATCCTGTAATACTACAACATACTGAATGTTTGGTTGTCAACCCTTTTACAGTTGGCAATCACGCTGGCCTCTTTCCATGTACGCCGACAAGAAAGGTTTAGTACTCTATGAAAGCGACCTCTTAAATCCAGAAATTGAATGAGAACGTCGGATATCTGTACTATTTCGTTTTTGTCGTACCCTTTATTACTTTTCTACAGTTACTCTGTTTGAAGCTCAATCATTGAGTACACTAGCGATAGGTGGATACAGTTTGTTAACTTAAATGTTTTCGTCATACATGCACTTTACCACTGTATTTGCCGTCGCGGTTGTTGTAGATTAGTCGGAGAGGGGATACGTTTATTTACACTGTTTGTCTTTTAGGGTGGGGATGGAATAAGTGTGAGGTTGGGCGCCCATAAATCGGTTTAACTCCCAGTGACTTTTGTCACTGACCGTTCCAAGGCGGTGCTTCCATCTTCCCCTATTGTGTGTTTGTTTTGTCTTTGTGCGTCTCTTGTTGTTTTTATAGTTATGTACATTTGCTGTTTCCTTGTGTTGCTGTTCGGGCGACTGTTTGTTCTGTATGTGGTGTTTCCTACATGACTCATTTTTGTACTTTAATTACCCGTATTACTAAGACAGAAAGTTATTGAATTAACACACCATTGTACTCCATACAACTTTTTATACATTTATTATACCAACCGTGTCAGTTCACTTTTAAGACATTTCTTCCTAGACTAATTTTAGATCCAGCCACTCCGAATTAATCTACCGAATAGGAGCATTAACTATAGAAATGGAGACTTTTAGAATTGTGTAGTGTTGACATCATTGTGGTAAATAGAGCATTTGCATTTATCATAATGGTTTCAAAAATTGAGTTTTACAGAGGCACAAAAAGGCTTTAGTAGGAAGGAAATGAGTTAAAATTATCCAAACTGTGCCCACTTTGCTTTCTTTTATTTACAAACTCATGAAAGGAGGGGGCCAGTATGAGTTTATAACGAGGTAAGGGTTAATAACACAAACCCGACTATGATTTCATATTACAAGTGCTCTAATTCGAAACTAAGGCAGATGCTCGTTTTGCCTCACATTAACATTTACAAAAAACAGATGTTTTTGATGCTGCACGTTACAGTCATACTGAATCGTTCAAACGTATAAACACCTTGAAAGACATGCTTTTCCTTGTTGTCCTTTCTTTATTCAAATCTAGGCGAACGTAATGACTGCCATTGTTACACTAGACTATATTTGACCCGCGTGTAGTTCACAAACGAATAATGGTAAACTCAATATTGTTCAACTATTAACGCCACTTATTACATTGGAAGCTTCTGTCACAATTGGGTATGTTTTGAACCGTAAACAACAGGTAATGGCCGGCAACAGTTTAACTGCTACATATGTTCTTTAAAAGGCATCCATTGCTCTGAAAATAGCATGTATTGCTCTGCAAAAGGTATTCTATGCTCTGCAAAAGAAAGTCTTAAATATCTCTCTGCATCGAACCAACTTGACAAATATTCTTCATCTATAAGAACGCTCTCTAAATTGCTATTCATTTAGACATGTTGTTATCACAACTGGTTTCTTTTTTTAAATAATAATCAAATTAATTATACAAAATGGACCGTATGCAGAGTACGCAGTAACCGTGGCAATATATTAAGCACTATGTTCTGATAAAACATCTTCTCTTCAAGACGATTCTAACACGTGGTCACATCATTGGATGTGGTGGAGACTTAAAAGTGGTATGACTTGACTGGCAACACTATAGAGACCACTGATCAGCTGCATCTCCTGGTTCAATGATTAACCCTTAGTACTCAAACCACTGTTTCTGTACAAACTGTATTGTGACAACTGACAAAACGGATAAATGCAGAGCATTTACCATATATCATCGTTCACGGGTTAAAGCATTTCTGTAAGCACCCACAACAGTAGTTGTATAATATGCTTCGAGTCTATGGTGATTAGTTCCAGGAAGTTTATGTTGTGAAAAACTACCGCATTAATCAGATTTCGATATTTTACTGGTTACGATAGTGACATTTAGTTTGCCGAAATCTTCTTTTGCAAAATCGGGAAGTAATGTTTTTCTTGACTATAATTATTTAGCGGATGTAATATTCACTGATATACTCGTAGTTATAAAACGTGAATTAACAATATTGACACATGCCAAAAATGTGTGCCACGATGGTAAAACATATAATTTATTACATGGATGATTTCAATATTATCGAATATGATTTTTCAACAGTAAGTTAAGAACAAACGTTTTGTGTAGATTATCTACCCATTTTCTAATTTCAAAATGTTTTATATGCATAACTTATATTATTTACATTTGAAATTAAGGGACTGTGATACAACAATGGTGTACCCATTTTTGTCTGTGAAAATATTTATAAATATAACTGCTTTCGAGGTCACATTTTAACATTACTTTTAATAATATGATTTACAATTTAATTTATGTGGTATATCATCCATTTGTGATACATGTAGTATTCATGTTTTATCTTAAAGACTCTCTATGTCATGCCACCTGTTTGTCTTTTAGGGTGGGGATGGAATAAGTGTGAGGTTGGGCGCCCAAAAACCGGTTTAACCCCCAGTGACTTTTGTCACTGACCGTTCCAAGGCGGTACTTCCATCTTCCCCCTATTGTATGTTTCTTTTGCCTTTGTGTGTCTCTTTGTGTCTTTTATATACATGTACATTTTATGGTTTATTGTGGTGCTGTTTGGGCGGGTGTGTGTTTTGTATGCGGTGTTTCCTGCATGACTCTTTACATGTACTTTAAGTACCACAATGGCAATAAGAGCATGCTCTGTATTGTGTTATCATTAGTATAGAAAGCGTGCCATCGTTTTTCACTATGCATCATTGTACTAACCCTATTTATTATGATGTGATACATGTTTTGTGAACCATTTTATGTTATCTGTTCTATCTTTCTAGGTCAGGGGTAATGGAATGAAGATTTACAATACCACCCTTTACAATATTATATTATTGCGTCATATTTCCCTTTAGTATTTGTTGTTTGAGGGTGTTTATTCGAATGCTATTTTGCTTCCTCAGGGTTCCAAAGAGATGTCCAACAATCGAAATTAGACCAATAAACCATAAAAACAAGAGTAAGAATAGCTTATGGTAGAAGGTACAGCCAGGACGTCGGTGCTGGTGACCCATATAAAGGAATCATACTGCGAAGGTACGACTCTAGCCAAAAAGCTAATAAATCACCTTATATCTGATGACGGCATTTGACGGATGTCTCGGTCAATGAAGGGGAACTAATCATTTGTTAGCCTGTGTCAAACGGTACGCTCATATATTGAACAGGAATCTTAAACCGTTGCCTACTTGGCGCCACATAACTGTCATTTGCAAACAGCTTTGATTGCGATTAGACACCGACTAACTGGGCGTCACATCAGGATCCTGACTGTTTGGCACTCGGTTAACACTTTCTCAAAAGACTTAAGGCATCGGGGCTAATCGAAGTTGAGACGTATTGGAGATAAAGTAGACGTCATTTTTTTACATTTTGACTTTGGTGAAAGTGGGATAAGGGCGAGGTTGAGTACCCGTAAACCAGGTATAAGCTCCCCCCCTCCCAGTAGCTGGTTTTGGCTACTGACCGTTCCAAACCGGTACTCCTGCTTTCAGACTATGGTCAACTTTGTTGTTTAATATGCTTAATGTTTAATGTTTTTCGTCTTGATATACGTCCTGTTATGTTTTGTCTTGTGGCTATACCGTTTCTTGTTTGATGGTGTTTGGTGCGGTGTCATTTTGTATGTGGCTCTCTCTCTGTTTGACTATTTTTCCATATTTATAGCAGACAATAGCGTTATTGTATCTTCCCTTCATACATGCAATGTTGTAATATATCGGTTTGTAAGTATTGTATAACAGTTTATACTGCTACAGTATCATGTTGGCCCTAAAAGCTCAGTAGTACAACACCCGCCTCTCGATCAGGAAGTCGTGAGTTCGATTCGTAGCAGAGGCTTGCACATTCGCATGATGTATTAAAGGTAACACTTGTGTTAGTAAAAGCATTTTTTCCCTCAATGTATATAAAACATTTTTCAATTTACTACCATAATTATGAAGCATAATGATTATGATTTCGATGAAAACATGTTATAGTAATATGGCTTACTTGACTAGCTCTTTAGCCATACGGTTTGAATGTCGTTTGTATTTGATAGCTAACGAATGATCAACTTGCTAAATGTGAGTTTTTACCATGGATGGGAGACCGTTAGACGTCGTTTTACATTTGAACGTTACGTCATCCGTCTAATATCTACTCTAGACTCAATATTCATAAAACAATCGTTATTAAAACATGTTCTCACGTTTGTATATACGTAAGATACTTTGGATGACTTATGAACAAAATATGCAGTCATTTACCCCTTTCTCTCATGATATTTATGAAAGAAGCTGTCATCCTGAATATTAATGAGCTAGATATTTATACTTGTATTACCTTATTTGTACAAAATGTGTTTTTACGATTGCATATACTGGCTAATTAAATATGTATCATTTCAGAAACAAACAGAGCAGACCCTGAACAAACTCTCTGATCTGAGTTTACTCTGATTTCAAATTTGCCAAAAATCGTCAATATGAAGGGAAAAGTTAAGAGTTACAGTCCCTCGATCGAACGATGGTGTTGTATGTAAACATAGTAACATTGTACATAGTACCTTTATTGTTTAATTCATATATATTTAGCCATTATAACAGTCTAGTATACTTCAATTATATATCTTCAAAGTTGGACAGATGGTTAACTACGTCAAAGACACAGAACCACCACGGCCCGCTTGCTTTGTTAAGGGCCACTTTACCGACCATATGAATTATTCAGTTGTCGTATAAGGCATGTAGAACTGCTTACCATAGGCATACACGGGTGCGTTTAACAGAACACTTAATCAAACGCCTCAGTATTTCGAAGGCCATCATGTGCGATATTTGAATGTTGGAATAATAATGGTAGGAGAATAAATGTCAACACAAATCTTCCTGTTTATCTGTTTTAGCTCAGAATGTCGCTTGTACTTTCGCACACTTGTACTTGCACTATCTAGCAGCACATAACAAACCAATGATTCGCGTAAATAAGCCTTATGCTGCTTTCTCTCCTTTGCAAACAGCTTGGAGATTCAGATAATACGTCGAGTAACTTGGCGTATCATCGGGATCTAAGCAGTTTGACTCTAGATCAATAGTGTCTCTAACGTTTGATCGCATCGGACGATGTCCAAATTGCAACAGAGCCAACTTTGAACACAGACATTTCCACAGCGGGGTAAGAATTGAATGGCAGCTAATTAGAACAGAGTTATGATTCATATGCATACGAATGAAATGTTGTAAAGTATAATTATATAAATGGAAGAAAATTGATCTATTTTGATGTATAATTGCTATTGTTTCAAACCTTACGAATAACACACGTGTAACTATTTGCTTAGTCATTTGTGCAAATATCGTTTGATATTCACTACTATAGCTTTTTAATCCCCGAAACAGACATTTTATTTCCTGTAGACATGCGCGGTAATCGCTTTGTCTATTAGATTTAAAGTAAAACTTCCTTTGGAATAACAACTTTATACTGGTGATGTCTCGCCGTGTCACAGCTCATAAGGTAGAAATGGCTGACATAGGTCCAGAATACGTTTACGGGATTCGACCATTAATTGCAGTTGTTGGGTTACCTTTCTTTCTTTCTTTTGTTTGTAACTTTAGGGAATTAAAGGTAGGCACATGTGTTTTACCGCATTTGTATTAGTTGCATAAGAGCTACTATTTCACTTTTGTTAGATTTGCATTGTTTAATAAAATATTTCAACTAATTCACATTTTGGTTCACCTCTATTCCTATTGCAGTATCTCTCTAAATTTGTCACTATTTATAAAAAGAAACAGTCTTGTTTGAATAAATTCCAAGACATGATGATTAATTGTTGTTTCCAAAATATTAAGGCGCCCATTGTAGATTTTATCGACAAACGGGGTAGACTATAATCTGAGTACTGCTACAGACGATTGGATACGGATCTTTCCTGTTCGCAAGAGAATCTTAAAGAAATACGTACATATATTATAGACAAACGGGTCATACATATACATATATAATACAAAGTTCAAATGTAGATCAACAGCGTCCATCCAATATTGATAATATATGAATATTTTATCTTTTTCTAGAACATTATATAAAATGTAAATTGTAAACGCAGATTGCATGTGTACTTTTTCATATGAGTATTTGTGCACATTTATAATGTCTTTTATCAAAATGCAATCCTATAATGTGTGTATCGTTAATTTAAGATTAGGATTAACTTAATCTACCTAACAAAATCAATTAAAATCCATGAATAAATTATCTAAGTTAAAGGTAAGTATTTATTTTGTAATATTTGCATATAATTCAATTTATTTACATAAAAGTAGTTGCGCAATATCAACTTTGAACTATACGGTAATCAACACGTGCATTTGCTAAATACCAAATTAAGATTAAGCATAATTTATATAACCAGCTTTAATCCATTGCAGAGTTGTCTGATAATAAAATGTTTTTTTTCGAAAACATTATATTGTTGTAATTTAATAGACTACCAACCAGGCACGTGTAAAAACATATATCAGTGATATTCAGTGATATTCAAACACCAATATGGACAAATACGGTACATCTGTGTTGTACTTCTTTGCAGTTTTGTAGACACCTTTGTTGCGTCACTATTTAATCTGTCATTGAATCATAAATTGTGCACATATGTCACCATTCCATTACAATACAATGTCAATGAACTGATAAAAATTGTAACCTGTTTCAGATTCGATGCCTATTAAACCAGTGTCTGATCGGATTTCAGCTAGTATTATGTTTCAAACCGACAAACTTCTTTCATCTTTCGCCTCTGTTCAATCACTAACCGATAACACAGTTGCATTTACCTACATACTTCTTTTAATCGTTTGCCTCTGTTCTATCACGCATCGTCGTCTAAACGATCAAGTGCATCGGTAGACAAAGCAATTCCTCGTGCATATTTATGCGCGAAATGATGACATCATGAATTCGTATTAACTCTTGTTGTGATTGCAAATAAACATTGGATGTTTTGTCATTTCAGAAACTGTATAATCCGATCACTCTAATTCTATAAGCAAACAGGGAAGACCCTGATTAAACGGCTCCTATAGCCGCCTGGTTTTGATCTACAGTAAAACCTCTCTATAACGACCACTAAATTACATCAATTATTGTGTGTTAAAGGCAGGTGACTGCTTAAAGCAAGGTGAATGTAAAACAGAACGCTCCTATGGGAGTTTTACTTGCACCTTGCTTTAAGCAGCCACCTGCTCTAAATACCAACTAATTAACACAATTTAGTGGTCGTTATACATAGTCTGAGTACATTATAAAGGTTAGAATATGTCTAGCAGGTTTTATACCTTTTTATCTAACTCGTTTATTGCCAATAGTAAACCCCTGATCAATTTCATAACAGGTTGGGTACAAAGTGGCGCGACAACACGTCGATATTAAACCTGCTCTGATTATTGTCAAACATAAAGGAACAAATCCTTTTGTTTGCCTTGCGTCTTTGTGCTTGTGGTTTGTTCATGTTGTGGAACGTTTGTCCCTGGTTCTTGTGTGTCTTTTGGTGTTTTCTTTGTTCATTTCGTGTGTGTGTGTGTGCGTTTGGATGTGTGGTTGTGTGTGTGTGTGTGTGTGTGTGTGTGTGTGTCATGCTGTCTATCGGTGTTTTGGGTGGTGGTTGCGTTTTGCATGTGGCTTTGCCTGCTTGACTTTACTACTTTTCCAATTACGATTACAGTAAAACCTATTTTAAAAGGAGGTTTAATTACTGGTATGGTAGGCAGGTGGTAGATTTATGTAGGTCCAACGTAATGCATAAAGCTCATATTTGAGCTTTCTGCATTACTTTACTAAGCATTCACTTGTTTAAGACCCATATGTTCAATGAATAAATGTCGGCTTAAGGTTCTGCTGTATACTGGACGATAATTATATTTTGCAGACCACTGAACTTGGCAGGGAACGACTTAAACAAACACTTATCGGTAAGTCTAATCATCAGAAAGGAGTCAGAGGAACGAATCAGTCATCTTCATGTGGTGACAGGTGAACGTGCCTTTTCCATACATAAGTGCATGTATGAGTCATGCAGGAAACACCATATACAAAACACACAGCGGTCCGAACAGCACCATGATGAAAAACAGTAAATGAACATACATATAAAAGACGCAAAGACGCAAAGAAACGCACAAAGACATCACAAACAAACAATAAGGGGGAAGATGGAAACATCGTCTTGGAACGGTCAGAGACAAATGTCACTTGGAGTTTTAACCGGTTTAGTGGCGTCCAAACTCACACTTATTCCACTCCACCCTAAAAGACAGTGTAAATAAACGGTTCCCCGTTTATCTACCACAACCGCAAAGGCAAAAGCAGTTACTGTAGAAAAGTAATAAAAGGTACGACAAAAAACAAAGATCCAACGTCCTCCTTCCGTCTCCGGATGTAAGAGGTCGTCCTGATAGATGTACATAGAGTACTAAATCTTTCTTGTCGACGTACATGCAAAGAGGCCAGCGTGATTGCCAACTGTAAAAGGGTTGACAACCAAACATGCAGTATGTTGTAGTACTATAGGATCATATCCCTTTGTAAGGAGTTTTTTTTATATATTTTATGAACAAAAGTGAAAATGTCCAATAATTTTACGAATTTTGTAAATCACACCACCATAAAATACAGGATGTAAAATACCGTGTCGCAGGAGCGCCTTAAAATTACCCTTGTACTTGCCAATAAGTAAGAGATTTCGATAAAAAATTAGAAAATGTTTTTCTTAAATTATGATATCTATATCCTTGCTTAAGAAACTTTTCAGTTAAAATGAGGTTTCGACTGATAAAACCGTCGACAGAAGAACAAGCAAAACCAATGAATTGAGATATATAAACCCCGTACGATGGGGCACGGGGAAGGAAATCGCCGTCAAGATGAGGGAATCAAAAACGTCTCTTTTGTCATAAAGTTTAGAAGAAATCATTGTCAATGTTAAGGTCTAGATCAAGGAAAGCTGCAAAAGTGCGGAAAGGTTAGCTTTTTTAATTTGAGTTATTTTGGGTAGGAATCCAAACATCACAGAAAGGGTTATTTAAGTTGAAAATATCATCTAAATATCGAGAAGTGTCACATGAGGCTTTTTGACATCTTCTTTGTAATTGCAGGTTCAATCCTAACATGAAATATCTCTCATATCAGTACAAAACGGCGACCAGTGGTGCACAAGTCGTACCCATAGGAATAGCAATCATCTGGTGGTATAAAGCATTCCCATAACGTTCGAATATGTTATCCTAAAGAAAGGTTAGTGATTCGCGAAATTCTGAGCAAGTCCAATTAGTGTAATAGTTCATTGGCTATTTCAGCATAACATGCGTAACATATTAGCAATTATTGTATCTAACGTATCTAAACATGATTAAACTAGAGATGTGTCCATAGGACACTGATGCAACAACTTCAGATTTTTTTGTCACATTAAGTAAGGGCCATAATCATGTATGCAACGCCTGTAGCAATTTATGCCATTTTTGCAAATAAAGGGCCACCACTACTAACCGACTTAAGTGATTTGCATGGCTATCAGACTTGACCAAGATATAATAGCCGCAAACCTGTGTGTAAAGTGTGGTGTGGAATGGAGAAAAAGTCCGGGCAAGATATGTTTAAAGTCATTTTTGTAAATAAAGAGCCGCAACTCCTGAACGACCGAAGCGATTTACATGGCTATCAAGCTTGACCAGAATATATTAGCCACAAATGTGTGTAAAGTTTAGTGAGGATTGGACAAATACTGTTGAAGAAACAGTACGGAGAATATATTTTTAAAGTCACTTTTGCAAATAAAGGGCCGCAACTCCTGAACGACTGAATCTATTTACATGGCAACGGAATTTGTCCAAGATGTTATAGCCAACACATGTGTGTAAAGTTTGGTGTGGATTGGAGAGCAACCCTATATACCACCACTTTTGTGCAAGAACAATGGTACTATCCAAATCACTAAGTATTCGGACACAAAAGCTCCCCTCTCAAACTAAGGGGTAAAATGGATACCACAGAGATAGGGGATCCGATACAGAGAACTCCAGTGCTATGCCCTATTCTTATTATCGAAATTTTAGTCAGGGGCGTAGCTAGCGATACGCACGTACGCATGTGCGTAATATCAATCTGAAATGTGAAAATGTTATTATGGCCAAATTGGAACAAACGTTCGGTTTTGTCATGAAAGCCTTAACCCGTTACCTCATATTGCCGCCGTTTGACGTGTCTGTTTTGTAAATGAAACCATTTTGAAACCATTGTGATAAATAAACATTAATTAGCACAATCAACCAACCAACCAACCATTATAACAACATTAAAGTAGACACCAAGTGAAGTGTGTATGCTCTGATAAAACAGTTCCTGTCAGAGACATGCGAACTGGGTCTGCACTATTTGCCGTAACCTCTCCGTGCGAATAACTAAGATTATTACGGTGTACATTGTTTAATAATAATATATCGTTTGTGACTAACAATAAAGAACATTATTAGTGTAATGTCACCAAATTGCCATCCATCCATTGACAAACGTTATCAATGACGATTTGAACCTAAATAACCAGATTTTATTCTAAATTACCAAAGCACATTGACCCATCAGTGTCCACATAGAGAGTTCATTCAGTATGAAAGACTTCCAATGGGATACATCATAACCGGGTTTACACTGTTTGAAAATGACAGTAGCCGCGTTCAATGGGTGTTTAATAGTTGTAGTTTAACCGGGAGGGTCCAATGGTATCTACGATAAACCCGTTCAGATCAGATCTAAGAACCCTTCCATCTGACATATAAAGGTACACTTCCCTAGACTGACCGCTTACAGCAGATTGGACTGTATATAACTGCATGTACACATATTGTCATTCTGGTGCAGTTTCACCATTTCAATTGTATAAGTTTGAATCAAACATCTTGGAGTAATTTGAACCGTTAGCAATCACGACATGTGTGTAAGTAAACAGAACAAATAACTATTCGTATAGCTCAGTTGTCCTGAAAGGTGACTTTCGGAGTGAGAGGCCGAGGACGGGGATGTTTGGCCATTGTAGAAATCGAAGAAACTGTATAATCAAATATTTCCAACAACAAACAGACCATACCATACAGGGTATTCACTGTTTACAAAAATGTCCATATGCGAATATAACAAGTAAATGGTTCAAGAAGTAATGAACCCATACTTAATTATATTGTAGTTGAATTCATCTCAATGTTCACTTCTAAAACACCAGAATATTGAGGAAATATTCTTCCAAATTTATTTAACGTTCCGACATACACTGTCCCCGTATATTGATTAAACTCATACACCTGAAACAATATAGGTTATTTTCTTTACAGCTACACTGCACCGATTTCGTGCACGTATTCTATTTATTACTACTACTATTGTCTAATTCTTGCTTAATTATACCACAAATAAAGATTGCAGCGTTATTAGCATTTATTATTCATTTAATACAAGTGTTTAGAATAAGTGTTCTAAGTACAAACGAAAATTCGGAATTCTGTTTAGTAAGAGTACATTTGTATATCAATATGCAATGTTAGACACAAGAGCGGTGCAATTCAGTTTGGAATATGCGCCTGCAGTTTGTTACAAATCAACATTTTGTATATAAATAACTAACATTCGTTATACAGTTATTAAATTACATAACATAATTTGACAAATGCAAGCAGCAAAGGACAATGAATTAACATTGAGCATGCCGTTTGACACTATTGTCAAATAGAGTAGACGCTTTATTAGTCGTCCGATCAGAGTCTGCACTGATGGTATAGTTTTTGCCATGACCAAAACATCCTGTGTTAATATGTCATTCGAAACTTTCAGCTAATAAACATTTATGAAGCCAGTATGTCTAACTAGATAATTCACTGGGTAAAGGGCTAGATGTAAACAAACATAAGCTTGGTTGGGATCTGCCTGG
Organism: Azorinus chamasolen; assembly: GCA_963576725.1. Lineage (NCBI taxonomy): Eukaryota > Metazoa > Mollusca > Bivalvia > Cardiida > Solecurtidae > Azorinus > Azorinus chamasolen. The sequence goes on along the minus strand of OY755243.1, from coordinate 85,534,830 downwards.
TACAAAATGGACTCCAAGGCTATGTAGATCATATCCTGCTGCAATAACAATATAACAATATGGCAGGTATCAAAGATGCCTAGTTTCTATCCGGGCGATTATTTGCTGGGGAAATATCCGATAAGAGATATTGTAAGAAGCCGTGAATGATTTGTTTGACGGTTCATTGTCAAGATAATATTCTTTGTGGCGAATAAATCTAAAGATGAATACAGTCAAATATCACCGGAGCTGCTTTGATTGAAGGCTTATGGCAAGTGTCACGAAAGTATACGAACAGAGATACGTGGCTATTAAAGGATTAATCCTTACCCTGCTACAAGCCACCTGAGTGACATTGGCAAACGGCTGGGATCAAAGTGAAACGCAAAGTGATTTGGTCTCTCATCAGGATCTAATATGTTTGACACCGTTTCAATGGGTTTACCATCGATTGAACGAATAGGAAGTAAGTAAAATCCAAATGACCAGAATTTGAACAGAATAAGGGTAATACAGTGCAGTATAGGATCGGTAACACAGCGGCTGTGCGAATTGAGCTGATGATTGACGATCCATTCATACTTTCCGTCACGTAATACTGCGAGGAAAACAATACGAAATTGATGAACCCATTTGTGGTCAAATATATGAGCTGAACAGGCGTAAATATGTTGGAGGATTTTTTAAATGAAATGTGATTAGATGGTATTAGATGTGACAGAACTATTGGACACTGAAGACCATTTTTCCAATTTTCAGTTTACTAGCTATATATCGAATGCATAGTTGGATAATTTATTTTCACCATATGTTACTTACGAAATGGAACTTTTTTTAAATTTTGGTATCTCTTAAGAACTTGTATTAACTGTAACTATACGTCGTTGGTGGCTTTCTATACAATTATCAAATTTAAACGAGAATGTGATTTGTCATCACTCTGATCAATACAGTCCAAGCCTTTCGCCACAAGCTCAACTCACTCGAGTGTTCAGTAATATTGATGCGGATATAGTAGATAAACTAGCTTCGTAGAGGATGGATCAAGATAATTTTACCGTTTGGGAGTGTAACTTAACGGATTTAGTGCAAAACAATACTTCTCCTGATCAAGAGTATGTCAACGAATGTTTGGGGATTAAAGGATGCATACCTGTTGCGGAATGTACCAAATACATTGAGGACCATGTACGTCCGAGTGCAGTGGAATGGGTTATAATAGCTATTTACAGTATAATACTTTTTGTTGGATTAATTGGTAATGGTCTCGTGTGTTTTGTTGTCTTTCGAACATCTCATATGCGAACTGTGGTCAACATTTTCATTGTTAATCTGGCTTTTGCGGACTTTCTGGTCCTTTTAATTTGTTTGCCTCCATCCCTTCTCGCTGATACAACAGAATCCTGGTACCTAGGAGGAGTAATGTGCAAGATTGTTCCTTTCTTACAGGTAAATACACACATTTATATTAAACATTACCCGTGTAAACATAACGTCTGCTTCAATTTGGATTATGCGCAATTTCGACTATTTCCAATTCGATCTAATTTAGAAATAAGTGACGAGTGTCACAGCGTGGATCCTAATGAGATGTCATTGATCTAGGCGTCTCGCATGGCTCCAAACTGTTTGAAAGTGCGAGTGAGGTCGCTGATATCCCATGGATGGTCCATATCGACAAACTGCTTTTCTTTTATTTCACTACACAGTAATTATTATTTATATTGTGCGTCAATATAATGTACAACATAATCTTATTTTTAGTTATATGCTAGGTATGAAACGTACACAGTATTCAACGTTATCTTTAAGTATAATTACACATTAATAGCAAATCTACTTTGTTTGTAAACTCTTTGAATATTGCATATTAGTGCAATGGCCCATCATTGTTTAATAATATATCAATATCAGCATAAGGCTTAAATTGTATAACAGGTCAGATGGCTCCTCTACTGGTACTCTGATCCGGGTCTACAATCGTGTCCTGCATTAAAATGGTTAAGAATGTGAGAATAGCTTATGAACTTGTGAAAGCTAAAAATACATCTTATTCTAAATAAATGTTAAGTAAATGTATTCATGACATATTAATGATGTTATTTGTTTACGCGCGAGAGTGTGTTATCCAATGCATAGTGACCCAGAGTACTAGATATATGTGTTTCTCAAATACTAAAATTGTAATGTCTCCATCAAACTCTATACTGTGATCAGTTCTAGATAAATGTGTTTCTCAAATACTAAAACAGTAATGTCTCCATCAAACTATATACTGTGATCAGTTCTAGATAAATGTGTTTCTCAAATACTAAAATTGTAATGTCTCCATCAAACTCTATATTGTGATCAGTTCTAGATAAATGTGTTTCTCAAATACTAAAATTGTATTGTCTCCATCAAACTCTATATTGTGATCAGTTCTAGATAAATGTGTTTCTCAAATACTAAAACAGTAATGTCTCCATTAAACTCTATGTTGTGACCAGTTAATGATCACAACATAATATTCGGTAGAGAAATTAAGGAGTTATTCTTGAAAATACTTTTATACGCATCCTATCTTGGCATCTGGAGACATTTAACAATGATACGGATAAACAGTGCAGTCCTAGTCAAGAATGTCACTGAGAAATCACGATCCATGTTGTAAATTTCATATTTTCCTAACAAAGAAATTTCGCACGAAATCTACCCATCTTGCAAAACTTATATTTGCACAACATATTCGATTTATTTGGACTGGTGTACGTGACTATGAATTATATAAATATTATTTTGAGCAAGGTAGAGGACGCCCTGTTGAGATATTAACAAACGCTAAATGTTGAAATTTGTTTTAAATCCAGTGGTAATCTCGTTTTTGAATATTACGTATTTAGCATTATAAACTTTCAATTTAAATTTTCAATGAACCACACGGCATTTCATTTAACAAGAATATGACCTTACATTACTATATTCGCTACCATAGTATTGTTTGTGTAAGAAAAATGTGACCATAAATATGTACAGTGAAAGTCCTCTAAAGTGGAAATTTAATAGAGAAGATTGTAAATACGTTTATGCAGAAAGTTCATTCTTCATGACGTTCACTCTGCATTAACCCTCCGCTTGCTATTCACGTCACTATACCTACCTGTAAATAGTGATGACCCAGATGAGACAGCTCCTGCAGGAGCTGTCTCATCTGAGTCTGCACTATTTACAAGTTGATTGTGCAACCAGTGCACTCCACAGCAGTGATTTCACAGCGAAAAACGTGTACACAGTGAAGATATATGTAATTATACAACAGGGCATGGATAAAGAAGGAGAAATGCATTTTGAAGTTCAGCAAGAGAAGGGATGAGCTGCCACCTGTCTCCAAGACCGATATTTATACTAAATGTAACGTCCGGTTTAGAGAAGTTTTACTGTATCAGCTGGATGTTTATAATGTGACTTGAACAAGACATATGTTTAACATGGCAAAATTGCAGAATCATATCTATAAACAGTTGTTTCTGTTTGCCAGTTACATAACTTATATTTACACAGTCGTGCCACAATAATGTCTGGGTCCATGCTTATATAACTTTTTAGTTGAGTCTAAGTTCGTTCTCAAGCTTTTGATTGGTCAAATTTGAGTTCTCAAGTTTTTGATTGGTCAGATTTGAGACAGAGAACGAACTCAGACTCAACTAAAATATTTATAAGCATGGATACTGATCAAGTTTGGATCTGGTGTAAATTAAAATATTCGGTTAAAGCTCTAGGAAACTATTGACAACGTTTCAAACAGCTTAGATCTAGATGCCGTGTGACTCGGTGTCTATTCTAGATCCAAGCTATTTGACAAAAGCTAGTCAGGTCACATCTTTCGTGACTGAGGTTAAAACAAGCAGTATTACATTTTCTCACATACCTTCCCTTATCTCCGAGTTAGAACAACAGGTTAAGATTCCCTTATCTGTAACACGTGTAAGATCACTTTAGAACGTATGACGTCATATATGACGTCAAGCCATGGAAACCTATGTTTACATGTCATTTAAACGGCGAAAATACACTTTTTTGATATGTGAGAAAAAGAATCTGATGCTCGTTGTCTTTTAAGATCACATGTTCCTAAACTCACCAAGAAAATGTTATATAAATGACATTTTCTAAGGCTCGTTTAGGAACATGTGATCTTATAAGACAACTCACAACAGATCCTCTATATTGCATGCACTTGATTCAAATAACGAATACCAACGAGTCTTAGTCATTATATTATACTTTATACATGAAACATTTCGATCAGACTTACAACCATAGAGCAAACTTATCTGCTTCAATTACAGGCTTATATTTTACATCTTAAATAATTACCTGTATTTTAAAGTATTGCTACTATAATTTGAGTTCTGTTGTTTAAAAATAATTGCAGTTGAATACATTGTTGTTTAAACAGGTCGCAAAATGTCTACACTGAAAGTATCATTTACAAACAATTCATTAACTCTTTAAACGTTGAATTTACGTAAGATAATAGATAATGGATCAAATGATGAACTAACTTTACGCAACCTGACAAACTACAAACAAATTAGGGCCTACACGCCTACATATCTTAGTAATAGTCTTGTTCACAGAAGCCTTACTAAACCAGATATACATGGGGTGTTCTTTAAAAATGGTACAGAACACGGTGTTCTCATTGTGCAAGTATCACTGAATCTACAGAAGGCACCAGCTTCCAATATTTAAAACAATATTTCATGTTAGACAAAATCTTTACTGCATGTCTGAAAATGTTATGTATTTAGTCGCATGCAAAATGTGTAAATTGCAGTATGTGGGGCAGACATATCAAATTGTTCGCAAAGAATGAACAGTCATAGATTTGACATCAAGCACCTAATACTTTTATAAATGTTTCAGAGCATTTAGATTCTGAAAAACATATTGTAAATGACTTCTCTTTCCTGCTTATTGACATGGAAAAATAAATGGTCTAGACCAATAAAAGAGACTCGCTGGATCCACATACTTAATATAGTCTGGCCTAATAGCATAAAGGCTAAACTATTATTTTAGCTATTCCTTTTTATGAATGCAAAATCTTCCTAATGTAAGTTTTACATACTACTTAGTTTTCCTTGTCGATATTTATATGTTTTTCATAAGTAACTAGCCAATCCGTATTTAAGTATAAAGTCCACTCAGTATGAAAGTTGTGGGAGACAGACAGTGCAGACTCTGACCAGAGGGCTCATCTATGGACCATCTGATCCGGGTATACACTGCTTGCAAAATACTGTACATGCATGGTCGACATTTAAAGCATTAAGCCCTGGTCATGATAGTTTTAATATCACGCTAATGATATAATTATTAGGGTATTCTTTTTATATTAAGATATCCATCATGCCCCTATTTTCTTGTTGTGGTTATATGAAATGATTGTCATTCGATACGGCATTGCTATTTGACCAGCAGTATGTGCTCTAATAACATATAAAGGGAAGGACGGATATGCTTCATTTAACCTTTCCCCCACAATGCGCGACTTGGTTCATATCGAAAAACAACGCCGAGCAAATCGACATCCCATCGCCGAGCAAATCGGCATCCCATCGCCGAGCAAATCCCATCGCCGAGCAAATCGGCATCCCATATTGGCATTTCGCTAATATTTCTCAAATGATCTACGACCACATTGCGCTAAATCACAAATGGCGACCACATTGCGCTAAATCACAAATGGAGCAAACAATTCTTTGTTCGTCTTCTGCTGATCAGTTATACTCGTCTCATACGTCATGAACGCTATCTAATCTATATAATGTCGCCTCGCCGTGAAGTCCAAATCTCTTATTATATAAAATGTCTAGCAATTAAGCTATCCTGAATAAATCGAACTTTATATTCCAAATTAGAAGCTAACTATTCGCGAAGTTTATGAACTGATAACAGATTACACTCAATGTTATTTCAATATACTTTCTTATCCTTTCCCCGCCACGTAATGTTGTCCGAAATACCCTTTCCCTTTTTAAAGTTTCCTATTTCACTGTCAAATTCCGTCTATTTCGTCTGCTACAATTTTCATTTTTGATTTTCTTCATTTTTGTTTCAAACACATAGTCACGGTAATAAACAGTTTAGATCATGATGAGACGCCAAGTTACTCGGCGTCTCATCTGGATCCAAACTGTTTGCATAACAATCAAATATGCGACCTTGGGAGTGAAAGAGATAAATATATATAGTTAGAGTATCAAGCAATTTGGATCCTTACTCGGCGTCTCATCTGAATCCAAACTATAATATAATCACACATTTACCATTGGCAGCAAAAGGTTGATTATTAACTATATCCTGATCCCGCGATGAGTAAATGGAGTAATACTTTATCTTCAGCATATTGATGGCAAAACTTTGATCATCTTTCCAAACAGTTTGCATCCGGGTAAAGAACTCATAATCTCATAATAGTAGAAACTGTTTAAATATATAACATTGACTATAAGCACACAGTAAATTCTGTAAAGACATGCTAATGCTTAACCCTTTCCCTGTTCTGTGTTTATTACAAATTTCAATACCTACTGAATATACATGGACAAAATAGTTTTAATGAAATACGGAAATCAGAACATTGTAGCCCTTTTAGAAAGAAAAGAAACAAATCTATCAAATTCCATTAGGAAACAGAGCAGAACATGATCAGACGGCTCTGGGTCTTCTCTGTTTGCAGGTGCGTGAAAACACGTTTATATGAGGGAAAGGGTTAATCGGTACATAAGCGCGATTGCCTTTATCAGAAATTTGACAATGGCACTTGAGAAAATGTCATTACCCATGTTCTTGTTAGATATATGCCTCGTTACGAAATGAAGAGTGCATTTAGAATTGTATTACTTAGTTACCATAGAAACTAATTTTACAATCAGTTGAGTCTATTATCTGATTTTCCGGTCTGATTGAGAAGTAACAATATTCTGACCAACGTGTGCTCCTTTATTTACATGGACATGTTTTATTCAACAATACCGGTGTTCAATCCATTTGTCTCTAATCATGAGACAAAAGACCCAAGCCGACATTTAAAGAAACGGTTCTTTTGCACTAACTAGACAGGATCCAATCTATTATCCCTGACTTAGTTCTACTACAATATATTACTGTAAATGTACTGGGGATAGCTAGATTTAAATTCCTCAAGACTTCTTCAGAGCGCGAGTTTGTACATTGTTTAAAGTACGAGTGAAATATCTAATATATATTGTATTGTTTAATAAGATTTAATGCAAAATCATCAACGTAGAACATAATACATTATTAAAATTAAATCAATGATGGGGAACACCATTAAAGCCTTTTAAAATTATGGAAAGAAGCTATTTCACAAATTAGCAAACTGCTAGAAGCCATACGCGATGTAATTATTTGTCATTTGCCATGATTTGACTCATCTACGGCCATCAGATCAACTGCCATACTTATTTCAAAGTTAGATAATGATTGTTCGGTAGTAGAGATCACCTTGGCAATGTTAATGGATCGATAATGACGACGATGTCCAAAGAGAAAGGCAATGAAGGACGCTCTTGAAATACTGACATTCCTCTTTTAACGCATCAGATAGTACCTTCCAAGAGGGTGACATTGACAGCACATATTGATATTTTAGTACTCACTTTTGACCTAAATGTAAGCCTATGGGAGGCGACAATATGTTCTAAGGTTGGCAATATAATTATGATGTCAGTCTCAACGATGGTAATATTTGTTTTATTGTACCGATCCAATTATTAGAACTTACTTCATCTTCATGAAGTAAACATAAGTATGAGTTTCAAATACTGATTCAAGAAATTATAATTATTTGGCAGATAGAATTGAGCGATGAATTCAATATTCAGTATAATTCAAAACCAACATGGTCGTTGGAGTGTTGTTCACAGGACGAGTGAAACCAGTTTTTACTTTGTTTTACGTGCAACAATAGTCACGAGAGAGTTTTTCCTTGTTGTATACATACGTTGGCGTCAAAATGAGTGCAACAGCAATACTAATACGACGACAATCTAAGGATGAGCAAATGTTACCTTGGCTATAGATTCATAAGTTAAGTATCTTTTTAGTTTCGTAACCTATAATACTTTGTTATATAACTAAAAATATAAGTATCGAGTGGGTATTGTTAGATACGAGTATAAGTTCAAGTTGACAATCTTCTTAAGAGTGATTGAACATTACACATCCGTACATATATCAATACATATATAATAAATAGACCGCCATCTTCTTTCATTTGATAGTAAAACTATGTCACGAAGGTAGGTTGTTATCTGGAAAAAAACCAAGAATTACAGCTATTATATCTATGTATTTTTTAATTACAGGTATTATATCTGTGTATTTGTTAAACACCCAAACGTATTAAACATATTAGATTTGAAATTTGAATTTTGCTTAAGCCGGTGCCAGGGGGCATGAGTAGTGTTGCACTTTTAATTACTAATAAAGCCGAGTCTGCAATTTCCTCTTTAGACATTGCTACTTTTGCTTTCGAAGGATCACCCACTTTCAGATTATATGTACTTCACAACAGCAGGTGTTAAGTGCGTGTGTGGCGGCTGTAAAAAGTCCCCATTTACTTCATTCTCAGTGTTGTAATATTTTCTGATCCTTGGAGATCATTAGTTTTGATGGTATAAGGTTTGAAATTTGAATTCTGCTTGAGCCGGTGCTAGGCGGCGTGAGTAGTGTTAGACGTTTAATAACTACTCATGAACAGACTCAATAAAACCGAGTCTGCAATTATCACTTTTTGCATTGCTACTTTTGCATCTGAAGTATCGACCACTTTCAGAATATATATATATATTAAAGGCACATCTACAATTACCTCCGTCTTTAATGCTAATAATCATTCAGTGAAATAGTCGGAACCTTTTCCTAGATAGAGGCGCCTGTTGGCGCATTTGCAAACATAGTAGACCGAGATGAGACGTGGCATGCAGGACCCGTCCGATCAGGGAGGTTCTGTTTGCTTATGTGATCTTATCCTACATTTTATGAAACAGGCTAACAATTTTATGCTCATATGCCATTATAAAGTGTCGGCTAATTAATATATTTAAACAGCCTTGAAAGGTTTTGTCATATTTCATGACGAACAGCTCAAGTCAAGTCAATTTAAGTAATATCTATCTAATAGTAGTACCACAAGGTCAATGCCTGCATACCTTTTAACCCGACTGATAAACAAATACATGACAAAGATTTGCCAGAAATACAATAAGCACAGTAACATTAAATATACATTTAAAGCATGTAATTAATGGTAAATTATCAGCTCATCATCAATAAAACTTTACTTCTGGCATGGAATCTGGTTTGTATGTAGTAAGAACTATAATAGAAACACAGCCTACTTTTGAAGTTAAGAGTTAGTTTACGTGTAAACTTATTACAGTCTACGTATATTTATACAAATTGTTGCGAATAGTTTGTCGCACTACGTCACCTCCGCTATTGTGAGTATGTCAATATTATACAACTGTTTTATTTCAGTTAGATCTATATAAGGCTTTATTAAGTTCCAAAGGCCATATCACCTTAGCCAGGTTGTGAAACCTTATATAGACTGAACCTAAAATACGACATCCAGCTAGAAATATACCCCTCCTCACTTAGAATGAATACGCCCTTGGCATATGGTTGACATGCCGTCATGATAATGTTGACGTCATATGCTGAAAGAGAGAGAGAGAGAGAGAGAAAGAGAGCGTCGACTAGCTAATGCTACATAGACATACACCCTGGTTTAGGAATTAGGAAGTATCAGTTGTACTGTTCAGACATTCGTTTTAGGCATTTGCTGGCTGGTTCAGGTTCATGTACGATATTTGGTGCACCCCTCATTGGGAAAATGTTGTGTGTGTGCTGTTTATCCATTTCCTTGTTGATTAATCATGTTATGAATATTAAGTTGCTTGTTGTTTTGTTGCTGTTTTTGTTTTTATTTTGGTAACTGTACATTTGATATATCGGTAGATTAACTCTATCATAATAAACACAGCTTACCGGAGCCGTCCGATCTGAATGTACTCTGTTTGAAAAGAATGAAGAAAGGGGTTAATCAACACAATCGCTATCTGCTATTGCTGTTTTGGAGTGGCGACCTTTTTACACACCTAAGCACGTGGAATAATTCGTACATGGCTAGTATATAGTTTTGGTCACACACAATGATCAATATTGTAATAAGTCATGTAATTATTCATATAATATACGTTTTAAGCCAGTCAAAATAAGAAACAAACAAACGTGATTGTAACAATTTGAATTAACCTTAAATATGGAAAAATAGTCAAACAGGGAGAGCCACACACGAAATGACACCGCACCAAACACCATCGAACAAGAAACGGTATAGCCACAAGACAAAACATAACAGGACGCATATCAAGACGAAAAACATTAAACATTAAGCATAGTAAACAACAAAATTGACCATAGGCTGAAAGCAGGAGTACCGCCTTGGAACGGTCAGTAACCAAAACAAGCTACTGGGGGACTTAAACCTGGTTTACGGGTACCCAACCTCGTCCTTATCCCACTTTCACCAAAGTCAAAATGTAAATACAACCCCCCTCCAGACAAGGCGGAGAGGTAAATACTTTATTAATATATAGTAGACTGTCCCTAGAGCGGCATCCCAATTCTAATGTATTTCTTACAGGAGGTAAATGTTTAGTGATGGACGAAAGCTTTGCAGATAAACCCTATGGAATATGTCTCTATCTGTCGTCTGGTATTAACCATTTCCCTCATATAAACGTTTTTTACGCATTTGCAATCAGGGTAGACTCATATCAGACGGCTCTTATAGGAGCCGTTGGGTCAGGGTATGCTCTGTTTGCTTTTGATATCATATAAATCTAAATCTAAATTTTTCGCCACAGCAGAAAATTTCTTTGAATAGTTACCATTATAAAATTTCAGCTAATAAATATTCATGATATCGCATGCACTAACGATCTAAAATTAAACCAGTTTAGCATTCTCCTTAGCAATATTACTGTCGATGAAAATATCTCTACCAAAATACATGTTGAATACACATAGGCACACGCAAACGTTGGGGGTATACACAATGCATTATATTTGATTAAGTGTTCGTGTTTGCATAACAATGACTTAAATTGCAAATAAGAGTTGGTTTCTGTTATTCCACTGTATTTGACAAATTACAAATGAAAGGTCACAAATGATTGATTTGCTGCAAATTTCGCTTTGTTGTTACACACTTCTTTCAAATCAAGAGGCGAGGGTTTAAGGAAAACCCAATTGGTTACGTGTACAATTTGTCACAATACAGTATACGTAACAAGTCACTGTAAATAGTCTTGATCTTTACTTGGGAATGTTGCATGTCTACTAAAGTCCAGACATAAATCAAACAATCCCACGCCTTTTCGATGGACAAACGTTACGCACAAAAGGTATTAAAGATGTAAGAGGAAATTAGTACTGCTAAGATGATTGCGACGAGCATGTTGTGATGTCTTTCTGAACAAATTACGTCTTTAGATAGACAAGTTCGAAATTAAGTAGTCCTTACTCTGCACACATGTGTGAAAGTGTTTCTTTAATACATGTGTATAATGATTACTCATGTGACATGTCAATATTTGATAACAGAATCCCTATAAGGCGGTGTTTTCTATAAAAAGAACTATGGAAAAGTTACCAACTATATTTCGAGTGACAGTTCACTCACTGTATTTACGAGAAGCATTTACAAAGTTACATGCTACAGAATAATACTCTTGTCTGAAATAGGATTAATATCTTTAACAGCCATTAATGATACAGAAACTATTGATATCCGCAATAGCACTGTCTCTGCAAGGTAGTTACTACTGTGACACGTCTTCCTAATAAGGCAATGCCTAGCTACGATGGTTCCCTGAAGTTTATAGCTTAATGTCGGACAGTAGAATTCAACAGCAAATCAGGTTTGAACTTGTAAATGTCTAGTAGAAGAATTTCCCTATAGGGTTTATTCTTCAACATTTCGCTAAGCATCATGTAGAGACATAGGTACCATCATTGACTCCTAGAATAAGGTAAAAGGTTTGGCCATTCGAATACGATACTTCAACAGCTGACGATATTTAACGTGTAATATTCCTGTGTGTTTATATTACTATACAAATTCATGTAATTGATAATTAAGGTGTCCATTTTAATATATATTAATAAAGTAAAGTGTTAAACAGGATAGTGTATTATAATATCCCTTCGCAGGATGTTTGAAACAACTTTCACTTTTTACACCGTTTGACCTCGTTGTCATTTTTACGCGTTATGGCGCCTTGTGACGACTTTGCAAACAGTGTAGATCATGTCGGATCCGTCTGAGCAGGACATACTTTGTTTGCTTCTGGAACTATATTCGTTACTTGTGGTTATATATGCGCTTGGTTGGTCTGTGCTTTCCTTAACTTCTACAGTAAGACAAATACTTCACGACGTACCAGCTCATAACAGGTGGAAGAAAACCTTGATGTTCGTCAGGGTATGATATTATCTCGACTGCGTTGTTGTAATTAAATTCGAATTACAAACTGCGAACTGTCAGCCAATGTATCGCTGACATTAAATAGTAATATTAAGTTTCAGAAAAAAGACGAACATCTGGATATAACCACCGACATATCACTAACCTGGCAGAAATCTTCTTCACATGAAAAATCCCAAGTGCGATAAAATTATCGGAACTCCAACTCACATCGGTGAGGGACTAAGTTGTGCCAGTTTATTCAGCAATGGTTCTTTCAAAATATTGTGAAATAATTACGAGTATTGTTGCTCCATGGTCAAGCATTACTCACTGTCCTGTCACTACATAATATGGCGTGTTGTGTAGACCGCCGACACTACTCGTACATTCTACTAGCCAAGCGAGTGCTATTATATGGGCCAGAGTTCCAGATAAGATGTATAAATTAAAACAAGTTCAAGAACATCTCCTTTATTGCTCCACCAAATCATAATTATGTTGTGACCACTCATATAGCTGAGTGTTTTCCAATTCAAATATACTTTGATATTCGTTACTCCATTAATGAACAAGGAAGAAGCGGTTAGATTAAGATGAGCATGGGTTTTAGATATAATCCAGTTCGTGTATAGTCTTTAATGAATATTCGTCGAATGTCAACTATGATCAGAGATGCACTGGATTTATTCGGCATTTTCCCTCATAATTGAGACAAAACCATTGTATTTGATATTTTCATATAATGTTCAACCTACCAATATTTCTGTTCTTCCTATTAGAAAAAAATATTAGTGTCGGTTCAATTTATGCATACCAATGGAAGAAGTTTTTACAGTTCTAGCTAGTACAACTCAAATTAACAAATATTCTGAAAATGGGTGATCCTTCGAAAGCAGAAGTAGAAATGCATAAAGAGAAAATTGCAGACTCGGTTTTATTGAGTCTGTTCATGAGTAGTAATTAAAAGTGCAACACTACTCACGCCCCCTAGCACCGGCTTAAGCAGTAATAAATTTACAAAACTAATAACATGAAAACCAATGATCCCGAAGGACCAGAAAATATAACAACACTGAGAATGAAGTACGGGGCGACTTTGTACGGCCGCCACACAAGCACCTAACACCTGCTGTTGTGAAGTACATATATTCTGAAAATGGGTGATATGGCATACATAATCTTGTTCAGTTTCTTTTTAAAACAACAAACAAAATGTGAAAATAATTACTCTGTATCTCATCTGGATTCAAACTGTTTGCATATGATATCACAGAACCATCTGCATGGCATTGGGTGCGTTTATAACCGATCTACATTACTTTGTTCTTGTATTTGTAAAACCACCTGCCTCTAACATTTGTAGAGGATTTATTTGAAGGGGTTCTTGAAGGAATGTTATTCCGTGCAGCAACCATGCAGTCATATATATCTTGATTAGAATTTTCTTGTCATTTTAAATACAAAACAGACACAATCCAATCAGCACACACTGCATGTCCTATTATTGGAAATTGTCATTGCTTCTGAATTCAGTAATGCAATATTCCTATTAGGAGAGGCTCTGGCTACTGTCCACTGTGGGAGGAATAAATGTATTTCTCCGTTATTTATCAATATGGAAAAATAGTCAAACAGGGAGAGCCACACACGAAATGACACCGCACCAAACACCATCTAACAAGAAACGGTAAAGCCACAAGACAAAACATAACAGGACGCATATCAAGACGAAACACATTAAACATTAAGCATATTAAACAACAAAATTGACCGTAGGCTGAAAGCAGGAGTGCCGCCTTGGAATGGCCAGCAGCCAAAAAAAAAAAAGGGCTATTGGGGGACTTAAACCTGGTTTACGGGTTCCCAACCTCGTCCTTATCCCACTTTCACCAAAGTCAAAATGTAAATAAAATTCCCCCTCCAGACAACTCCACAACATGCATAACGATGTCTGACAAAATGAAAATGATTTGAAAATAAACCTTAGAGGTAAACAAGCGACTTTTCCTGGTGTAAGATGTGATTGATAAAAATCCGATCAATAGTGACCGTTAATTTCTTCCTATTCGCCCAAACCTAAACTACTTACTGTGTGTTTAACAATTTGGATTAACATTTACACCATTAAAGTTACATGCACTCAGTTTGAAACGGGATGTCTGCTCTGTTTGCAGCGATAGAAGACGAATGCGATAACCAGTGGTAAATACCATATACCTTGATCAGGATGTGTTTGGTTAACATCTGGTTTGTGTCTCAGTTGTCAGATGTGTTTCCAGTAACATGACTCCAGTTAACAAATATTGCGCGAAAAAATATTCATGAACGTACCAAAAGCGGAAAAAATCATATAATCAATCATTTCATCGCTAAGTATCATCCATTCAGCTTACACAAATGTTTGCCGTTCCGACCCTGATCTTTGCAATTAAATAAAAAAGAAAGGAAAGAAAGAAAGCATGTGCTGCATTCTTTCTGTCATTGCCTTCTTTGGTTTCTTTTCAAAGTGTTTAAGACCCGCTGTATTATTTCTGCCATTGGTGTCTTTTCAAAGAAAATGTCCAGAACGGAACGCAGTATGGGGTCTGATGTCTTATCTGAAACTAGGATGTATGCACCATGTTAACCTTATTGAAATTACCAATCTCTGAACCTGCGGAAACCTGAGGAATATTCATTAAGAAAGTTTAACTGTTTGAAAACTAATCAGCTGGAGTTGAATAATAACATCATGGACTAGGGATTGTTTTACCATGGCAGAAACTATACAATCAGATCTATACAAATTCCAAAGCAAACAGTGCAAATCCTTATTAGACAACAGGAGTTGTCTGATCAGGATACCCTCTGTTCTTTACCCATTACCTCATATGCTATGTTTAGACCCTACCACTTTGAATAAACCTACCAAAAAGGAGCATTTACTAAGGAAAAGTAAACTTTTAGAATTGTGTAGTTCTGAAACCATTGTGATAAATAGAACATTTGCCCCTTAGGAACAAATCCTCTATTTATCACAATGGTTTCAAAAAGTGACTTTTACAGAGGCGTAGAAATGCGTATTTATTGAGGTTAATGCATGAAAAAGAATCTCTATCAGGTAAACGTTTAAACCAACCGTTACGGTAGTTTGTACCATGTAAATGCTTAAACCAACCGTTACTGTAGCCCATGTCAGATAAACGGTTAAACTGTAGCCCATGTCAGATAAACGGTTAAATCAACCGTTACTGTAGCCAATATCAGGTAAATGGTTAAACCAACCGTTACGGTAGTTTGTACCATGTAAATGCTTAAACCAACCGTTACTGTAGCCCATGTCATATAAACGGTTAAACTGTAGCCCATGTCAGATAAACGCTTAAACCAACCGTTACTGTAGCCCATGTCATATAAACGGTTAAATCAACCGTTACTGTAGTCCATGTCAGATAAACGGTTAAACCAACCGTTACTGTAGCCCATGTCAGATAAACGCTTAAACCAACCGTTACTGTAGCCCATGTCAGATAAACGGTTAAATCAACCGATACTGTAGCCCATGTCAGATAAACGGTTAAATCAACCGTTACTGTAGCCAATATCAGGTAAATGGTTAAACCAACCGTAGCCGTAGCTAATACCAGACAAACGGTTAAACCAACCGTTGCCGTAGCCAATACCAATTAAACGGTTGAACCAGCCGTAGCCGTAGCTAATACCAGACAAACGGTTGATCCAACCGTTTCTGTAGCGCATATCATGTAAACGTTTATACCAATCACTACTGTAACGCATATTCACGGTGCTATTTCAGTAATCAATTATTTGTTGTATCTTTATTCTGAATAACAAACAGATATAATGATTCCTCATTGACAAACGTTGAAATATATGGCCTATTCGCATGGGTATATCAATATATGGTGACATTGAGCGAATAGATTAATTTCCCATTAGCACATTATTTAAAACAGCATCTGTCGAAATCCGGTACTTTTCAGTTCAGAGTGACAATATTGGTAAAAGCAACACTATTTTAAGTTGTCAGCAATGTCGTGTCATTGCTTTGGTGTTTTATATCACATATAATATACTGAGCCAAAAAAGAAATCTGACTGTGCATAGTTGGCCTATTTTCGTGGAAATTGGTGGGCTTGTTATTTATTTTGAAATAATAAACTTAAACTGGATGTGTTTTGAGCATGTATGTGAATTTTTAGCTGTCTTGCATACGTAACGTATGATTTAGACGCTAGTTTATACGGTAGGGGTGTAAAACGAAAATTTCAAAATGTGTATGTGTGTAACGTAAGTCAGGTTTCAGTGCAATTTGTCGTTTCCATGTTGCCGTTAATATCGATTGTGACCACCCCTTGCCCGTATGCGTGCCAATATACGCCTCCTCATCGAGTTGACGTAGCGCTGGATCACATGATTAGGCATGTTGTTCCATTCTGCTGTGAGGGCGTTCGCCAATTGGCCGATGTTGTTAATGTTGTAACTGCGGCGAACACGTCTCCCTAACTCATCCCAAACATGTTCGATGGGATTCATGTCGGGAGACATGGCTGGCCACTGCATAACGTTGACGTTAGCAGCGGAAACCGAGCCCTTGTGACCCTCGCTACATGTGGACGGGCGTTGTCCTGTTGCAGTGTAGCAGGAGAATGTCTTTGAAGGAATGGAATGGCTTCCGGAACTAAAACTGCATTGATGTACCGTTGGGCATTCATGAATGACAGCAAGTCTTGTCTTCCGCCCGCCCATAATGCCGCCCCATACCATCACGCCTCCGCCGCCAAACCTATCATGCTCCCTGACACAACATTGGGCGAATCTTTTACCTCGACGACGGTAAACACGTTTCCGACCGTCGGCAAAACTCAGATTGAACCTCGACTCGTCCGAAAAAAGGACAAAGTTCCAGTCCCGGCGACGCCAGTGACGGTGCCTACGCGCCCATTGCATCCGTTCACGGCGGTGGCGTAACGTCATTATACTTCCAGTATATGGACGTCGGGCTGTGATAGGGCGATTCTGTTGCGGACAGTCTGCGGGTGGACGTTAAAGTGACGTGCTGTCTGAGTTGCGGGTGTAAACCTGTTACGTAAGTGACGTAATACAATAGCATGATCGTCCCGTTGGCTAGTTGCTCTTGGTCTACCTGACCTGGGACGATCATGCACAGTACCAGTCTGCAGGAAACGTCTTGCCAGTTCAAAAATTGTATTTCTACTGCAATTTAATGTCCGGCTGACGTTGATCGGAGATACTCCACCCTGCAGCATCCCAATTGCTCTATTTCTCTCTGCTTCTGAAAGCCTAGGTATTATATCGGTCTTGATTTTTCGTTGTGTTTGTGATGTTGGTGTAGCTTAGCTAACTTGTGAGACTTTTGTCGGCCTGCTATCTGACCGGATTCGTGCTGCACAAGGTTCACGTGCGAAACAATATAATGTGGTTTTGACCGAGTTTAAAAGATAGCACACAGTACAAATTGTACACACGTGTTGTGTGATGATAACCCGATACACTGGTAACCAAATAAATACATATAGTGTTTTAATTAAAAAGTTAATTAAAGTTATGTAGCGTCAGGTTTGATTAGCCTTTTGTGGGGGGGGGGGATATATCATCGTCTTGCCAATTTACACCATTTGTTCCATATGTATATATATATACGCCTTTTCATACCATTGTAAAACAACTAGATCCAGATCCGGCGGTTTTCTGAAAGAGGCTTCTGATCACGATCTGTTCCGCTGGCTTATGAAATAGTATGTGTATGAGTCTATAGTTTCTGCCGTGGTCCAAATGTCCTGTGGTCAATATGCCATAACAATATCCATGTTATTAGTATTCATGTATTCATGACATTTGGCATTAATATTTATGAAGTAAGAGGTTACTTAAACAGTGTATATATGGTCAGTGTTCATGCCCTAGTATTTAATTTAAAACATAACACACGTAGTAATATTCTTGCATATGTGTTAGGTTTTAATAATGTTGTGCTATTTATGTTATGTATATGAGAGGACGTCTGTTTATTGATAATGTATGATCCAATGATATTGTTTTTCTGGTGTTCGTGACACTTTGCCCGCTTAAACACAGTATGCTACAACACAAACATAACTATTTTGATCCCTAAAGAAGTGTTTTCTTCGATTTCCATTCACAGATCAGAATGTCAAAAAGTTTTATTCCGATTAGAAATAAAGCTACTCGGACTCTGAACTGGATCAAAAATGTTAACAATGAATATGGAGAGTTTGACAAGAGCGTACTCGGGGTTCACATCTTGTATCTAATTGTAAATGTCTGCTATACATGGATAAAATGAATTGGCATTTTATATTGGCGATAAATGCATTTGCAAATCGCCTTGTTATTAAATTACTACAGTGCCTGAGTAATAACACAACCCACTTGTATTCGCATCATCACCAGCACCAGCAGCTATTATGGCATTGCACTGTCATAAAATAATGGTATATTCATTCCCTTCTTGCTTAATAAAATTATTTAAATTCACTATGTTTCTTATTTATTTATTATGTATTTTGTGAATTCATATGTTTGTTTGTTTTGTGTGCGTGTCTGTTTTTATACGTATTTATTTAGTTATTTCATATTTATTTACGATATAGAGAGATCAGATATCACACTAGAGGCGATATAGAGAGATCAGATATCACACTAGAGGCGATATGGAGAGATCATATATCACACTAGAGGCGATATGGAGGGATCAGATATCACACTAGAGGCGATATGGAGAGATCAGATATCACACTAGAGGCGATATGGAGAGATCAGATATCACACTAGAGGCGATATGCTTTGTCTATTCCTTCCATTATATTCAGAAACAAATACAGCAGTGAAATAGTGCACATATTCTTGTAAAGTGTCTCGTTTATAATATTAGATCTAAAACTGACGTTTTTGCATATACATCTGAAGCCAAGTGTACATGTAGAGCCCAACTTTATGAAAAATATTATGATAGCGTTTACTCCCGCTGTAAAAAAATGAATCTGGTACAATTCTTGCTACTTCCGATTCTATCAAATATTTGAGAAACTATTGACCGAGTATCAAACAGATTGGATCCTGATGAGACGCTGAGTTACTATGTCTCTCATATAAATACAAAAAGTTTACAGTTGTAGGTCAGGTCGCGAACAACGGCATAGGATAATTGGTGATAATGCGGTTGGTCAGAAATTGGCAACACCTCCTAAACTGCATTACATTGAAATTCCTATTATTCGAACACTCAAATATGCACCATCATTGATCTTTAAGACTGGTGGCGGCTTAATGCAGGGTGGAAGTCAGGCAGTAAGATCCTAGATGACTTTCATCCTGCATTAAGCAGCCACCTGCCTACAAAGACCTAACATCTGCATTACTACAATTTTGCGGTATCGGTGTGTTTTATGTAGTTCTAGCAAGACTAATAATGGTATAACTTCGGCAAATATTAGACATGGAACTGTTCGGTACAAATAAATTCTGAGTGGGAAAAGATAATAGTTCTCTATGCGTAAATCCAAGCGGATATGGACAGGATTGATATACATGTACCTCGCTCACAACCACGAAAGCATTCGGCGAAATATTAATATATAATATTATATAACAATATAGGTGAGATAGTCTTATCCTACATCAAAACTAATTTTGGATTATTTTTATCTTTATTGATTGGGCAAACTTGTCTGCATTTTCCAAATACCACTCATATATTCAAGCTCGAAATAAAACATCGTCTTTCTCATCAGACCGGGATCGATACCGAAGACAATGATTCATGTGAATTCAATAGCAGCTGCAACCATTGCTAATTACTACACAAGATAACATCTCTCGCTAAGATGGTGTAATATGATATATATACTCCCGTTTACATTAGAATATGGATTATTCAATTATACTGTCATTCAAGCCTTTGAGACACAAGCATTTTACTAAACACACAATAGAAATACGAGAACTTACAGTCTTTCTAAACCTTGACCCGCTAAGCACGACCCGAATGACATTTACAAACAGATCGGCCCCCATATGAGACCCCGAGCACCCTAACACCACTACCACCTACAGTAAAACCTCTCAATAACTGCCACTAAATTACATCAAGTATTTTGTGTTAAAGGCAGGTGGCTGCTTAAAGCAAGGTGAAAGTAAAACAACGCTCCTATAGGAGCGTTCTGTTTTACTTTCACCTTGCTTTAAGCAGTCACCTGCCCTAAATACCAACTAATTAACACAATTCAGTGGCCGTTATAGAGAGGCTTTACTGTATATTAGGCACACATCTGACATTCTGATAATCGTCTTATACAACAATAGTTTAACCCTTTAAATGCTATTTTTTCAAACCGGAATGGTCCGATATTTGTCATTATAAATACCGTCCAGTAAGCAGGGGTACCATTTGCGAAGGGAATTTTAATGACAAACGGTATAGACCTTCGTTGGAAGGTTCTTCTAGGTCTACCCTTCAGAGTGTTTATCTATGCCTATCCTTCATGGTGTTCTTCTAGTTTTACAATTCGTAAAGGTCAGCCTTTTATGTGTGTTCCTCTAGATCTACCCTTCGGAGTGTTCCTCTAGGTTTACCCTTCAGAGTGTTTCACTAGGTCTACTCTTCAGAGTGTTCCTCTAGGTCTACCCTTCAATGTGTTCATCTAGGTCTACCCTTCAGGGTGTTTATCTAGGTCTACCCTTCAGGGTGTGCATCTAGGTCTACCCTTCAGGGTTTGCATCTAGGTCTACCCTTCAAGGTGTGCATCTAGGTCTACCCTTCAGGGTGTGCATCTAGGTCTACCCTTCCGAGTGTTTTTCATAGTATACAATTCATTTGGTTCACCCAATTCATCCTTTAAGAGTGTTCCTCTAGGTCTACCCATCAGGGTGTTCATCTATGTATACCCTCAGAGTGTTCTTCTAGATCTACAACTCATATGGCTCATCCAGGTCAACCTTTAAGAGTGTTCCCCTAGGTATACCCTTCAGGGTGTTCATCTATGTATACCCTTCAGAGTGTTCTTCTAGATCTACAACTCATATGGTTCCTCCAGGTCAACCTATAAGAGTGTTCCTCTAGGTCTACCCTTTAGGGTGTTCATCTGTGTCTACCCTTCAGAGTGTTCTTCTATGTCTACCCTCAAAGTGTTTCTCTAGGTATACCTTAAGAGTGTTCCTATAGATCTACCATTCAGAGTATCCCTCTATGTATATCTTTTAGAGTGTTTCTCTAGGTTTAACATTCAGATTGTTCTTCTAGGTCTACTCTTCAGAGTGTAACTCTTAGTCAACCCTTTGTGCAACCTCCAGTACGCAGTACACTCGTTACTCACATTCAAAGGGTGAATGCAAGTACAAAGTTATGCTAAAACATTCGTCAGTTATGTGTTCTTATGACATGATAAAGATCTGATTCTACAGGTTTTGTCATAAAAAGTAAAAATAGGATCCATTGGAAATTTTACAATATAAAAAACAGAAAACAAATATTCATGAAACCATTATTTCTTACATAGATATCCACATTGAGCAGAAACAGATGTTAATCAACGCAAACCAAATCAATGCGGAAATAGGTACACGGTTGCAGGAAAAACATATATTAAAACCTGGTTCAAAGCGTGGGTCTCAAATTTATACACGCGATGTTGGTAAATAGTATCCTGTAGGATCCTGTAAATCAATTAGTAATACTTGGAATACACTTATTTGATAGGTAATAACACCACAACTGATGTATGAACCTCATTACAATGACGACAAAATTATCTTTTATAACATATTTCACAGTGGTAATCCAAGAAGATAATTTCATTCTCAAAAAACAAATATATCCTGTAAACTTATACGTCATAGCTGTCAGCGATCTCCCACGACCGTTAGCTAAATAATAATAATAAAAAAGGTTTATATTAATACCGACATATACCTTCAATCAGTGAGATAAAATATGATTTAAGGAATTGATATTTGGTATGTCAGCATACAGATTTAGATATATCGATTAATACAGAGCAAACATGTACGAGTATATTATGCAAGTATAATCACATGTGTTGCATTTCTCAAAACTTCAGTCAGTAAATAATATTGGTTTCATTATTTTATTCATGAATATTCATCAAGTAAAAGTGTGTTTACAGCCTTATTGTACAAGTAAATATGTATGCTCATTGTCTTGTATACTATCAAGGTCCAGCGTGGTTATTTAACCATTAAAAATAACAAAGGTTATTCTTTTACAACATAGAAAACTGTTTCGTTTGCTTTTGCAAACACAGTAGATCGAGGTCAGACGGTTCCTATAGGAACCATATGGTCAGGGTTGTCTGTTTTCTTATGAAATGGTATAGATATTGTCTACGGTTTTATGGTAAAATATGCGTTTGTGCATAATAGTATATATATTCTACGGTCTTATGGTGATTATGCTTTTGTGCATAATATGCCAGTGTAGCAATTCAGCTCATTCATAATTATTCATATATTCATATTGTCTTACTAAACATCTTGGTAAAGACTTAAATGACAGAATGAAGTTAATTGATAAGTTAAGTAATATATAACCACGTGTACAAGAATCTAAATGTCTGTATTTTCTTTTGCAGAGAGTATCTGTTTCGGTGTCGGTGTTGACGCTCGGTGCAATAGCGATAGAACGTTACTTCGCCATCTGTCATCCATTGAGGAGGAAATTCAATGCTGTAACTGTGACCTTATTTATTGTCGGTATTTGGATAGCTTCAATACTGGTTGCCCTTCCAGAGCTGCTCTTTCAAAATCTTCATCGCTCATATCCGGAGCATGTCACAAACTACTTGCAATACTGTAAACAAGATTTGTCGTTCGAGGACCAAAAGTATTATCAGATCTTTCTTATGATTGGCCTCTACGATTTCCCCATGTGTCTTATGTTCTTTGCCTACACCACAATATCAATCCGACTATGGCGTGACTCGTTTTCGTCTACATCAAACAGTAGGACGGATGCAGGTAATTTATCTTATCACTGTAGTATCATTAACGTTTTATCTGATGAAAATGCATTTTCCTGTTGAATATTCATGTAAATAAGTGGCATATGCACACATCATGATGTGGTATTGGTAGAAACTATACAGGCATATTTCATGTATGCATGAACAGGCAGGGCCTGATCAAACAGCCCTTACAGGATTGAGCCTGATTTGAGCTTTCTCTGGTTGCAAACGTGTGAAAGGTGTTTATATGAAAGAAAGGGTTGAGTAACAATGACATCATAAATATTAATTACATAATTTCTTTATTATGGCAGGTTTACAAATTATGGTTTGGTCACGGTAGAAATTTGATTTATATCATATAATAACCAAATAAATCTGACTCTAACCAGACAGCTCCCATCTGATCTATCTGATCTTGATTTACTTTTTATATCCCCATAAAGGAAGCTTTTTTGGGGTATACTGGAGTCACCATGTCCGTCCGTCCGTCTGTTCGTCCGTCCATCCGGTTGTCCGTCCGTCCCTCCGCCGGGCTTGTCCGGATCATAACTTCGAAAGTATAAAAGCTATTGACTTCAAACTTCATTTACAGATAGATCACATTGACCGCAAGTGTAGTGCATAAGGTTCGTAACTCTGTCTTCAGTATTTTTTGAGTTATTGCCCTTTGTTATTTTTCTCAAACTCTGACTTGTCTGTATCATAACTTTCAAAGTATAAAATCTATTGACTTCAAACTTCATATACAGATCGACCACATTGACCACAGTATTTTGGAGTTATTGGCCTTTATTAAGCAAAGGAATTTTTTCCGGATCTTTTCTCTGTCATACCTCAACAAGACTTTTTTAAATTTTGAAGTATTGTTCAACACTACCTGAAGCTCTGCACCTGCGATAAAGGGTTTGATTTGTTGTTTCGAGCATGAATAAATGATCTCCCTATTCGTAATTTAACAAATGAAAAGTTAGCCATCGGGAGCTTAATTCGAAAACCCCATCTCTGTGTCAAATGTGCTAGTGGGGTTGAATCACCTTTAGTGATAGTTTCAGTTTTGCAAAGGCGTTAAAATGCGTTAATATTAGGTTTTGGCGGACATATCCATAAGATAAAGTGCCATAGAAAACATGCCAACGTCAAAGCCCTTAGACAGTGCGGCGTATGTTTGTTTCAAGGGACAAGTGCAGGTTTAGATACTGATCTATTATATAAGTAACCAGTTGTTAAAGGCGTCCAATGAAGTCATTGCAATTGCGTTTTACTCATTAATATATTCGAAACATTCAGTACAGGTAGAACCTGTCTTAAGCGATTTTGAATTGTTTGAATACAGAAGTCTGAAAAAGCAGATGAAAAGTAATGCAGACAGCTTTCTACATTATTTGTGCCCTACATTAAGCTACCACCTGTCCCACAGACCCATAATACGACCTTTTTTTATGGCCGCCCAAGACGGGTTCTCTGTACGTGCAAATCATACCGCGATGTTTCTCGCCACTGTCCTGTTAGCAAAACATACCGTCTGTTTCAATTCTTAGTTTTCCATTTTCTGATTTCTTTTAATAAATCATGACCACGTCATCAACATAAAACAGTTTAAAACCTGGTGGGACAGGAGCTATCCGCCGTCTCATCTGGATCCAAACTCTTTGCATAGTTAATAAAACAGTTGCCATTGGTAGCGAAACAGTTAATTATTTACCACATTAATATCCATGAAAGAAATAATGACTATATGATCACCAATTAGCTTAGATGTTTATAATAGCCTGTGGACAAAATCGTTTTTACCATGGCAGAACCTGTAGAATCATAAGCAATCAAATCAGATCAGAATATTCTATCAAGGGCCACGTTATCTGGGTGATACTACTCCCATTAAGGGTTTTAGTACCTTATACATCTATCTTATAAATAGATAACACATTCAAAGCGTAACCTTTAGTCTGCCGTAAACTGATGATAAATTCCAATCTGTTTTAAATTTCACCTATTTCGTTAAAACTTTTGAGACACTATTGACTGAGTGTCAACGCACAGCCGTCCTTATGAGACATCGAGTAATTCGTTGTCGCATCTGGATCCAATCGGTATTTGCAGATTCTAGTCTAATCGCGGTTAACCAATTCCCTCATATAAACGAGTTTCCACCTATTTGCAAACAGGGAAGACCCAGATCAGACGGCTCCTAGAGGAGCCGTCTGATCAGGGTGATCTCTGTTTGCTAATGGCATTTGATAGATCAGTTTAAAAATAGTTTTTTGAAATGGCTACAATGTTCCACCTTCCATACTTTATTATAACTCTTTTGTCCATGAATATTCAGTAGATATTGGTATTTAGACTATATACAGAACAGGATAAGGGTTAATAGAACGAACTGTTGTGAAACTTCATTTTCCCATCTTCCTTTATTAACAGCATACATTATAGAATATAGAACAATTACCTTCGCAAGACATTTCTAATTATCGTATCTGAAACAGTATTCTATTTACAAACTACTACCGTGCATTTGCACTCCTCGGCGGAACACATATCTAATATATCTACTCAAATCTTGTTCCATGCTTATAAAACTTTTTAGTTGAGTCTGAGTTCGTTCTCAAGTTTTTGATTGGTCAGATCTGAGCTTAGTAGGTGGTTGCTTAATGCAAGGCAAACGAAATGCATAAAGCTCCTACAGGATATTTCTGTATTACTTTTGTCCTGCACTATGCTACCGCCTGTCATACAGACCCATAATTAGACCTCTTTTTGATGGTCGCTTAAGACAGATTCTACAGTACATGTCTTTAAACCGATAATAATACAAATGTGAGTCGCTTAAGACATGTTCTACTGTAATGTGATACATTGGTCTATATACTTCAGTGTTTGGATTATCGAGGTATTACAGTATCTCCCCCAACTATTTATTTAATTCACACCCATTTCGTGTACATCAGTATTGGTCCAGTTTGTAATCAGTAACCGACGCTCAAAACACGGAGGTCGATTGACCTCATCACTGGGAACATATTGTACCAAGCCCTTATCCGGACAAGCGCAATCTGAAGGCATTTGCTAACAGTTTGGATTTAGACGAAAAGTCGGGTACCCCAAACATCGTAGACATTCGGTATGTGGTTTCTTAGAAGATTGAACGACGAGGATGTAAGTATAATGTGATCAAGAAATGTTTTCGGGGATGAGATTCCTGTTGAAGGGAAATATCGGCCCGAACTATACATTGAAGCATAATTTACTGAATCAGTGTCTACACCGTATATGGGGTAATTTACCGAAGAATTCGGACAAACAAACTTATGCAAAAAGTAATACCCAGATTAAAAGGCTCCTGAAGGAGCCGGTTGGTGAGGGTCTTCACTCTTTGCTACTACAGCAGTATACGTTATAAAGGTATCGAAATGAATTGAGTTTTAGAAAGCGGCAGAGGCGAGGGACTGGGTGCCCGAATACTAAGCGTAATTATGGTACTACCTAATCATAAGATAATACATTTACCAATCGGACCGCACTACGGAACAAATGAGCATATTTGGAGTGTATCCATTGACTGAATTATGCATAGTGTTGAATATTTAACCCGTCCCCGTATACATACACATTTCCTGCTTTTCCAAGCAGCTAATACACAGTTCAGAGAACTCCTGCAGTGAAAGTCAAGTCTAACCAGGGTATGTTCTGTTAGCTTATAGAATGATATAGATCTCAATCTTCATTTTCTGCCATGACCAAATGTTCCTTTGCATGATATTATTATTTCTAACATATTTTTTTCATGATGTAAAATGTTACAAAATAGATACATGCCAGCTGTCGTAACATTTTCAATGCTGAAGATTTAAAAAGGAATGTTCCTTCATGATAGGCGGCTTCTTTGGGAACTCTCTGATCGAGCTACAGATAAGATGTGTAAATTAAAACATTATTTAAGAATAAATCCTTTATTTCCCATCAAAATGTGTGTGACCACTCTTTTGAATGGTCTCGAAGCGAAATGGCGATTTTAGTATTTCAGTACACCCGTTTATCTGTATTTCTGGTTCAACACCGTATGGAAATCCCACTACATATGTTTCCTGTATTGAAAAGGGTTAACCATAACACTGAACAAACACGTTTTCTTTTATTTGCAGTGAACCACAAGTCATCATCGGTCTGTAAGAAAGGTTGTGGCTTAACTCTTTGCATACTAAGTATTTTTTCGTCTGAAACAATTGTCGTCTGCTTCAATTCTTTCTTTGCAAAATTATGATCAAGATGACAAACAGTTTAGATCCTGATGAGACTGCGTCTCATCTAGATCCAAACTGTTTGCATAGGTAATCACAGTTTCACCGCTAGCGTGCAAAGATTTAATGATGTGTGCATTTCATGCAGCAAACTGAATTTGAAATTTCATCCTATATTGACCCATTCTCTCCCAGACTATTGTTACAAACAACCTCTTTGAATAATATATAGAATCAGAATCAGAATACATTGGCTTTTAAGCCCCATCTGTCACAATAAGCCTTAATATTGTCTAAACTACACTGCATATCTTCAACAGAGTCTGATAAAACAACCATATCATCAGCATTCAACATTAGTATTGATGCAAGATCCCCTATCGAAAGACCATTAATAGTATTTGTTTGTAAATAAGGCTCGATAAAAAGAGACCAAGATATCGGTCCCCTTGCTTCAATCCAACAATGTTGATAAAATCTGAATACTGGTTACAATGTTTTGATACGACATCGAACATACTCATACTTGGGTTTGAGTTCTTCTTTACCGATAATTTGGATTTGTGCATAGTGAAGTTATTTTGCTAAGATTGAATAGCATGCTTATAATTGTCTACACGGCATGTTTGAACGTTATTATATCTTGTATTGCCCTTCAGAAATGCAGATAGTAAACCTCGAGTGCCTTATTTGAATCGAAATGGTTAAATTAAAGAAGCAATTCTGCACAAATATACACCAAGTATTAATGATGATTACCCGTAGGTTACCAAACTTTAACCTATCATAAACATCCTAATTAACAAGGCAGGTAACCCTTTGCCTCGCAGAACAATAGATAAAGGTGAATCTTCAGTTTTCTCCACCATACCCTATGCTATTACCACTTTTTAGCATCATCTGGAAGAGGTTATCCAAAAGAATGGTCACATCATAGGTTTGGATGGGGAAATAAAGGAGCTATTATTGAAAATGTTTAAATTAACACATCTTATCTTGTTCTCCGCCTATTTGATACGCCTTATACCGCCATTGGAAACATTAAACATGCTACCGATAGATCAGACGACTCCTGTAGGACACATCTGATACTGTTCAGACGCCGTTTTGCTGAATGGCCTTATTCATATCACTATACAATAATCATACAGTAAAACCTGTCTAAACCGGAATTCTGGTAGAAAAGAATTAAGATACCTTTAGGCAGGTGGCTGCTTAATGCATGCGAAAGTCATGCAAAAAGCTCCTAGAGGAGCGTTCTGCATGACTTTCACCCTGCATTAAGTTTCCACCTGTCTACAAGACTGATATCTATACCAAATTTAACATCCGGTTTAGAGAGGTTTTACTATACCGTATATATCATCTATTTGTTTTCATATAATTTGGTTTAAAATTAGTTTACGTGTTCAAGGTTATAAATTTTCATCAGACACAAGCAGATCATGATTACTTTTGAAAATTAAAGCCATATATAGCATACACGTAGACTATACGCACTTAACCCTTTCGCTGCCAAATTCTGTCGTCTGCTAACTTTGTCGTCTGTTACAAAATTTCATTTTTTTTTATTTTCTTCATTTTTGTTTCAAAAACATAGTAACAGTAACAAACAGTTTGGATCCTGATGAGACGCCGAGTTAATCGGCGTCTCATCTGGATCCAAACTGTTTGCATAGGTAATCGCAGATCCGGCATTGGCAGCGAAAGGGTTAATGAGTTTCAACCCGCTTCAATGTGACATTTAATTGGTAGTTGGCTCTTATTATCCACATTTTGCCATTCAGGACTAATATGATTATTTAATATGACTGGTACTGGTGCCAGTTTAAAACCTATAATAGGGCCTTGCACTTTATCGAATGAGATATCCGGGCGTTGAGAACATTTTTGTTTTGTCAAAAACATAGACTGAGTTTGTCATAATAGGGCTAGCATCATTCGTGCATATTTTTTCCCTATTCATACAACACCGGCTTTATTATTGATGAAAGATTCATGATAAAAACCCTATAGTTTGTATGTTGTACAGTAAAAACCTTCTCTGCCGGGAGTTGGATAAAGGAGAGTTTGGGTGATTTTTATGCAGGTTGCTGGTTAAAGCAAGATGAAAGTCATGCAGAAAAATCCAAAATGAGCTTTCGGTATGACTTTCACCCAACTACATGTACCACCTGTCTTAAAGACAGGCAATGGTACTAATTTGAACGTCCGGTTTAGATGAGGGTTTACTGAATATCAAACCCTCAAATCATTGGTAATAATTTATTTCAGCTAATACCGTCACGATCCAATTTCCGTCCAGTTAGGAATGGTCAGATTATTCATTGAATGAGTCAACATATTATCAGGGATATAATAATAGCTTTAGACCGGATTCT
This sequence comes from Azorinus chamasolen, assembly GCA_963576725.1. Classification (NCBI taxonomy): domain Eukaryota; kingdom Metazoa; phylum Mollusca; class Bivalvia; order Cardiida; family Solecurtidae; genus Azorinus; species Azorinus chamasolen. Next base: position 85,504,673 of record OY755243.1, on the reverse strand, counting down.
CTGATGATAAATTCCAATCCAATATCTAGGGAAATAGTTGTAAGTCCGTGGTAACATCCCTTTGCTTAAGCAAAATTACTTTGTTCTAAAATTCATAAATCTATCTTAGATTTAAGACGAAATACGTTTCACCCTTTAGTATACAGTAAAACCTCTCTAAACCGGAATTCTAGTAGAAAATAATTAAGATACTCTTAGGTAGGTGGTTAGTTAAGACAGGATAAATGTCATGCAGAGCCCCTAGATGAGCTTTTAGCATGACTTTCACCCCGCATTGAGCTGCCAACTGTCTCCAAGACCGATATTTATACATATTTTACCGTCCGAATTAGAACGGTTCTACTGTATTGTGAAAAAGTGTCGTCGATAAAAGATGTATTTAAATTCAAACTTCGGAGCAGGATTTCTTCCGTTTATTTTCTGGGACAGATTGTTAAACAACTGGTTAGGGATGGCGGCTTATTCTGTGTCCAAACTGGTAACAGAGCTAGTCACAGCTTTGCCTCTTGAATGTCAATGGTTAAAATGGTCCATGGTTTGTCGAATTTCATTTCTGGAAACAGAGTTCTTGGTATTTAATCATATGATATAGTACTGCAATTATGTCGGGATTGGTAGGAGTGAAGGTGTTTGTTTTACTTAACTGAACTGTTGTGAGTTTAGGCGATCATTCAGTGAATAACATTAGGATATTTAAGCAGATTGTTACTTTAAACAGACGAATTTAAGGCAGAAATTTCCCACAAGGACTTCCTGTATTTCTCAAAATCTAAAAGTATGTTCCATTTATCACCATCATTAAGATCAAACTGGTACTGTTTCCTAGGTGTACAGTACTTAGTATATCTGACACGTTATCATACAAATTCAGCTAATAAATATCCATGGCGGTATTATTTCTTACATGGATATCGAGTAAAACCTCTCTATAACGACCACTAAATTACATCAAGTATTTCGTGTTAAATGCAGGTGGCTGCTTAAAGCAAGGTGAAATTAAAACAGAACGCTCCTATAGGAGCGTTCTGTTTAGCTTTCACCTTGCTTTAAACAACCACTTGCCCTTAATACCAACTAATTAACTCAATTTAGTGGCCGTTATAGAGAGGTTTTACTGTACATGAAATAGAGGGGTAAACATGCTGCAGCTAAAGCGACAAGCTGAAGTGACAAAACGACAAATTGCACCACTTTACACGACTTGTTGTTTTAGATTTTAACGAACATGTACATGTATTGCTCTATCATAGATTGAACTAAGTAGTACATGTTTTGTTTAACCCATTCTCCCATATTGGCGGCTTTTGGTGTCTCTGTAAAGGTCATTCTTTGAAACCATTCTGATACATATAGAATTTGCTTCAGGGGATCAAATGTCCTATTTATCACAATGGTTTCTAGTAAATTCAGTTGGCGTAATTTATAGTAGTTTCAATGGAGTTTTTGTCTAAAAATAGCCCATGATAATAGTTTACGTCTTACAAAATGATTTGACATGAATCGCCATATAATGCATTATATCAAACTTTGTTTACACATTAAAGATACGTGTTATACAGTAAAATCTAAATCACTCTAATTTTCTATAAAGAAAATTTGAGATATTCGAGGCAGGTACTGTTTATTGCAGAGTGGAAGTTGTTCAGAAACTTTCTGTACGATTTTCACCTTGCATTAAACTGCCACCTGTCTTGAAATGGCGATAACGATACTTAGTTTGTTGTTCGAATTAACGTTTTTTTCTGAATGTTTACCGCTGATTCTATATACACTATACATCTACTACTTAACCCTTTCATCACCAATGCCGCCTAAATGCACCACGACAAATAGTGTAGTCCTAGATCATCAAACACGTTTTATCTCAATCTCTGGTTCTTTATCTGAAGATTATTCTTTTGAAATTCGCATTAATTGTTTTCATTTTACCAACTTGTTTCATCATACTAGTAGTTAGTTTGCAGACTATAATTAGGAATTTGACGCCGAAAGGGTTAACCTTTATTTCTTGTAAACATGTTTTCATGCATTTGCAAACAGAGTAGATCAAGATAAGACGGCTCTTATAGGAGCAGCCTGATCAGGGCTTGCTCAGTTTGCTAATGAAATTTGAAAGATCCCTTTCTTTACTTTCAAAACTGACTATAAAGTTCTACCTTCCATATTGCGTTGTATCTATTTTGTTTTCCATAAATATTCAGTAGGTATTGGAATTGTACATAAACGTAGAGCAAGGAAATGGTTAAACACATCTAATGCGTTACTTAACTCTTTGCACACTAAGTGATTTTTCGTCTGCAACAATTGTCGTCTGCTTCAATTCTTAAAATAAACTTTCTCTCATTTCTTTGCAAAAATATGGTCAAGATGACAAACAGTTTCGATCCTGATGAGACGCCGCATACGGCGTCTCATCTGGACCCAAACTGTTTGCATAGGTAATCACAGTTTCGCCGCTAGCGTGCAAAGGGTTAACTATCGGGCTGTTGTGAAACACGGAAGTCTGCTTACACTCCGATTTGTTGCATATTTCACTGACATTCTTTCAAGATTTTGACAAATTATGATCCAAGCATTAAGCCCTTCCCTTATATAAACACCTTTTATTATTATTATTTTTAATGCATTCAGAAATAACATAGACGATCCATGTCAGACAGATCCTATCTATGGGACCGTCTGATCAGGGTCTGCTCTGTTTGCGAATGGAATTTGATATATATATGTTGCTTTATTTTCTTACATGGCTACAATGATTCACCAACCGTATGTCATTGCTATTTTTTTGAAAGGGGATTTACCAACCGGATTGTATTACATTTTTTTCTTTATGAAACTTTAGAAGGTATTGACATTTAGAAAAGAAATAAAGAACAGGGAATGGGTTAAAACATCTTGGCTTCTGATGAGACACCGAGTTACTCGGGGACTCATCTAGGTCCAAACTGTTACACGCCAGCCAAGGAGCATTTGTTGGAAAATGCATACCCTTAGCCTGCTAAGCACCACCTAACTGACATTTGCAAACAACTTGGATCCAGATGTGACGGGGGGGGGGGGGGCAACTCGGCACTCTGACACTCTGTTAATAGTGTCTCAAAATCCTGAACGAATCAGACGTAGGTGACAACGGAGCTTAATCAAACCTAATTTTCATAACAGGCTTAAACACGATGGTAACTGTAATGGCGTCTTTTTATATATAAATAAATCGTTTACGCATTTGCTTTCAGGGCGAAGGAGGAACTTTTCCGCATCCAGGCCAGAAAACCAACTTCATGCTAGACGGAAAGCTGCCAAGATGCTGATGACAATCGTTATATTGTTCGCCATTTGTTACTTGCCCGTTCATATTTTGAATATCCTCAGGTAAGTAAGGGAACACAATAGTATTTGTTCATACAGTATTTGTTCATATAGTATTTGTTCATACAGGATTTGTTATTTGTTCATACAGTATTTGTTTCAATCCGTATCAAACCTTTAGCGACCGGATTCGCATTTGCAAATATACCGAGTAGCGCTAAAAATAAAATTTAAATTTAATTTGAAGGACAGATTTTTAAGATTAGAGCATTTTTTTAGGACATTGAGTATTAAGAATAATCTAAATATGTTAAAAACAAACTAGTCGTTTGTATTATAATAATGTATAACATGCATAATATACCGTTGTTTTAATTCTTAAAACTAATCACGATTTTCGAATATTTGATGCTATTTCCTTAACGTATTGACTCTTTTGATTTTGAATTGTCAAAGAATGATGTCCACCAGTGTTTAACTGTAGAGTATATATGGAATGGAAGATTTAAACTTGCTAGATGATTTAGAACGATAAACATTGCATACCGTGATCAGATTACTTCTGTAGGAGCCCACTGATCTTGGTTTACACTGTTTGCAAATGGCAGGGCATATGTGTCCTGCATTCAAAGCATTTGCCATCGTTCGTTACGTCAAGTTGCACAACCAAGTACAGTAAAACCTTTAACAACCACTCAATTACACCAAGTAGTTTGTGTTAAAGGCAGGTGGCTGCTTAAAGCAAGGTGAAAGTAAAGCAGAACGCTCATTTAGGAGTGTTTTGTTTTACTTTCACCTTGCTTTAAGCAGCTACCTGCCCTAAATACCAACTAATTAACACACTTTAGTGGTCGTTAAAAAGAGGTCTTTTTGTATAACCATTTAGAATCTAGATAAAACACATTAAAACGATATAATATAGACACCAATATTGGAGATATATTGTTATCCTTCTCATGCTAAGTGCAGCTTGACGAACATTTGCAATCAACAAGGATCCATACGACACACAGTTAACCGCCGTGTCATCCTGATTCAATGTGCTTGTTTCTGAAACGTTTATAGTAAAATCCCTCTAAACCGGACGTTTGGTTTGGTATAAATATTGGTCTTGGAGACAGGTGGCAGCTTGATGCAGGCTGCAAATCACGCAGGAAACTCCTCTGGGCGCTTTCCGCATGACTTTCACCATGCATTAAGCAGCCACATGTCTAAAGGTATCTAATATTTTCTCAACTGGAATTCCGGTTTAGAGGTTTTTTCTGTATGTGCATAGGCAGTCATTGAACAATTCATCAGATCGTAGTTTTGGTAGACGTAATTTGTTCAATAAGAGAAGGGATATAAGGATTGTAAATATGCTAAGAAGTTTACTCCTCTAGGGGGGTTCTGCATATTAAGTACTGCCCTGCAGTAACCCTTTCAGTGCGGGAAACGAGTCACTAGTGTCCTTTGCAAACAGTGTAGACCTAGAGGACAGTACTCTTACAGGAACTCTCTCATTAGGCATTGTTCTGTTTGTCATGTAAATCTTTTCTTTGGTACAATCCCTTAATATTCATGGTAAGCTTGACCTGTCTGAATTTTTGAAAAATAAATTGTAAGTACTACGTTAAAAAGAGTAAAACTACCACATGTTTTTCCTCTTTTGAGTATCTTTATGTACGTCAGGACATAAATTATTAAGAAATCAATGCAGACAGCTCCTCTAGGAGCTTGATACGTTGCTTTCATTCTGCATTAAGCAACCACCTGTGCATAAAGTTCAAGATTCTCCTCTTAGAACATAGAACGGTCTGGTAGAGTAGATAAGAAACAATACGGTATACTATTCATACAATATACCGTTTGATATGAGCTCTACTTTGCTCAGAAACCTTTCGTCAGCAGAAAGTTTAAAATTATCTCTCTCCAGTAATTATAATACATGACCGAAGTTTCAAATAATCTGGAACCGAACCTGAGGTGACGTTCTTGTCGTCTAAATTTGTATTCAAACTATTCTCCAAGGCTATCCTTTTCCTATTATTATTCTATGCGTGTTTTAGATACAACGGAACGCTACACCTATGGCCTGATATAGCGATTGTTACTTACGCTCTTGTCTCCCGAGGTTTGTGTTATCTCAACAGCGCCATAAACCCCATCATCTACAATTTTATGAGCGGTAAGAATATGTTCCTGACCCCTTTACTCTATGGGTGCACGGCATCTAAGAAGTGATGACATCATGAATATAAACTAGATTAATTGTTATAATATGAAGTTGTTGTCATGGTGGCAACTGCAGAATAATACCTATATTATTTCATAGGCAGACATAGCAGATCCTGATCAGGCGGCTCTTAAAGGAGCCGTCTGATCTGGCTGTACGCTGTTTGTAAAGGTGTTGAAAGACGTATTTATGGAGTAAAGAGTTAAGTCAATGACTTTAAATGCCTACATGCGTTATCTAAGACAGTGCTTAACTAATATATTCAGTGGAATAGATTATCAAATAATAATAAACAAGAAATGAACTTCTTTTTTATATTTATGTATGCTAAGAATGTTGCACGTGTCACTGTCCGTTCTGATAACTTAGTAGGCACATGTTATAGAGGAGTTGTCGTCATAGTTTTGCGCTTATCATTATTACATTAGTAGATCTACAATAAAATCCCTTTAATCAGAAACTCTAGTAGAGAAAGATTTGGATACTCTTTTGTAGGTGGCTGCTTAATGTAGGGTGGAAGTCATGCGGAAAGCTCCTTGAGGAGCTTTCTGCATGACTCTCACTCTGAATTAAGCCGCCACCTGTCTGCAAGACCGATATTTATACATATTTTAGTCCGGTTTAGAGAGGTTCTACTGTACTTACTGTTCAGGTTATGCGTGTCTTACCTAGCAGGTAGTTCCCCTTGTATAGCAACAACCTCGCTAACCCGATCATTTGGAAACGAAACAAAGACAACATTCTTATAAAGGTGCCTGCTTAACGCAGAGAGAAAGTCATACAGAAAGTTCATAGAGGAATTTTCTGAATAACGTTCACCCTGCGCGAAGCTGCTGTTTGTCTTATAGACAGATGACGATAATTTCTTGAGAGTCTGGGATATCTAGGTTTTACATTTAGTATAACGGACATCATCAAAATATCACGTATCCACGTATGATATATGCTGTGTGAATAATTTCTATTATTTTAAAATACATTATAGTTTGATCAACTACTGAATAAAAGGTTGACATATATTATAGGAAGCCTTTTAAACAACTTTCAAGGTGACTTATATTGTCTTTAAGTTAACAATATCCTTCATTTTAATGTGTTTTCACGCATTTGCAAACAGAGTAGACCCAGATCAGACGACTCCTATAGGAGCCGTCTGATCATGGTTTGCTCTGTTTGCTAATGTAATTATGTAGATCTTTTTTTTACTTTCTAAAATGGATACACTATTCCACCTTCCATAGTTCATAATAACTATATTGTCCATAAATATTAGAAGGTATTGAAATGTGGAATAAACAGGAAAGGGGTTAATTCTTTTTACCTCATGACTATTTATAATGTAATTCACTTTATGAATATTCATTAAATTAATGTTTATAATGTTACTGGGTAAAGGATTTTGATCATGGCAAAACGTGTAGAAACAGATTTATTTTAAGACATAAGCAAACAAACCCAAAACAGATGGTAATCACAGGAACAGTCTGCGCTAGGTCTTCTCTATTTTCAAATGCGGGAAAAGGCATCTCAAAATGGGCACGCACCCTAAATATACATCTGGTAGAGTCGATGATATATAAGTATTCAGTTTCTAAACGCCTGGTGTTTATAAAGTACCAGTTGTTTAAACGGTACATTTGATGTATATGTACCACAAATTTGAGTTGCTATAGAGTGATGCATTCTGGAGAAGAAGAATGCTTTCTGCCAAAAAGCAAACATAATAGAATAATAAAAAATTATGTACTACTGCTGTGATAGTGGACAAAATGTCTATTGTAACAGACATTCTGAATGTAACATTGCGTTTTAGACGCGTCTTCTGTTTAGTAAAACAGTAGTTTTGCTAATGTGACCACATAATTAATTACCATAGGAGGCTGTAATATAGATAATGCTTAATGGAAGGCAAAACTAATACAGAAAGTTTCTACGGGAACTTTTTGTATACTTTTTTGGCATGCTATAAGCTACCATCCGTTTCAAAACAAATTGAATTATACGTCTTTTGAGTGATCGTTTTAGCGAGACATAACTGTATTTCATTTTGCCTAATTCAAATATATTATCATTAACCCATTCCTTCATATTGAAGCCTTTTGACGCCTCTGTAAAAGTCACTTTTTTATATTATAGTGATAAATAGAGCATTTGCTACATAAGAAGAAATGCTTTGTTATCAAAATGGTTTAACAAATTACACGATTCTAAAGAAATTCTTTCTCTCTAGTAAAAGCTCTTTTTCGGTAGATTTATGGAATTCATGAATACAAATTGGTTGATTTTTAGTGTGACCAGGCAATATCAGTAGAAATCTGTATAGTTCCGTCAGCATTAAAAGCGGACCACGGTCAAACAGTTCCTACAAACGAGTTTTGATCTGGATCTATCTTGTTTTCAAAGGTGTAAAAAGCGTACATATGGAGTAAAGCGTTACTTATGCCGTTGAGCATATCAAGGCCATTTGTTTTTTATTCGATTTACAATCAGTTTTGATCTAAATCAGAGCAACTTTTAAGCCATTCCCTCATATTGACGCCGTTTGATACCCCTGTAAAAGTCACTTTGTGAAACCATTGTGATAAACAGAGTACTATTGCTCCATAGGAGCAAATGCCCTTTTTATCACAATGGTTTCGAAACTACACACTACTAAAACTAAACTGTTCTTTAATACATGCTCATTTTCGGTAGATTTGTTCAGAGAGGCTGGATCTAAAAACAGCCTATGCGGGAATGAGTTAAAAGTGCATTACCAGGGTTCTAACTATTTGCCATTAGGATAAAGCCACCACTTTTTTCTACTTTTTTCTACATACAATGCAGTAAAATATCGGCTTTGAAATGTATTTAACATGCTCAAGATAAAGTAAAAGAACATGTGTCGACAGTGAAGTTTATTCTTGATTTGATTCTTTCTCATTTGTAGCTAAATTTCGCCAAGAGTTCAGAGCAGCCTTCGGAAGGTGTTACAGTCCATTTCAAGAGTCGGCAAAGACACCGGTCACACTGTACAACTTTAGAGTGACCAGAAGTAATGGTCACACACGATCAGAGCGCTACTCTATGAATACGCTGACCAGTAGGCAAGGATGGGTGAATAATCAGACCAACACCACTCGAGGCACGAAGCGAATGACATATTAAATCCTTTCTCCTTGGCTATTCATGTAAGAAATAATGACGTCTAAGATTATGATTATCTAATTTGTTTTATAATGACACATGGATATTTAGCTATGGCAGAAACTGTATAATCATATCTTGATTATTTGCTATAGTAACAGAGCAGTCCCTGATCCGACGACTGCTATTGAAGCCGTCTGATCATGGCCTACTCTGTTTGTAAATGCATAGATAAGGATATGTATGGAGTAAAGTGTTAACTCTGTCGCTAAAACTTCCTGCCGTCTGCTAAAGTTGTCGTCTGCTCCATTATTAACCCTTTCGGTGCCAGCATTGTCATCTGCTGGGCACAGTTTCATATTAACCCTTTCGGTGCCAGCATGGTCGTCTGCTGGGCACAGTTTCGTTTATTTTTAGTGTACTTGTGTGCACTTCTTCCATTGTCTTTATAAAACAGTAACATAGTGTCAAACAGTTTGCATCCTGATGAGACGCCGACTCATCTGGATCCAAACTGTTTGCATGTGATGTCATAAACCCGTCATTGTGGCACGGAAGGGGTTAATTGATGATCTCTTGTTTCAAAATTACAAACAGTTAGTATCCAGATGGGACACCGTGTGACTCGGCGTATCATCTGGGATCCGATCACACCTATGCACACACGTGATCACAGTTGAAAGCATCCATTGATTGATGTTGCAAAATAACTATGAAACTATGATTACACTATGAAAGCGGAGGCACTTCCATTATCACCAGCAATACGAATATAAATGTAAGTCTGTATAATAATAAGTACATTAACCAAGCCGCTGAGATATTTTCACATGGACTATCCCAAAATTCAAACACGTCAAGCTGATAGTGAATATTTAGGGATTTTTCTAGAGGTAAGTGTAAAATGACAAACAGTGCAGACCCTGATGAGAAGGCTCCTCTATGAGCCCTCTCATCTGGGGCTACACTATTTGCAAAGGACATCAGTGACTCGTGTCGCGCAACGTAACGGCTAATGTGTGGCTCTTTATTTTTGTATCCGCCATAAATTCAAGAGCCGGAAAATATGGCGGCAAATTTACAGTTGCCTATAGGCCATGCGTTAGTTTCCAGCCAAAGCGGTTTCCACCAAGAGTCAGCTTTGAGTATATAATTACGAAGTCTTACTACATATAATTAAATATTGGTTTGAGTATGCGTCTCGTTAACTCCTTCGCTGTCAAATCATGTCGTCTGCAGACGTTGTCGTCTGCTACAATCTCCATTTCTTATTTTCCCTCAGTTTTGTTTCAAAACGGTCACATTAAGAAACAGTTTGGATCCAGATGAGACGATGAGTTACTCGACGTTTCATCGGGATCCAAACTGTTTGCATGGGCAATCACAGATGCGATATTGTCAGTGAAAGAGTTATGTAAGTAATTGAGATTTCCTCACCTTTTGCAAATAGAATAGACCCAGATCAGACATCACATGTCGGAATTTGGTATGTCTGCTTAAGATATTACATATATTTGGCTCTTCTGTTTCTTTTTCACGTGAGGAAGCCTTCCAGCTGTCTTGCGGTAGGTCGGTGGTTCTACCCGGATGTGCATCTGTGCACGAAACAATGCATTTATTCCGTGCACGGAAGACTCTCCGGGATCTTCCTCCACCTGTAATTAGCTTGACGTCGTGATATGACTGAAATCCTGTTAAAGCGACGTAAAACACGAACCAACCAAACCAAATCTACTGATTTTGCCATGTTCAACACATTATTGTGTTCATGTGTCGCTACAGATAATCATTTGATATCAGTAGGTCATTAAATCTTACATGAATATGTATGAGGTAAAGGGTTGGTGAATCAACCCAAACCATGAAACACGTTTCTAACGTTGACTGAATAACATACCGAATGTAATGTACGTTTTTCTTACATCTGTCATTCGATACAACTTTAATCTAATAGTGAAATTAGGATTTATTTTCAAAACCAATATAGATCATTAGAATACAGTAAAACCCCATTTAAAGAGGAATCTTAGTACTAGTAATTAAGAAGTCATATCTTTTCAGACAAGTGAATGCTTAAATTCAGCGTGAACTTCGTGCAGAAAGCTCCATAAGGAGCGACATTGATACTACAGTAGAAAATGCCTTAAGTGACATTCAAAAAAGGTCTAATTATGGGTTTGTAAGACGGGTGGCAGTTTAATACAGGTCAAAGGTAATGCCAAAAACTCCTATAGCGGCTTTCTGCATTACTTTTCCTGCATTAAGCAACCTTTAGTTTTTTTTAAAAATTCGTATGTTCAATAAATGAGTGGCCGTTTAAGACTGTAATTTGAATGTGTGATTTAGAGGAGTTTATTGTAGATCTGTAGATTCATGACTAGGGTAAGAGTGTCCACAATTCCATGGATAGGATGAATCATGAATTGTCCTCAGAACCCTATATATTTAAATATACAACCCACATTTTGTTCGGTGGGGTAAAATGCAGTTACATGTCATTAGAATCATCCGCTCGTTCCTTTGTTCTAAATTCAAGAAACTTTTATCGTTGTTCAGAACCACAGGCACATAGATCATATCATGGGTCGTAGCCGAGACTGAGATCATTCTCGAGTATATGATTGGTTAGATTCTTAGCTTGCTCAGAATCTGGCCAATCAGATGCTTGCACATGATCTCAGATTCAAGCTTTATAACCTCGGTACATGCTCAAACCCGTCTTTCATGTTTGTGCCAATACTGGCCTGTAAGGCAAGTGACAGCTAAATGCAGGATGAAAGTCATACATAAAGGTTCCTTAGGAGTTTATTGTATGACTGGCATCCGTCCTGTATTAAGCAGCCTCCTGCTTCAAAAAAGTAGAAATGCTTCTTTGAGGTACTTAAATTCCGGTTTAGAGGGTTTTACTGTTCATCTCGTAAAAAGGTATATATGTCTGTAATGCTCATTGCTGAAGCGAAGGTAATGATTACGTAATCTAAAAAGTTCCAGCTGCAGCGAGCTTGGTCATCAGTTGGGCTATTTGATCAATAGTGAATTGACCAGTTTTTCCAAGCTCTAAATCTGACAAATCAAATGCTTGAAAATGATCACAGACTCAAGCAAAGTATGTCATAATCTCGGAATCAGAATCTCTTCTGTTCAGCGGTCAGCATCCTATCTATCTTGGTGTTGTCGTGAGACTGTGTTTTTAATGTGGATGTTATTGTTGCTTTAGCAAAATATCTCCTGAACAAAAAACTAAATGGTAAACACGATAAGGTAGTTTTCATCACATGTATTTGTAGGATCAGTCAAACTCTTGACGGTATCCTTGTCTATCACCATTATTAGCATCAGCATCACGACCACCAGCATCGTCGTCGTCACCCACAACATCCCATCCATCAGAGATGACTTGTGACCTGTTTATAGTATCACAGTTCCGTACAAACCCTACTTACTCACACACTCACATGTTGCCATTAGGCAAACAAAACACTAATACCAAACCCCACCGAATGCGGTAATGCCATTTTTAATTTTCCGTTGTAAATTTCAGGTGTATCCGTTTACTTCATCAGTACGCCCTTTAACTCTTTCGGCGCCAATGTCGCCTGTTGGCACCATTGAAAACAGTGCAGTCCCAGGTCAGATGTCGCCTTTTCAAGGCGGCATCTGACCTGGGACTTCACTGTTTTCTGTACTATTTTAGCCCAAGCATATAGGTTTTTAAAAACAAATGTTTTACTAATATATCTTTATTATTTAGTTTAGAATTATATTTAATATGAAATTATTATTGCAGACGACACTTTTAAATTTGGCGCCAAAAGAACGTCGTTGCAAATGCAGTGCAGCAGGTCATAAGTATAATTTATGGTTCATGTAGGAGCCATCTGAGCAGGGTTTGCATCTTTATCTAATATAAAAAAAAGATCTGATTATATAGTTTCTGCCATGGCCATAATGCAAATGTACATACAAGTGGTAGCTTAATGCAGGTCAAAAGTGATATAGTAAGCTACTGTAGGAGCTTTCTGTATCACTTTTATCTGGCATTAAGCAACCACCTGCTTTTTAAGACTCCCATGTTCAGTAAATGAATGACATCTTAAGATTGGTTGTATTGTACTGGCATATGCATCCACTGTAGACCCAAATCAGAGTGTCCTCCTACCCAGTTCTGCACTGTCATTGTGTTCACTATTAGAAATCCGCTTGCAGATGTAAGCCGTTTATACAAATGAACTCTCTAGTACAACCCTGATTGACCACTCCTCGATGAATATTCAGCATTCAAAGGGTTAACCCTTTACTCCATGAATATTCATGTAGGAGATATTGATATCATGAATATTAATTATATTAATTGTTATAATAGCACATAGGCACATAAATATTTGGCCATAGCAGAAATTGTAGAATCATATCTATATCATATCATAAGCAAACAGAGCATATCCTGATCAGACGGCTCCTACAGGAGCCGTCTGATCCGGGTCTACTATGTTTGTAAAGTCTTAGTAAGACGTATTTATGGAGGAAATGGTTAATATTTGAATGGATATAGGCACAATAACCCTTTCGATGTCAATGATAGATATGTGATAGCATAGGCAAACAGTTTGGATCCAGATAATAAACCAAGTAAATCCAGGTCTCATCGGCATGAAGAACTTGATACCGTGATGATGTTTCCGGAAAGAAAGATCTTTAACCCCTTCCGTGTCACAAGGACGTGTTTATGATATCACATGCAAACAATTTGGATCCAGATTCGGCGTCTCATCAGGATCCAAACTGTTTGTTACTGTTACTATGTTTTTGAAACAAAAATGAAGAAAATCAAAAGAATGAAAATTTGTAGCAGACGACAAAGTTAGCAGACGACAGAGTTTGGCAGCGAAAGGGTTAAAAATTGTAGCAGACGATATCATTTGCAGATTACATTGTTTGGTAGTTAACAGGTATATGTCCCTGTAAATGTAAAATGTAGTCAAACGTTTTGAATATCCTGACACTTGCCAAGTATATTACAGTCGACTGATACAGCCACTTTATAGTTACCGTATAGCTAGCTATATGTATAATTATGTACAAGTCGTTGATGTTGTTTACTGTAAATATGGGAATAAAGAATCCATTTTTTTATGATATACATGTTTGTATTTTTTTCCATGTAACGTTGTGCGGAGTTCAATAAATCTTTTGTATCATCAAAATGCAATAACAAATGATATTGGGATCACTTATGTGGTATGTTTTATATTTGTTTGTCATATAAGCCGACAAAGCGATGAAATAAGATATTATTTTAACAGTTGCAATTTACAAGAGTATTTATGAATACTTGTTTAATTTTCGATATGACTTCCATTAAATATTTTTCATTCTTATAATAACTACGGTAAAACCTCTCTAAACCGGAATTGTAGTAGAGAAGAATTTAGATACTTTTGGGCCGGCGACTGTTTAACTCATTTCCTCCTATACTATATTTAGACCCAAACTCTTTGAATTAATCTACCAAAAACGACTATTAACTATAGAAAAGGAGAATTTTAGAATTGTGAAGTTTTGAAACCATTGTGATTAATAGAGCATTTGCTTCTAAGGAGCTTTTAAAGAGACACTAAAATGCGCCACTAGGAGGGGATGTGTTAATACAGGGTGAAAGTCATACAGAAAGTTCCTAGAAGACATTAGACTCTTGCATTAGGCTGCCGACTATCTATAAGGCCGACACTTATATTAAATTGAAGTCCGGTTTAGACCGATTTTACAGTATTGCATAAGCAAATAAGCAAACTAATACCCAGTGTACAGTAATGCATAAGACAATAAGCAAACTAATACCCCGGCATGGAACTCAGGTTACTTACAACAGGGTTACCTAACACCATAGAACATGATCAAATGCCACATATCTTACCCGTTATTTTCCATGTTATAAAAGGTAAGCTCTAAATTGATAGTTATTATATGTATGGGCGTGACTGCTAAATTAATTTATATGCTGATGAAAACCTTTGACATTAAACCCTTTGCTCCATAGATACGCCACTTAACACTGTCATAAACAAAAGAGACCCGGGTCACACGGCGGCTTATGAACAAATATAAATCATAGCCGACAGCTTCTGACGTTGTCATGATGCTATTATAAAATTTCAGCTACTTTATATTCATACATTCGTTATTACTTAATGGATATTCATTGATTAAAGGATTGTTGTGAATAATGCAGATCTTGATGAGACGGCTCTTTTAGAAACCCCTAACCAGTGTCTATATTATTGCCTATATCCTATTTATGTCATAGAGGGAGCTTATGGGTAATGCGATACCAAGCTGCATCGTTTTATTAGTCAACCCTCGCTTTACGCACACTGGTCGATGCCCCATCAGCCAACCTTATTACCGTAAAACCCCGCTAATGCGCCCACCTAAACGAGGTGTGATTCTCGGTAGCTTAATGTAGGACAAAAGTAATGCAGAAAGCTCCTAGAGGAGCTTTCTGCATTACTTTTGTCCTGCAATAAGCAACCACTTGCTTATAAAGACACCTATGTTAATTCATTAAGTGGTCGCATTAGAGGGGTTCTACTAATTTTTATTCAGACTAATCAGCCCTTTACACAGCTTGGCTCCATATGAGATGTCCATTAAGTCGTCGGCTGGTCAATTTCAAAACTGCTTGACACTCGACCAATAGTTTTCTCAAAAGCCTTTTTGATTCAAGAGAAGTCCCGGTACAGTAATACCCATGTAAAGCGATCACTGCATGCATAAACAAAGACCCTGTAGGAGCTTTCTGCATTACGTGTTTGTCAAGCATTAACCCTTAACCCATTCCCTCATATTGACGACCTTTGACAACTCTGTAAAAGTCACTTTGTGAAATCATTGTGATACATAGAGCATTTCCTCCTATATGTATCACAATGGTTTCAAGCTAAAACAATCTAAATGTTTTCCTTTTCTCTAGTTAATGCTCCTTTTCGGTAGATTTATTCAGAGGTTGTATCTAAACATAGCCTATGAGGTAAAGGGTTAAGCCGTCAACTTTTTGTTCGTCTGCAACTGATTTCGTCTGAGCACTACACTTTTCATTTGGTTTACTTCTTTCGTCATCATTGCGTCAAAAACAGTCACAGTAACAAATAGTTTTGATCATGATGAGTGTCTGCTACACTTTTCTTTTGTATTACTTTTTTGTCATTGTTGTTTCACAAACAGTCACAGTAACACACAGTTTGGATCCTGGTGTTACTCGGCGTGTAAATGGGATCAACTCTGTTTGCAAAGTTAATCATAGCTGCAACATTGTCAGGGAAAGAGTACAAACTGCCGTCAAACCCCATAATGAAACCTCTTTTTTTGTGGTCGCTTTGGAGCGGTTTACTGTTACTATTTCCCAGCTGGGTAAGAGTTTACACTTTTGTTGCTGTATGTCAATATGTGACAAGCTTTACAAGCACTGTAGATCCAGACGAGATACTAAATATAGTTATACGTTTTAACCCTTCTCTTCCTATTCACGTCCATATACCTACCTGTAAATAGTGAAGACCCAGATGAGACAGCTCCTGCAGGAGCTGTCTTATCAGGGTCTGCACTATTTACAAGCTGATTGTGCAACCAGTGCACTCCACAGCAGTAACAGCACAGCGAAATACTTGTACACAGTGAAGATATATGTAATTATACCACAGGGCCTGGGTAAAGAAGGAGAAATGTATTTTAAAATTCAGCAAGAGAAGAAACGACAATGGTTTCACAAAGTGACTTTTACATAGTCGTCAAAAGTCGTCAATATGAGGGAATGGGTTAACAAGGCTTAGACAGAACGCTTGAGCTATTTGCGCACATTCGTCAGAGGATCAAACAGTTTTGTTCGTTATGAAACACTGATTTACACGTCTCACCAGGATGCAACTTGTTTGTAATACTAATCACTTATTCGCCGCAAGCGTGAAAGATCTGCCTTGATTCCATTATTTCATTGTATATTTAGAACAAGGAAATAACTATAATGGCAATAATTGGGCAGATAAAATTAGAAAACTTTAGATTTAGATTTTATTTGGCCTAATAAACAGACATATAATACAAACTAATATATTTTCAAAGAAACAGTACGGATTCATGTCCGGCAGATCTACAGCACGTAGTACTACTCTTGAAGGTACTTAATACTTGGACAGACGGCATGGATAATGGGTTGGTTGTTGATTGCATTTACATAGACTACTAAAAACCTTTCGACACTGTTCAGCATAAAAAGCTTA
Organism: Azorinus chamasolen; assembly: GCA_963576725.1. Taxonomy (NCBI): domain Eukaryota; kingdom Metazoa; phylum Mollusca; class Bivalvia; order Cardiida; family Solecurtidae; genus Azorinus; species Azorinus chamasolen. Next base: position 85,487,753 of record OY755243.1, on the reverse strand, counting down.
TCAAAAACCTAAAAGCATTTGACATGGGATAAACATACTAGACTATCTTACTGACCGAGTCCAACAAGTATCAGTGAATTGCTAAACGTCAAACTGGCACATGGTTACATCTAGAATCCTGCAAGGATACGTCATTGGACCATTAGTGTTTGAAATATCAATACATGACCTAGAGATAGTTAATTCAACTATATACCTGTTTGAAGATAATACCCAACTCTTCAGACTGATAAAAAACGAAAGTGATAAACGAATAAAACAAGACTTGGACAAGCTAACATCTTGAACAGACAAATGGTTACTAAAACTCCGCCAACAAAAAATTAAATATATGAGACTAGGCAGACACAACCCAGAACATAAATGTAACTTATCAGGAACAATTTTAGGAGAAGTAACAGAGGAGAATGAGGAGTAGTGATTGACAACAGATTGACCGTTAACAGCCATATACATGAAAAGGTTAAACAAGCAAATTCCATGTTCGTCTTTATCAGAAGGACCTTTCTTTATCTAGATGAGTACAACTTTAGTCCCTTATATAAAACTCTAATCAGAACACTCCTATATTATGCAAGTTCAGTCTGGGCTCCATACAAAGGCAAGCATATAGAGGAAATAGAAGTAGTGCAACGTAAGCGACAATACAAGTCCCAGGGCTTTCAGATCTTTCAAATGAAGAACGACTAGCAGGGGATATAATAGAAGTAAATAATAGCATGGGTTGTCCGATACCTGCCTTTACCGACAACCTGATATATCCGACAGCACTCGTTCGTCCCGAAACATTCCTTCTTTATTCTATATGCTTAAAACCTGCTTTTAACGGAACCTGCCGTATCCGTTATCCGACACTGTTTTGCGGCCCCAATGTGTTAAATGCTGCGTTTTTTCACATCTGTATATCTGACACAATATTTAAGTGAGATTGTGCATGGCTGACTGAGCATCCGCCCAACCTGATTACTGCTAAATCAATAATTACAGGTATTTATCACTGTGGTCATACAAATGAGAAAATGTATTTGTCTGAATAATGTTAGGTATAAACTCGACCTGAATAGCCGTTACAGAACACACTTTGCTTTACTTATCCAGGCATATTTAGGCGATATATTTAGTATGAATGTGTCTTTCAAAACGGAAGGATTATCTTTTGGAATAAGAAAGTGTCTTGCAAGTGAACCGGCGTGTGCACAGACTCCAATCACGCCAAAGAAGAGTGGTAACTTTTGATAAAAATTGAATTAATAAACGAGTCTGAAAGCGTTTTAATGACGCAGTCCGAGTTATCTTTGAAGTTTGGAATTAGTAAATCACCAGTTGCCGATATTCTTAAAAGGAAATAATTTTGTAGGGACCAATGTTCCTGTTGGGTGTAAATAAACATCAAGAGACAATGTTTTATCCTTGTCGTTTACATGTATTTCACTTCCGGATTTCCGTTGTTTGATCATCTGACCTTGACTTTCCCGATGTCGGATAAACCAGGTTATACTGTATATAAAATCATAAAGTATATGACAAAAACACAGAAAAATTTAGTTGAGTGATGAACATCAAATAAGGCATAGTAATAGGGGGAACTTATTGCAAATATTAACACAAAAACCAGACTAGACATCAGAACATTCAATTTTAGTATAAGGACAGCAACACTCTGGAATAGTCTGCCAAAGGTTAAATTACGAACAGCACGATCGGTAAGTTATTTTCAAAAACAAATTAGACAACTTTTGGGCTGATCAAGTACTAAAATACGATTATAAAGCAAAATATAGAATAAAAAACTGGAACCAGGTACAAAATTTACGGACAAAATAATGAAGAGCCAAGCATAAAGGATCTACAATGTCCTAAACTGGAAAACAACGCTAAGTAAGTAGTAATCAATATACCATAAAAATAGATTTTGGAGCCATCTTCTTCCAATGTCAGGTCAGGGGTCTTCTTTAGACTATACATTTTGACCCATGTTGAGCGATGAGACAGCCATCATCCTCCAGAGATAAAATTACAGTTTTTGCAATTAAAACTATATACAGCGTCCTGATGTGACTACGCTAAAAAGACAATGGAGTCACCCCTAATGAAACCGTCTATGGCGGCTGCGTATGTGATGAGTGTAGGAAGTTGATTCCACTCTTCAAGGCTACTGCTGCATAACCAACAGTCGGCAAGACGAGCGAGTGAGTTGGGTTTTACGGCAAGACGAATGTTCTACTGGTATAACATCTTTCCCGGACCTCTTTGGTACAGTTGTAGAGGTTTCTTCGAAGAAATCCCAAGGTTCCACATACATTGGCGGCTGTCTTTTTTGCATGGGATCCTCCATAATAATTATATCGTTGCTGAGGTGGACACCGAGGTACTTGGCACAGTCAACAGACTCAAGCACATGTCCATGGAGCGTGTACTGGTGTGGACGTCTAAAGCGTGAGTTGGTACGTATGTGGATAAATTGACATTTCTCCGGATGAAATCACATCTGCCACTCTTCCTCCCAAGTCGTTTTTGAGGGCTTGAACATCTTTATCCGACTTCACAACTCTGTATAGTAGCCCGTCATCTGCAAATAACCTAGTGTTAGATGTGGTACATTCGGGCAAGTCGTTGATGAAGACCAGGAAGTACAATGGACCATTAACAGTGTATTGGGGGAACTCCGGAAGTAACATTGGCCTGAGCTCCTTTTTCATCCAGTAGAACTCGTTGTTTTCTGTTGTTCACGAACGATTCAACCCACTGGAGGTTTTCGCTTCTGACTCCGTAGTAACTGAACTTGTAGAGTAGCCTTTGGTGGTGGACCTTGTCAAATGCTTTGGAAAAATGAAGTAGAATTACATCTACCTGATCCCAACCAGAGCATAGTTTGCTGGCGATTTTCTGAATGGTGGTGATCAGACTTTCGCATGAACGTCTCTTTTCTGAAACTGTAAATCGAATTATCACTTTTCATGCAGTGTGTATCAATTTATGTTAAAATGCATTGGTTGCTGTCTACTTAGTTACATCCGGTATAATTTCAAGGGATCTCAGTGTACATGTCTTCAACGAAATCTCCAGTATTTATCATTCAGTCAAACAACATTAAACACATACTTGGGTAACCATTTACAGAATAAAACAGTTCCATTTTTTAACATCCTTTACACAACAACAAACACAACAGGAGATCTTTGTATAGCACGTATGCCTCCTAATAACAATTAGCCAGTTCATTTGTGACTGTTACCTTAACCTACTGACCTCAATCAATAGACGGTTTACTCATCATGACCAACCAGTAAGTACAATTGGTATACTGAAAAGTCACACACTTTCCAATTCTTTAAACAATTGGGGCATAAAAACTTGCTATTAACTACTCGATAGCAAATATGAACATATTATGTAAAAAAATGTCCACAACGCAAAATACTAATCACACTCATTAGGAAATTTCAAAGAGTCTTTTAACAATTCCATTCAATATATTTCAAAGTATCAACGAATACTTTTTATCATATCCACCGTACAACGGCACATTATGCCAGTCACATGCAGTAACCGTTATTGCTTTGAAAGTGAGTGTTTCGCATTACTGCATGACAGTAAACAAGGGACATGAAATCTTATACAGTAAAATCCCTCTAGATCGGTATTCAAGTAGGTAGCAATAACGGTCTGTTAAGCTAATGGTAGCTTAACCCATTTGCTTCCACGATTCCATATATGGGACGTAGGCAAACAGTATAGACTCTGATCAGACACCACATCAAGCGGCGTCTGATCAGAGTATACAGTTTTTGCTGATAGGAATTTTAATATAAAACAAAACGAAATTGAAAATTTAAGCCAGGCACCCCTTAGATAAAAAATGGACTAACCCAATATATAAACATGGAACCTCCACTGGGAGCAAATTGGTTAATAAAAGAATAGAACTCATACAGATAACACCACACTGGATTTTTGGTATTACCTTCGAATTGCTACCTGCCTAGAACAACTTCATTCCTCTTTACTAAATGTCCAGTTTAGAGGGGTATGACTGCATTAGTGAATGAAAAGATATATTTCAGATTGCTGTTTCCAGTTTGTAATAGTCTGTGAAACAAACCATAATAACGTGTCATTCGATACTCAATATCAGTGATTTACAATAGTAATTTGTGTGTATACCTGATATTTATGTGGCAAAATTGTATACTATGTACTGCATATTGTTATATTATGAGAGATACGATGCTGATAGCATTTTCAAGACATTCTGTTAATAATAATTCGAAGCACTCGATACGTAAATATTGTATTACACATAAATACACTCTAATCAAACAAAATTAAATTCATTTCACCGTAAGAAACTCATTTGCAAGAAACTCAGTCCTAGAGGATATGGGTATACATTGCTTGCAAACACCAATACAATTGTTTCTGGCACCGATGGATTTTATCGAATCAAATGTTTTATCTACATTATTTTCCCTGTGAACACTATAGATATTGATATTGTTTTCTAAACCGTCCTACCTTGTTACAGTTGTATTGTGTAAGTGTATTTGAGATTTACTGTCTCTTTGGCACCAGGAGTGGTCTCGATTGTGCTTGCACTGTACTGTAGCAGAGAAGCAAATATCGTTATCGTTATTTTGTTACACCGTATATCATATACGCCGCCATACAACCTATTTATGTACAGCTGACATTCGATATCTCGAACTTCAAGGGACTATCGAGATAACAGAAATTCGAGTGTTATCCGCTTTCTAATCTGAAACCTTTCTCGTGATCACAGCTTAATACAGGTCTAAAGTAATACTGAAAGCTCCTGTAGGACCTTTAAGCATTACTTTAGATCTGTATTAAGTTGTCATAAGTGTTTCTAGATATTTGTAGCGATACGTTTTAGAGAAATTCTGTAGTGTAAGTTTTGAAAGGGCTGAACTTTGTTTTTCGAGTTACCCTGAAGTTCAAATTATCCGAGTTCGAGATATCGACGTTCAACAGAAGTTTTACCATAAATCCAAACTCATTATTGTTATGAGTGTATTGCATGACCAGACTTTATTTACAAATGCAGTAATTCATTCTGTGTTGACATGAGCTTCTTCGTAATGGTAACAGGCCAGTGATTTACATCCGGTCATATAACCATTTAAGCAATCAAGAAAGAAATGTTTTTTATAATACAGTAAAACTCCGCTAATACGACCACCTAAAAGAGGTATAATTCTTGGTGCTAGATGCAGGTGATAGCTTAATGCAGGAAAAAGGTAATGCAGAAATTTTGTCCTGCATTAAGCAACCACCTGCTTATAAAGACACCCACGTTTATTCATTAAGTGGTCGCATTACAGGTGTTCTACTGTATACGGACATCAACATTATCATTTTCCTTGAATAGCTTAACTCTTTGCACGCTAAGTAATTTTTCATCTGCAACAATTGTCGTCTGCTTCACATCTTAAAATAAACTTTCTCTCATTTATTTGCAAAAATATGGTCAAGATGACAAACGGTTTGGATTCTGATGAGACGCCGCATAATGCGGCGTCTCATCTGGATCCAAACTGTTTGCATAGGTAATTACAGTTTCACCGCTAGCATGCAAAGAGTTAATGTATTGTTCAAATACAGTCGAAATGACCATAACAGTAACAATGGGCCAATGGTAATGTTGTAATAACTTGTAGCCATTCCCTTTGCACATGTCACTATGCAAAACATATGTTTAAACAGTAACAAAACATTGACGTAAGAATTTGGCAGTGTTATACGTTTTAAATACAACCGACAATAGTTTTGCTACTCCGAATGAACTGTAGAACTCGGGACTATACCGGTGGGGTTATGATACAGCCGTTATGCTCTTGTCTGTACGTCCGTCCGTCTGTCTATCCGTCCGTCCGTACGTCCACGCATATCTAGAGGAATTTATCCGGGATCTTTCTAGGAAAGTATGTGTCCAATCCACACCCAACTTACACACATGTTTATGGTCATTATATCTTGGTCAAGTTTGATAGCCATGTGAATCACTTCTGTCGTGTAGGAGTTACGACCCTTTATTTTCAAAAAAATGACTTAAGAATATATTGTCCAGACTCTTTCTTGGAAAGTATGTATCTAACCCACATCAACCTTTACACACATGTTTGCTCGCCATTATGCCATTATATCAAGCTGGATAGCCATGTACATCGCTTCAGTCGTTTAGGAGTTGCAGCCCTTTATTTGCAAAAATGGCACAACTCACTAATGAGTCGTTGCATACATGATTATGGCCCTTACATTCTGTGACAAAACATCTGAAGTGGGGGTATTGGTGTCCTAGGGACACATTTGTAGTTTTTACTAGGTTGCTTTTTCGATTATCTAATTAGGTATAAGCAGAGAAACGTTTTCCCCACATACCATGTGATATCTGACCAGGGCTTGTACAATGCTAGATGTAAAATGTTCAAGAAAACTACATATCAACCCTTCCTCGTCCGCTCAAATTCTGATTCGAATAATCCTTTGTGAAAGGTTTGACTGAGTGTCAACCCCCCCCCCCCCCCCCCTTATGACGGCGAGTAACTAATCTAGATCCAAGCTCGCAGATAGTTGGGGGATAACTGGTACAACTATATACTGTAAGATGTAGTAGCGCACCCTGCATTAAGCTGCCATCTGTGTTCAAGATCAATCACGGTACATATTTGGTTGTTCGAATAATCCAGCTTTTGCTCCCTTACTATCTGCACACAGCTAATATGGGTCTACACTTATTTACAGAGTACTTCAGTGACCCGGTTCCCGCATTAAAATATTATTAAGGTAATAAATAACTACATTTGCAGATGTGATTATCAATTATATGTTGTTTACTGCTGCTATTGGGATATTTTTCTGTCATGCGGACATTATTACAGATTTGTATAATGAAGTACATGTTTGTCCTCCGAATCCGTGGACATGTATTGCAGGAACCTTGTGCGTTATATACATATATACATCTTTTAAAGCTTTATAGTACTAAACAGGCACACCTTTTTTACCTTAGTTAAGCCCTTTCCCTGTTCTATATATATCGCAAATTTCAATACCTACTGAATATGCATGAGCAAAATAGTTATAAAGAAATATGGAATAATGTAACAGATATATCAATGTCCATTAGCACACAGAGCAGACCCAAATACGATGGCTCATATAGGAGTTGTCTGACCTGGATCTTCTGTGTTTGCAGATTTGTGAAAATGCGTTTATATCAAGGATAGGGTTAAACGAACATAACATATAATTTGTATGCATTATTTCACAAAATATACAGTAAAGTAAAGTACCTAGTTATAGTCTACTTTCAGTCCGAATGACCGCTCAGCCGACTGTACATTTACTCCCCTGGTCATTGAGTCATTTGCCTACAAAATTGAGCACTGCTAACATATGGCGCAATCATGCAGCCGCAGTACCGGCGAGTGACTGTCACAGGTACCCATTTTCACTCCTAGGGGGAGAGGATGTGAGGGTGGGAGACACGGAAAAGCGTCTCCGGGAAATTTCCGGGAGGGACCGGGATTTGAACCCCGGACCTCCGGACTGATAGTCAAGCGCGTTATCACTAAACCACCACCACCTGCAAAATTTCCGTAAAATTTCTTCAGTCTTCAGTTTATTCATTTCGTAATCAAGTAATGTAATTACAAAGACAACATTAACAAGTTATAGATGACAATCTGAACTTTAGTTTTCAATCACAATAAGCTGTAAAACAATGGAAACCGCTTTTACTGCCCTGATTTAGGTTAGAATGACATGATGTATGCCTTAATGGTTGTTGATTATGGCCTGCTTCACTATGTGATGCTTCCTGTATAACGGTATCTATTGCAAGAGGCCACCGGTGTAATCCGTTTAACCCTTACCATTGCTTAAAAATGTCTGCTTAACTTTGGACCAGGTACAACCATGACTATTTCCAATTCGATCAGGATTTTGAAAAGCTATTGACCAAGTATTACACTGTTCGGATCCTGCTGAAAATCCGAGTTACCCGGAGTAATCGGGATTGAAGATGTTTGCAAATTCGAGTCAGGTCGCGAATAGCGGGATAAGGGTTTATCCATCTGAACTGATAAAGGTGTTTTCAACCTTTCCTAGCTTATTGTGGTATACGTTCTGCGTGTGGTTTCCTGATCAAAAGATTTTGTGTGCCCTTCGTCAGTTGGATTCAGTTGTGTTCAAACTTTCGATCGCAATCCGATACTTGTAGACCCTATATTTTGACTCATGCACTGTGTCTCTTAGGACACGATCACATAGATGGCTGCATACATATAATTAGAATGAAGTTGATGATGTTTGAAAATATAATTAGGTTAACCCTGTAGATGCGGGAAACGAGTTAGCTGGTCACTTGCAAATAGTGTATACACAGACCAGAGGGATCCTAGAGGATCTCTCTGACCAGGGTATGCACTATTTGATATTAAACATCCGCATACACATTATAACATTGTATATTGAATAGCTCCATATACAAATTGTCGGTAATTACGGCTTTATATCAGACCCGTATGTCTGATTACTTTTAACCCTTTTAATGCCACATTTTCAAATGGACCTTTTGACACTCAAACAGGTCAAGCTTACCCAATATTCAGAGTCCTTTTCATTGGGGTATACACGGTTTGCATAGGGCATTAATGACTCATTCGCTCACTGAAAGGGTAAAACTCCTGACGTTTACAGTTTGAAATAGCTGTTGAGATATCGTTTGCAAATTGTTTGCTTTATTGGCAATTGCGCAGTTATTTACGTAGCAAAACAATGGTAGTTTATCAAATAATCAGTTAGTGTCTGTTCCCAAATGAATTTGGAATCACCGAGAAGTATTTCAAAGACAAACCGTTAATTGCACCAATGCCTTGCCTTACACTACACTTTGGAGAACTATAAGTCTACAAACATTCAATACATATTCCTAAGATATATTGTGTACTTAATTAGATTTTGAAATCCAATGCGAGGGATTGGTATCATCGTTAAATTGAAACCAAAACTATGCCCACTGGGAAAATAAAATGTAAGTTGCAATCAAGTTTTTATATGTCTTCAGATTGACGTTGAGGCCAGATAATTATGTTTTACATGCTCATCAGGTTATTTCCGTAACGAATGGTTGTACGCGGGGATATTTTTAATTAAACTTAACCCTTCTCTTGATGAATTTTAAAATACATTTCTCCTTATTTACCCATGCCCTGTTGTATAATTACATATATCTTCACTGTGTACAAGTATTTTGCCGTGCAATCTCAGCTGTGGAGAGCACTGGTTGCACAATCAACTTGTAAATAGTGCAGACCCTGATGAGACAGCTCCTGCAGGAGCTGTCTCATCTGGGTCTGCACTATTTACAGGTAGGTATATTGACGTGAATAGCAAGCGAAGGGTTAAGTGCCATTTTGAGACGCCGCCTTTCTCCTATCTGACGGCACCGACTGACACATACTGATAAACACACGGGGAGTGTACGTCTGTCTTAGTTAATTATTTCAGTGTGGTTTTCTATCAAAGTGTTTAAAATTTGTCCAAAATGAACGTGCGTTTATTCCAGTAAGTGGCATGCCTGTCCTTAGAACAGTTTACAACATTTAAAAACGTAGGATTGTACATTGTTTGAATATCTATGATGTTCGCTACTAGCGGGAGTAAAATAGCAGACCATATTCAAAATGAATTAGGAAATGTCCCTTTACCAATTACTTGTACAATGAAACTAACATCATTATAATTATAGTTGGCAATGTTGAATCTTTTTATATGCAACAATGCAAAACCTCAACAATGCGACCTGTATGTAAAGAAGAACTAAAAGCTTTTGGTAAGAACTGATAATGATACGAAGACCGACCGACAATGATACGAATGGGAGTGGTCGGATTAGCGATGTTTTATTTGTTTCTTCAGAATAGATACAGGTCATTTGTGTGTGGTGTATTGGATGGGATGCTTTAGTAATGAGAAACGAATGAACTCAATATGAAGGGTTGTCTTTAAAAACAATAGTATATTGTAGTTAATGGTTTGTCGTTTTGCATTGCTGCCTATGCTTTCGAAGGATATCATACTGTCAGACTTTATGTACTTCACAACAGCAGGTGGTGCACTGATGAGGCGGTCGTAAAAGCCGCTTCGTACGTCATTCTCATAATAGTGGTATTTTAATGTCCTTCTAGATAATCCATTTCAATGGTTGTAGTTAGGAAAATCGACTACCGCTTAGGCCGGTTCTTCTATCGGCCACGAATAATGCTGCACTTTTAACAACTGCTCGAGGACACACTCAATGAAACGAAGCTTGCAATTTCGTTTTTTTGTATTGCTGCTTTCTTTTGAAGGATCTCTAATTTTCAGAATTAATATATGAGTATAACAACTGCGAAAATGCACACACTTGGCAAACATAAAAGCAAATGCACGATTTAATGGTGTATTAATCAGTTATACGTTTGGTCAATGAATGAATAGTCATGTTAATGAATGAAGCGTTACATTTGTTCATAGATATTTTGTAATACCGGGTATTTAGCCTGATTTCGGACAAAGACAATGGCGTATGCACAGCGAAGCTCCTCTCTTCATGTTCATTGAGTGTTTATTAAAAAACTTCTCAAAATTAGCAACTCACTTGAATGCCATCACGGGAAAGAATCAGTTCATATGGGGTGAAAGATGCTTCTGGCCTAGCAGGTGTGTATATGTGAGTAGGGGTGTGTGTCAGTGCTGTACCAAATACAAGATGGATAACAAAGGGCCATTACATATGAGAGTTATGCGTTGACTAAGGAACACGTCGGTGTTGTGTAACTGGCAAGAAGTTATTGGCAATATTACGATTAACCTTGCGATGAAAGCCGTTTATTTTACATACCGACCACACACGCTTAAGATGGTTGACGAAGTTCCTTCAACCTCAAGGGCGGTACCGGGGATTGGCGACAGTCGTAATGCCGATGCATTGTTACGGTTGTTCTATATTACGATTAACCTTGCGATGAAAGCCGTTTATTTTACATACCGACCACACACGCTTAAGATGGTTGACGAAGTTCCTTCAACCTCAAGGGCGGTACCGGGGATTGGCGACAGTCGTAATGCCGATGCATTGTTACGGTTGTTCTATATTACGATTAACCTTGCGATGAAAGCCGTTTATTTTACATACCGACCACACACGCTTAAGATGGTTGACGAAGTTCCTTCAACCTCAAGGGCGGTACCGGGGATTGGCGACAGTCGTAATGCCGATGCATTGTTGCGGTTGTTCTTTGAAGAGTGGTGTTGTGTTTACCAGGCAGGTGTTCGACTGGATGAGCTGCATTGTGGTAGGTATAAATATTGCAAATGGACCCATGAAAAGGTTCACTGCTGGGTGCGCATCATGTAGAAACCCTACAGATTCATTCTCCAAGATGAACGAAGGGACCTGCTACCTACTCTACCAGTGTCCTTTGATAACCATTGGCACCTGGGTAGGACGGTCATAGATATAGGGATTCCGAATTCCCTAGATATTTGTTGTTTTATTAATCGGCTAGAGAACCATTTGAAATCTCAGTCGACAAGATGGTAGGTGTTCCGAATTCCTACCCCGTTCGCCGTTGGAATTGGACACCTGAGTAAGAAGGGGTCATTCCGTCGTTGGGTTGCACCCAAATAAGTCGATTTCGGGGAATGTAATTGAAACCCTACCGAAACTCTAGGCGTACTTCGGGAGCTAGGGCTTGATAAACCTGACCTATAGAACCCTGCAGATCTACTGTCTACTGAAGGTGTTATTTCTTTTAAAGAAACACCCAGTGTTGGTCATTCACGCCAAGAGTTTATTGTCGGTGACTGAGCCCCATGTTCCAGTCGCAGGTCTAACCTAGCGTTTAAATGGAATGCCTTATTCATCTGCACTGCATCTCACTGTTGCTTCAAAGAAGGCGAGAAGGAGTGTGGTGACAAGTGGAATTTAGCCTGATCTCCGGCGAAGAGACTCGCGCATGCGCAGCGAAGACCTCCTCTTACGCCCAGACCTACCTCAGAAGTAAGGCGCACTTCTAAGAGACACAAACAATCCAATTGAGTTTCGACGGCCATGTCTATGTTCTTACTGTGAGTAGTATTAGTTAGTTACATTTATAAGTTCGCCTATCTCGTGGATACAACAGATACATATGTAACTTACGAAAATATTGATTAAGTAGATCAGTATTACAACTACCATGGTTAGATAATATCACTTTATATTAATTGTTTATTCTATATACACAAAAGAAACTATGCATAGGGTCTATCTTAATGTGTTATCCATGCTTGAAATTATATGATGCTGGTACCAAATTTCAGCTTATTTAATTGCCTACCAAATTTTATACCTAAAGGTGCCGTCACACCATACCGTTCTGGTCAACATTCTCTGAACATTTCAATCGTTCAATTTTTGATCGTTCTAGAATGAGGATGACACATCTGGCGTATGATTTACGTGTACCTAACGCATGACTAGCGTGTGTTTAACGCGCGAGAAACGTGTAACAGCGACCAAGTAAGATACCCCCGAAAACCATTAGCGTTTGCTAACGTGCCACTGGCGCGCGACGAACGATTTGTCAACGTTAGACGAGCGTGTTGAGCGTGTGACTAACGTCGTGACTAGCGTTTTGACGTTCGTTTGACTTTAGACGCACGCTACGTGCGCTAGGGGACCGTTCAGTGGTCGTTGACAGGTCGCCAGTGGGTCGTTCACTGCAAAGCAAACGATTAGTAACAACCAAGTAACGGTAGAGTAACGACTGACTAACGATATCCGAACGCATGTAACGCTCATCGAACGTTAGTAAAACGTTCTTCAGCGTTTAAAATTAAACGTTGATGGACGCTGGTCTCAATGAGGACTTTTGTGCATGTTCAAAACATTTTTTTCCGGATCAGCGTTCTCCGCCGATTCCCGGCGATCACCGAACTTCACTAGCGTTCACTAGCGCTCAAACAATGCTCTTCTGGCGCTATCCCAGCGACCATGGGCGACTACCAGCGTTTCCTCAACCGTCATAGAACGTTATGGTGTGACGGGCCCATACGTTTTTGAAATAGCGGTTACGTGTGGTAAGGGTAAAAATGAAAGCAAATAAGATATTGGTGTTTCTGTTAAAAAAAGTCACGGTTCGTTTATTTCTCTCCTAATGATTTGTTGTGATAATTTCATTAATATCGGATAAGGCCACCAGCGCATGGAATTATGATGGAATGTTGTCCCATGCGTTCTACATTCTCTAGCCCATGCAGATTGTTGACAGCATGCCTGACCTAACTCATCAGCCAAAACAACCAGATATGCTCAGTTTGGTTAATGTTAGGAGAAGCTGGCAGGCCTGTGCAAGACGTAAACGTTATTTGCATTCAGATGTTCAGCTGTGTAAGCCGTAGTGTATTCGGCCGTAGATGTATGCATCAATGTGGCAGGATAAAGCTGATTAATGATTGAAACAGCTATTGGTCTCAACATCTGGTAGAATGTACTCGGCTGCATTTATATTGCCATTCACAATGGTATTGCCATTCACAATGATTATTCCGTTTTCCACGATCCCGCGCTAAACCATAACAATGTCCCGCTAAACTTGTTTCTATCTACAGCACAGGCGTCAGGATATCGGCCATCACTCCTCCTAAATACCACCACCTTCCCATCATAATAACGGAGGTTAAACTTTCATTGGACAAGTCGATTCCATCCCACTGGCGTGGGACATCGTGTAAGCACATTTCCAAATAAGTTCGTCTCGGTCAAATAAGCCGAACACAGTGAAGCAGACGCCTCAAAAACGACACATCTGCCAATACCGTTCTCCAGCGATGTAGCGGTAGAAATTTGGAAACGAATCCTGGTATGCGTCAATTCTGAATTACTTCTAATCCGGCGTTAGTTACGCGAGGCCTGTCGTTTGGAGGACGACCGGCAATTGATCCTGTTTGCTGGAACCTTGCACGAAGATGACGAAGTCTGGCGGAAATACCTTTATTTACATTGTTCGTTTAGCAAGGGTGATTTTGAGACAAGTGTTGGATTCGGACGTCCTTAACCGTGTTAAACCCCAAGTGGTTGTTTTTCCAATGACCGTTCCAAGGCGGTTCTCTCTTTGTCACCCTAACATTTATGATTTCCTCTGTCTTTATTGTTCTCATGTGTTGTTATATTTTCTGGTCATTTGGAATTATTAGTTTTGATGGTAAAAGTCGTGAAAATTGAATACTTCTTAACTTAAGCCGATGCTAGGGGGCGTGAGTAGTGTTGCAGTTTTAATTACTACTCATGAACAGACTAAAAAAACAAGTCTGCAAGTTTCTCTTTTGACTTTGCTACTTTTGTTTTCGAAGGATCACCAACTTTAAGAATATATGTACTTCGCAACAGCAGGTGTTAAGTGCTTGTATTGCGGTCTTTAAAAGTCGCCTCGTACTTTATTAGCAGTGTTGTTACATTTTCGATCCTTCGGGATCAATAGTTCTGATGGTATAAGTTTTGAAAATTGAATACTGCGTAGGTCTGTGCTAGGGGGTGTGAGTAGTATTGCACTTTTAATTACTACTCATGAACAGAACCTGCAATTTTCTCTTTTGGCATTGCTACGTTTGAGTTTGTAAATATTTGTGTCTATTCGCGCGTATGTGTAGCAAGTGTGTGCCTGTCTTTGTGTGCCTGTCTTTGTGTGCCTGCGTGTGTGTCTGTGATAAATGCGTGTGCTATCACATGTTCCCTATTTGTGCTGCTCGGCTGGTTGTGTTTGTCAGTGTTTCTTTTGCTGGAACGAAGTCCAATGTAATAAGATAGAATCAGGACTTTGCTTTGAGATTGCGTTTAGAAATTCCAATACTACCTGAATATTATTATACTAATGCCGTCCAACAAATGTGCTCGAGGCATCGCGCTTGCATGATCTATTTGTTACAATGTAGGTTTTATAGGCTTTGGTAAAGGCATATCGAAACTATTCTACATATGTTTTCTTCTGAATACGCGTCTTATCTACAGTCCCGAACGTAATGTGAGTATTCGTTTTCACGTCTGTAAGGCAGATATTAAAATAAGATATCCTCGAATATACTCGGGAGTGTTTTGTTTGGAATCTAGCTGTAATAGACACAATTTATACAACATGGCACCCTATATACAAAATAGGAATTTGCCATGACATTCTGGCTTCCTCACCGTTTTGCAGTATTTAACAATATATGGTTGATTTTAGACCATCACACAGTATTCTGTCCTGTTCTAGATAAATCATTCCCAGAGTGCCTACCCAGTATTCTCAAGAATATATAGTCAGCGTACCCTGTAATCACGACTGCTTAACACCAATCATAACATAATCCTATGCCTAACGAAAAACGAAGAGTGTATTTCGGTCTAATCGGTCGTCAAAGTACTAGGTTGACATTGTTATAATAAAAACAGTCTTTATAACTCAATCTAATTCATCGGATCGGGCTAAGTCCCCCCTCCCTACAATGCCCCATCGAGATGCTTTAAAAGATAACGCCTAGCTATTTTTTATTTCAATGCGGTTAAAAAGCACAGACAGCTGTTTCTCCCGATTCCTGTTTTACGACACTTCAATTTGCATCTCATTAACGAAAAGCCTTTCAGTAGACAAGTAATTCAGATAAAATTAGGGAAAGATTTAAGCTAAACTTAAGAAAATCGAAATTCTCTTTGAAGTCACATTTACAATATAGAGCTGCGATTTGTAAGACAGTCACTGGCCTATATAGTTGCTTTTATCCAACGGTGATGATTGATTCCGATTTCAGATCACGATAATACGACCAGAGACTGAGACATATCTGTGGCATGTGGCATATCTAGATTGTTTGTGGAAGTAGTTTGGAACACTCGATCAAACGTCGTATGATTACTACGGTGCAATAACGAGGCATGTAGTTTTCTCCGAAGTCTACCAACTACGTGCTGTGAAATTAAAAAACAGCACTTAATTGCAAACGATGTCTCTTTACTAATTGGTCCGTATACAGACGTTCGTTGAGGTTCGACTTTCCCATAAAGTACTTGACATCGAGCACTTTTTGAAATAATGTTAGAACGATGTAAATATGGAAAAATAGTCAAACAGGGAGAGCCACACACGAAATGACACCGCACCAAACACCATCAAACAAGAAACGGTAAAGCCACAAGACAAAACATAACAGGACGCATATCAAGACGAAAAACATTAAACATTAAGCATATTAAACAACAAAATTGACCATAGGCTGAAAGCAGGAGTACCGCCTTGGAACGGCCAATAACCAATATAAGCTACTGGGGGACTTAAACCTGGTTTACGGGTACCCAACCTCGTCCTTATCCCACTTTCACCAAAGTCAAAATGTAAATAAAATTCCCCCTCCAGACAACTGAACTAAACAATCAGCAGCCAAGACCACTAAGTAGTTGTATGCTTATCTAGATTGTCACAGTTACTGTTTGAAAAACATAATTACACACAATTTACACATTCTAACATAACATACATTTTTCTCTATACCAAACACAAAGGTTTGTCCACTTTAATAACATACTCGTTCTTTAGCAATGCCCTCTTTCATTCAATGTAATAGTGCATTGCTCACATATATCATGTTATTTGCTATTTTGCTATTTCATATTGAAATGTTTTTTTTAAATAATACATGGTCACCTTGATGAATATATATTTAACAATTCACACTTGTTATACAAATTTCCATACCAGTAGGCACAGTGGGGTAAGAAAATATAAATTGCATCATTCTGAAGGTAGGGGATCCCTTGAAAGCAAAATCAGGAATTGCGAAAGAGAAAACTGCAGACTCAGTTTTATCCAGTATATCCATGGGCAGTTAATAAAAGTGAAACATTACTCACTCCCCATAACACCGACTTAAGTTGTATTCAATAATAACTGAATGCATAGCAGCTGATGTTCCGACGGACACTGAGAATGAAGTATGTGGTGACTTTACGGCCGCCACCCGAGCAATTAACGCCTGCCCCTCTGAAGTACATAAAATGGATGGGCTTATAATTTTCCCCGATCGTCATTTCATCCTTCTGTTACTCTGTCATTCGGCCACCCTTCCTTGTGTTTCTCTGTTAGCCTATAATTCTATCACTCAATCCATCTGTGGGTCTGTTAGTCTGCTATTTCGTCATTCCGTGCTGTCATTCCGTCCATATGTCCTGTTTGTGATTCCATCACACCGTCCATCTATCATGGCTAAGATTGGGAATGCGTTTCTGCAGTCCTTGTAGATACTTAGCTGACAATGTATACATGCTCAAACAACAATATGTTAGAGTTAGACTTCCTTCAGCAGATGTGCATATATTCGGCTGAAATATTTGTGTGTGAGAAGTCGGTCAAATATGTGCTCAATGACTTTGCCGACCTGTTACAGTCCGCACTATTCCTACATTTTGAAATATGACTGGGATTCGTGTAACTTCTTATCACTCATCATTGAATAGAGATGGTAAAAGTTGTTTGTTTTACCTCTTTCACTGCCACATTTTGTCGTCGGCAAATTTTGTCGTCTGCTACATTTTGTTTTTTATTTTTCTTCATTTTTTATTTAAAATAAAACAGTCAGTCACGGTAACAAACAGTTTAGGTCCAAATGAGACGCCGAATTACTCGGCGTCGCCTCAGGATGCAAACTGTTCGCGTAGGTAATCACAAATGCAACACTGGCAGCGAAAGAGTGTAAGTTATAGTTAGAACATATTAAGTGAAATCTTAGTGGTTAAGAAGGGGCGGAGCGAGCGAAAGCGAGCGCGCCCCTTCTTAGCCACTAAGATTTCACTTAATATGTTCTAACGGACTTAGAACATAACCTATATTTTGATTGGCTCACGCCATTAATCGTTCCCACGGTTCAAATAAACAAACATCGCGCGCCAACAGTACGTATGCGCCAAATATGACGTCACTGATTTTCATTCCTTACAAAACTCAGTACAAAATGGCTGGCTATTTTGACATCGGGGATTTCGAATCTTTGTTAGAAAATGCTACGTTAACTCAGCTATTGGATATACCAAATGACGACATTCTTAGCTCTAGGTTTTCCGAACCTGTGTCATGTACGGAAATTAATAAAACGGGAGGATGGGATTCCAATTTAAGAAAATTAATAAGCAAACAATTGGGCAATGAATCTGTGGAAGCAATGGGCTCAACACAGGAATACAAGGACAGAGACACTGTGTGAGCTTGACTGCTAGCTAATACCTGAAGAAATTTGTGATTTAGATAATGTGCAGTTGGATTACTGGATGCAACGTTTCATTGTTACCTGAATGTTTTATACAGGCGTGTTAAACAAGACCATGACAGGCAGTATACGATCAGAATTATAAAATTATTCAAGCAAACAGAGTAGACCCTGATCAAACAGGATTGTCTGGTCATGGTCTGCTGTTTGCAAAAACGTAAATACGCATATAAATGTATATAGATCTATATAAAGTAAAGGGTAAAACACAGAATGATATGTCCTTTTTGCTCATGTTTCGTCTGTAACGGAACGCAATGAAGAAAATATTCAAAAAAGGGAATTAATATGATATAGAATCTATACGGTAAATACTTCAATAGATCTAGCTCTGATCTAATATTTCGACCACTAAGGGCCTTTTTCAAAGATTATCATGATAATCTTTGAAAAAGGTCATAAGTGGTCGAAATATTAAATCTAGAGATATTCAAGTATTTATGTAATGGAACGTTAAACAGTTTAGATCTCGAATCAGGGCCGCGTTTCTATGGTTTCTTTGCCTTATAAAAAACACCGACTGCAATTTTGAGCCGGTCACCGTGAAGGTTAACAATGAGTTCCGGTTGTAAGATCGCCAAATACGGCAGTGTTTACTACTAGTCACGAGGAGGCGGAGTTATGACAGCGCGTGCAGACACCACGCGAGGTCGAAATAAACAAAACTCTTAATGATTAAGTGATGTACTTAATGGATGCAAAAGGCAGTTTGATTGGCTGAAAATGTAGGTTATGTTCTAATGGTTTTTGGATAGTTCATGGGATATCATTGAACGGTACTAACCAAATGTCATACAACACGCCATATTAATTTAAATCGTTGGTAAATTAAAAGTTCGTGATAGACCTATATACTACTTAAAGTGAGATGAAGGGTTTAATATATTTAAACACCGATTTACAAATGTGTATTTAATGTACATATTAATTGAACAAGTAAGTCAATAAGCGTACGTGGGTGAAAATATAGTCAGTGTTGGTGAGCAAGCAACACAATGGCTTGTGAGGAGTGCGGTGTTTTAACTTCTTTGCTTCCAAATGTTGTCGTCTAGAAACTATACTACATTGTTCTTTTTCATCTTTCTTCATCTTATTTGCAAAACAAAAGAACAACACCGTCAGTCACACGATGTAAATTGCTTCTAGTTCATACAATACAGTCCAGTGTTTGACCCTTCTCACACTGGACAAATAATGTCTGTTTAGCCCAATTCGTTCAGTCCCATCGGTGTTTCATCTGGATTAGAATTGTTTAAAAAATGTTTATCCCGTCACGCCTAGCCTGTCATTACATACTAGTTAATTAGTATATTATCTCAGAGACATAGAAGAGAGTATTTACACGTCTTGAGGTATCCAGAATGGTAAATTTAATTCAAAGTATCTTATATATAACGTAACTCCTTTAATCGGAAAGAGGGCATTTGTGTCAATGTGTATATGCCAGAAGGTGACAGAAGAGCCAGTGGAAATAAATTAGATTCACTTCAAGACGGGTATAAAATTGATCGTTTGCAATGTAGTCAGGAATCTATTTAGCATAAAATGTGGCGTAGATTCTTTATCAGATTGTTAAATCCTGCTAAAGAATGCTTAATAGTTAGGTCCAAACTATCTGCTGCAAATTGCCAATTTCCGTATATTGAATAGTTTAATGAAGAATAGTTTCTTAGTATATGCCTAGACAGGGGTTAAGGTTCAAATGCAAATGCACAGAGTGTAATAGGGTAAATGCTTTTGTGAGTCAGTTAAAAGCTATATAAACTTTTTAAACGGGAGAATTAGGAATACATGTATCGCTGCCGTTTGCTAATGGAATTTATCAGTTGTTTCACCATATTGTACATGTTCGTCCCCGATAGATAAACTGTTATTTAATGGCTGTTTACAGACTGACAATGACAATCCCATTATGAAAGCAAGTCGTTGTTACCAATTAAGGTATTTCCTCGTATCTAAAACTCCACATTTCCACATATATTTTACGAGCGGTTTGATAGAGGTTGTTAACCCCTAACCTCATATTAACGTCTGTTCATGCCTTTGCAAACATCCGATCTGCTCTGTGTGCCTATGACATTATAATAGACGTCTTACATAGATAAACATGATTGCCAGTTGGCGGTTAAATGGACAGTAGAACCCGTTTTAAACGGCCGTCAGAAAAGGGTCTAAGTATGGGTCTGTAAGAATGAGCTTTCTGCTTTACTTTTGCCCTACATTCAGCAACCATCTGCTTTGTAAGACAACTATGTTCAATAAATAAATGGCCTCAAAGGACAGGTTCTACTGTACTTATATGCCTCTGTTTGTCCATCCCATTATACCGGGACTTTGTCATAGTTTTGCCGGGATATATTTTAATATACACCTGTTTTAACTTTTCCATCGTCTATGCTCCCTAAGATTTTGATCAATGATATATTTGTTACGGTCTGTATGTTTGTCTGTCTGCCTTTTCAAAACTCTAACCAAGTCCAAACCGTTCAAACATGTTATGCATACTTGACATGTATATTCGTATTAATTGATTTGTGTTCCATTGGCTTGGTCATAACTTTATTTTGCATTCAAAAATATCATCGTATGTCTCAGTTAACTGTTGGTGTTTCACGTACAAGAGGCATTGATTCAACCATTACATATGTTTCAAATACCTGCCGTTTGTTATCACAGATGCACGGTCAGTCCAACGGCAACGGCACTTGGCGCGACACATGCTACTGACGAACGTTTTATTGCGTATTTCGTATAGTATCTGAAAGTAAGTTCAGGTGAATCTTCTTACACATTTCTTGTTATGAATAGTAGCATTCCTATTATTCATATACTTATCATTCTATCTTACATATTCTTTATTACTCTATACAACTCTATCTCAACATCTTATGAAGTTTATACTGTTTAAATTAACAAGGAACAGCTTTGCAAGGGAAATACAATGTTCCTTGCTTGTAATATGTTTAATATTACACAATGTAGGCAT
Source organism: Azorinus chamasolen (assembly GCA_963576725.1). Taxonomy (NCBI): domain Eukaryota; kingdom Metazoa; phylum Mollusca; class Bivalvia; order Cardiida; family Solecurtidae; genus Azorinus; species Azorinus chamasolen. The sequence continues at coordinate 85,466,428 of OY755243.1, read as the reverse complement.
GCCTTGATGTTTGTATGGCTCTATAGTTTCGTCTAGATAACATGTTTGTACGCTATGGGGATACCATAATTATATCGTCAAGTTTTTGGGATCATTACTTTTGATGGTATAAATATTGGAATTGAATACTGCTTAACCCTTTCACCGCCGCAGTCGCAAAAATGCAAATAGTGCAGTCCTAGATCAGATGTCGCCTTTTCAAGGCGGCGTCTGATCAGGGTCTTCACTAGTTGTCTCGAACTCTATTTCTATATATGTGCTTTATTCTTTTGAAAATTGTATTTATGTATCTGATTTCGTTATTTTACTGAATGATTTACCAAACTTGGAATGCAGACGACAATTAGAAATTTGGCGCCGAAAGGGTTAAGCCGGTGCTAGAGGGCGTGAGTAGTGTTGCACTTTTAATTACTACTCATGAACATACTCAATAAAACCAAGTCTGAAATTTTCTCTATTAGCATTGCTACTTTTGCTTTTGAAGGATCTCCCACTTTCAGAATGTATTTACTTCAATTATCCCAAAACGAACTGACCTTGAACTAAGCGAATCGTTCTGACATTATGGCTTACGTTTAAGATTAGAATAGTTCCATTTTCTAAAGCAATGTTGCTTATACATGTATCATACAAATTGGAAAAACTTTTTCAAACTGTTATTATCAAACTGTACCGCTCATTAGTAAATGACGCTACTGCAAATAGGTACTTCTCATCCTGAATTCTACGGTCACGTAACATACGAAATTAGGAATATTCGGGATTATATCAATTTTCAGGATTTGGTTATAAAACGCAATGAAATATTTAGGAAAAAGAGGTTATGCCCCTATTATATTGCAGCGTACTACATATTTGGTTATTGACCCCTTGACTGTCGGTAGCCAAGCTTCCCTCTTTGCTTGCACGATGACAGGTCGAGGGTAGTACTGTATGGTGGAACACTCTTAACCCCGGAAACGGAATAACCTTCCGGACTCAAGCATTGCCTTTTCTCTGTCGTGCCCTTTAATTCCATGTAGTTACTCCAACTTCAGAAAATTCATTGAGCACATTTATGACGGACTTATTCAATTGTTTTAATGCTATGTTTTACATATTGTCCTGTGTTGACCGTTTTCTATGTTAAGGGAAGGTCTGGCGGGGAAAACTGTATTAGTTACTTTTATGTTGGTCTCTTTCCTTTTTCTAGTACGTGTACGTTTGTTTGTGTTTCATCTCTCGTGTGTGCGTGTGTCTGCGTGCTCGGTTGTCTGTGTGTCTCACTTGTTTCTATTGACCTTTTGGTAATTGTTGCATCTTGTGTGTGGCTTTTCCGGCGTGACTGTACTATTGGTTTCATATTCTCAATATTCATCGGCACTAAACAACCTTTTTAGAACTGTAAACTACAACGTATTTTATCATGCCTTCAGTTTATATAAGTAATGTGTAACAAGAGACTTGTTTTCAGTAGTAATACCCACATGGGTATTCATAAATATTTGCATATACTTTTGTTTTGGCTAAATTGAATGTCCTGTCAAGCAATGTCAGCAGTATATCAAACTCTTCAAAAGGCGATACTGTCAGATCTATTCCCATATGCCCTGGCTGTAACAACTCATTGACAAAATATAAACCACGTATAATCACTCCTGATGCTAAATTGTCAAACGCAATTTAAAAGCCTTAGAATTAAGCTCACAATATCACAAATATCAGTATATAATCTAAATAATCAAGCGTATTGGATCTGTAACACGCTTTTAGAGTATTATTTGTGAACAACTTTGCATACAATATGATTTGATACCATGCTTCGATTGTATTCAACAAGTTACATACTTCTACCTGCCTAGTATATAAGGCTACCAACACTAGGCTAAGGTCGTAGAAAAGTAATGGCGGGGTTATACAACATTCCTATTTGACATTTCTAATGCCGCTACCGTCAGGTAATTGGTATTCCCATGGGTACGAATTGTGCACCACTTGTCGCAGATTTGTTTTTGTACTGCTATGAGAGAGATTTCATGTTGAGTTTGAATCCTCAATCACAAGAAGATGTTATAAAAGCCTTCAATGATACTTGTCGATATTTGGATGATATTTTTAACTTAGATAACCCTTTCTTTAATGCTCTGATTCCTACAATTTATCCTAAAGAACTCAAATTGAATAAAGCTAACCCGTCCGACAATTATGCAGCGTTTCTTGACCTAGACCTTAAAATTAATAATGGAATGATTTCTTCTAAAATATATGACAAAAGAGATGATTTTGATTTTAATATTGTAAATTTTCCTCATCTTGACGGGGATGTTCCCCGTGCTCCATCTTACGGGGTTTATATATCTCAACTTATTCGTTTTGCTAGAGCTTGTTCATCTATTGACGATTTTAACAGTCGAAATCTCATTTTAACTGAAAAACTGCTTAAACAAGGATATAGATACCATAAACTAAGAAAAACTTTCTCTAAATTTTACTATCGAAATCTCTCGCTTATTGGCAAGTACAAATGTAATCTCAAGGTACTTTTGCGACACGGTATTTCACATCCTGAATTTTATGGTGATGTGATTTACAAACTTCGTAGAATTATTGGACATACCCATTTTCTCACTTTGTTCATCAAATATATAAAACAATTCATTAAAAAGGGATATGATCCTGTATTATTACAACATACTGCATGTTTGGTTGTGAACCCTTTTACAGTTGGCAATCACGCTGGCCTCTTTGCATGTACGCCGACAAGAAAGGTTTAGTACTCTATGAAGGCGACCTCTTAAATCCAGAAATGGAAGGAGAACGTCGGATATCTGTACTATTTCATTTTTGTCGTACCCTTTATTACTTTTCTACAGTTACTCTGTTTGCAGCTCAATCATTGAGTACACTAGCGATAGGTGGATACAGTATGTTCAATTAAATGTTTTTTTGTTATACATGCACTTTACCACTGTATTTGCTGTCGCGGTTGTTGTAGATTAGTCGGAGAGGGGATACGTTTATTTACACTGTTTGTCTTTTAGGATGGGGATGGAATAAGGGTGAGGTTGGGCGCCCATAAACCGGTTTAAACCCCCGGTGACTTTTGTCACTGACCGTTCCAAGGCGGTACTTCCATCTTCCTCCTATTGAATGTTTGTTTTGTCTTTGTGCGTCTCTTGTTGTTTTTTCTACCCATGTACATTTGCTGTTTCCTTGTGTTGCTGTTCGGGCGAGTGTTTGTTCTGTATGTGGTATTTCCTGCATGACTCATTTTTGTACTTTTATTATCACAACAGTGTTGCTTGTGCCGTGTGGTGGCCGTAAAAAGTCTCCCCGTACACGTAATCGATGTTGTTATCATTCTCTTGCAGGATATGCAAGTAACATACACAACTCTCATTCGCCTCTTACATCATCATAAGTATGTCATGCACCTCGTGGTAGGTGTTGTGTTCACCAACAATTTGATGCACTTGGTAGCTACACTTATGTAATTGACGTGTTGTTGAACACAATACAGGTGCCCCTCTATCACTTTCCAATATGAATAAAGTTAAAATACCTCGAATAGAACTAAAAGCTTTAAATATGCAATCTGTGTCGTCTGTACAAGTACCCAGAAATATTTCTAATTTCTCTTCCCTTCAACCTTTTGTTCGTTTAAAACAACTTAATCTTCAGTCGGCTTCATCTTTTCACATACCATCTCTTTCTATTAATAAATGTTTTTTCAATGGACCAAGAGTTGTACTTTCACCTTTAAAATCTGTTATCCAAAATGTTTCTTCTATTCGTAAACGGTCCTTATGCAGACGACACAGAGTGTATCCAATTATCCAAAAGTGCTTTGCTAAGAGGTGCATATGTTGTAGTAACATTTCTTGTAATTCCACTATAAAATCTACAGTTAATGGTAGAACATTTAATGTCAAGATAAACTCAGACGTTGATTGTACTACTACTAACGTTATTTATGTTTTAACTTGAAACGCGCCTAGTTGCGGTATACAGTACGTAGGACAAACAGGACGTGCTTTGAAAACTCGATTTCGTGAGCATGCATATCAGTGTCGAAATCGTAAACTAAACAATTTTTTATACCAACACTTTCGGAAATCTGGCCATTCTTTTAAAGATGTTTTAGTACAAATTGTTGAGCATATAACATACGATAAGGAGGCGACTAGTAGCTTTAAATCGAAAGCTAGATTTATATCTGAATTAAATTGGATCAAAAAATTGCAAACACCTTTTCCTTTAGGACTGAATGATAATATTTACCAGACTGGAAATATTTCAAAAGAACCAGATATAGATATTTTTTCAATTTTTTCTATTAGAAAACGCAAATCTCGATCGCATGGCATTCGCAAGAATGGTAATATTAAACGAAAATCTCGTTTGAAATTGACTCTTCTTGATCTACATACTTTACGCCTAATTTCGGGTAAACATGCCATGCTTTCTAGACTTTCCTCCTTATCTATATGTTCATTAAAAGAAATTGACGAGCAAGCCGATAAAATTATTTTTCGATCAGATCCTCTCATAGGAACTGCTAGTTTGATACAAAGCTTTACTCTACATGTTCTCAGACCGCACATCGACAAATTATCTGAACACCAAAGATTCTTCTTGAAAATTCCTTTTATTAATAAAGGTATTGATTTTATTGACCTACAAAGTATTTTTAGAGACAAAAATGTAATTGACACTATTCCTAAATACTTTAAAAATACAGAACCACCTATCATCTGCTACAAATATAACAAACCCATCAGAAATACAATTTTCAACTACAATAAAATTGTGGCCGACCTTAATATTATTGATAATATTCCTGATAATTGAGATTGCGCCACCTCAAAATTTTGCTATTCTCCGGCTGGTCATGTGATTACTGGTAATTTTGAGATAATTAAAGATAAACGTCTACGATCTCTTTTGAATAAAGGTCCCAAATATAGAATACCATCCTTGATAGATTTTAACTCTTGTCGAGTTCAGATTGCGGAGGCTTTACAAAATTTTAGTATTAAATGGTGTCGAAGAGAACATGTTGAGTCTACTGCCCTTTCTTGTTGGAAAAAACTAATTTTTGATATAATTGATAAACGCATTTCCTTTTACAGCTCTAATAAACACCTTCTTCCACCTAAACCTAGAACTTCATTTAGACATCTTAAAAAGGGTTTACAGGATTTCCATTCAAAATACGTTTTTGTTCCTGCTGATAAGGCATCAAATAATGTGATTATTATTTGACGATTACATTATATCGATGTCTTGAAGCAGTAAATTACTAATACCAAGTCATACATTTCAGTTACCACTGACGAAAAGACCATCATTTCAGACCATGTCAAAAAGTGTGAACAATTTGGAACCGATATTAAAATTACACAACATAAACTTCCTACTATGTATTGGTTACCAAAACTACATAAAAAACCATATAAAGCGCGTTTCATTGCAAATTCTAGTTCATGTACAACTACTAAATTGTCTATACTTTTCACTTCTTGCTTAACGAAGGTAAAGGAACATTTAAGATTTTACTGTGATAAGACTTATGAAAATTCTGGAATAAATCTCTTCTGGTCTATTAAGAACTCTTCAGAAGTCTTAAACAAACTTAAGAACAAAAGGTATCTTGCATCCACTGTAAGCACGTACGATTTTTCTACTCTGTACACAACTCTTCCTCATGTTTTAATTAAGGATAAGCTTACTAACTTGATCCAGAAAGTATTTGCCCGAGAAAAAACATCATTCTTGGCATGTAATGCTGAAAAAGCTTTCTTTACTGACGAGCAAATGAAGTATTACACCAATTGGACTTGCTCAGAAGTTTGCGAAGCACTAACCTTTCTTTTGGACAACATATTTGTACGTTATGGGAATGCTATATACCGTCAGGTAATTGGTATTCCCATGGGTACGAATTGTGCACCACTTGTCGCAGATTTGTTTTTGTACTGCTATGAGAGAGATTTCATGTTGAGTTTGAATCCTCAATCACAAGAAGATGTTATAAAAGCCTTCAATGATACTTGTCGATATTTGGATGATATTTTTAACTTAGATAACCCTTTCTTTAATGCTCTGATTCCTACAATTTATCCTAAAGAACTCAAATTGAATAAAGCTAACCCGTCCGACAATTATGCAGCGTTTCTTGACCTAGACCTTAAAATTAATAATGGAATGATTTCTTCTAAAATATATGACAAAAGAGATGATTTTGATTTTAATATTGTAAATTTTCCTCATCTTGACGGGGATGTTCCCCGTGCTCCATCTTACGGGGTTTATATATCTCAACTTATTCGTTTTGCTAGAGCTTGTTCATCTATTGACGATTTTAACAGTCGAAATCTCATTTTAACTGAAAAACTGCTTAAACAAGGATATAGATACCATAAACTAAGAAAAACTTTCTCTAAATTTTACTATCGAAATCTCTCGCTTATTGGCAAGTACAAATGTAATCTCAAGGTACTTTTGCGACACGGTATTTCACATCCTGAATTTTATGGTGATGTGATTTACAAACTTCGTAGAATTATTGGACATACCCATTTTCTCACTTTGTTCATCAAATATATAAAACAATTCATTAAAAAGGGATATGATCCTGTATTATTACAACATACTGCATGTTTGGTTGTGAACCCTTTTACAGTTGGCAATCACGCTGGCCTCTTTGCATGTACGCCGACAAGAAAGGTTTAGTACTCTATGAAGGCGACCTCTTAAATCCAGAAATGGAAGGAGAACGTCGGATATCTGTACTATTTCATTTTTGTCGTACCCTTTATTACTTTTCTACAGTTACTCTGTTTGCAGCTCAATCATTGAGTACACTAGCGATAGGTGGATACAGTATGTTCAATTAAATGTTTTTTTGTTATACATGCACTTTACCACTGTATTTGCTGTCGCGGTTGTTGTAGATTAGTCGGAGAGGGGATACGTTTATTTACACTGTTTGTCTTTTAGGATGGGGATGGAATAAGGGTGAGGTTGGGCGCCCATAAACCGGTTTAAACCCCCGGTGACTTTTGTCACTGACCGTTCCAAGGCGGTACTTCCATCTTCCTCCTATTGAATGTTTGTTTTGTCTTTGTGCGTCTCTTGTTGTTTTTTCTACCCATGTACATTTGCTGTTTCCTTGTGTTGCTGTTCGGGCGAGTGTTTGTTCTGTATGTGGTATTTCCTGCATGACTCATTTTTGTACTTTCAATCAGGTACAGCCTCATTCAAATGGCATATACCTACAGCATCTCTTTCGCCTAATAGTTGCAGCATTTGGCATAACATTCTTAACCCCTTCTCCACTGTTGGCATAAATAATATTAGATGTGTCCATCGTTAGATTCAGATTACATAATTACATAATGCTGTATGGTATATTCAGTTATACTAATGAAGTAGTATTTTACTTTATTAATCATTTCATTGTATTATATACATATCAGTGATTTACGGAGACTTGTTGAATGCATATTATATGAAATATTTTTTATATCGTCACTAATGAATGGAAAGCATAGTTAAAATGGAATATGGAAATAGAAACATTGTAGCCATTTTACTCTGTTTGTAAATGCTTGTAAAAACCGTGTATATAGAGGAAAGGGTTCAACAACACACTGCCGGCATATTTATACTCTATTCATTTACTGTTTTACATCCAGTTGTATTAAAGTAGTAGTCTCTACTTACAACGCGCAAAATGCCTAATAATCAAAATAAATCATTGCGTTTATATGCTGAAAAAGAAGTATAACGAAAGAAAACCAGTCGAATAAACGCCGAAGAAGTCACAACTTGCATATGTTTGATATCGAAGACTCGATGTATTCGGCAATGTATAGGATTTGATTCGGCTCTCGCTTTAGTTACGTTAACTGTGACCAAGGCCGGTAATATTTTGCTGTAGAACATATATTATAAGTATCGATGAAAACGGTTTATTTTGTATCACTGGGGCATTTTTCAATATAAGTACACATTGACATTCTTCAGAATAATGATTGAACATAACACATACCAAGTTAAATGATATCATTGGAAATATGCGTTCATTGTAGGGACTTCTTCTTCCTCTTTAACCTTAATATAAGGGCGTACTGTAGTTTCAAACTCTATAACAAGTTTGAAGTAAATTTGAAGAAAGTAAGAGTATATTGTCTAAACGATAAGCTTTAAAATGTACTTTTGTAAAATTCACCACAAATGGAATGTCGAAGTAATGAATACGCGGTAAATAAATGCCATGTTTATAAAATTAACAAAGTTTACTGCATCTCCGGATTAGAAGGGGTTTATTGTAAAGTAATGTCGAAATAAAACAAAACTAAATTTGTTAATATGCGCTTGGCGCTCCTTCACCCCGTATTTAGCAACGGCTTACCACAACCAATTCTTCTTTCCTAAAGGCCCGGTTTATAGGGTCAGTGAAGTGGAGATACAAATGTATGTACGTTATTTGTAAATAATAATTCAACGAATTGTTGAGACAACTTTTTTGTAAAGATAGCTCATATGAGTATCGAACTTAACCGACAAAATGTATGAGTGTATCCAAGGAAAGGTTGTGATATTTAATCCCGATGTTTAGCTGTTTCAACTTCGTTGATTTGATAAATGTCTCATAAATCAACCAGACACACACTTTCAATAATGATTTGGCGTTCGCAATATCAGAAAATCAACACTTGGCGAGATGCGGTGAAGAACATTTATTAAGTCATAATGAAATAAGCATTTGTCAGAGGGTTCTGTCAGGGCTCCAAATGAAGGGAGTATTTCCGACGCAAGATACCTTGTTTTACCAACAAACCCATAGTCGTCAATATTCATTGCAATATTCTCTATGGGGCAATGCTCAAGTTCAGCTACAACCATAAACCCGCTTTAGATATGAAGGCAGTGTTGTTATAAAGCTTTATCATACACCTTGGACCCTGATGAGATGCCGAGTTCCTCAGCCACAGACAGATAGGTGACGCTGGGCACGATGAAGCTTAAACACCGGTTTTATTGTCCACTATAACGAATAACGTTTCAGTGGTAAGTGTAGCAGTGGCGTGCCCCAAATGCAACAAACACACTTACAGTAAATATCAGCATAAGGCGGCGTATTACAATATAATTAACCCTTTCGAGACCAATAACAGTTGCTAAGTTTATGGTCTATTTCAGAGTGGAGCTTTCTTCAAAGTCTTAGAGCACTTAGTTGTTGTTGTAGATTTGACCTTTAAAGAGATCGTTTTGAATTCTAGGCTTGAATCAGTGACGACTCCGAGACATTCATAAGGCGATTTGTTTATATTTCGAGTATTATACTACCAAACTATGAATGATAGTTACTAAACATTCAATACTATAGATCCTTATGTATGGCGTATGACATGTACATTCTGAAATTGTATGCCTTGATTCAATTTTCCCTGACACGTAAATAAAGATACTGTTCACTGACAGGTGTTGTTAACAGTGTTAGTTAACGTTTTACTAAACACCTTTTTATGAAATACCGTCGATAAGTACATCATATAGATAATGTTGATTACTTGATCCATATGTCATATTGACTATACGGAAGGGAATCGCCGCCAAAAAGAATTTTTAAAAGTCATGTTGCATGTTGTAGTTTCTTAAATGCAAAAAGTACAAAAGTAGTCATGCAGGAAACACCACATACAGAACAAACAGCCTCCCGAACAGCAACACAAGGAAACAGCAAATGTACACAACTATAAAAACATCAAGAGACGCACAAAGACAAAACAAACATTCACCAGGGGGAAGATGGAAGTACCGCCTTGGAACGGTCAGTTATAAAAGTCACTGGGGGTTGAACCGGTTTATGGGCGCCCAACCTCACACTTATTCCATCCCCACCCTAAAAGACAAACAGTGTAAATAAACGTATCCCCTCTCCGACTAATCTACAACAGCCGCGAGGGTAAATACAGTGGTAAAGTGCATGTATAACGAAAACATTTAAGTGAACAAACTGTATCCACCTATCGCTAGTGTACTCAATGATTGAGCTGCAAACTGAGTAACTGTAGAAATGTAATAAAGGGTACGATAAAAACGAAATAGTACAGATATCCGACGTTCTCCTTCCGTTTCTGGATTTAAGAGGTCGCCTTCATAGAGTACTAAACCTTCCTTGTCGGCGTACATGCAAAGAGGCCAGCGTAATTGCCAACTGTAAAAGGGTTGACAACCAAACATGCAGTATTTTGTAGTACTATAGGATCATATCCCTTTTTAATGATTTTTTTAACATATTTGATGCACAATAATTTTACGAAGTTTGTAAATCACATCACCATCAAATTCAGGATGTGAAATACCGTGTCGCAGAAGCGCCTTGAGATTACATTGGTACTTGCCAATAAGTGAGAGATTTCGATTATAAAATTTAGAGAAAGTGTTTCTTAGTTTATGGTATCTATATCCTTGCTTAAAGGTCAAGTAAACAGATTGGGGTTTATTCAAATTCTGATAGTATACAGTTAGTTAAACACCAAGCTTTAGAAAATTCTTACCGTTTTCATCTAGTTTTGATTTAAATCGAGTTTTTATTGTACTGCGAACCGTGCATTTTGAAAATCGATACATGATTATCTCCCTTGCGTGACGTCACTTGTGATGCTCGCCAGTCAAGGACCCCAGTGAGAGGGAGGAATGTACACAGAAACGTAACATTTTCCTTTAAATTAACAGCTCTGCAAACAAAGTAGATCCAGATCAGAGCCTACATGAACCGTCTAATTAGGGTATGTTCTGTTTGCTTACAAAATTAGATCAAATCCGACTCCTAAGTGTCTATAAATACCCAATTTATTTTCATACTTTTCCAGACATTACGTCCATGGATTAGCCTTAGAAAGTGACACTTTATCGAGTAGGGGAAACTATTTATGGGGTGTGATGTTTATTTTAGGTGTGACATACAATGATACTTAATATTCAACACATATTTTTTGATTTTGTTAATCTTAACCCTTCTCTTGCTTTTTACCCATGCCCTGTTGTATAATTACATATAGCTTCACTGTGTACACGTATTTCACTGTGCAATCACTGATGTAAATCAACTTGTAAATAGTGCAGACCCTGATGAGACAGCTCCTGCAGGTTTTCACTATTTACAGGTAGGTATATTGACGTGAATAGCAAGCGAATGGTTAAAACTTACTTTACCTGTCAGTGAATTTACACTATTCATAAACTATAATTTAAAAAGAGGATGAGGTTAGGACCAAGACCAGTAGCAAAAAGTGTGGATTCAGATCAGAGGGACCATTTGGGTCCCGCCCATGAGTTGGGTCCAAACAACTTTTAGACAGAACCAGACAACTTTAGATGAATTTCATATTTAGGCAAAGTGGGTTCAGATGAAATGGGACGTTCTCGTTAAATAACATAGTACTATGTATAAATGTACGTACTTTAGAAAAAAAAGAAATTCCACCAAAATACAGAAAAATAGAAAATTATTTATTTATTTATTTTACTTTAATATTTGCAATACCAAAATGATCCATTACTTTCAGAAAATCGAGTAAAGGTTGAAATACCAAAATATGTATTTTGTTGGGAAAATGAAAAAAAGGTGGATCTTGATAATAAAATGGTTGTCAGTCTTGAAGAATGACTTTTTTATTATTAATAATATATTCATGTTTCTAAAGCTTGAGAATTATGTTTAAATGACTGGACCCACTACAAATAAAAATGTCTATAAGAAAATATGGTCAACACATTAAAACTGTCACTACCTTTTTCTTTATCATAATCTGAAAATGGGTGATCCTTCGAAAGCAAAAGTAGAAATGCAAAAAGAGAAAATTGCAGACTCGGTTTTATTGAGTCTGTTCATGAGTAATAATTAAAAGTGCAACACTACTCACGCCCCCTAGCACCGGCTTAAGCAGTATTCAATAGTTTACAGTATACTCGTATGTGCAATTTAATTATGGTTTGTATTATATGGAAACAACAGTAAACATAGGCATTAGAATTTCTCTATGCATGTATGATTGAATGTGTTAAATGGCCTTAGGCCATATTATACTAAGCCATATTACACACGAAATGCCCCATGCAGGGTCAGTCTCCAGATGTCAGTTATCATAGTGGCCCTTTGTCAAATACCCAAACAGGGGATAGTGATTATTGCAAGGCCATAAAACCCGCTTCCTGTATATTACGTATTGTTGCATTTTTTATGTAGCGGTGGTAACTTGTCAAAAGAATCAATCATTGCGGTCATGGTGCCTCAAAGTTAGTTTTGGGTAGGTAATAATCAGTAAAACTATAAAACGCATCCAATGAACAATTCCGTAAATTACAGTAATCCAGAATGACTTTTTTTCCTATGGATTTATGGTCAAAATTGTCCATGTTCCAAAATTGCAAAATGATCATATTTATGATAAACTATTTCCCTGATGAAAAAATATGTGTGAGTAAATCACTTCACGAATATAAACCCTTCATTCCACGTGCCTGTTTATGCCAACGCAAACATAGTAGACCCAGATCAAACGTATTGAAACAAATTTACAAACAGAGTAGATCCAGATCAGACAGCTTCTGTTGTAGCTCCCTGTTCAGGTTCTTGTCGATTTGCTTATGAAATAATATACCGGTAGGTCTGGTTGTACAATTACTGCCATAGCCTGTACTCATATATCATTAACTCGCCATTAAATCATTATATCTTACACGAATATTCATGAAGAAGATCTAAAGGCTTTTTTTCACAATGTTAACTTTTCAAATAGATCATTGGTTCTGACAGATCAATTAGGACTAGATCAACAAAATTTCATAAGCAAACAGAGCAGAACCTGATCAGACAGCTCTTACAGGAACTGTCCGATCTGGATCTACTCTATTTGCAAACGCGCGTGAAGCCGTTTATATAAGAAGAGAAGGATTGGGAAATTGATTTTAAAGCATATTAGGTGTCTGCTGCCAACAGTGCTAAATCGTGTTTATTAATCATTTTTTCTCTTAAGAATATTTATTAAAGATTTCATGACCTCATGAATATTCATTACAGGTATTACAGAGACGCTAGACAACCCTGATCGAATCTAAAGCAATTTAAGTCTTCGGACTAAGCAATCGGAGCATATCCTGATCAGACAGTTCCTGTGTGATTTGGGTTTACGCTGTTAACAAAACGTTTGTATAGAATAATTTTCAACGAAGAAAAAGCCCATTAACCTATGTCAGTGCTAGACCTAAGTCACATTTATAACAGAATATAGCATATCCTTTTTATAATTGTAGACCCAAGTCATCCACTGCATCTCTAGTATAAATTTCACGGAAAACAGCCATCGAGACAAAATGTAAATCACATCACATTTTCTCGTCTTTTGGTAATTTAAATAATCCTATGTAGTATCTGTCGCATTAGGAGCTACACCCATAGGCAGGGATACGCCCATAGGCAGCACAAATTACCATTTAAGCACTCAAAACGAAGCAGAAGTACATTACGTGCGATTCTTTTCTATACGATATCTAGTTCGACATTTATAGCGAATGTCACAAGTGACGTCATCACACCTTTAAAGGTCAAGTAAACAGGCAGGACACTTTTTCGTAAATATTTGACAAATGGGTACCTTGTACGACGTAGTTTCGAAAACACAAAAAAATACAGTCATATTGCACATAGCAGCTGTCATATATCATCGACAAGTAAGCACTGGCTGATTTTGGTCGTTCGCTTATCTCCCTTGTGATGACGTCACTTGTGACATTCGCGTTAAATGTCGAACTAGATATCGTATAGAAAAGAATCGCACGAAATGTACGTCTGCTTCGTTTTGAGTGCTAAAATGGTAATTTGTGCTGCCTATGGGTGTATCCCTGCCTATAGGTGTAGCTCCTAATCCGACAGAGACTACATAGGATTATTTAAATTACCAAAAGACGAGAAGTTCAAGAAAATGTGATGTGATTTACATTTTGTCTCGATGGCTGTTTTCCGTGAAATCTATACTAGAGATGCAGTGGATGACTTGGGTCTACAATTATAAAAAGGATATGCTACATTCTGTTATAAATGTGACTTAGGTCTAGCACTGTAGGTTAATGGGCATTTCCTTCGTGGAAAATTATTCTATACAAACGTTTTGTTAATAGCGTAAACCCAAATCACGCAGGAACTGTCTGATCAGGATATGCTCTGATTGCTTAGTCCGAAGACTTATTTCCATAGATTCGACCAGGGTTGTCTAGCTTCTCTGTAATCCCTGTAATAAATATTCACGAGGTCATGAAATCTTTAATAAATATTCTTAAGAGAAAAAATGATTAATAAACACGATTTAGCACTGTTGGCAGCAGACACCTAATTTGCTTTAAAATCAATTTCCCAATCCTTCTCTTCTTATATAAACGGCTTCATGCGCGTTTGCAAATAGAGTAGATCCAGATCGGACAGTTCCTGTAAGAGCTGTCTGATCAGGTTCTGCTCTGTTTGCTTATGAAATTTTGTTGATCTAATCCTAATTGATCTGTCAGAGCCAATGATCTATTTGTTGAAAAGTTAACATTGTGGAAAAAAAGCCTTTAGATCTTCTTCATGAATATTCGTGTAAGAAATAAAAATTAATGATATCATGGAGAGTTAATGATCTATGAGCACAGGCTATGGCAGTAATTGTACAACCAGACCTATCGGTATATTATTGCATAAGCAAATCGACAAGAACCTGATCAGGGAGCTACAACAGAAGCTGACCTGGATCTACTCTGTTTGTAAAAAATTTTCAATGCCTTTGATCTGGGTCTACTATGTTTGCATTGGCATAAACAGGCACGTGGAATGAAGGGTTTATATTCGTTAAGTGATTTACTGATACATATTTTTTCATCAGGGAAATAGTTTATCATAAATATGATCCTTTTGCAATTTTGGAACATGGACAATTTTGACCATTAATCCATAGGGAAAAAGTCATTCTGGATTACTTTAATATACGGAATTGTTCATTGGATGCGTTTTATAGTCCTACATTATGCCCAAAACTGACTTTGAGGCACCATGACCGCAATGATTGATTCTTTTGACAAGTTACCACAGCTACATAAAG
This sequence comes from Azorinus chamasolen, assembly GCA_963576725.1. Lineage (NCBI taxonomy): Eukaryota > Metazoa > Mollusca > Bivalvia > Cardiida > Solecurtidae > Azorinus > Azorinus chamasolen. The sequence continues at coordinate 85,451,303 of OY755243.1, read as the reverse complement.
GAATGCAACAATACGTAATATACAGGATGCGGGTTTTATGGCCTTGCAATAATCATTGTCCCCTGTTGAGTATTTGACAAAGGGCCACTATGATAACTGACATCTGGAGACTGACCATGCATGGGACATTTCGTGTGTAATATGGCTTAGTACACTATGGCCTAAGGCCATTTAACACATTCATTCATACATGCATAGAGAAATTATAATGGCTATGTTTACTGTTGTTTCCATACAAACCATAATTAAATTGAACATACGAGTATACTGTAAAACTTATGATAAAGAAAAATGTAGTAACAGTTTTAATGTGTTGACCATTTGTTTTTATTTCCAGTCATTTAAACATAATTCACAAGCTTTAGAAACATGAATATATTAATAAAAAAATAGTCATTCTTCAAGACTGACAACCATTTGTTATCAAGATCCACCTTTTTCTCATTTTCCCAACAAAATACATATTTTGGTATTTCAACCTTTACTCGATTTTCTGAAAGTAATGGATCATTTTGGTATTGCAAATATTAAAGTAAAATAAATAAATAAATATTTTTCTATTTTTCTGTATTTTGGTGGAATTTCTTTTTTTTCTAAAGTACTATGTTACTTAACGAGAACGTCCCATTTCATCTGAACCCACTTTGCCTAAATATGAAGTTCATCTAAAGTTGTCTGGTTCTGTCTAAAAGTTGTTTAGATCCAAGTCATGGGCGGGACCCAAATGGTCCAATTGATCTGAATCTACACTTTTTGCTAATGGTCTTGGTCCTAACCTCATCCTCTTTTTAAATTATAGTTTATAAATAGTGTAAATTCACTGACAGGTAAAGTAAGTTTTAACCATTCGCTTGCTATTCACGTCAATATACCTACCTGTAAATAGTGAAAACCTGCAGGAACTGTCTCATCAGGGTCTGCACTATTTACAGATTGATTTACAGCGAAATACGTGTACACAGTGAAGTTATATGTAATTATACAACAGGGCATGGGTAAAAAGCAAGAGAAGGGTTAAGATTAACAAAATTAAAAAAAAGATGTGTTTAATATTAAGTATCATTGTATTTCACACCTAAAATAAACATCACACCCCATAAATAGTTTCCCCATCTCGATAAAAGTACAAAAATGAGTCATGCAGGAAATACCACATACAGAACAAGTATCACTTTCTATGGCCAATCCATGGACGTAATGTCTGGAAAAGTGTGAAAATAATTTGGGTATTTATAGAAACTTAGGAGTCGGATTTTATCTAATTTTGTAAGCAAACAGAACAGACCCTAATTAGACGGTTCCTGTAGGCTTTGATCTGGATCTACTTTGTTTGCAGAGGCGTTAATTTAAAGGAAAAGGATAAGTTTCGGTGTACATTCCTCCCTGACTTGCGAGCATCACAAGTGACGTCACGCAAGGGAGATAATCATGTATCGATTTTCAAAATGCACGGTTCGCGGTACAATAAAAACTCGATTTAAATCAAAACTAGACAAGCAAGGTTTTACGCAAGCGTAAAATGGCTGCGTAACATGTATTTAAGCAGGATAGAAGAACAGAGGGAGCAATATTGTTTAGTACTTTTAATTAACAGATACATTGGGAAAACATGACTGTTATGTATGAATTAATATATGTAGCAGAAACGGGGGAATGTTTTAATGAGCCATGATGCATAATACCTGTGTTTGACACCAATAATACACATTACGTCACAGATCAATATTATTCATTTACTGAGACACACTGATGTAGAAACCATTATCACATTAAGTGATGTTCACAAGGCATACAAACTCCCATACTTACAGTCTACATGAAATTATTCCAATAGGTCGACTCAATGCCCATTAACTTTTTCACTTATAATGGTTTTAAACAAAAAGCATGTATACTAAGGGTGCTAAGAAAATATGAGAGAATAAAAAATCCGCTTCCACCGAGGATCGAACCCACGACCTCCCGTTTCCTAGTCCATCGTTATAACCCTTAGACCACGCTGACAGCTATGATTGGGAGTGTGATTTTAATCAGTTATACCTAATTCACTAACATTATCATGGCAGAAAAGAAAGAAATAACACCGACAAAAATATTCTGAGAAAAATATATGAATGAAAATAAATAAAATAAATGAATATATATAAATAAAAACTTGTCTCACAGTAAACCATATTTATTAAAACGATTGGCTTTTATAGAAACACAGGACCGCAGAAACGCATGGTCAAACTTGAAAGCCGTATAAGTTTGGGCTGCTTTCGCAGCCCAATAAAACGGTAATAATTTTCTAAAGCTTGGTGTTTAACTAACTGTATACTATCAGATTTTGACGAAACCCCAATCTGTTTACTTGACTTTTAAGCAGCTTTTCAGTTAAAATGAGATTTCGACTGTTAAAATCGTCAATAGATGAACAAGCTCTAGCAAAACGAATAAGTTGAGATATATGAACCCCGTAAGATGGGGCCCGGGGAACATCTCCGTCAAGATGAGGGAAATTTACAATATTAAAATCAAACTCATCTCTTTTGTCATATATTTTAGAAAAAAAGTTTGCATCTCCAAACAGGGCAAAGATTCATCTTTCAAGAATTCGTCATGTTAAAATGTAGCATGTTATGCAATACGTATTATGAAAAAGTACATCACATGTTATTTTTGCAACTTTGCAATTCGACATGTTCTACCCTCGCACTTTAGCAAACTCTGACTACGTTAACAAGTGAACAAATGGAAATTCGTAAACTGCACATTTTCATCGATCGATATTTGTGGAGAACCAGTCTATGAGTCTATATACCACTTTAATGTGACGTCACACAAAAATGGCGGCGTAGAAACAGGGAACCTATTCTGCATAGCAACCTATGTGTGAATTGGCTAAGCGTACATATCATTTAACAACTGTGCCTTGCTCTATGAAATAATTAGTTGTTGGTTTCTGTACATTTAAGTACTATGTCCCTTGACTGTTATGACAATCTGTGTAGGATTTTGAAGGGTAGATACAAGAAGAAGCTTGAATTAATCGGCTTAAAGGAATGCCACAGGTATAATATTGTTTCATTTTCATAAGCTCTAGATCTACAGCAGCTGTAATGCCGTAGATCTGCTTCTATGTGTTGTTAAATAGTTACTGTATAGCACCGTAGCAGATCTAGATCTAGTAAATGTATTTTAGAATAGCTCTAGATCATATCAATCTAAACTGGATCTATTCACAATAATCTAAAATTTGAATAGATCTAAATCTAGATCTAAATCGTCGGGATTTAATTATGCTGAGCCATAGATCTATATCTAGTTTTCTTCTATTTTTCGGGAAGATGACAAATCATAACTTTAGATAATTTGTAACAGTGTTTGGTATTTTCTGTCTCATTATTAGTGTTCCTGTTATGTAAAAAATTATAACTTTGTTGATAAGTGCAACAGGACTGGTAAAAACATCCTTGGAAATTTTAATGTAATAATTCAGTTAATAAATATTGATGATGCCATTATTTCTTTAATACATGAATAGTGAACAGGCAAAGGGTTAAGATAAAATATACATATGATTTTTGTTCCTGACATGCCAAAAATGTCCTTGTGCTATTATAATAATTCAGCTACACATGTTATTAATTATTAATTCATTATGTAATTATTTCTTACATGAATATTCATGAAATAAAGGGTTATAATAATAAAAAGGTTGTGTTCCGTGAAATAATGACATCATAAAAATTTATTGTAATTTTATATTTTATAATGGCTATCACAGGAAATCTTGGTCATGGCAGAAGATATTTGATCGTTTAATTTATATCTTATTCCATGAGCACACAGAGCAGACCCAATCAAATGGCTCTCACATCTGTCTGATATGGATATACCCTTTTTGCAAATGTATATATATTGAGCAAAGTGTTAAATGGACAATAAACAGTGATTAGAAACAAATAATCAGCCTTTACTTTATTTATATCACCATCTGATTGTTGTCAGTCCAGTACCTTGTATACCACTCATGCGATGTTAACCCTTTAATCCATTAATACACCTTTCTATGCCTTTGCAAACAGAAGACCCATATCAGATGGCTCCTGTTGGAGACGTTTGATCAGGGTATATGTTGTTTGCTTATGAGTTTATGACATAATATAGACCTGACTCTAAATTTTCTGCTATGGCCAACTTCATGTTTTTATAAAGCTATTATCAGAATTAAGCTCATGAATATTCATGATGTCATTTTTTCTTGCAAGAATATGTATGGAGTAAATGCTTGAAAAACTTGATCGCTATGACATGTCAACTTTTACAAACTGAGCGTCATCTATGTGGTGGATCATCAAACACCGGCTGTTCGTATCCAAAGTAGTTCTGTACATATAGATGAATTCTAAGGCTTGTTTGTTGCTCATATTTACGAAACTTTAGCATAGCGTCTGATAGTCCTTCTAGTTTTTGATATGTCCCAAGTTTTTGCAAACATAAAGCTTCAGAATCCTGACCAGCTCTCTCATCATGTCCAACAGGTTATTTGTTCCAGTTTGGAATCACTGTCTTTGACCAAATTGCTTTACAATAAACTGGTACATATACATTTATCTTAATGCTTCCAAACTTTCTTCATATATATCACGGGAAAATTCCATCTGGAGATCATTTAACAATTCATATATCACAACCACAGCACCAACTGATCAGGTTTTTCATACTAAGATGAAGTCTTGTTTGGATGTTGATCAAAATGTTAATTGTTACATTGGTCTTGTTTTGTGGTGACAATAACTGTATTTGAAATTGAAAGCTCTTTGTCAATAAAGCAATATCATTCTCCATTTTCCTGGCAGTTGAAGCAAAGTAGGTACTGCTCCAGATAACTGCATGGCATATCAGGTCCCTGACTGTTTCCACTGCGGGTCAAAATTCCTCTCACCGGCAAATAAAGTTTTTATGATGAAACAACTATTTGAAAGGTTTTTTTTAAACCCTTTATGCCACATATATTCATGTAAGACCCTGAGCCATCTCCTACAGGAGCTGTCTGAATTGGGTCTACCTTGTAAGAGAAATGTCTGAAAATGAGTCAATAGGTTGACCATTTACTCCATAAATATTCATGTAAAAAATAATAAGATCAGAAATATTAATTAGATTAAACTTAATAATAGCACATGGACACAGGGGTGTTTGGCCATGGCAGAAACTGTATAATCGTATCTATAGTATGTCAGAGGCAAACAGAGCAGACCCTGAACAGACGTCTCCTATAGGGGCCGTCTGATCTTGGTCTACTCTGTTTGCAAACGCCTAGAAAGGTGTATTTATGGTGTAAAAGTGTTAATAGAACCGTGTCTCTTCACCCTTTCCTTGTTATATGTTTATTACAAATATCAATACCTCATGAATATTCATGGCCAATCTAGTTATAATAAAATATGCAAGGTGGAGCATTCAGAGACATATACATACATTTCTCTGTTACATTGTAGCCATTTTACTACTTGGGGCCAACTACGTATTATCATCAAACGTTTTGCTCTGACAATTTATATGTGTATTTAGACCAATTGTTTTCCAACGAAGCCAGTGTATATATTAGGAAATGTTTTACTACGAAAACAAAGTTGCCTTCGTAGAAAAACAAATCTATTATAATACCTATATAAATTCTCGTAGCAAAACATTAAATTTGATAATAATACGTAGTTGGCCCCAGTGTTTATGGAAGTATAGAAAACGATCTATCAAATCCCATTAGCAAACAGAGCAGACCCTGATTAGACGGCTCTTATAGGGTTATTGTATTTTGTATTATAAGTATACTTTTACAGATAACATAAAAATTACAATACAGAAACTCTTTGTAACAAGCTTAACGTGTATAGCATGGCAAATTAATCATGTTACAGTCTTTTATCCCCAATGAGCCCTAGTTGGTAAATATAATCATGTACTATATATCGCAAAATACATGACAATCTGAACACAGTCTGCAGACATTTAAACCTTTATAATTTCAATTTAATACTTAACTGACTGATAAAGCCGGTCGTTGTTTTTTCTTGTTAAATTGTTGTACAAAAAGCGTTAAATACTTTGATAAATAAAAGCATTATAAGGTGTGATTACCTACCTTCTTGCAGTAGACACTTTATCAGTGCACTCCTCAATCTGGTTCTCGGCCCATTCGTTTTGTCATTTAGTACTGGTTCCCTGTTGAGACGACGAGTTTTTTTCTGGCTGGCTAACCGCGTGAAATGTGGCACTTGTCACTTTACACATGTCGACTTCCCGAGTATGTACGCGTGAAACGTTTCACAGTTTGTAGAGATGTATTCGTTCAGTGTGCAAATGAACAATGGAAGCAATTGCAAGATTTGAAACTTGGAAAGTGTAACTAATGTACATTTACATAGTTGGAAAAGTGACAATACCTATGTAACCGGGTGTTCTTATAAAGAAACATATCCGCACAGACTCGGGATCGAACGTAGGTCGCCAGGTTCGCAGTCATGCACTCTACCGAGTCGCCATAAAAGCGCGCTTGTACAGCAAGGCCGTACAAGTGATGATAAACCTAAACACTGTGGCATACTCCCCAAGCAAGGTGAAATTCGTCCCGAATTTCTAAGGGGTATGAGAACGACTGGGAATCGAACTCGGGGCTCATACAGTAATAGTCCCATGTTTGGCACCAAATGTAACATGGTGAAAAAGTTGTGACTCGACTGGGACTCGAACCCAGGGCCTCTGACATACCATGCTAACACTCTACCGACTGAACTACCAAGCCACACAGTAAAGCCTTTCAACTTATTTTACCACAATATTTACCCGGCTACACTTAAAAACTACCTTTGACATTTGCAAGAATGACACTTGACATTTCTGCATTTCTGGACTTTCAAATATGCATTTCTGTCGCATTTGCAATTGGAAACTTTGCATTTATGAAACTATACAACATGCAAGATGTTTGTTAAAAATACTTTTGGCGGTGATTCCCTTCCATATGACTAATCATTTATTCGCATACATATATATATGTGTCTATTGGTATACCTCTAAACATAAGCAAACGTAGACATTATCGATCATAACAATACTTTAGAACAACTTTGAATCGATATATGTATAAGGACTATTAGCCGTATTCGAATGGCTCTGTACCACTAAGCAACGAAAATAATTCCCCGTCGAAAACAATACGGGTTAACCCATTACGTCATAGGCTATTTTTAGATACAACCTCTTTGAATAAATATACCGAAAAGGATATTGAGAGAATGGGTTAAGTAACAAAAAGAAAACAATCAATGCAGGTTGAAAACCGTTGAGAACGATGAGTAACGCAAAGTAATGTTATTCCATAAACTATAGTTTAATTGGATGAATTCAATAGTTGGGCGAAGTTCGTATGGCGGAATAACAAGAAATAAACCGTCGAATATGGCTGTTAATAAGGCATGTAAATTTCATGCGCACAATTTTTTTGTTTTAATTTCAAAAATATTGTATGGCATATTTTATATCCTACAGCAATAATTGCATGATATTTTCCGAGAAACTACGAATAAATGGACAATGTCGTGTTATGTAGCAATAAACCAGGGAATTTAATTATTATCCCTCTACCAATGATACTGTCTGTTCAAATTAATGTAATTCTAACTACGTTCGATTCTATTAAGCTTATAAAAAGAAGTATTGAGCGAATGTTAAACAGCTTGGACCCAATAGAGACGCTCTATAAGTTACCCGGCGTTTCGTTGATATTCACGCTGTTTACAAATGCTGGTTTAGCAGCTAGTGGGGGTAAGGGTTACAACAAAGGATTGGTTTTGCAATAAATTAAAACAATTACTTTACCACACAGGAAATGTGTTGTTCAAGTAAATTGCACAAATTTCCGCTGTAGTGTTATTACTAGGCGTCCGACCTGAAGGATTCTTAATAGCTGAATATGTTGTCTGGAATCCGGACTAGTTTCTCGAGCGTATAAAATGTATTTCGCAACACAAGTTGGCATGGTTTCTCTTTTATTACGCATTTAGTTATTTTAATACCCAAGACATGTTCGTCTTGTAATTGGCGCCGCTGTACTTTGAAGTGTGTTATACTCGTATTCGATCAGATTTATGTCACATTATAAACAGTGAATGATACTCAGTAAATACTAATAAACAGTAATTGATATACAGACAATAATACACAGGGAATTATACACATGAAATGGTATACATTGAAATATAATATATGATGAATATTATTCATTAAAAAGTGTACAGTACATAATATACGGAACAAATAATATACAGTAGTTAATAATTATATACAGTAATTAGCATACAGTATATGGTATACAGTATTAAATAAAAATATACACCAAACAATATAGAGTAAAAACAGACAAACTAATAATACACAGTAGTAATTCATAGTAAACCTTAAATATTATTATACAACAATTTCTTTTACAATTGTGATCTCCCATAGGCCATCGTGACATAAATATACTGTCAGACCCAATTGGAAAACAATTACTGTCGGAAAAATACTGTCTCCCGGAGCACGGAACATCTAGATCAGTGAGCGCTTATTAAATTGTGTGCGTGACGTCATCCAAATTACGTCATCGACTGACGTCATTTGGCGCATGCAATTTGATCAACAAACGCCATTTTGACAATTGTTTTTGTGTTTGTTTAAATATTTGAGAAATGTCGCGTTATGCAACTATTTCGGGGGAGGATCTATCAAGACTGGATAGTGAAAAGGACTCCGCCAGTACTTACATACGTGTAATAAATAGAAATGTGAAGCTGTTCCGCGGAGTTTAAGCTCCGAATATAATGTTTGTTTCAAACTGTTTATTGTTGTCATTGAATAAATATTTTTGCTGACAAAATTGATTGTGATGTTTGGTATAATAAAATAAATATCACATCATATGGACAGCGACAGCACGTATTGCCAACCCTCGGTATGGTGATGTCCTCATTGGTTAACGCCTCGGTGGACATTACAAACCTCGACAATACGTGATGTCAAAAAGCAAACAGATCAGACCATAATAAGACGACTCCTAGAGCAGTGGTTTGATTTGGAATTGTTCATCTGAAAACGTATTTAATAGCTTCTCTATCAGGTAAATGATGACGAAATGTGGAACCTTAATACTGGACGAATGGTACGCAATTTCATTTTGTTTTAGCTTCAGACCTTATTATGCCCCCTCCCCACAAAGTGGTGGCATATTGTGTTTGCTTTGTCCGTACGTACGTCCGTAATTATGTCCGTACACACATCTAGAAGAATTTGTCCGGGCTCTTTCTTATAAAGTGTTTGTCCAATCCACACCAAACGTTACACACATATTTGTGGTATCATATCATGGTCAAGTTTGATATCCATGTAAATCGCTTCAGTCGTTGAATACTTTAGAAACTGTTACAGTCAGAATGTCATATACGCCATACTACAACACTGTTAGGAGCTCTTGCCTGAAACATTAATATTGTCTTATTATTTTACTTTCAGATGCGCATATCATTATTATGCTCAAAGATACGTAGGAAATACACGTCAACACTATAATCTAGTCGTCTACTGGAACCCATTATATTTTCAAAGTCACAATGGCGCCCAACGAGGGAATATTAGGAATGTAACCAATGTGGTTATAGGGGTTCAGGGGCATTCTGCAATAGAAACAAATCCTCTATTTATCGCAATGGTTTCAAACGGTGACCTTTATAGAGGCTTCAGAAGGCGTCACTATAAAAGTTAAAGCTTGACTCAAAGTTTATAAAAGTCTACCCCGCTTAGTAAGTGTGTATCGTTTGCTACGACTCCGTCATTGTTTAAATTCGGTATCTATCTTATAGTTCCATTTGAAGCAGTTTGGAAATAAAGGGCGTTTATAGCATATTTGTCGCCCAATTGTATCTTGTGGCGATTCAAACAAGTGCCAACAAGATATGATTGGCCCCGATAAGAAAACTATAAGAACTAACGTTTAATGTGCCTCTTTACTACACCTGTATTGCATTTTTGCATTAAGTATTCGAAATACTACTGTAACGGTTATAGGGGGATTCCTGACATTTAACCTTCTATATTAGTTAAGGTAAATTCTTTCAAATTAACATTTGGCATCCTACCATGTTTCGTGTTAGTGTTCCTGCAAAATAACAACTTTTGTCTGAAAACATTTTTCATTCACAGGTTTAGCACACCGTGCAGACCTCCTTAATTGTATATATATACTGTTTGCCTCCGATCCATGCATGGTCTTCTAGAAGTGTATTGGTTAATTGCGTGTCAAATTATAACGCAACAGCTGGGGTTGTTCTTATCATATGAAAATGCCTTTGCATATATTCTCAGACATTTACGAACAAATGTAATTGAAACCGATTTTAGAATCATAAAGAAGGTTTTTCCGTCTACAGTTGGTAATATTCCAAACATTAATTTTAACTTCATTACTGGGAATAATTCAGTTTACTTAACACGTTCAGTGCGGGAAATGAGCCACTAATGTATCTTGCAAACAGTGAAGATCTAGGGGATCCCTCGCATCAGGGCCAATACTATTTGTCATTTTACACGCTTCTTTAAAACAATCCATTTCTGAATATTCACAATAGGTTTGATCGGTTTGAATTCTTAAATAGCCCATTTAAAAATGCAGCGTTGAAGACGTTATGGTATATACAGTTAAACCCCTCTAAACCAGACATTAGATATATATTCTATATCGGTCTTGGAGACAAGTGACAGCTTAATGCAGGTTGAAAGTCACACAGAAAGCTCCTCCAGGAGCTTTCTGCATGACTTTCATCCAGCACTAAGAAACCACATGCCTAAGGATATCTAAAGTGTTTTCTACCAGAAATCCGATTAAGAAGGGTTTTACTGTATATTGATAAACGTTTCGTATAATTGTAAAATATTCAACAATGGAAATGGATGATTATTTATTCCGACACTAGTGGACATTCATAATTATCTATACAAGCAATTTGTATCCAGATCAGACGCCAAATATAATTCCCATTAGGTTTAAAACAAGATATAATATTATGAGATTTTAGACATTTAGCAGACGATGCATTTAACAAGACGGTGGTTATTTAGCTTGCATAGAGATAAATAGGCACTATCTCTGTATAATAGCATTGTATTTCTGCCAAATATTGTCGTCTGCAAAAAGTGTCGTCTGCTCTATTTTTTGTACCCCCTTTTGTTTTTTAAACATTATTACCCGAGTAAGAAACAGTTTGGATCCTGATCAGATACCGAGATAATTTGCGTCTCATCTGGATCCAAGCTATTTGTAAAGGAATCACAGATACGATATTTGCAGCGAATCAGCTAACTATATATACCTTAAGCGGCTTTCCTTCAGGATAGATACATACATGTTCAAACACGTCATTCAAATGCATTATTGATATTGTTTAAACAAATGTGCATATTGACGGCGGCCATTTCTGATAAAATACACTAAGTAATTTATGAACAGTATCGTATATCTACCAAAATACGAACGAAATCACTATAGTTCGATTTCGAGCGCTGAGCCGTGACTGCATTTTCTATTTATAAAAGTTGCAACCATTCTAATGTATGGGTAAGTCATGATTGTCTATTTAATTTCGACTCAATGGGCACAATATCCTTATTATACCGTGAAAGGTAGGTAACTCCGGAAAAACACACATAGTTGTGACGCGTTTTACCTCTACAGGGGGAATCGCCCTAAAAGGTCACAGCTCACAGGTCGTAATCGAAATAAATAGTCATTAATAAATGGGACATACACAAATAAACAAATCTTGTTTCATTGAAAACAGTTCGACAGTTTTGGCACATGCAATTTAAGTTATTGTGCTTTTCTCTCACTTATGTAACTCGATTGGAATCAATCTGCTATTATTATGAAAACGACCGCCGTATGACGCAAAGCACATGTGCGTAACGACAAGCTTTTAGTATTTCAAATAGGGATGGATTGTATACTGATATGAAAAAAATAATTGGCATGATTGATGCATTACGTCAACATTTTATTAGTATGATATATACTGAATCTCGTTAAAATCGAATGCACCGTCATTCATTTGCCATTGGTAGTTTAAACTGAAGATGTTACAACGAGTAAAACCTTGTGTTTAGAATCTTTGTCGATGGATATCAGGGAAACTGGGACACAGCGTCCCTAAAATATGATACTACAAGCGATTTATAGTTGTAATCAATTCGATAAGAAATGAAAAGATATTTCAATTCATATCTAGTGACAAAATTAAGTGAAACAAACAATAGTACGCACTGTGTTTTACTAGCATAAGCAAAATACACGTTACAAGTAACATATATTTTTCCTGTAAGGGATGCTATTTAATATGGAGAAATATATCAAGTTCTTGTTTCCACGCAGCAATAAATTGAAGACTATACACATAGTAACCATACCAACGCGCAATTAACCCCTTCGCTGCCAAACTCTGTCGTCTGCTAACTTTTTTTCATTTTTTTTATTTTCTTCAGTTTTGTTTCAAAAACATTGTAACAGTGACAAACAGTTTGGATCCGAATTACTTATCTGGATCCAAACTGTTTGCATAGGTAATCACAGATCAGACATTGGCAGATAAAGGGTTAAAATACACAATATCTGTGAAAACTGACACAGCGATTCCAAGTTATTAAGATAGATGAAACGCATTTGTGTCATCTCTGGCATTTAAGTGACATTTGTACCGTTATATTGTACACTGTCATTTGATATTTTTTATTTCGTTATTGCAACTAACCAACGTAAAACGATTTAATCTTTTCGTCATGAATATATATACACACATATACATATAAGGAATTGGAACATCATGGCTAGTCCATACCTGATTGTGTTTAATTATCAGGGGAAACTGAAGACCTTGGTCTTCTCTGTCTGCAAATGTGTGACGAATAGTTTATATGAGGTAAATGGTTAAAACACATCGTCATTCTATTTATGGAAATAATGTCGCTTAATACTTTGTATATATGGAATTATTTGTTTACAAAGGGTCATTTGATTCTCTTCTTTGAAATATTTCCATAACTGTTTGCTAAATATAGTAAAAATCGTTGATCCTAAAATTAAGAATAGAAGAGTTGAGAACATGTTAGGCAGCTGACTGCTTATAATGTAGAATAAAAGTCATGCAGAAGGCTCTCCAGCTGGATACGTGTTAATAGTACAGACAAACGACTAAATACCTGTACTAGTGGTTATACTTTATCGACATATTCCATGTCATCGATTTCATCGCCTCTTGTTTTGTCTTCAGACATACGTCCTCTGAAATAATCATAGAAAAAATAAGACATAACTTGTAGTAGATTTCTGATTTTAGTTGGCAATCCGATGTGCAAAAAGTCGCTTATTTTTCGAGGTCCATGGCATTTTTTAGTAGAAATGTTTGAATACCATAATTGTGTTGCCAGATACTAATCATTTATGGTTTTGGCCCATGCCACTGCCAAAACCCTCTTTGAAGGTCAGAAACTAGGTCAAAGGTCAAATGAGTGCAAAAATGTAATAAAATCTCTATATACTATAACATAGCCGTAATTTTGACAATTTCAATACTTTTTTGCATTTAATTTCTTAGCAATGTCTCCACAGTAAGTATAGAACTATTTATGGTGCATTTCAGAAGGTTTTGAGTGACCTGTGATGATTGCAAGTTCGGAAAATATCGTTTTAAATACATGTACGGTACATTATCATACAATATAAACTTTGATGCAAATCTGTGCAAGTTATAGTACCTCTTCACGCAGATATATCATTTAGATATGATAATGAAACGCCAGAAGATTAGTCTCTTATTGCCATAATCTCAGTGTAATATTGGTATGTTTTATTGTACACTATGTCTAATATTAGCTGTTTGTATCATTAGCGATTGAAACACCATAGCTCCTGGTGAGTATGGCGATGTTTTTACATAATGAATTTAAATATTTTACCTACACCAACAGTACCCATGACAAACCCTTTCTACATTTGTGGGGACATGAATATCCCGGATATTGATTGGCCATTTTAACAGTTACTGACCATATGTACCCACTCTAACTCAACAATGAACTCATAGGCATATTCAGTGCCGCTAGCTATGAGTAACCTTCCCTATCCGTGATGACGACAATCTATATGTTATTGCCACAAGCAATCACTAGTTATCAGATATACCTCATTACCTGGAATAAGTGAGTATGTCAGAGTTCTGACAAACATATCTTGCCTTTACGAAGGAAGCCTACCCCACATCTTGTCCACCCTTCGAAAGAGGCTAATACATGTTCTATGGCCATCAAAATGGCTGAGTTTGCAGCACACTTGGAAAATCAGTCCCTTTACAAATCTGTACTCTATGTGCTATATTCAGTGGTCCCTTCTGAGTTGACATCCACCAGGTTCAGCCAGCCATGATGCAACTCAATCACCCGTAGTTTCTCACGAAAGAAGAAATGTGCGTACAAATAGTGCTGAGGACCAATGTACAGAAGGACTGGCGCATATACAAGGAGCTACAGAAAACTTGCATAGAAGTGCAAGGAAGCTAAAGCTCATGATGGGTATGTGATTGACTTAGTGACAGATACCAGCTGTCAGAAGCTTTACACTTTTGTTAGGAGCAAGGCAAGAAGTGTGACAGCTCGGGAATAGCACCTTTGAAAAATGGTGCCATTAACAATGTTGATACACAAATCAAAGTTAAAATACTGAACCAGTAATTTTCTGTCTTTACACATGAGGTCCTATCTCTGATTTGTGTCGTGTTAGAGTATCCTTATTCGAATGCCTTTCCTATTCATGTCTTTTTTTTTAATGACCTTAATCTCCACAAAACTACCTGTCCAGACACCATCTTATCAAGATTCTTGAAAGAGATGGCACATTCACTGGCCCCTGCTCTTGTTCTGATCTTCCAGGCCTTACGACCAGGATGAAGTCCCCAGTGACTGGAAGATTTCGTGTTAATCATATATACAAGACAATGGTCAAGAATAGCCCCTTCAAACTATTGGCCTGTGTCCCTAAATTCTGTCACATGTAAGATTCTGGAATACATCATACACAGTAACCTGGTTTTACTATTACATCATCAACCCATACCAGCATTGACTCGGGAAGCAGCGCTTCTGTGAGACACAACTAATCAATCGACATGGTCAATGACCTTGGGTCAGGTCTGGACCAATCCTATCAGATTGACGCAAACGTTTTACAAAGTATCTTACAGATACCTTCTTCTTAAGCTCCAACACTATGATGTGTAATGCAAAATGCTTGATTGTATCCAACAGCCAACAAATCACGCTGGAGGGTGTTTCCTCTGAGTCAGTACCGATAGCATCAAGTGTTCATCAATGTGCTGTTCTCAGTCCTTTCTTTTCCCTTGAATGCAATGATGACCACACTCTTCATGTCGACTCTTTGCTGATGCCTCAATTTTGTGCCGAGTCAATAGAAGATGCAGACGTCTTCCAGAATGACTTCGGCAGTCTGTAGAAAAGGGAAGAGACTGGGTTCAATGCAGAGAAGTGCTAGGTCCTGCTTATCACCAACAACATAGAGACTAGTTATACTGTCCATCGCATGAAACGGAAGACTACAAAGATGGCAAAATAATTTGGGACATAACTGTCTTTGAAATTGTCTTGAACATCCCGAGTCGATATGGTCATAAAGGAGACAGATTGATCCACATCCGTTCTAAGCAGGAACCTTGGAGCCTCCAAAAAGTCAACCAAGGAGGCATGTTACAAACTCCTGATCAGTCTGCAGGTTGAGTGCACATCTTTTGTTTTGGATCAACACACCAAGGCCATGACAATGCATGTGGAGATGATCCAACGTAGAGCTACCATATTTGTAATTTTGCATTATTGCAAAACAAGTGCTCAGCATTGGTGCCATGTTCAACACGATTTGCTCAAATAGAGGCAGTAAAGAGTAAAGACCGTGATGTTCTATAGGTTTGTAAATGATTTTGTTGCAGCTGACGCCCCACCTTCTGACTCCCTTACGGCGCACCTACAAGATGAAATTCCTTATGATTCGTTCCAAGGTTTTGCAGGACCATTTTCCTGAGGGAATATTTCTTCCACTCTGCTGTCAACATCATCTGGAATAAGCTACCATAACATCAAGTGATAGCTCCCAACTGTCCAGGTTAAGATTTTAGATGTCATGTACTCTTCTTCTGTTTGCAATGTTTTAACCTGTTATTTTAACTTGCACGTTGGACCCTCCCTCACCCATGTGCATATCACAATGGTGCGAGTATACCTGCTTTAAAGCGGCAAAGCATGACAAAATAAGAAGCAGAAGACACAAACACAGAGTTGATGTAGTATACTAGTATTGCAGTATTCAACAGATACGCTTGAATATCGTCATTCAAGACAAGTGCAGACATGAATTGTCCCATCTGCCATCAAATCATGACGAGGTGGATACATTGCTTGGATGCCTTCTTGAAAGGGGCCAATGCTGGATAGATGTCAAATGCCAAGATTTTGATGTACTGCTTGTACTGATACATGTATACCATCTTGGACCTTTAGGTACCGAAGTCTGAATAATGGCTGGGAAAAACAAAAATGTATTTTCCGCAAGTTATCTCAAGATGTCTGCCGGAACATGCCAGGGTATCATGAAATAACTCGATGTAACATAACCCTTGCTTTCACTATAATCGGAAAGAAGGCCTGTTGGAAGAAGTATTTTACATGTCCGATCTGCTTTCAGATATTTTAAGAGATGCACGGTCAGACAAGGCACAAACGTTTGATGTTTGATGTATAGTGTCTGAACGGAGAACCCATAGATGATACAAGAATTTCACAATATGGTTAAGGTAGAGAAAACACTTGAACTTGTTCCACCAACAAAGGATGTACTAGAACTGAAACTTTCAAGAGCAAACTGTTAAGCTGCTATATGGATCTAAGCTAATGGATAAAGACATTAATGTTATTGATACTAACACATAGTACGATGGTGTTGAACCTTTATAAGTGGTTTGGAAATGTACCAGCTGCACTTGATGCTTGCATTGAGCAAGTTATGGGTGCAAAATCAAGTGCAAATCTATTCGCTGTAAATGCTTCAAAGTAGTTTCAAAACACACTAACATGTGTTTGCGATGGTGTTAATTGTACCAACTAAGAAAATATCCATAAAAAATATAGTGAATTAATTAGTTACTTTAAACAGAACTGAAAATTTTGTTTAGGTGTTCATTTACCCCACCCACTTAACTTTAAAAAGTATGTGTGCATAATATATAGCTGGTATGACTGCATACAGTATTTTTCAGTAGCAGTCTGTCTAACCTTTATTTTAACGTAATTTATATTTGTTAAATAGAAATAATGATGAAGACATGACATGTTTCATCGTTATATGTTGGTTTTAATGATTTTTACTGGTTTTTTGATGTTCTCATTAATATTCATGAATATTCAAACAATTTATTTTACAAAACGTTAGTGCAAATTAAAGGCCGGTGTTTAACCTTCATTTTGATACCATGTTTGTTATTTTACACCTAAAATTGATAAAGATATATTAATATCTCAAATAACGTATATAAAATATGCACTTAGTTGACCTTTGACCTAATTAAGAGAAACAAGGGCAAATTTTCAGGTGGCATGGCGCAATTTCTGATTACTCAGACATCAAACATTATTTATCTTTTGCGATGGTGTTAATTGTTCCAACCAAGAAAATATCCATAAAAATATAGTGAATTAATTAGTTACTTTAAACAGAACTGAAAGTTTTGTTTAGGTGTTTATTTACCCCACCCACTTTACTTTAAGAAATATGTGTGCATAATATATAGCTGGTATTACTGTATACATATCGTTTTCAGTAGCAGTCAGTCTAACCTTTATTTTAACGTAATTTATTTTTGTTAAATAGCAATAATGACGAAGACATGACATCATGTATCATCGTTATATGTTGGTTTTAATGATTTTTACTGGTTTTTTGATGTTCTCATTAATATTCATGAATATTCAAATAATATATTTTACACAAAGTAAGTGCAAATTAAAGGCCAATGTTTAACCTTTATTTTGGTACCATGTTTGTTATTTTACACCTAAAATTGGTAAAGATATAATGATTTCTCAAATAACGTATATAAAATATGCACTTAGTTGACCTTTGACCCAATTAAGAGAAACAAGGGCAAATTTTCAGGTGGCATGGGGCAGTTTCTGAATACTCAGACATCAAACATTACATATCCAGTGCATGCCAAATTCTACTATTTAATGCCATGGCTCGACACATTTTCCTCAGTTGGATGCCCAACTATTTACTCAATGAACTCGGACAGATGCTTGTTATCGCCATTTCGGGATGAGCGAATATGGGTTTGACGGGATTTGGTTTACTCTTGACAGGATCATCAGCTATAAGAATAGATGAACTGGCACAATAGCATGCACTCATACTACCGTATTATGTGGAAGACAATTTAGTATAATATGTATCTTGTGCGGATGATCGACATAATATTATGTCATACGGTGGTTCAATCGACCCCAAATATTGCCAATGCAAGGTGGCTTGGTTCGGTTAAATCGCATGTGTGGTATAGATGACACAGACAAAACATGTCTGACAATATAAAAGACTGTTCTACCTAGAAATATCCAGGTCGATTGTCCTCTGAGGTGTCCATTAAATATACAGGGTCCATGCTTATAAAGCTTTTAGTTGAGTCTGAGTTTCGTTCTCAAGCTTTTGATTGGTCAGATTTGAGTTCTCAAGCTTTTGATTGGTCAGATTTGAGCCAAAGGCTCAAATCTGACCAATCAAAAACTTGAGAACGAACTCCGACTCAACTAAACGTTTTATAAGCACGGACCCTGATTGTTCAGGTAATCAAGTAGTGATTGATGGCGGTGGCACACACTCAGATATGTATAGAAATATGCAATGTCTGATAACGGTCAACCTGTGGCGGCCACTCAATATGTACCAGTTCTTGAAGTATTTCTTTTTCTGACCAATATCGTTTGTGTTTAAATTTCATGTCACACCTCATGTCTATTTCCCGTCAGGCATATTTGTATACAAAAATGGAGAATGTCTATGTAATTATTTGACTTCGAGTCGATCATACAAATTAAATAACTTACTCAGGTTAATAATCAATGTTAATCGAAAATATGGATACTATATTATAGAATACAAAACCATAGATATCACAAATTCTCTCTAAATAGTATTTTATAAGGAACTATTGAAACCCGTCTGAAACAGGTAGCTGCTATATGTAGAATGAAGACAGTGCATGTAACTATTTTAGCTTTTTTGCCATAAGCTCGTATTTAGACATACCTTTAATGACCTGTCATTTGTTTGGTCTCTTTAGGAAGAATTAATTGAAGTCAGGTCGTATAATGTCCAAACTGCTTGTTTATGTATATGCCTTCAATTGGTTGATATTAGTACATAGAGTACACCTTATTGACACGTCATTTTTTAAGTCATAACCGAATCATACCTTTTTAACAATATTGTACAAATTGGTACTATTAACTATTTAACTATTATATTAACTATTAACTAAATTAAATGGTATGCTGATAGAAATAAGATCACTACAAATCGTCTTGATGACGACCAGCTTGGTAGTGGTTTGGTAGTGGCATTAACTCTTTCGCTGCAACTGATGCGTCTGTAATTACCTATGCAAAGAGTTCGGATCCAGATGAGGCGCCAAGTAACCTGACGTCTAATTTGGACTCAAAATGTTTGCTTCTGAGAGTGGCTGTTTGTTTAGGTAATTCGGTGTCTCACCAGGTTTCTCTTTGTGTCTGTGACTGGTTTGAAACAAAAATCAAGAAAGATAATCAAAATGTAAATTGTAGCGTACGGCACATATCGACAGCAAAAGAGTAAACTTGGTTGGAACCTCGTGAAACATATTGTACACATGTTCTGATAAGATGCGTAAATTAAGACATGTTCAAGTTACACTTCTTTATTTCTTCAATAAACCTTATGTTCTAACCACTCTTTAGAATCGTCTCCAAGAGAATGTTCACATCATAGGGTTTGGCAGTGAAATGACGAGTTTAGTACTTGAGTAGGCACGTATATCTGTTGTGCCGTATTGTATGCAACCATATAGATTCTACTTTTCATTCTGCGACTATGCAACATGTATTGTTCAACGTGTCAATGTGCCGACCATTATGATTTGTAACATTGCATTAATATTGGTAATTCGTATCAAATCGTGCTCAGCGTGCCTGGTATTTGTGAACAAAATGACCCCCGATAGACCTCCGAATATATTTGTGTCTCGTCAGAATTCAAGCTGTTATCCTTCAGAACGATGTGCTTTTTTATATGTAAACGAAACGAAATAGTGTTGAAATAAACGCACATATACGGGTATTTAAGTCGTTATGTTTGTTTCAGCCGTTCTATATCGTTGACAGTGCGTTAGTGTAGGGATATAGATGCACACTAAAGTATACATTCGAATGTGCTAGTAATTTGCATCTCAATCTGAGTCACGGGCTAGACGTATCTGATGGACGAACGTTTTATTGATTTAATAATAAATCAACCAAGAAAAGAAATATCTGATTGAACAGACGTTTCCAATATCCAGATATGAATAATTGTCCTTAAGTCAATATACAGTGCAGACATTAATCCAGGGCTAGACAGGTTGGTAACTATATAAATTGCATACTGACCAGACCACGCTGACACCTGTTCACTCGTCAGGTTGGTAGCTATATAAATTGCATACTGACCAGACCACGCTGACACCCATTCACTCGTCAGGTTGGTAACTATATAAATTGCATACTGACCAGACCACACTGACACCCGTTCACTCGTCAGGTTGGTTACTATGTAAATTGCTTACTGACCAGAACAACCACTCACGCGTAATAATGGCAGCGGTAAACCGACATCATTCAACAACGAACACCAACATTCCTGAGTATAATCATTCTTTATACGAATTATATATTCTTCAACTTAAAGAAGAGGAACAACTTACTGCATATATATAGAGAGAGAACTATGGCCTAGGTTTCGTTATATGTATTATGGAGTATATAAGTGAGTTGGGCTAACCCTTTCGCTGCCAATGCCTGGTCTGTGATTACTCGGCGTCTCATCAGGATCCAAACTGTTTGTTACTGTTACTATGTTTTTGAAACAAAAATGAAGAAAATCAAAAGAATGAAAATTTATAGCAGACGACAAAGTTAGCAGACGACAGAATGTGGCAGCGAAAGGGTTAATTGCCCTACGGTACGATACTAATATGAAATAAAGCTTGTGACTGCATGTTATGTACATGTACCATATTGTCGTGCAACATGTATGATTATAGACCGATGATGAATAGGAATGACTTGAAAAAAATAATATTCCGTATTATATCTAATATCAGAACACGTAGTGAGTAGTACAGTATTTCAGCTTTGTCCCGTGTGCAGCAAGTGTACGTTTAATGACCTGAAGGGGTACGAATGTACATGTATACATAATTAGAATATATACTGAATCTAGAATGATATACAGGGGCATTCTAATATAATGTAATCAAATTGAATGTTGAGGTCTGCAAACAACATTTAAAAAGAAAACCAGTATAGCATTTTCAACGTGTAATTTCATTTAAATGAAACGACCCTTAGAAGTGTGTATGTATGTGCGTGTGCGTGTGCGCGTGTGTATGTGTGTGTGTGCATTCTTTGTCTTTGTTTCCATTTGACACTTCTCTTGAACTATTCAAACGTCAGTTTAGGACACACCTTTAAAACAATATTGACTGTTAACATTAATCATGCAGTGTAAAACAATTTACACATATAAAAAAAACTAAACCTTGACGTAATATTTAAATTTGAATTCAAAATATATTTCCCAAACTTCGAACTAAAGTTGTGTTTTTATGCAGTTTTTATGCAGTTGGTTATCTCTTTCGTGGCCCATGTTGCACTTGTGATTACCTATGCAAACAGAGGTGGATTCATATGAGACGCCGGGTACCAAATATATAGCAAATGTAAATGGTAGCAGACGACAAAGTTTGCAGAAGACATAATTTGGCAGCAAAAGTGTTAACAAGTATATACAGACGTATAGTGATATGACGTCAGCCGCTGAATCAATTTGAATGGTACTACGTTACTTGTTTGGAAATTTAGTCTGCGATTTAAAACAAAAAGTAAATACAAATCTTAAAAGGATGAGCCAACTATGGCTGAAATTCTCAGTAATGTGTTATATCGTGCAATCATAAGACTTAGCGAAATATTCGTTTGGGCTAGGTTAATATGTAATTGTTGACGTGTAAGCAAGAGACTGACACTTATAATAAAGAGGTCAAGTTGTTAAAAGCTCTTAAAGTAGATCCGCCCTTATTGTAAGTGAACTGAATTTATAGGATATTTGCAAAATGTGTAGACTCAGATAATGTTTCTGAGGGAGCCCTTTGAACAAGCATGCATTGTTTCTTTATAAGGATAATGCTTAACCTATATACATTTTGATCCAACTTCATGGAAACCAGTTTTAACAATTCAACAGGCAAAGTGTTAAAGCGGATCGGGTCAAATCAATCTCTACAACGCATTTACAGTTTGTGACAGTTCGTGAACGCATCAATCGGTGCAGGAGTCTAAAGTCTGGCTATTTGGATATAAGAAAGTGCCTCGCTGAGTTACAAAATTACAATTGGCGACTGGATATTGATAGAGGAGATGAGTACATAAATTGATGTACTTACAGTGGAACCTCAACTATTTATTCTGTCCTCTGAGCTCTTTAATACATAGACGCCTCATTTAGATCAATTTTTCAGCTGTAGTCTGTCGCAAACGAGAGAGACCTAATCGTTTGGTTGTGATCCAAACTATTTGTTACCAATTTGACAAGAGAAAGAGAACAGAACGAAACCTGCTAGAGTGAAAAGAAATAGTTCCGACCGAATGTGTGTACTTGCATTTTACCTAACGGAATGCACATCCAGCTTGGAAAATGCTGCATATATTGACTGTTTAATAAAACCTCTCTTTAACGGCCACTAAATTACAAATATTTTGTGTTAAAGGCAGGTCGCTGCTTACAGCAAGGTGAAACAAAAACAGAACGCTGTCGCTCCTATAGGAGCGTTCCGTTTTACTTTCACCTTGCTTTAAGCAGCCACCTGCCCTAAATACCAACTAATTAACTCAATTTAGTGGCCGTTATAGAGAGGTTTTACTGTATTCCAATAGTTGACATAATAGATATAGTAAAACCCCTCTGATCCGAAATTCTAGTAGAGAGAAGAATTTAGATACTTTAATGCAGATGCCTGCTCGAGGAGCTTTCTGCATGACTTTCACCCGACATTAAGCTACCATCTGTCTCCAAGACCGATATTTATACTAAATGCAACATCCGGTCCAGAGGGTTTTTTACTGTAGATATAAATCTTAGCACTTTATAAAAATGACATTCATACTTGTTTAATGTAAATACCGGGAAAGTGTTTATGTCCCTAAAACGGGCTTATCTAGATAATCATATTCAAAGCATACAGCATCTATTTTAAAGGATTATATATATCATTCACAGATGCTTCCGCTGCACACGGGGGTACAACAAATGCATTTTAAACAAAATCTGATAGATTTGTCTAGTAAATAAGTGGCATCTCGGGGACGAATAGAGTTACAATGTTTTCTGTTTAGATGAGGTAGTTGGCATTACGCATTAATTATAAATTACATCCTATTAATCACAATGCATTCCTGGAACGACATTGATCCATCATTTAATTTGAATGTCTGTAGAATTGTTAAATGCAACTCAAAACACTAAATGACTTTTGCAAAATCGTAATATTAGCCCTTACATAATAGGCATGCCTTTTTACACATTTGCAAATTGAATAGCTGCAGATCAGACGGCTACTGTTAAAGTCGTCTTATCAGGGTCCGATATGTTTGCTTACGGAATTATATATGATGGTTTCTACACTTTATACCAAGGCAAACTATTTCTGTGTTCATATACCATTATGTAACTAATCGGTTGATACATGTGCATGGTGTCATTATTTCTCCGCTCATAGAGGTATGACGTTCTGAGGGTATCGAAGTGGTTGGTTTGTATGTTGGTTGTTTGCCGTACATATTTACCATGGAGAGCTAATGGGGCACTAGGGTAAAGAACGGTGGTTCCTTGCTTTTTTAAAGTTCCCCATGACGGCATTTATCCTAACCATTTACTTATTTAATATTCCTGTAAGAATAAATGACAGCATGAACATTTATTAGCTGTTCGTTTTTCTAATGGCATATGTACACATGACATTTTGGTATTGGCAGAAACTGTAGAGCAGATCTAAATACATGTATATATCATATTATATTATAATTTTATAAGCACACACAGCATATCCTGTTTCTACTCTGTTTGCAGAGGCGTGAAGAGGCGTTTATATGAGGAAAAGGGTTATCTCCCTCCGACCAAGGCCATTTATCTCAGCATTTGGGCACCACGTTCTAGCATCATTTGTTTCTTCTCCTGTTGTAAAATGGTTATCTTTTTAATTGCAGAATGTATATCCAATGCCACTTTCCTAAGGTTTTACAAACCATGGCCATGATCGGATCAGGTAAAGTCCCTCTAAACCAAAGTTGAATTCAGTATAAATATCGGTCTTGGTCACAGCTTAATGCAGGGTTGCAGTCATTCAGAAAGCTACATTTAGCAGCCACCTGCCTAAACGTATCTACGTTCTTCTCTATTAAATTTCCGATTAAAGGGATTTGCTGTTTATACCAACTTGATGTTTTTATCAATGTATCTCAAAATTAGCTCACAATCATGTCTGTTCGGAGAATAGTAAGATTATTCAAAAAAAACATTCTCGGGTTTCAAGCTTATCATGAATTATTTGTAAGTGTCACTTTAGCTTAGGATCTGTATATATACAGCACTAACTGACATGCACATATTAGATAGATAAATGATTCTACTAGAGCATTGGCAACGAACATCATCGGCTAAGAAACAATGCCTTACAAAACGCCAACAGGAAACACATGCGGGACATATTGAACTAATGATTGATGATTCAACTGAAACACTGTGTATTCTCTCTATACTTGTATACTAGAAACCAAATAGTGGAAAATTTGTGTTTGAGACTGTTTAACCGTTCTCCTGCTGATCGTACCTTTATTGATAGAAAATGTCATTTGTCACCGTTGATTTAGCTTACGTTGCTTTTCAGCAACTCATCCGTCCACAACAATCTAAAGGGTAGATGTTTTTAACTACCTATCAAGTAATCTGCTGTGGAAATAAATATCATAATCTGCATACATATATTGATTTTACATTCATCAGGTTTAACGTTTAGCCTACATCAAGCAGATCAGTAAGTACATATACACACAGTTTGAATCCAAATGAGACGCCGAATAACTCGGCATCACTTCAATATCCAAACTGTACCATACTCTGACAGTATGGTGGAATAGAAATGCAAGACATATCAATTGTGATATCGATGACCTTTTTTAACCAAGTTGAACAAAAATGTGCTTAGTAATCTAATAGTAGATACATGTTGTTAAAGTTTTAACTGGCGTCTTCCATTTTAGGCATTCCGTTATTTAGATTTCAATTATACCGCATTGAAGCTCATACTGTCAAGAACTGAGGATACGCTTCGATATATTGTCATTCGAACTATATTTATCTTTCTAAAAACATATCCTCCTGTTTCATAGGACATTATACTGCATCTTAATGCATTTCAATTAGTGACATAACTACGGTAAGCACATCCGTAATTGATGGAATTTGAAAAGTTGGACTAGCTGAATTGGAAAGAAACTATGTTTAAATTACGTATAATGCAGGAAGTCTGAGAAAATATTTTAGTCCTACATTGGAAAGTAACATGTTTAACTTACATATAATGCAGGAAGTGTGAGACGATACTTTAGCCTTATCTTGAATGTGATTTGCCTCATATTTCAACAATTAAATGAACACACTTTCATTCCAAACGGTTCGCAATACCATGAGACCTCCTTAAAGCAAACAACCCATTAACTAATCATATGCGTTCATAAACGAAACTGTTTTCTCAATGCAAGTTAAATGTTATCAAGCAAATTCAGATTGAGTAGCTACTATCTCCCTAAAACCAAACCTTATCAAAACTTACTCTCTAACACCGAGTCTGCAATTCCTATTTTCACTGTTTTTGCTTTCGAAGGATCTCCTACTTTCAGAATGCATGTACACTACAGCAGGTGTTGAGTGTATGTGTGGCGGCCGTACAGTATTGTTCCATATTTCATTCCCAGTGTTGGTAGAAATTCCGGCCCTTCGGGTCATCAATTTCAAGGATTTTAGTCAATGGCATGATAATTGAATACCGCTTCAGCCGGTGCTAGGGCACTTGAGTAGTGTTGCACTTTGAATCGCTGCTCATGATCAGACTCAATAAAACCGAGTTTGCAATTTTCGTTTTTCGCATTGCTGCTTTTGCCTCTGAGTGGTCGTTGTTGGCAAGTTTTACTGTATATTGTTATAAATGAAGGTTTCATTTCGGCTTAAATATTACACACACACCAGCCGAGAAAGAAGGTGGCATAATTCACTATTCGAATATGAACGTTGATATTACTTGTATTGTCGGTGTGTAAACATGACACAATAATTCTTGGCCATGAAAGAAACAGGAGACTCGGATCTTATTATTTCATTAGCAGACAGAGCAGACCTTGGTCAAATGACTCCTTTAGAAGACGTCTGGGTCTACTCTGTTTGCACGGGCGTCAAACGGCGTGTTTATTAGGTAACGGGTTTTGACAACATTATGACCCAGTGTTAGGGTTCTTCATGTGAACACATTGTGTACTCATGGGTAAGGCGTCCGTTAAATAAATTTTGAATACGTAATTGTCTACGTTCCTCGTCTGGTAACAATTCTCCAATTAGATGTTTCTCATCTGAATAATATAAATCATTAATGAAGCTTATTGCAAAGTACTTAAGGTTCTTGTACAATAATGTTGTCCTCTATTAGAATGTTGATTTAATTTGGAATGTTCTACACAGTCATATAATTTTGATGGAGTCATGCTCCGTATTATAAATAATTCAACATTAATTGTTGATAGCGTTATTGTTCGTGTGTACTACTCTTCCTTATGCAGCTTTATAAACTCTACAATACGTTTGACGTAATGCCCCGGACAGGAAACTGTTAACCTTTACCTGACGAAGGCCCCCTTTGACGTGATTGCATGCCGAAGAGACACAGACCAAACGACTCCAGTAGAAGCCCCTTGATCAGGATATTCTCTGTTTGCTTATCGAAATACATTCATCTGATCTTACATGTTCTGTCATGGCAAACATATCCTGGTTTCACATGCACGTGTAGACAAACAGCGTATTTATATACATGATGCAATTATTTCTTAGATGCATATATGTTAGGTTAAGAATCTACGGCAATACACACGCCAAAGAAAGAATGGCCGCAATAGCTATTCGACAAATAGTTGAGAAGAATCTATAACTTGTAATAGGAGACTTTACTCGTGAATGAGTAATTAAACTCGTAGAGTGTGTTACGCTGATGTCGCCGTCGATAATAACCCTGCCTAAACACACTGCCAAAAGACAGCATACGCATTTCACGTCATTCGTGTCGGTGATAATTAGTTTCATTTCCTTCAGTGGAAACCTCAAAGTATGTTTATGGCGTTGACCTGACAGCTTCAATTATAGCTTGCTTGAGCAAAAAAAACTGAAACCAATTTCAGTTTTGCATTTGGTGTACTGTCATTGAATACATTAATCTGTCTGATTCAACTTATGTTATATAAGAGACACCGAAATTACAAAATTGCGTGACACTGACAACAAAAAAGGTCAACGTTACCGTTAGCACATTTCCTCACACGTACACTATTTGAAACCATTGTGATAAATAGAATATATGTTCTATAGGCGCAAATGCTCTATTTATTACAATGGTTTGAAAACTACAAAATTCTAATGTTTCCTTTTTTCGTAATTCGCAGGAAGTACCAGAGCAATCTAAAGTATTTGGGAGAATGTCAATCACATTTTCTACTTGTTATATTTTATAGTATGTGCGAACAAACTGCATGGTTCCTTCTATTATTGAACTCCTCTCATCAAATGCGACTATTGACTGGCATTTGCGAACAGTTAATTTCTAGTTTAGACACCCAGTAACTCGGCAACTTCAATAGCTATTTAACTTATGTGTTTATGACGAGAAGGGTTCGGGTTATACATGCCGTTCATGAATATTCGGTCATTCGGTATACCGTAGAAAATATCCTAAGCGGCCATTCATTTATTGAACAGAAGAGTCTTAAGCAAGCAGGTTAATGCATGTCAAAAAGGAGCGTTCTGCATTGCTTTGGACCTGCAATAGGGTACCACCTTACAGACCCACAACTATACCTCTTTTAGATGGCCGCTTAAGACAGGTTTTACTGTATATGTTTCCTTCAGTCTGGTGAATATTTCTCTCAATCAGATCATTTGCAAGACTTACTTACTTTTGATACTTCAAAACATTTAGGAAATTGCCGATAGGGTGTCAAATAACTTGGATCCAGGTGAATTAATCGACGTATCACCTTGACTATTTACCAAAGACAGCAATATCGCTCTTACACTGATACTGTTTGTAACTATTGTTAATATTATATGCCCATCCACAAACAGGTGCTATGTGAGACAGTGTGTCAAGCTCACTTTGTAGTATCAGAACTTATGACATGGTGTATTTATGATTTAGCTGTTCCTTGTATTATATAACGACAGTTGATCTTCTTCATTGCAAACGTGCACATCAGCATACAACGTACAGGTCTACTGGAATGAGGTTATCTATGATAATTATGTTGTGAATTATTATGATCATTAAATGTTGTCTATTTCAGCTCTGAGCTGGTACATACGATATACATGTGTGTACACGTGCGTGTGTGTATGCGTACGTGCATGCGTGTGTGTGTGCGCGCGCCAAATAGGTTGAATCCTGATGAGACACTGAGTAACTTTGTATCTCATCCGAATTCAAAATATTTGAACACATCAGCCACTTCTCGGTTAGTATAACGTTTTTTTAAAATACCAGAGCTAAAGATTAAGATGTGTACCCAAATACTAAACTCGTCATTTCCCCAATGAAACCCTAAACTGTTTCTGCTCTTTAGAGTCGTCTCGAAGTGGAGAAATAAAGGAACTATTCTTGAAAATGTATAAATGTACGCAATCTTATCTGGACCTCTTATACCTGTCAGATCGGGAACATCGAGACAAAGCAATGTATCATGTCGCCATAGTATCTTTACAGGCATAAATGCCGTAACATTGCATTCATTAAACCTTTCCCTGTTCTATATTTATTCTTAATTCTATTACCTACTGAATATTCTTGGACAAAATAGTGATTATGAAATATTAAAAGTGGACTATTGTAGCCATTTAAGAAAGTAAAGAAACAGATCTATCTAATCCAATTAGCAAACAGTGTAGATCCAAAATCAGACGCTCCTAAAAGAGCCGTCTGATCCTGATCTACGCGGTTTGCTAATAGACCATCCGATGGTATAGAAACCACCGGCTTTAAACAAAACACATGCTTGATTATTTTTCTCGCTGAAATACGCCCTAAACCCAAGTAAATTAACGGATTTTGTGAAGTACTACTTTACATTGCGTAATACTACTTCCATATCTAATAGCAACAAACTGCAGCATAAAAGTGTGACACTAAATGACGTCATTTGTTATGACAACCACAAACGTTACGTTTTTGTGTAAAATTTAAATGACTAAGTGACTACAAAACAATGTCTTCGGTTAATTAAAAATGCTTTTACAATGTTTATATAATCAATAGAATTTCATATTCGTGCGAATTACTTATATTTATTTTAATTTATAAGGTTGAGAGAAATGTTGGTATAATTCTGTAAGAGTTCCTTCCCTTGTATTGGTTTTACCTAATCGCGCGTACGAATACACCAGACAAGGGGTGTTCCAGATAAGGATTTCTAGCACAACTAATTTTAGTAACTCAGCTTATCTAGCACGTCTGAGAAGCGAGAAATTATAGTCTTGCAACGGGGTCATGACTAATTCATACTTAGGAATCGATCTGTAAGTTCATGTATCAAGTGTGGTCAATTATTAGCTAGTGTCACAGTTTCAAACATGTCTGCCTCCAGAGCCCTTAACATATTAAGAATCACTTCTATAATCTGTGGTTTATTTCAGAAGTGCCAAGGACGGTTAAGTAATACGAGACACTTGTTTTGAGTTTTAATCAAGATGCAAATAAACATTCAGATATTGTGAGCAAATGTATTTAATAATTGGTATCTATCATAAAAGCGATTATTCGATTACACAATATAATTAAGTATCAGGATAAATTATTATGGCGAATTTACGTTTGTTTGCTGTATAACGTACACCCCTAATTTTAATCTTATAACAAGTAACAAGATGATCAATTAGTTATATTGCTTTACCTCTTCACGTCATAAATATGCCTTTGCAAACAGAGAAGAACCAGCTCATACTGCTCCTACAGAAAGGAGTCGTTTGATCAGGGTCTGCCCTGCCTCATTATTTCTTAGTAAATATGCATTTTCATGGAGTAAAGGGTTAAAGTGTATTGGTAGTCTTCGTTACCATGTTCTCTTACTAATAGCGTGATTAACCCTTCAGCGAATTGTAAACCGGTATTGACTCTGCTGAACTTACAGTCCACCTCTTCATGTTTCAGTTGAAACTAATATATACTTAGAATGAATATAGACGGTGACCAAATCAAATCAGCATGTCAACATATGCCTTTCGTTATACTATTTTAAGTGCATTTAATTGTTGGTCATTTCAAGCAAATACATATAAATACAGCCCATTTAATTTACCCTCAGTGACGGAGAACCGAGCATATAACATCTCGGCATACAGAATAGGCTCAGATCAAAGGACCCCCAGGAAAGCCCATTTTTCAGGATCGGCACTGTTTGTCAGAAAGTATTATTTTATTATGTCTCCCCCCATATTTATATGGGGGAGACATATTGTTTTCGTGAGAGTTGTCTGTCTGTCCGTCTGTCTGTCCGTCTGTCCGTCTGTCTGTCACACTTTTTGTCCGGACGATAACTTCAATATGCCTGATGCCAGTTGATTGAAACTTCATATATGGAAAGAGCATAATGAGAGGAAGTGTCATGCACAAGGTCCATCACTCTGGCTTCACTAATGTTGGAGTTATTGCCCTTTGTAAAAAAAATCACACTTTTTTGTCCGGACGATAACTCCTATATGGCTCGTGCCATTGGATTGAAACTTCATATATGGAAAGATCATGACGAGAGGAAGTGTCATGCACAAGGTCCATAACTCTGGCTTCACTAATATTGGAGTTATTGCCCTTTCTAAAAAATATCATAATTTTTTGTCCGGACAATAACTTCAATATGCCTGATGCCAGTTGATTGAAACTTCATATATGGAAAGAGCATAATGAGAGGAAGTGTCATGCACAAAGTACATAACTCTGGCTTCACTAATATAGGAGTTATTGCCCTTTGTAAAAAATCACACTTTTTTGTCCAGACGATAACTTCTATATGGCTCATGCCATTGGATTGAAACTTCATATATGGAAAGATCATAACGAGAGAAAGTGTCATGCACAAGGTCCATAACTCTGGCTTCACTAATATAGGAGTTATTGCCCTTTGTAAAAAAAAATCACAATTTTTTTGTCCGGATGATTACTCCTATGTGACACATGCCATTGGAGTGAAACTTCATACATGGAACGATCATGATAAGAGAAAGTGTCATGCATAAGATCCTTAACTCGAGCTTAAATAAATTTAGAGTTATTGCCCCTTGTACATTTGTTTAATTCTTTCTTGTCCGGACAATAACTCCTACATGGCTCTTGCCATCGTATTGAAACTTCATACATGGAAAGAGCATAATGAGAGAAAGTGTCATGAACAAGGGCCATAATTCTGGCTTCAATACTTTTGGAGTTATTGCCCTTTGTTACATTTTTTGGCCGATCAATAACTCCTGTTCGACTGATGCTATTGGAATGACATTTTATTTTTGGAAAGAGGATGATGAAAGTAAGTGTCATGCACAAGGGCCATAAATCTGGTATCAATATTTTTGGAGTTATTAGCTGTTATCATTTTCTTCTTGAAAAATGTAGTGTGGAAAACGCATAATGAAGGGAAGTATCATTCATCAAGACCATAACATATTTAGTGATTTCCCTTTACATATTGTTTTTATTAGAGGGGAGACATCCGTTTTTTTGACAAAAACCTCTAGTTTAATTATGCATCAATATGCATGACTTACTATAAGTGTATTTATACTGTAGCACATATATTCCTGTATATGGCCACATGACCTTGATGGATAGTTTTGAGAGAAATATCTACAGAATTGTGTACCCTTTATATGTGAAACATGTACCTTATAAATGTGTTTGTCCCCCATTTCCGTCGTTTAGCTGATCCTGGATTATAACAAGAAAAGCTGCGTCTAATATAATTATGTTAGGAAAAATCCATTTATATATACAGGTTATGTGTAAGTGATCCAAATAGCATTCAATGGACCATTTTCGACTGTATTGTATGTCGATACTAACTCGTACTTGCTTACGGCTATATCTATAAACATATTTAGTTACTTGCTGTTAAATGTGTTCTGGTTCATCTATGTATTTATGTTCGTTTGTGTATTTAAACCATACACTTTAACGTTGATACCTCGAACTCGGGATAATTTGAACTAAAAGTTTGGTCCTTCCAAAATGTACAATGCAGAGTTGTTCCAAATTATTTTTAATGTATTACTACGCATATCTAGAAACACGTGTGACAGCTTATGTAGATCTAAAGTAATTATGAAAGCTCTCGAAGGAGCTTACGTCATTACGTTAGATCAGCATTAAGCTGAGAACATATGAAATTGTCCATATTAGAAATCACATAACTCGAACTTCTATTATCTTGAAAGAATCTGTAAGGCCCCTTTAATGTCGAGATATCGAAGTTCAACCATACTTATAAAGTGTATCAACATTTGGATTTTACAATGCAATCGCCTATTTCTTCGCCTATTTTGGTAAGTGTCTAGGGATTTCATATTTTCCAGATATTAGTATTTCGGGATCGTTGCAGATAACCGCAAATGAGTGCATCGTTTTCGGTTTTCTTCCAGAGCTAATAATATGCATCTAATGTGACATATGCGTAATACGAATTAATTATCGACCAGCCAGTTTAAAGAATGTTTCAGCATGTCTTTATTTCAGAAATATATATCACAAAATTAAAACCCTCAATGTTCTGACTGAAATAGAAAAAAAAAAACATACTAGAGGTTTTTGTCACAAAACGGATGTCTCCCCCCCCACCCCTCGCACCCACATATACACAATGCGACATATTGTCACATTTCTGTACATGGGAACTCGACCGGACAAGATGTGTGACAGACAGACAGACAGACAAACAACTCTAACAAAAACAATATATAAACGGAAATAACTAAAAATGTTCCTACCACAGTAATGGACTTGATGAATGACACTTCCCCTCATGTTACGCTTTCCACACCACATTTTTCAAAACAAAATATAACAGCTTATAGCTAAAACATATTAATACCAGACTTATGGCCCTTGTGCATGACACTTTCTTTCATCAGGTTCTTTACATAAATGAATTGTCATTCCAAAAGCATCAGTAGAATAGGAGTTATTGAACGGACAAATGTTTCGATACTATGACATGCGCCATGTAGAAGTTATCGTCCAGTCACGAAAGTGTGACACAAATGTACAAGGGGCAATAACTCGCAACTGATTGAAGCCACAATTATGGACATTGTGTATGACAATTTCACTCATCATGCTCTTGCCATATATGAAGTTTAAATCTAATGGCATGAACTTAGTCTTCTATATCGCCTGGAAAAAAAGAAAGAACAAATTTACAAGGGGCAATTACTCCAACATAGTAAAGCCAGAGTTATTGACCTTGTGCATGATACTTTTTCTCATAATGATATTTCCATGTATGAAGTTTGAATTCAATTGCATGAGCCATATAGGAGTCAAAAAGGTGTGAAAAACAAAATACAAGGGACAATAACATAACTCCAATATTAGTGAGTTATGGACCTTAAACATGACGCTTTCTCTCATTATGATCTTCCCATGTATAAAGTTTCAATCAAATGACATGAGCCATAGAGGAGTTATCGTCCAGACAAAAAAGTGTGAAAAAATACAAGGGGCAATAACTCCAATATTAGTGAAGCCATAGTTAAGGACCTTGTGCATGACGCTTCCTCTTAGCATGATCTTTCTATGTATGAAGTTTCAATCCAATGGCATGATACATACTGGAGTTATCGTCCGGACAAAACAATGGTAAAAACAATAACAAGGGACAATAACTCCAATATGAGGGAAGCCAGAGTTACGGACCTTGTGCATGACACTTTCTCTTATCATGATATTTCCATGTATGAAGTTTCAATCCAATTGCATGCACAATACAGGTGTTATCGACCGGACAAAAAAATTATGAAAAAAATACAAGGGACAATTATTACTCAAATATGAGTGAAGCCAGAGTTATGAACCCTGTGCATGACACTTCCTCTTATTATGCTCTTTATATATATGAAGTTTCAATCGAGTGGCATCAGGCATATTGAAGTTATCGTCCGGACAAGTGTGACGGACAGACGGACGGAGAGACATACAGACATACATACAACACTCACGAAACCAATATGTCTCCCCAATATAAATATGGGGGGACATAATAAGTGAGCATTGGAACAGTCGAAAGTCACTGCAATTGTGGAATTAATTTAACTCCTTCGTTGTCAACTTCGCATAGCTCTATGATGACCTATGCAAACCGTGATGACCCAGATGTGACGCTGAGTATCATAAGGATCAATACTGTTATTTCACTGTTGTGATGTTGTTGGACGAAAAAGGGAAGATCATTAAACAAACAAAACTTGTAGCAGAGGATAAAGTTTGCAGTTGGCTTCTTTCAAAAGCGAGCAAAGACGAAAGGTATGCTTTCATGTAGCCTTTCAACGCTGAATTGTCAGAGTGGACTGGTCTAACATTGCTTTCATAGAGTCCATACTGTTTGAAAGTGTGCAACTGCGAAAAGAATGGAATGACTAACGATTCGGACCATGATCTTGAGGGCTCATACAGAAAGAATCTGATTTGGTTTAAACTAAACTACACTCGTTCGCCGCTACCAAAAGGTTTCTGAATAGACATAATTATAGTGTTTACCTAATCCTTGACCAAATATGCTCATTTGTGTGCGTTGCTTATTTCAGTGCGGTATCATAAATCACCCAGGCATGTTAGACGTACTGAATGATTGGTAGAGGGTGATTTATTAATCCAGAATGACGTAATCATTTGTTACAGAGCGCCTATAAACTACACGTACTGACATTCCCGCTATGTAAAAGCTATGTTCTATGCAAATATGTTAACTCGTGACGTACGTTTAACATTTCTAACCAGTTAACCTCTTGCATGTTGCATTGTATTATTTGACTCTTCCTCTCTGACTATTTATGAAGCTAGCCACCCAAACCACCTAAATGTTCCAACTTAACCTTTAGCCAGCTATGAGCGGATGTGGTGTCTCCTTTGAAAGCAGTTTGGACCAAGATGAGAAGCCGATTAACTCAATGTGTCATCAGGATCCAAACTGTTTGACACCTGCATTACGCCTTGAAACGAAATGGAAGAAAGTCTCCTCTGAATTCTCGACTAGAAGCCATATTGCTTTAACGAACTATTTGCTAAATAGGCTCAAGGTTGATTATATAAACAATTGCTTCAATCAACTGATTACACCCTGTCAAATATAGTAGGATGCACTTAATGCGCATTGAACACCCAGCATAATAGTTTTGTTCAGTAGCTGTGACACTGTCTTAGCTGTTCGATACCATGACAACAAGGTTACCATGACTGTCATTTAACACAGCAGCTTTACTATTGTTTTCAATTGTTCTCAATTTTAAACAGTAATGTTTAGTATGCGCATTGACGTCATTGGAATAACTGGCTAGCAAATAAAAACATCGCTAATGATGCAGGGTTATCGGAGTGACGAGTGAAACGACTGAGGAGTTGGTGTTAGATAGCTGATGATGTCCGGATACCCATAGTAATCTCTCCTGACATTACGTTCACTTGCTTAAGACTAAAGTTACAAAGTCGTCAATCAATAGCCAGCTTACCTGCGTTTGAACAAACAAATATTACTTTAACAAAATATATATTTCGTTTCACCACTGAAATCCATCAAATATATCTAATGCGACCTTATAGCAATTGCCGTTTTTGTATCGGAATACATATTCATGTACGGGTGGAATAAAGTGTCCGTACTAGTAATGCATAGATCAATTCGCTGTCAATACGTACTTGAGAGATATATGGAATAAAGTGTCTGTACTAGTAATGCATAGATCAATTCGCTGTCAATACGTACTTGAGAGATATATGGAATAAAGTGTCTGTACTAGTAATGCATAGATCAATTCGCTGTCAATACGTACTTGAGAGATATATGGAATAAAGTGTCTGTGCTAGTAATGCATATCTCAATTCGCTGTCAATACGTACTTGAGAGATATATGGAATAAAGTGTCCGTACTAGTAATGCATAGATCAATTCGCTGTCAATACGTACTTGAGAGATATATGGAATAAAGTGTCTGTGCTAGTAATGCATAGATCAATTCGCTGTCAATACGTACTTGAGAGATATATGGAATAAAGTGTCTGTACTAGTAATGCATAGATCAATTCGCTGTCAATACGTACTTGAGAGATATATGGAATAAAGTGTCTGTGCTAGTAATGCATATCTCAATTCGCTGTCAATACGTACTTGAGAGATATATGGAATAAAGTGTCTGTACTAGTAATGCATAGATCAATTCGCTGTCAATACGTACTTGAGAGATATATGGAATAAAGTGTCTGTGCTAGTAATGCATATCTCAATTCGCTGTCAATACGTACTTGAGAGATATATGGAATAAAGTGTCTGTGCTAGTAATGCATATCTCAATTCGCAGCCAATACGTACTTGAGAGATATATGATATCCATATCATATTTCACTTATTTTAAAAAAAATAATTCCGAGAGTTGTAATAAATCCTCAAGAGACAGTGGACACTTAATGGCATCTGAACATATTCATAACGACTTGAGGCAACCCCTTTGCTCCTCAACACAAGTCCAATCTTTGATTATTATTGGAAGTGAATTTATTTCTAGATGAACACAAATGTTTTTCTGATCGACAATAATGACTGAAATATTCAAAAATAAATGTTGTCTTATAAACGTTTTGGTTACTGGCTTTCATTTTAAATTAACATGATTATTACTCGCATATTTATAAACCATAATCTTATTTCCTTTCATTTCCGAATGTCCAAAAAGAAACCTTTCTCTCGTTATCCGAAACCAGAATCACATTTGTAAATAGCTTGGATAAATGGTACCAAAGCTGTTTGACACGCTGTAATATATTATCAATGTTTTATCGAGTCAGACATAGCAAAACTGTACTAGATCCACATTTGAGCTGACACTATGTTTTCAAAGCAGGGTAAGAGTTATTAAAAAATGGTTTATTACCATATCATGATGAAGAACATTTCCAAAACTGTGATATTTCAAATACTTGTTTACTTTATTTATTCATAATTTGTGACTTGTCCCACTGTTGTCTTTTCCAATGAGATGAACTTATTATTGACCATGCAAATCTATATTCAAGCATGACTTGCATAAACTTATAACTTCGAGCTGTGGCGTATCGGTCTAGAATATTCAGTGATGTATTCACTGTTAAGCAATAATATCATCCTTTACTCAAAGACTATTATAGACTCCGTTTAATGTCTTTGCAAACAAACTAGCCACATGTAAGACGATTTCTACAGGAGTATGTTCTGTTTGCTTCTCAGATAATATAGACCTGATTGCCGCCATGATTATACATTCCTGTGTTCACACATGCCAAAAAAATTAAACTTATTGATATTCAAGATATCATTATTTCCTGCATTATCATCTATGAGATAAAGTGTTAAGTAAATTTAATATCCATACATTATTTTGTTGCAGTTAGTATTAACCCTTACTCCGCTGTGAAAACTATTTTTTCTCCAATATGAAACTGGTTCCAAACAGTAAGAATCCTGTTAACAATTTACTCATCCTCACATCTGGATACAATCTGTATTTAAGGCAAGACAGGTAGCGACCAGCGGAATAAAGCATTTAAACAAACTATTGCGATTGTCGTCTATGCGTTGGACACAAAACAAACTGCATCTCAATAGCACAGACGGTAATAAGGTTAGCGGCTTAACCTGTTTATCCCTTTACTCCGTAAATACGCTTTTCTACGCATTTGCAAACAAAGTAGAACCATATCAGACGGCTCCTATAGAAGCCATCTGGTAAGAATTTAGTCTATTTTCTTATAATATATATATATGATTTTATAGTTTTTGCCATGGCCAATAGTTCCCTTGTCCATGTGCTATTATAACAAATATATTAAATCATTATTTATGATGTTTTTATTTCTAAATGAATATTCATGGACGAAAATGTTAATCAATTTAGATTATTTTGTGATTTCCTCGTTATATTGTTTAGTTTTCAGGCTCACACCATATGAAGCGTTATGAAATTGTTTCAATGTTCTAAAGGTTGAATTTCATTCATAAAGAGTATTGTTATGCAATGCTGTCTTCAGGAAGAAAACCGTCTAATGAAACTATCGAGAGATATGGACTATACAAAGTCTTGGAATTAAATAATTTAGAGTACAGACGATGTGACTGTTTTCGATTTTCAGTAGAATTCTTTATTAATTTACGATTTTGACCTTCCAGTTGTCAGAATGTCAGAACTATATTTGAAATCCGTTTGAATTTTGAATTTAGATCAGTATCATTCAATATATGAATCTGATTGAACGACACTAGAAAATATCCGTAGATAGCCTTTCAACGAGTAAACATGGAAGCTCGCTGCATAAACATGCGTACTACAATAACCCTTTGTATGTCGTGCATACACAATGGTTCCAATTTAACTAGGCAATTAACCCTTTCCCTGATGAATATTCATGTAGGACATAATGACGTCACAATTATTAATAAGATTATTTCTTTATAATGACGTATGCACACATGCCATTTTGGCTCAGGCAGAAGCTGTAGAAGTATTAAACCGTTTGGATCAGGATGAGATGCCAAGTCACTTATAATCATAATTATTTATATAATGTCGATAAAATGTAGCTTTGATGTCATACACATTTAACACATTCTTATATTACATTAGAATATATCGTATTGGGTCCCAATATTGTTATATAATGTCATAACAATGGTATTTTGATTCCTGAATATTGTATGTAAAGTCAAAACTTCATACGAAGTAGCAATTCTATTATGCAATAAAACACCTTTAAACCGGACGTTACATTTAGCATAGATGTCAGTGTTGGAAACAGGTGGCAGCGTAATGCATGGTAAAAGTCGTGCAGAAAGCTTCCCTGTGAGTTTTCTGCATGAATTCCAACATGCATTAAGCAGTCACCTACCTAAAAGTATATTAATTCTTCTCTACCAGAATTCCGATTTAGAGGGGGTTTACTGTATAGACTGATTATCTGCCCTTGAAGATGGAGGACACGTTTTTTACTCAGAGTAATCTTAGATAGAATTTTTCTGCGGAAAGGGCGGTGAAACATCAGAAAACATCAGAAAACGCAAGAACTAGTAACAAAGTTTCAAGTCCAATGCCTCGAAAGAAGTCTTCATGCAAAACGTCTGCGGAAAAAAAGGAATATAGGCCAGAAAAGAAAAGTAATTTCACCGTTGGAGGTTACACAGTGTAGTAAACAAAGCGAAACCGGTTCTGCACGGGGCGATGTTCAACATAGCGGCGGACTACATGGAGAAGGGGTAAATAAAAACAAACGCTTTCACTATCCTACTCCTGAGCAACTGACATTTGAAAGCCCTGTTTTAGTAGATAATATGAACCCGAACATGAACCCGAATTACCCACAAGGACCCTTTACGTCCCAGTTGATGCAGTCACCACAAGGTTACATTAGCCAATATGCTGTTGCCCCACCCCCTCAAGTACCACAGTGGGCCACGTCGATAATGGAAGATATTAAATCCATTAAAATAGGGATGGAGAAACTAAATGGAGTTGAACAGACAGTCAATATAATACACTCAAAATTATCTCGTCTAGAAACAAAAGTAACAGACATAGACGGTAGATTATTGGAAGTCGAGAAATCGTGTACATTTATCAACTCAGAATTTGTGAACAAATCACATGACATATCAAAATCCAAAGATGATATTACAGATCTCCAAAAGCAACGTGATAAGCTCGAGACACAGATGAATAAGATTGACAATGAACTAAAATCAGTTAAAGAAAGGATGACAGACAGCGAGTCCAGATCGATGAGGAACAACTTGGTGTTTTATGGCATCGAAGAAGAAGAAAATGAGAACTGCGAGACCCAGATCAAAACTATCATCAAAAACAATCTCAAGATCAATACTGACAATATGCTTATCGATAGAGTTCATAGAATGGGGAACGAGCACACACGTAAACCAAGACCAATCGTAGCACGATTCCACTACTACAGTGACCGCGAATCTGTCTGATCCGGATCCTACGAACTCAGAGATACGTTGAAAAACGCGGGATACGGAGTCAGCATCCAGCGCCCCAAAGCAGTACTTGAAGCGAGAAAGGCCCTATACAACGTCATGAAGCACGAGAAAGAGGTCAACCGCAATGAAGCTAAATTCGTTGGAGACAAGCTCTATGTCAACGGTGTACTCTACGTACCACCAGAGTAAGGATGTCGTGAGAAACAGCTGAATTTTCTGTCTTGGAATGTAAATGGGTTATCGCGAAAGTTAAGTGAT
Source organism: Azorinus chamasolen (assembly GCA_963576725.1). Classification (NCBI taxonomy): domain Eukaryota; kingdom Metazoa; phylum Mollusca; class Bivalvia; order Cardiida; family Solecurtidae; genus Azorinus; species Azorinus chamasolen. Next base: position 85,410,053 of record OY755243.1, on the reverse strand, counting down.
CCTGATTTTATCAATATTATACGAAACCATGACATTGTAATCCTTTCTGAAACGTGGCTCTCTCCAAAGACTCATATTAATTTAGAAATTAAAGATTATAATAGTATTCACTTATTTGGAACGAAATCACAGAATACCAGGAAAGGGCGATATAGTGGTGGCATAACCGTTTACTATAAACAACTGTTTGATGAATTTGTGAAAGTTATAGAGAAAGACTCTTGTGGTATTATGTGGATAAAAATAGGAAAGGAACTCTTTGAATTTTCAGAAGATATATACATGTGTAATGTTTATATTACTCCTAAAGGTTCTAGAGTATTAGACCATAGAGACATAGATCAGTTTGAGATAATAGAAAATGGAATAGAAAAATACAAAAATTTAGGTATCTGTATTATAAATGGTGATTTCAACTCAAGAACATCCAATGTAAATGATTTCATTACCTTTGACCAGTTTCTCGATGCTAATGATTCAAATCCGGAGGTTAATTTACCGCGAATGAGCAAAGATCTAGTAGTAGATTCTCAGGGACAGCGCCTAATTCAGTTATGTAAATCAACAGATTTAAGAATAGTAAATGGCCGATTACACAAAGATAATGGTATAGGAGATTATACGTTTTATAATTCAAATGGTGCCAGTGTTGTTGATTATGTTTTGATTAATAATAACAATTTTGATATCATAAACAAATTTGAAATTATGAAGCCGAACGAGTTTTCGGACCACTGCGGCTTATCTTTTTCAATACAATGTAAAAGTACACACAGTCCATCACGTGACCACAATATTATCACTGTAGATTATATCGAGTGGGATGAAACACGTGCAGATGATTTTAGGAGTTATTAAACACACAGCATATAATGTTACAGCTTACCAGTGACATAAACAACAACAGTGCAGACGACACTATTCAATCATTCACAAAGTACATGCAAGAACACGCTTTCGGTAAATTTTGCAAAACAAGAGTGATAAATCGGCCTCCAAGAACAAAATCAAAAGTACCATGGTTTAATAAAGAATGTGTAGACAAAAGAAAAGAATTCAATATTTCAAGAAATATATATTTAAGAAATAAAAATGAAGAAAATAAACACACATTTCTAAATAAAAGAAAGGCATACATCAAGTGTAAACGCAAAACAAAACGTTTTTTTCTGAAAAAGAAGGCTTTAAACTAGCAGATCTGGCAAAAACTGATTCAAAACTATTTTGGAAAACTATAAAGAAAAACTTAAAAAGAAACAAACATAATGTTAATCAAGTAAAATTAGAAGATATGTATACACATTTTAGCAATGTATTAGGATCAAAACCGACACCTACTGCAGATGCAACAAATAACACGCACCAACAAAATAGTAATTTCTTGGATAGAGCCTTCACAGAAAATGAGGTAAAATCTGCTGTGTTTTCACAGACAAACGCAAAATCACCAGGAGAGGACCAATTAATTGCTGAGATATTCAAAAATTCATTTGATATAATTTCTCCTTTTTTAATTCGATTTTATAACGAACTATTCAATAAAGGAATTTATCCAGATTCATGGCGGAACGGAATTATTGTGCCAATATATAAGGGAGGTAATACCGATGAAGCTAAAAACTATCGCGGGATAACTCTAAACAACATTTTATCTAAAATATATTCAAAACTTCTTGAAACAAGACTATTAGTTTGGGCGGAAGAAAATGAGAAAATAATTGATAACCAATTTGGTTTTCAAACAGGGAAATCTACAATTGACTGCATATTCATATTACATGCACTGATTTCAAAAACCCTTGCAAATAAAAAGAAATTATATGTAGCCTTTATCGACTGGGAAAAGATGTTCGACAAAATCAACAGGATATTCCTCTGGCAAAAACTTATAGAGGAAAATGTAAGCACGAAAATTATAAATTCTTTTAAATCTATGTACGAAAATATTAGAGCTTATGTTAAGCACAATTCGCTTAAGTCTGATCCTATCTACTCATACATGGGTGTTAAGCAAGGGAACGCGGCAATCAGTCTTTTATGTTTATTTTTTCTAAATGATATAGTAAAAAGTATAGATAGTGACCTAGATGGTATATTCATAACTGAAACACTTCGTCTGTTTTTTATTCTCTTTGCCGATGATGCAGTTCTCTTCAGTAGTAATCCAAATTCACTCCAGTCAATGCTGAATGATATTGGAGATTACAGTAATATGTGGGGACTACAAGTAAATGTTAATAAAACAAAGATAGTTATATTTGAAAATGATAGACATACACACTTCGACTTTTATATGTATGGAAACCTGATAGAAATTGTAACATCATTTAAATACTAGGTGTCCATTTCTTTAAAAATAACAGCTGGAATAGAACACAAAAACACATAGCTCAACACTCTCTAAATGCACTTCATAACTTATTTATTATGTTTAATCAGACTGATTTACCAACATCACAAAAAAAAATAGTCTCTTCGATACACTTATCGTTCCAATTTTGAATTATGCGGCTGCAGTTTGGGGATATTATGAATCACCAGCCATTGAAAATGTACATACTAAATTTTGTAGAAAGTTGCTTTGTGTTAAAAACTCTACTAATGTAGATGCGCTTTATGGTGAACTAGGAAGAACCCCATTAAAAATAAAGAGAAAAATCATTATGCTGAAATATTGGACTAAAATCCTTTCTACAGATGAGAACCAAATCCTTTTTCAAATATACAAATTATTAAAAGCAGATGCAGATAACGGACTAACTTACAACAACAAAAATTGGGCTTATCAGATAAAAAATATTCTCAATGAATGCGGGATGTCATTTCTATGGGAAACCCAATTTCAAATGTTAATAACCTATCCACCTATAAAACAAAGAATAGAAGATATATATAATCAACAATGGTACTCAAAAATAAATAACTCTAAGAAACGTATTCATTATTCAAACATAACTTTAGCCTTGAAAGGTATCTTGATAAAATTTCAGAAAACAAATACAGAATAGCTTTAACTCGATTTAGAACATCCTCACATGATTTAAATATAGAAACAGGTCGTTACACAAATATTACTCGTGATCAACGCATATGCAACAATTGCAACTTAAAAATGATAGAAAACGAATATCACTTTTTACTTATCTGTCCGAAATTTAGGGAACTGAGGAAAAGGTACTTTAAACCATGTTACTGTTCATGGCCCAACATAAATAAACTTGTTTCATTATTATCAAATACCTCAAAATCAACACTAAATAATTTGGCGAAATTCATTTATAACGCAAACTTGAACGTTTGTCCCTGGTTCTTGTGTGTCTTTTGGTGTTTTCTGTGTTCATTTCGTGTGTGTGCGTGTGCGTTTGGGTGTGTGGTTGTGTGTGTGTGTGTGTGTCATGCTGTCTATCGGTGTTTTGGTGGTGGTTGCGTCTTGCATGTGGCTTTGCCTGCTTGACTTTACTACTTTTCCATTGATTAGAGTCTGATGTCATAAGTAATTTTTGATAGGAAATTTACGCTATTTGTTTTTCTATATATGTATTTAATTATGTATTTTTGTTTCTCTGTAAACTATGTGTCCTTTATCTTTGCAATATTGAATTTGCTATAAACGTCGTTGTATGTTTAATGCAATAAAATGTTGTAGTTGTAGTTGTAGTTGTATAGAGTTAAACACCATTGCATAGGGTCTACTTTTAATTTTTATCGTGTCAGTTAATTGTTTATAAAGTGAAATATGTTGATAACTAACACAACACAGTTTAATGAATTTGATAGTATTGACATCACATTTTATACTTTGTCCCTAATCAAATTCCAATTACACATTAGAACATACAGAATGAATGCTGGTTATGTTTATTTTTCGACACATTACTCAATAGTCGTATGTCATTTTGTTTTAAACGAGTTAAAACATAATCATATACGTATGACGGAATGTCCAACACAATACACGTCCAGTCACATTAGTATATAATATAATACCATTATTAGCTGCTTAAAGTACAATTGAAATATTGTGTCTTCGACAAAAATGATATTACAGGAAAAACAAAGGTTATTCTATTGCCATGTTATGTTTGCAGACTTCAAATCAACATGACCCGCTCTAAATGAGTAATACCAGTTCCGATATAGACCTGGAGTAACTCTGACTACTTCAGAATTTATCAAGGTTTTGAGAACCTACTGACCGAGTGTAACTAGCTTGGATCCTCATCAGTACCCCAAGTTAGTTGAGAACCTACCGGCCGAGTGCAACTAGCTTGGGTCCTCATCAGTACCCCAAGTTAATTGAGAACCTACTGGCCGAGTACAACTAGCTTGGGTACTCATTAGTACCCCAAGTTAGTTACAGTCGGTCAATTGTTGCACACGAGTTATTGGAAAACTCGATTTAGGTACGGGATTAGGTTGAAATCGAAAACGGACTTGAGCCATATTTGGCATTTCAGCGGATGGTATGCATACTCCAATACACGTAAACATGTTTATAATAAACACTTGTTTAAATTACCTGCCTTTGGAATCAAAACAACTCATGGAGTATAATGTAATCAAGAGTGATATGTCTCGCTGATTTTGTCGACTAGAATTACAATCGCAAAACATTGCCAGATATACGGACTGTTAATTACGTTTTCTTCGAGCCCTTTACTCCTCTCAACAGTGTTATGTTCTTACCAGAAACTTTCAATAACGTGTGTTGACATTTATTGATCAAATTGTTGTTTTCCCTCTGGGTCACTGTCATACGGATCAATTCATGAATTTGTCTAATTCAGTGATGTTGTCAGACGTAAAGAATGGATTAACGGAACACGTCGTGTTTCTATCAACATGAAATTCCCTCTGGTTTTGAATCATGGTATAGTTTTATTATCTGGAACATAATAACCTACTCGACAGATTATTGATATATACGCTCACTGGTTTACTTGCTTTTAAAGTTATACCTTCCAACTACAGCTCTAACGAATTGGGGAAGTTAACAGTGTACTCAACACTTTATTTAATTACCAGATTTTCATTGCATACACTGTTTTAGTTGCATGTATCGTTATAACAAAGATTTATGTTTTTCGTATGTGTCTCAAACAACACCAGTCGATCTGTTATGAGCTGTTCGTCGGGAGATTATTGAAAGTGACACAATTGTTCTGTAAGAGACGATAAACCACAATACAAAGAAGAAAGGCAGTTTAACGTGAACACAAAACACAATTTATCTGTATCTGCACCGAAAACAATGTCCCGATCGGTCACTTTCTTGTCCCGATTTATTCGCTATTCCTCAACTCTTTCATTACCAATATTTTTCTCCGGCTCTCTGCATCAGGTTTCCACATGCATTGAGGACCCAGACTGTCGCCTCGTTTTTTGGCGGATACTTGAGACGGGCTTTACTGTATATGTATAATAGAACGGGGTTAAACAGAATGATAATATAGTTGATGGTTGATGAATGAAAGTCACTGTGGGATATTTTAAAAACAATAAAACAATAACACACTTTTTACACCATGGACATGCTTTGAAAGAATATTCTTAAGGGTTGACCTTGTGTGATGATGACACATCGGCAGTATCTGAATTGAACTATGCAAAACGTGTATATAATACGAGCGAGTGGCGTGCAAACATAGCGCCATTTAGGCATAAGGTATACAATCACTCCAATATCATGTTATCCGGAGAAGTCTTACACTTAAATAGCCGTTGACATTTACCACATTTTTGTGAAACTACGGAACTACTAATCTGGCAGCTATCTGCATGTGTCTGTTTCGTTTCTAAACTAATTCCGATATTCATAATAACAGGACACTACACTAATCGCTCCTAAATCAAACGCAGAGTTTGAAAAGTCATACTATTAAATATTTATCAGAAATTGTTATAGCAACAACGAAAGAGGCAGTATAGGTAGTATTAATAACGACATATAGTTGATATCTAGTGATATGTGGATCTACGTACATTTATGAAATAAAATTGTTTAAACTAACATATAGTAAAACCTGTCTTAAGCGACCATTCATAAATTGGACACACGAGCTTTAAAAGGCAGGAGGTTGTTTAATGCAGGGCAAACAAAACATGCAGAAAGCTACTATAGGTGATATCTATATTACTAAGAACCTGTATTAAGCTACCGCATATTTTATAGGACCATTATTATGCCTCTTTTTGGCGGTCGCTTAAGACAGGTTCTACTGTATATCCTAGATTTAGAAACGTCGTCGACGATAGTAGAAATGGTGGAAATAGTTTATGGTTTTAATAATACAAAGTGCAAACTCTGATTAGAGGGGTCCGTCAGAAGTACTCTGGTCTAGGCATATATTGTTTGCAAGTAACGTATATACTCGGTTCCCGCACTTAAATGAGTATACATCATTCAACACAACAAAAGCGCGAAGCAAAGGGACTACTGGAGTCACTCAGTATCATTCGTTTGGGGATCGAACCAACCACATGATAGCGAATATTCAATCGATTGAACCATTTATGCAAACTCATTGTAGTAGTGCTGTCTAAAATGACAGCATTTACTGTACAATACATGTAACATGACAGTAAAGAGATGGAATAATTAAAAGACAGGAACGTTAAACTAGAGTCGTTAAAACTATTATTGCAACAGACTGGAATAATTATATGCGTTTAACACTCGTTTATATTGTGTTTATCAGAGACAGATGTAGTAATATGTCACTGTGATAGCATGGTACCACGCTCAGATACGTTATAAACTCACAATAGGCCGATCAGTCCATTCCATAGCTCCCTTCTTATAATACCGAGCGTAATAAAGGGACCTGCATCTTCCATTTTGATACAGTTGGTATGTTTTCGTGCAACATTTAAGATAGCTTTATATTTACTCTTTTGATGCTAGTTGCAAATCAAAACTATGATAACAGATTTGATCAAGATTAGACGCCATATTGCCCGGAGTTTTATCAGGACCCGAAAGCGTATCCTTGAATAATCTGCAAATTGAAGCAGACAACAGTTATTAATTTTTCAAACGCAACATTACTTAGCGTGCAAAGGTTTAATTTCTGAAAATTTATTTGTTGTTAGTGCATATCTAGATCTTTGTTTTGCTGATATGTATTTTGTATGAAATGCTGGTAGATTAGTCATTATGACTAATTAAGCTACCCCCGTTAAATAAAGTGTTTCATTCATTCATTCAAGATACTGTCGGCAAACAAGTAAGCGCCCATGTGCGTAAACTAATGAGAAATGTGATGTAACAAACTCTAGTGTTTTAACTAATTTAAAGATATTAACAAGTATTTTTTCTGATTAGGTTGTAAAATAATCTGGCAGACATATGGGTCAACCAATCTGAAAAACCCTCAATGCTGTAATGAAAACACAAAACTCATTTGTTAGTCGTTCAGCACACATTCTCTCTCTCTTTTTTTTTTTTTTAAATATCTGCTAAAAGTACAAATATGAGTCATGCAGGAAACCCCACATACAGAACAAACAGCCGAACGAACAGCAACACAAAAACACAGCAAATGTATATAACTAGCAAAAACATAAAGAGACGAACACAAAGACAAAAACAAACAATAGGGGGGATATGGAAGTAGCGCCTTGGAAAAAAAAGTCACTGTGAGTTAAACCGGTTTTTGGGCACACTTCTTCACACTTATTCCATCCCCACCCTAAAAGACAAACAGTGTAAATAAACGTATCCCCTCCCCGACTAATCTACAATTACATTTGTACTTGCCAATAAGTGAGAGATTTCGGTAATAAAATTTAGACAACATGTTTCTTAGCTGATGGTATCTTTATCCTTGCTTAAGCAGCTTTTCAGTTAAAATGAGATTTCGATTGTTAAAATCGTCAACAGATGAACAATTTCTAGCAAAACGAATAAGTTGAGATATATAAACCTCGAAAGATGGGACACGAGGAACATCTCCGTCAAGATGAGGGAAATGTACAATATTAAAATAAAAAAAATAGTTAAAATTGTTAATCAATTATCTGATATAAGAACATACTTTTTGGTCCCTTGTATAGATTGATTGAATGGACACCACGTGATCAAATACGTAGAGGAATGGCAAATCGTCAGAAAAACGCTCGAAGTATTTCTCACAGTGTTAGTGAATGAAAACAATAAAGCATCGAAGTGCTAGTTTTGGATTAGTAAACATGGATGAAAGTTGCAGTGCAGAAGTTGAAAAATCATTTTCTTGTCTTTCACACTTTTATTTTTCTCAGATTCACTCAGGGTCGCATTTGTTATGTGCGTAAATAGCAAAACGACCACGCGAACCCCACTGTGCATGTGCTTATTTCGTCTTGTAAACATGAAATAAGATCAGCCTCGATATCACCCCTACCTCGAAAACACATTGGCACTGGTCACTGGCAACTTCTGTGGTCTGGCTAATGTTATCTCTGAATGACTCATTGGGAAAACTGAGAACCACCGAGGGTTTTCCTCCTGAGACTGATAGCATAATCACTTTTAGGTGGTATGAACTCAACCCTTGAATTTCCGTAGCCAATATTGGCCATGTAAATAATGTATGATTTACAAGGTTTTTCTCCTCCTCAAATGTGAGAGTTGTAGAATGTCCTGAATTAACATTGAATCTTTCACTCCCAGGGATTGGCTAACATGGACCACGAAACCTGTCGCGTAAAGTGTTGTCTGGAATTCCATACATCTTTGTAGCTTTTTGAACTGATGCTCCCTTAGAAGTCACCTCTGCATAGGCTAGTCATGCGGTCTCTTTTGGCCTGCTCTCTCTTTTTTTACCAATAGTTGGAAGCTGAAAATGCACAGGTTAGTGTTTTAGTATACTTCCATTTGGGGATGATATTGGTTAGAAGTATAAAAATGAGCCATGCAAGAAACACCAAATACAGAACAAACAGCCGCCCGAACAGCAACACAAGGAAACAGCAAATGTACATAACTATAAAAACATCAAGAGACGCACAAAGACAAAACAAACATACAATAGGGGAATATGGAAGTACCGCCTTGGAACGGTCAGTGACAAAAGTCATTGGGAGGGGGGGGTTAAACCGGTTTTAAGGCGCCCAACCTCACACTTATTCCACCCCCACCCTAAAAGACAAACAGTATAAACAAACGTATCCCCTCTCCGACTAATCTACAACAACCGCGATGGCAAATACAGTGGTAAAGCGCATGTATAACGAAAACATTTAAATGAATAAACTGTATCCACCTATCGCTAGTGTACACAATGATTGAACTGCAAACAGAGTAACTGTAGAAAAGTAATAAAGGGTACGACAAAAACGAAATAGTACAGATATCAGACGTTCTCCTTCCGTTTATGGATTTAAAATTCTGAAGGGTGGTGGCCTTCATTGAGTACTAAACCTTTCTTGTCGGCGTACATGCAAAGAGGCCAGCGTGATTGCCAACTGTAAAAGGTTGACAATCACACATGCAGTACGTTGTAGTACTATAGGGTAATAACCCTTTTTAATGATTTTTTAAACTTTTAACATAGTTGATGAACAAAGTGAGAAAATGTTCAATAATTTTACGAAGTTTGTAAATCACATTACCATAAAATTCAGGATGTGTCGCAGAAGTGCCTTGAGATTACATTGGTACTTGCCAATAAGTGAGAGAATTCGATAGTAAAATTTAGAGAAAGTGTTTATTAGTTTATGATATCTATATCCTTGCTTAAGCAGCTTTTCATTTAAAATGAGATTTCGACTGTTAACATCGTCAATAGATGAACGAGCTCTAGCAAAACGAATAATTTGAGATATATAAACCCCGTAAGATGGGGCACGGGGAACATCTCCGTCAAGATGAGGGAAATGTACAATATTAAAATCAAAATCATCTCTTTTGTCATATATTTTAGAAGAAATCATTCCATTATCAATTTTAAGGTCTAGATCAAGAAATGTTGCATTATTGTCGGACGGGTTAGCTTTATTCAATTTCGGTTCTTTAGGATAAATTGTAGGAATCAGAGCATCAAAGAAAGGGTTATCTAAGTTAAAAACTATCATCCAAATATCGAGAAGTTTCATTGAAGGCTTTTATAACATCTTCTTGTGATTGTGGATTCAAACGTAACATGAAATCTCTCTCATAGCAGTACAAAAACAAATCTGCGACAAGTGGTGCACAATTCGTACCCATAGGGATACCAATTACCTGACGGTATATAGCATTCCCGTAACGTACAAATATGTTATCCAAAAGACAGGTTAGTGATTCGCAAACTTCTGAGCAATTCCAGTTGGTGTAATGTCTAATTTGCTCGTCAGTAAAGAAAGCTTTTTCAGCATTACATGCCAGGAATGATGTTTTAATGAAGTTTAATCCAGTCGATGTTTCCCCGTATTGGCTTATAACGTCATAAATCACCTGTAATTTGCAAAACACCACAGTAGAAATAGAACAGTTCATGCTCCGGAATGAAAAGAAAGTGAAACTAAACTTAACAATGTGTGTACATTTCACATTGATATTCATCAATATGTAAACGAAAAACTGAACTGTGTGTTGGTGGTGGTTGCGTCTTGAATGTGGCTTTGCCTGCTTGACTTTACTACTTTTCCATTACCAATAAACACGATATTGTTTTACTGTTGAACGGATTTAACATATGCCCGATAGTCATTGTAAACAAAACGCAAGCGGGTGTCGGAAGTTGCAGGGAGCTATCCATTACTTTCTAACTTTGTAGGAGTTGCGTCTCCTATGTTAAAAGAGCCCATAGTTGCGCAAGAATGTGAGCGCAAATATTTCCACTGACATTCAAAGTGTAATAAGTAAATTGTATTTTGACTTTGGTAATTATCAAAATTGAATTATCAATATAGGATTGAAATAAGTGAATCAAATTTACAGACAGAGTGTGGAATGATAACTGCAAATTTAGGATAAAAGACAAATTCTCAATTATCAGTTAAAAAACTACATAAACAACACTAGAACAAACGTGTGCCAATTAACATTACTCTCTTTTGTATGAACGTAAATGTTATAGCGAAAATGCAAATACAACATGCATTTTTAATTAACAATAAAGACAAAATGAATTAAATATTCAAATTAAATAATCATGTTGATATATCAATAAGCATAATATAATATCAATAAGCATAATGAATGAACTGGCGGATATTCCCTTCCATAGACGTGAGCAATGTTGCACTTTTAATAACTGCTCAGGAATAGACTCAATAAAACCGTGTCTGCATTTTCTTATTTTCGCATTGCCCTCCTATTTACAGAGTAACTATAGCAGTGGTACAAGTAAAACTTGTATAGCGAAGGTGTAGAGACTATGTTGCAACGTCACATAATAGGATGGATAAAAAAGGCCACATTAATCCACGAATAAAGAACTACTGGGCATTATAAATATGACCATTTTATTGTACTGGTGTCTTATAATGATTGTTTACAGATTACATTACAAAAAACTATATAATGTTTATTTTTTCCTATGTAACTTAGGCTATGCATTCAATATATTTACCTCAGGAATATGTTTACAATAATTCATGAATATCCATTAGTTAAATAAGTATAAGGGCGAATGACAAGCTGAGTTTGGCCATTTCAAAAACTGCAGAATCAGACCTATATTATTCCAAAACCAACAGAGCACAATCCGACCAGACGACTCCGAAATGCGAAACGGCGTTATGGGGTATTTCTGCGAGGAAAGTATTACAGTGCAGACGTGTTAACCCTTTACTCCGTAAATATGCCTTTCTACGCTATTCAAACAGAATATAACCAACTAAGGTGGTTCCTGTAGGAAGTAAAATGCGATTCTACAATTTCTGTTCTGTGTTCATAAGCTACATTCAAAAACATAATCTTATCAATACTCACGATGTCATTATTTCTTAAAGAAAATAATTAATATCGCATAAACATCACATCTGCAATAGTGAAACCCCGACGGACGTTTTTGCAGTTCGTTTTGTTCGCAATGTGACATTAACCTAGATCATTTTCCAGTATGCCAACTTCACAATTCATCAATCATCGTAATCAACTGTATTATCATCCTTGATGAAATACATCATTTCAATTAGCATCGATGCATAATTGATCGATTCAATTTCACAGGGAAAAAACAAATATTGTAAGACCGTAAACACAAGCTCTCTCAATATCTTATAACGAAAAGAAATAAATTATCCCCGATAACTTGTTTAAATTTAAAATATGGAATATTTTACTTAAATGCACTAATGTGTGGCTTATAAATTATTCATATGCAATAAAATGCCACATTGTCTCGAACATTATTAATGTTATTGCCGCGAAACAGCTGCATGAAATTCGTGTCGGAACCTTAACCCTAATAAACATTCATGATGTCATTATTTCTTTCATGACTATTAACCCTTCGCTTGCTGAATTTTAAAATACACTTCTCCTTCTTTACCCATGCCCTGTTGTATAATTACATATATCTTCACTGTGTACAAGTATATCGCTGCATGCAATCACTGCTGTGGAGTGCATTGGTTGCACAATCAACTTGTAAATAGTACAGACCCTGATGAGACAGCTCCTGCAGGAGCTGTCTCATCTGGGTCTTCACTATTTACAGGTATGTATATTGACGTGAATAGCAAGCGAAGGGTTAAATTACATATGCGCTAAAATTCACATTGGAATGCGTTTAATAATCGCCTAATAATTGATTTGAATTGTCAGGTTGCACAAGTTGCCGAAAGCGCCTGGACTGCGATTCATATGATATGCCACAATTGTCGAGTCAATCGGAGTCTCATCAGGATCCAAACTGAGAGAAAAAATGATTATGTTTTAGAGAAGACATTGAAGGACAATCCACTAAGGAACTATAAGTCTTTGTCATGGTTTGCAGAAATTTTGAAAATTGTTTGGTGTCAAAAGCTTTAGAAGATACTATATATGAACAGATACATACACACTAGTCTTCTTATGCTTGTTCTGCTAAATACGTAACCCTTTCTACGCTGAATTTTCAGATGGACAATTCCAAACTTCAATGTTCAAGGGTGTTTTAAAAAAATTGATAACATGAAAAACAGAGTACATACTGATGCGGGGACTGCTATCGCCGAGCAAACCAGCAACCACACAGTCTAAAATTCTTTTCGAAGTAGCGGTTAACCCTTTGCATTTAAAGCGCGACCTCACTTACATTCGCAAACAGCTTGGATTAAGATGAGACACCTAGTAACTCGGCGTCTCATCAGGATCCAAGTCGTTTGACATTCTGTCAATATCTCTCAAATGTTTTAACGAACTTAGCGTAAATGGAAATAGTAGCAGATCAATGTTTAAGCATGCATCGTCTAACAGCAGGCTGAGTGTTTGACATACTACATTATGACATATTTAAGCCTCGTACATAGTATTGTCGGTATAATCTCTTACAACGTAACGCAATCGATTGAAATTAGTGTATATTATATTTACTACAGTTATATAACCTCATATTATTCATAAAAGAACGTTATATAAAGCCGTAACAATGTTTATAAGACTTTTAACCGGTATCCTACAAATACTTTGTAAGTACATCTTACATCCAATTCGTTTAAGCTTTGGACAAACTATTGACTGAGTTTTCATCGTGATGAGTAGTCGAATTATCCAACATCTGATTTTGATCAATGCTGTTTGAAACTGAAGTAATTTTGTGTCTAAGACAATAAGGGTGACTGCCTTTAAATACTAAGTCTTGTCTCCTGATGATACAACTGCGCTGCATGCTGTGGTTTTAAACGCACTCTACATATAGCATCCGGATCTATCACCTTTAATTATATGCATTTATCATCGAACAATTTGTGCCTTCTAGTTCGAGAGCAATATTGGTATTTATCAGATATATATGAATTCTACAAAAACGTAACAGAAATTAATTTTAAATAATTAAAATGATATTAGAAAACCTCAGCATTTAATTAATGTCAGTAATTTTTTAGTGTAGTCAAATTATAGAAAACAAAATAGCCTTCACAAATAACCGAACGAAAAGTTTGGCAGGCGCTCGCGCTTGTAAAACTAGAGTGTCACATTAGTGGCTGTGCCACTGAACTGTCACACTTCTGATAATGCATCATGTATTCGGCGAACAACGCACTGTGCTCGGCATACTGCGAGGCATATTATTTCCAGTTTTGTTTCTGTTTGTTCTTTCTTATCGCTCATGTATATTTACGAAGATGCATAAAGTATACCAAACATGAGAATTCATAAATCAACTATGTTTATAGTATTTATAAAAATCGCCAAATTAGGCACCGATATATTTGTATGTTGGAGGTATTTGAACACTCTGTAATATGGTTAGAATGGTTGCCTAGGAAAACGACATGTTACCATATAAATGTATTCATTTAACAATCTTGCTGATATTCAATGATCAATTTAAACTTTAGCTAAATACTACATTTTGCATTTCTGTTTGCTTTATAAGAGATATACTGTTTTTTCGAAACATTCAACATCTTTACTGTTCTCATACATATTCATACATATGCAAATTAGTTTATGTAAAACAGTAACATTTATACTTAAAGCAATGCCACAGCTCTATGTTTGTAACAACTGATTTGATGATTCATCAAATATAACTGAGATCTAACGGAGTATTACAGGTAGGTGTCAATGTTCCAAAATGTATGAAAGGATCGGTTACCATGGAAACAGTTACAACGTTACTTACAGTTCATTGTTTGGTTCTCGATTTACATATTTTGCTTTCTGAGTATTTTGTTATCATTTTAAACTACATATGAAGTTGCTTTCTGATATTGGTAGGATATAAATTGTCTGTAACGCAATTGTTATATTTTTTATTATCTTAATATCATTAATATCGATGTGTATGTAAATAAGGTAATTTCTAAGTATACCCTTTACGCAAAAGTACAAGGTATTGGCTTTAATTCTGTACCATTTTTATACAGTTAGCACAAAAACTCGCTGTGATATGGAATATTTTTGCAGGTAGGTATCGACTAATAGAATATACATGGGCATATTGAAATGAATGGTTACTTAAAGTAAGTGGTTTGGTCCTCAAATTAGAGGACAACATCATGATTTGGTCTTCATTTTAAACTGCATTTGACGTTGTTTTCTGATATTGGAAAAATAAATATACGAAAGGTTTACGCTATTTCTATTTTTTACTATTTTTAATGTTCTCATTAATATTCATAAGAATGCAAATAATGTAATTTCAGAGCATAGATGGAAATAAAAGCACAATGTCTTATTTTAATTTGGTACCAGTTTTTTACGTTTAGGACAAAAACTAGCTGTGATATGGACGATTATGCAGGTATGTGCAATCATTTCATGGAAACAGTTAAAATACAAATATATCTACTTAACTTTTGAGTATATTCGCGATTATGGTTCAGTAGACCCTTCTGCTCATTTTGGCATCCATGAGACAACGACTAGGGGTACACGGTAGACCCTGCTGGCCCCGAGAGTATGACATATAGTATTAAAGTCAGATTCGTACAACATAGTAATTTGTGGTATTAAAATTACAAATACCTACTATATAGTACCAAAGTCACAAATATGTACTACAGTTAAACTTCGATATCTCGAACTCGGATAACTCGAACTTCGGGATAACTCAAACAAAAGGTTCAGTCCCTGCAAAATTTACAATACAGAATTGCTCTAAAATGTATTGCTATAGGTATCTAGAAACACATATGACAGCTTAATACAGTTCTAAAGTAATGCTGAAAGCTCCCACGGGAGCTTTCAGCATTACTTTAGACCTGTATTAAGCTGTGGCATTGAGAAAACGTTCCGATTAGAAATCGGATGACTCGAACTCCTCTTATCTCGAACTAATTTGTACGGTCCCTTGAAGTTCGAGTTATCGAAGTTCAACTGTTTATATTGTTATAATTACTAATATCATAGTATTAAAATCAAAGCTATGTACTATACACCATTAAATACTTGACAAACATTACGACACACAGAGAACATTAATTGCCAAGGACTCGGCAAAGGAGCTATGTAACTGGAATTATAAAAGTCGACAAACCAGGCACCCACGTAGTAACAGACATTAGCTTTCATTAAATTCATACGGGATAACGGTGTTGGTGGAAATGTAAATAGTGGACTTTATGGTATTTTCATTAATTAAAAGTTGTATTCGAGAAAAATGAAAGAGCCATAGCTATCTTGTTTGTCCAATAATGTATTTTCCAAACGTAATAGTTTTTAAACAGATAATTGAGACCTTCCTGACATTCCAGCGATCTGAAGCTGGATTATAATGTTATCCTATTACGCTCGGTAATTGGAGAGAAAAAATAGAAGCTGATGC
Organism: Azorinus chamasolen; assembly: GCA_963576725.1. Taxonomy (NCBI): domain Eukaryota; kingdom Metazoa; phylum Mollusca; class Bivalvia; order Cardiida; family Solecurtidae; genus Azorinus; species Azorinus chamasolen. The sequence continues at coordinate 85,393,671 of OY755243.1, read as the reverse complement.
AGAATTAAAACAGCGCAAAGTGCACTAACGTTTTTAGACTTGTTTTTTTATTGTAACTAAACACTATGAATTAAGGTAGTTTGGGTAGAAATAATTTCAGTTGCAGATGCAGTGAACGATTTCCGTTTTAACTAAGGTTGTGATCTTTGTAGAATGAGTTGGACTTTGGCACGGACACATTTTCAGTGCCAGTATAGTCTTTTTCAGAACACATAAAAGTCAACTTCAAGTTTTAGAGTAGGCGTTTTATTTATCTTCTTCATACATATAAATAAAGAGTCAAAAAGTTTTGATCATGATGAGACGACGAGTTATTCCATCTTGGATCCAAACTGCATATATATAGTGTCACAGACCCGTATTCAGAGGAGTGAAGAGATTAATCGGGACAGGAACATAACTACGTGTATTTCAATCCAATATCAGAATGGAATATAGCCTTTCAGTGTTTAATTATAAGGCACACTCAGTAGGAAAGGCTAAAACCTGCTAGAATGTAATGGATGACTAACAGTACAGAGTCTGATCAGATAGCTCCTCTAAGGGTCATCTAGTCTGGGTCTACACTGTTTGCAAATGCCAGAGAATGCTTGCACCGGGTTGACAGGTTTAATGGATTGGTGTAGTAGTAGTAGTAGTAGCAGCAGTTGTAACACAATCCACTGGTCAAAGAGGTTGCAGCGGAAAAGACGTATTTGACATAATTCCAGTTGTACATTAAAGTATAGTGTGTGCAGAAAGGCAGTAGCGCTAGTAATAGATAGACAGATAGACTGATAGGTATATTTATTTCAGTATCGAGCAACAATACAATAGGTAACAACACATACATATTTTCAAATTACAACAATATAAAAATTAATAACAATAATGTTACACGTGTGTTATGAAACCATGTCAGTCGTATCGATGTCTAGGTTGAGACAAAAAAGAGAATATATCTCTTATTTCCATTGTGGTCCTTGTTATTGATAGTCTGACATAGAAAGAGAGGCATGAATTATGAAGACAGTTAAATAATTTACTTTAATGGAAAAATAAGAAAATTATATATTAGATCTATGTTTATCACAGTGTTGTAAATGCTCTATTAATCACTAGATTTATATAAACAATATGAAATAAACTATCTAGATTGGCACAATTATGACAAGTTACTGAAAGTTAAAACAATCTTATTCAAGATAATGGAATGTAAGAGCTGTTGTAAACAATGCAGTTTAAGAAACATGAGGTTTGCTGCACAGGCCTTCTCAAGCACATGTCATTTCAGTCAGAAAGAAGAGAGTTAACCCTTTCCCTCATATAAAATTGTTTTCATCTACTTGCAGAGTAGACCCAGATAAGATGGCTCCTATAGGAGCGGTCTGTTCTGTGTCTACTCTGTTTGCTTTTGATATGATATTGGTCTGATTCGAGTTGTGTCAAAGCAAACATTCCCGTGGCATTAACGATGAAAGAAGTAGATGAAATAACTCTTTCGCTGCCAATGTCGCATATTTAATTATCTATGCAACAGTTTGGATCCTGATGAGATGCTGAGTAATTCGGCGTCTCATCAGGGTCCAAACTGGTTGCTACTGTTACCGTTTGTAAACAAAATTGAAACAAATAAAGAAATGAAAATTGTAGCAGACGACAGTGTTTGCAGGCGACAAAATTTGGCAGCGAATGAGTTAAAGAGGCAAACGTGGTAATGGAAACATGAAATAAGTGTTACATTAATAATCCAGCATCAGCTAGAACTGTAAGCCAAAGGCTAATGAATACCCCCCCACACACACACACACACACATACACACATGTCTGCTTGTCAGAACACGGGTCTATCATCAATCTGAACAAATGTACATACAGAAACATGATGAGATTTAAAAACAATACATGCCCAACCCAATTTATGTAATAAAATGAAGAATAATTCAGAGAAATAAGACCCTTTCATGAGGTTTTTGTCAAACCCAACGTTCTAAAGCTAGGTACCTTTTCAGAAAAACATTAAGTTCAAGGACATAACTCTGACAAAAATTATTCAACCAGACCCATAGTTGAACTTAAGTTGTACCTCATCTAGATTTAGCTTTATGTCAAATATGAAGTTAATATCTCCAACCACTTCCAAAGAAAGACCGGAAAATTGAAAATTTGACAAAAAATTAAAGTTCAAGGCCATAACTATGGCAAAAATTATTCAACCAGACTGAGATTGGGAATTAAGCTGTAAATCATCTAGAGTTAGCTTAAGTTAATATCTGCAACCACTTCCAAAAAAGTCTGGAAAATCCCAAATTTGAAGTAAAAAGATAATGTTCAAGGGCAATAACTCCGGAAATAATTATTTAACTGGACTGATATTGTAACATAAGCTGTAACTTATCTAGATTTAGCTTTGTACCAAATATGGAGTTGATATCTTGAGTCACTTCCATAAAAAGTCCAGAAAACCGGAAATCATTGGTAGGGGACTAAACAGGGGAGATAACTCCTGAAGTAGTGCTCCGATCATAATGGAAATATGCGGTGCACAGGTGTATATGGTCATATGGCTATACATGAACGTTCAACAAAGTTGAAGCAAAACTGTAGAAGAAGAAGGCCGGACAAAATTGTGTCCACGGACGGACAGACGGACGGACGGGCGGACAGACGGCAACCTGATTCCAGTATACCCCCCCACCAACTTCGTTGTGGGGGGGGGTATAATGATTGGATGAGTAAATTTAACAAAGCACTGAAAATGGGTAGATCATAGAGCTTCTATGAGTGAATGAATAAATATCAATATAAATATACTATCATAGAGCTTCTATGAGTGGGTGAATTAGCATCAATAAAAAGATACTATGTAGAACATAGAGCTTCTATGAGTGGTTGAATTAGCATCAATAAAAATATACTATGTAGAACATAGAGTGAGTGAGTAAGGCGTAACAAAACAATGATAATACGTAGACTGTAGGGCGCCGATAATACGAAGACCGTCGGGCGCCAAAACAAAACAATGATAATACGTAGACCGTAGGGCGCCGATGAAAATATGAGTAAGGGTCACATTACTAGTGTCGAAAATAAACGCACTTTTTCAACAAAATCGTAAAACATAGCGTTGGTAATGTTCAATAAGTCTTAAGATGATTGTCAGTTTGAACTAATATGAAAACAATGCCAATGTCATACAATGTAAACCAGTTTCGCCGATACTTATCGTCTTGTTCGAAGAGTTACGAAACTAAAACGCAACTCGAATAAATACTTATACATCGGTGTAACATCGGGACGGAAGATTTGAATACGATCGGGTGTCTTATGATATACTTCCTTTCATCCTTTTAACAATGTTTAGGCATTTTTGTAACCGGTTACAAGTAGAGACTATCCTCTACCACACCACTGGTACTAAGTAGAACAGAGAGCGTCCATGCGTGGAAGAGGTACGGTTACAGCATTGTGATACCAATTAGAACATAGAGCGCCGGTGAATGTGTGAGTAAAGAACAACAAACCGGTGATACGAACGAAGTAGAATATAGAGCATCGATAAATGAGTGAGTAGTGTTGAACAGTAATTAAGACATCTTTCAGATATCACATGCCGGTATACTGGTTACAATTTTTCAATTTCCAGTGTCAATATACGGCATGTGATATCTAAAAAGTGTAAACATTCCTGTACAACAAATTCTCTTGCTGGACACGTCAATTAAAGCTGGCGCTCTAATTGGAAACAATGATAAAAATCGATAAGAGTCGGTTTAAATAGACAGCGCGTAGTAGTTAGGTTTTCAAGGCAATTGCAAGTGAAAATACGTTTCGGTTAAAGGTTTAATATGAAAACTACATGATGTCTGCTTAACAATAAATTGTGACATTATAGCGCTGTTGACTTCTGTCCATGCATTCCATGTATTAACACCCAGCTGGTAATTTGCTGGTTATGTTTAAGTACTCTTGTCCTTATTTCTAGGAGTCACTAATCGTAACCTTTCAGCCATGGTAAAGTTTAAAGTGATGTCATTTTGGGGAAAAGCGAGATTTTTTAAATTAGACATATGAATGTTTGCATCTGAGTCGTATTATCTGTATTTGTCAGCAGCAATTAAAACCTCAATCAATATATCTTCTTTCATAGATTATTATCTAAATGGTGTAGAATGGTAAGAAATACCTACCAGTAAGGTAAATTTGCGACAAGTATGATATCACACGGTTATATATATAGATCAATACCCCTATACTCCAAACAACCAGTCGCACTGGATTTCGAGACTGCGTTGAAATTAATAGCAATTGCCCCGTGTCATACTATCAGACGTGTCTGTAGAAGTTTCCAATCGTTATTGCCGTATCCAGAATGTTTCTCAGATAATACATGTAGCTAAATAGGATGGTGAATATCATGAGTGTAACGGCCCGGTGACAAGCGACATGTCAAACATGCTCGTAGTAGACCAGATTAGTGTGGTGTTAACACATTGAACTATGCCACGGTCGCTGGAAAGCAACTCGTGTGACCTGCAGCGATATGTTAAGCTGTAATCGTCTATCGAGGCAGTTTTGATCCATGTGAGACTCCAAGTAGTTCTGCTCATCAGGATCCAAGCCGATTTACACTCCACCTATGTGCTTGAGGACCACTAAAATCCACCATGAAACAGCAGACAACAGTGTTTGTGGACACACAGTTGTTAACTCCTCTTTGTCATGTTTAAACAGTTTTTGAAAGGTGTTTATGCAAGAACGCATATGACGATAGAAATATGTGATGAAAATAGGACAAACGATACTGAAAAGGGCCCCTCAGAAGCCCTTTGATCTATACTGTTTGCCTATGGCACTATAAGAGATAAAATGCACATAACAAACAAGATATCTTCGACACATACTAATTAGAAATTCAGACTAATAAAACACCATCCCCTTAGAATTTTGTAATTAGAATTAATCGCAATGTTGGTGCGTACTTGTCGCATCCTACGATACATATGACTAAACGTTGAATTAGGGGTACCTTTCCCGTTGTAGTACCTTTACTGTAAAGAACGTCTTTGTTCTTATAATTGTGTACACCGCAACTCTAAAACACATGTGTGTGTAAATTTGTGATCGTGCTGTTATGATATTATTAACCCCTCGCTTGCTATTCACGTTAATATATCCATCTGTAAATAGTGAAGACCCAGATGAGACAGCTCCTGCAGGAGCTGTCTCATCAGGGTCTGCACTGTTTACAAGTTGATTGTGCAACTAGTGCACTCCACAGCAGTGATTGCACAGTGAAATACTTGTGCACAGTGACGATATATGTAATTATACAACAGGGAATGGGTAAAGAAGGAGAAATTTATTTTAAAATTCAGCAAGCGAAGGGTTAATCGCAATCATCCCCACAGAAATATCACATACTGAATTATTTTAATGCTGTTTTCTTGTTTAGACTGGATTACTAAAACAAACACTGTCGCTTCCAGTAATGTATATCTACAGTCCCCCGCTCGTGCTTTCTCCACTCCTCCCTGGCCTTCGACTTCTTCAATTTGTCAGTTGTTGAATCAAAACATAACATTATAATTAAGGATGCAATCAAATGTTGAGATAATATGTGACCATACATGTACATATGAATATTATATATATTTATAAACATAAATCCTCATAAATGCGTTGTATCGTAGTAAGACACAATTGACGTTTGCGCGTCTTTGATATCATATAAAGTAAAGTACCTAGTTATAGTCTACTTTCAGTCCAAATGACCGCTCAGCCGACTGTACATTTACTCCCCTGGTCATTGAGTCATTGGCCTACAATATTGAGCACTGCTAACATATGGCGCAATCATGCAGCCGCAGTACCGGCGAGTGACCCTCACAGGTACCCATTTTAACCCCTGGGTGGAGAGTATTTGCGGGTGGGAGACACGGAAAAGCGTCTCTGAAATTTACGGGAGGGACCGGGATTTGAACCCCGGACCTCCGGACTGATAGACAAGTGCGTTACCACTAGACCACCGCCACCTGCATATCATATGCAAACACTTTGGATTTAGATAAAAAAAAAACGATTACTCTAGTCTCGCAGGATTCAATCTGTTTGACACTTTGTAATATTTTATAAAGAAATAGAATAAATACACATTTTAACATTGAAGCAGATGAAAGTATATCCAACAGATGAAAACGCTGGCACGGAAAGGGTTAATACATTAGCTAATGTCTTATGTAAGCTTCTTATAGAGATATGTATTGAAATACGGTAATGCCATCTCTAATCCGATGATATTTAATAACTTAATGCAGATTGATGATTAATGCTGGGTGAACGTCATGCAGAAAGCCCACGAATGACCTTTCGGTATGGACTTTAATCTACATTAAACTGCAACCTGTCTTAAAGACCGATATTGACACGTTTGAGCATAGGGTTAGAGGGGTTACCAACAAATCAGGAAGGGTCCTCCGTGGCCGACGGGTTATGGCCTTCGTCTCACAATCGCTTAGCCCCTCACCGCTTTTGGGTCGAATTACTGTCTGTGAATTTGGAATTTTCATGTGAGGAAGTCTTCCAGCTGGCTTGCGGTAGGTCGGTGGTTCTATTGGGATATTCTGCAACCTGTAAATAGCTGGACGTCGTGATATGACTGAAATAGTGTTAAAACCGTAAAACCCGATAAAAACAAAACAAGAAAACTAACAATCAACAAACGAATCATACTTTGTGACAGGACGGGTTGGTGGGGAAGAAGGTGGGTCACATCTCAGCACTATTTCGCTGTTTCAATGTCAATAAAGTTATAAAACCTATACTTTCTTCTTGTTATCCTTACCATACCTTAGAAAGTCTGAGTTAAGTCCTTATTACAAACAGCTGCAAATAATGTCTTACGCACTTCAAACATTTCTTTGGTAGTCTCCTGGTTGTGCTTTGTGTTTGTTTCTGTTGATTAACGCCCGTTTCTGCCAACTATGGACGCCCAAGGGAGAGATGAGCGGATACAGAGAAACCCGGGTCTACTCTTGATTTCAATAGAGTTTGTCTGCTTCCTTTAGATGTCCAGTGTAAAGCACTGATACATCGAACCTCGGTTTATAAAGTCTCACCCGACGGACTTGGTTCGGTACCCTCGGTGTAGTGATATTGATAGTGTTCCAAACGGATTATGTACGCTATATTACTTTCGTATCCATTGGCGCCGAATATGTTATATTTATTTTATTCTTGTTAAGAATCGATACAAATATATTTACGTGGTAACTGCTGTATGACCGTGGATGATCAAAATGCTGTTAAAAGCATTTATTTATGGCATTATTTACGATATTTTGAATTTAGATAATCCTTATTTTGAAACTATGATTTCTTCAATTTACCCAAAATAACTGTCTTTAAACAAAGCGAATCACTCTGACATTATAGCTTCATTTTTAGATTTGAATCTTTCAATTATAAAAGTACAAAAATGAGTCATGCAGGAAACACCACATACAGAACAAACACTCGCCCGAACAGCAACACAAGGAAACAGCAAATGTACATAACTAGAAAAAACAACAAGAGACGCACAAAGACAAAACAAACATACAATAGGAGGAAGATGGAAGTACCGCCTTGGAACGGTCAGTGACAAAAGTCACTGGGGGGTTAAACCGGTTTATGGGCGCCCAACCTCACTCTTATTCCATCCCCATAAAGTTTCGTCCATAATATACGATAAAAGAGAATATTTTAATTTTAATATTGTTAATTATCCTTTTCTAGATGGAGATGTGCCCCGTTCTTATGGGGTTTATATTTCTCAACTTATTCGTTTTTGCCCAAGCCTGTTCTTTGCTTGAAGAATTTAACAGTCGTAATTTAGTTATAACTGATAAACTTTTTAAGCAAGGTTACAGATATCACAAACTTCGGAAAACGTTTTCTAAATTCTATTATCGAACTTTACCACTCATTAGTAAATATAATTGCAATTTACGGACGTTACTGCAAGAATGCAGACTTTTCCAGACTCAACCAGACTTTTATGGGGATGTTATCTACAAACTTGGGATGTTATCTACAAACTTAGGAAAATTCGGGGTCATATCCATTTTCATGATTTGTTTATAAAACGCATTAAAACATTTAATAAGAAAGGTTATGATCCCATTATATTGCAACGCACTGCATGTTTGGTTATCGACCCTTTTACAGTCGGTAGCTACGCTTCCCTCTTTGCTTGCGCGATGACAGGCCGAGGGTAATACTGTTTTACATGTTGTCCTGTGTTCACCGTCGTCTATGTTGTGGGTAAGTCCGGCGGGGATACCTTTATTTACACTGTTTGTAAAGCTAGGGTGACTTTGAGAGAAGTGTGAGGTTAGGACGTCCGTAAACCGGTTTAAACCCCAGTGGTGTTTTGATACTGACCGTGCCAAGGCGGTACTCTCTTTGTCACCCTTCCTTTCGTTTGTCTTACGTCTTTGTGCTTGTGATTTTGTTCGGGGCACATGTCCATCTAGGAAAGGGTAATTAACAATTTTAGAATTAAAATCTTCCCTTGTATCGTTTATTTTGGACAAAACTTTATCATTTGTGATTGAAAGATTCAAATCTAAAAATGAAGCTATAATGTCAGATTGATTCGCTTTGTTTCAAGACAGTTCTTTTGGGTAAATTGAAGAAATCATAGTTTCAAAATAAGGCTTATCTAAATTTAAATTATCGTCTAAATACCTTGAAGTTTTATTAAAAGCATTGACAATATCGGCCTGTGTATCAGGTTTTAAGCTTAGCATAAACGCCCTCTCATAGCAATACAAAACAAATCTGCAACAAGAGGGGTACAAATTGTACCCATGGGTATACAAACAACCTGACGATATATGGTATCCCCACAGCGCACAAACAGATCATCTAAAAGAAAGGTAAGATATCTACAAACATCAAGGCAAGTCCACATTGTGTAATGTTCAACTTCTGAATTCGAAAAGAATGAACGTTGAACATTACAAGCAAGGAGCATTTTATTTTTTCTGACAAAGTTTATTTTTCTTTTGGTTTAATCAGTTTATCCTTTATAATATGGTGAGGTAGAGTAGTATAGAGTGTAGAGAAATCATAAGACCTCAATAAAGAAATGATGTACTGTTCATGTTCAAGTTTAGTTAAAATATCATTTGAATATTTTATGGATCAAATCATTTATACCAGAAATTTCATATATTTTATCGCAGTAACGTTTAACATGTTATTGGATAGTAGTAAGACATGACGTTAAAAGTTTAGATAGTTAAATTCCGTTTTCAAAACATGAACATAATATAATTGCCTTGTCAGCAAGAACATAATTATAATGAAAATTCGAAATATCGAAATGTAAATCTAAGTCCACGTGGTAATAGATGGTGATTAGATTTGTAAAAAACAGTACGCGTATCAATAATATCAAAAACACGCTTTTCCAATCCGAAAAGACATTTACCGACATGCGGAGGGAGAACTGGTCATGAAGTATTATTTTATCGATATATGTTTTTTCTTTCTAACATATCTTAATAATTCCTTTTTTTGTATTGATTTCCACCTTTTTATAATGTCGGTGTAAAATGGTTGATGCATACTACTTTAGTTAACAATTATTATGACGTCATTGTCATCCTATGGTGTACTTTGTTTTTATATTGTAAATATTTTACACGTTTGGGTGACTATGATGAATTTAAAACAAGTGTGAGGTTGGGACGTCCTGAAATCTGTTCCAATGCAGTACAGTTTTTATCACACTTACTTTAATGTTTGTCTTGTGCCTTTGTTTCTTTGTACTGGTACCTTTGGTGGTTCTTGAAAGATTTATCTCGTGCGCACGTGTGTGTATGTATGTATATGTGTGTGCGCGCGCCTGGGTGCGGTTGTGTGTGTGTTTTTTAAATATATTATTATCTGTGCTTTGGTACTGGTGTCCTGCTTGACTTTACTACTTTCTAATTTATGTCTTTTTTGTGTTTCATCACGTTTTGTCTAGTATCGGTGTTTGTCCTGTTCGGTGATGTTTAGATGAAGTACTATTTTGAGTGTGGCACTCCCTGTAAGATTGGCCTTTTCACGTTTAGCCCATATCCTGTAACATATAACCCAGGCTATACATTTTTGGATACATTTTGTATGATCAGACGCATAGCATCCTGACCCGAAAGGACCGACTGAGTTAACTGGGATGCTTACCCTTGCACGAACCAACCAACAAACACACGTGCTGGCAGACAAAAGCAATTATTATTATTAATATTGCACCATTTTATATGTATTTATATAGCTCTCTTTTCACGCAGGATATGTGCGTTCAAAAGCGCTTAAGTATACGTTTCACCCCGCATCCGGGTAGAACCACCGATCTGCTCTAGATAGCTGGCTTGCGGTAGGTCGGCGGTTCAACTGGGATGCTCTTCTGTGTACGAAATAATGCAATTTCAGATATGACCGACATACTGTCCAAGCGACGTAAACCCCGTTAAAAAATAAACCAAACCACATTTCCATTGTATCATAATGTTTGATATGGCAATCTCCATTTTTATCCCCCCAACCCGAATGGGATACATATGAGTATGATTTGATTTGTATACGAGGTGAGCAATGATTTACATGTATATGCATCATTTGTAACCAAAACAACGAGTCTGCAATTTTCTCTCTTCACATTGCTACTTTTGCTTTCGAAGGATCTCCCACTTTCAGAATAGATTAACTGACAAATCCCGAAAAACATAAATGAAGTATGTGTAACTTCAGCTACAGGCTATCACACATTTCCATATTCTAGATACTTATAAATTGTCAAAGGTAATTGTTAGCATTGTTCCCCACGGATAGTACCTGTGGCTAAAATAAGAGGCTCTTGCTCATGGCCATACCGAAACATAAATATGAGCAAATGGGTTGATGTTGCGAATCATTTTGTTGATCAACAAAAAGCATGTCCCTAAAAAGTGTAACCACATATATGAATTCATCCAAGGAGTTATAGTCTGAAACGCCGATTAAAACGGTCAAACAAATGCGAGAATGAGAAACAGTGTAAATCCTAATGGGATTCAGCTTATTCTGGATTATTACTCGTATGCCTCGCATCTGGGTCTGTGTCGTGTTCATATGCAATCCCAGAATAGGAAGTTGAAAGCTAATGGTTAACGCTAAACTTGTAATATTGCTTTAGTTAGTACAATACGACAATGCACCCTCTGACTCGTTGAACAAAACCAACTAAATGAAAAAGTAGTAAAGTCAAGCAGGAAAAGCCACACACAAAACACCACCATCACCAAAACACCGACAGGAAGTAATTAATATAGCAATTTATACACATACACACATACATAGAACCATCGAAAGACGACAGCGACCACACACACACACACAAACACACACACACACACGAGAACACAGAACACACCAACAAACACGCAAGCACCAGATACAAACATGAACAACCGCACAAGCACAAAGACACAAGACAAACAGAAGTAAGGGTGACAAGGAGAGTACCGCATTGGCACGGTCAGTAGCAAAATCACCACTGGGGGTTTAAACCGGTTTACGGACGTCCTAACCTTACACTTATCTCAAAGTCACCCTAGCTAAACAAACATTGTAAATAAAGGTATCACCGCCAGACTTCCCCACAACATTGAAGACAGTAATCACGGTATAAAATGTAAAACATAGCATAACAACTGTGAAAGTCTGTCAAATATGTACTCAATGACTTTGCTGAAGGCAGAGCAACTGCAGGGAAGCCGTTAAGGGCACGACAGAGAAAAGGCAATACATGAGTCTGGTAAGCTCATCCCATTTCTGGGTTTATGAGTATACCATCATAGAGTACTACCCTCGGCCTGTCATCGTGCAAGCAAAGAGGGAAGCGTAGCGACCGACTGTAAATTATTAAACATATGCTTCCATAGCTATTGCTATTTATACGGTATTTCATTAAACAAAACAGAATAATAACTAATACAGAACGTTGTAGTCTATCCGATATACACGATATATACTTGATAGTTCAGCTAAATTTCATTTTGTATAGGTTGTATATAATTGCCTGATACTGTTTTTATGGATAACTAGAATAAAGCAGTAGCAAACATGTTCTGTATATCCATTAACTTTCTTATCAAAATATGCAAATTGTTATTAATTGTTCATATTGAGAGGTATTCTGAAGGGCATATTTTGCTAATTCATAGCATTCCTTTTTATTTGTCTGTGCCTGGATTGTCAAAAGGCCCCTTATTTTAACAATACACAATTTACCTAAATTAAGTAATCCAAATGTCATACAATTCACGCATTCGCTATGCTTTGGCAAGTGTGTAAACTGTCAATCTCGTTTAAGTTTTATCAATAACACATTGTAACATTACTCGAGTAATTTTGCTGTCACAGTAAAACTTCGCCTGGTATATCAATAACTAGTATTCATGCACAATCATGTGATATGTTAGCTAGCTAATTCATCAAAACACTAATTACATTTGGCTGTGTAAGGACCTCAACTAAATGTAATTACCTAAAGGTCGCTATGTCTATCATCGACTAAATGATGGCTGAGCAGTGTTGAGAATACAGTTTTCGCGTGGTGCTTTGAAATCCGCCCTAAACTTAGGCATTGGTATGCTTTTCTTGTGTTGGTGAAAGAACTGCGGACTGTCCAGTTAAATATGTTATTAGCAACCACTGCTTCTGGGGATAATTCAATTGCTTGTCCATAACAGATCATATTACTGGTGCCTGCATGTTATGCATATAACTGGTAGGCGACATGATCTGACAGACTCATGTGGCAATTGCCTAAGTGTTTGTTCTCTAGAATGAGCGGTATTTGTCAGTTTCATTACCTTGATGGATTGCAATATTTCATTAATTCTGCATTCAAGCCAACTAACGCAATACATTTTCAGAGGATTTTGATACGATTCTAAAGAATGGCCACACTATGGGGCTTGATCGAGAAATAAAGTAGCTATTTTGAAGACCTTTAATTGACGCAAATTATACTGTTGCTGTACATGACAACATGTCCAATGTATTAATGAACAAGTAGTAAAGTCAAAAGGAGAAAAACACATACAAGACGCAACCACCACCAAATATCGATAGAAAGCATGTCACACACTACACACCCAAACGCACGCACACGCACGAGATGAACACATATTACATCACCAAACGCACAAGTACAAACAAGTTTCAAACATCAACAAACGCAAACGTACCAATACACAAGGCAAACAAAAGTAAGGGTTACAAAGAGAGTAATGCATTGGAACGGTCAGTGGCAAACCCACAACTAGGGGTTTAAACGGTTTTGCAGACATCCTAACCTCACACTTATCTGAAACATTTTGATACTTACATGTTCATACATTTAGGGTTTTAAATATCCATCTCTTGTGTGTGCGCGCCCACGAGCGTGTGTATATGCGGTTGTGCATGTCACCCATTTTCTATCGATAGTGTGGTGGTGTTTGAGTCTTGTGAGTGGCTGTTACTGTTTGACTTTACTTCTTTTATATGCAACATAATAGTACGTCAATAATAAACTGAAGGTATTGAATACCAAAGGTTAGAAAGACGTATGCATAAAGATGCATCACATCTAGTTTATTACAGGTTATCTGATGGACAGTTACTATCATTTTCCTCAATCATAAAACATCATTATTGGCTAAACAGCTATATGCTTTGTGACACGGTATATGCTATAACTGACACTGATAGTGAATACCAAAGCTACCCGAACATATTTATAACATAAATTATAAACTACATATATTTCAAAATGCTATACTATTATGCATACTGAAAAACAACACTATTTCTATGGTACATATTAACCTTTCTTGAAAGTGTTTATTCAGTAGGTTCAATCCAATGTAAAGAATGTTCTAAATCACTACTTTCGAAAATTAACTCACATCTTCCAGTTTCAATGACGGCTGTCGTCGTCTTCAGAGATCACACTGTGACTTCGGTTATCTTCGGTCGGTTCCGTCAGCTGTTCAACGGACCAGTATCGCAACTTGTATTCACACCACTCTCTCTCTATCTCAAGCTAGGGGTAGTCAGGACCCTCATAGATAGATGTAACGTTATTGTATCGGAGCATGGAGACAAAGGTAAGGAAGAACAGTACATACGAGATGTGTTGAAACAGTGTGGTTACCCACAATGGTCTATATATAGGTTCAAAAACAACAAAAAGGAAGGATGAACAGAAAGAACAAAAAGCTAAAAAGAGGGACAAAGATAAGAAGTTTAAGGGTATGGTGATCTTACTCTATGTGAAAGGCCTGTCGGAAAGGTTGGATCGTGTATTCCGGAAACATCAAATCTGCACTGCAATGAAGCCCCATAGATCTATAAGCTCTATGTTAGTACACTCCAAGGACAATATCAAGTTAAAGAATAAATATGAGGTGGTGTGCTCGATACCGTGTAAACAGTGCGATAAGTTTACATAGGAGAAATGGAAAGGAATTTTAAATATAGACTTGAAGAACATAAGAAAGATGCACAAAATAATCAGGTTAAAAGGTATACCAGAGCGGAACGAAAATAACCACTCTAAGACTTGAATAAATGTGGGGTCAAAGATCATTCAGTACAAATGAATCATGTTATAGACTGGGAGGGCACAAACGTTGTAGATAAGGAATCAGACACTCGAACGAGACATATGAAGGAGACCATCCAGATAAGGAGACATTCTTCGACCATGAATCGGGACGAGGGGACGTATAGGCTATCTCGAATTCGGGAGTTTTTCGTTAGTGGAACGGCTGACGGAAACGACCGAAGATAACCGAAGTCACAGTGTGATCTCTGAAGACGACGACAGCAGTCATCGAAACTGTAAGATGTCAGATTTACAAACTTCGTAAGATTATTGGACATACACATTTTCTCAATTTGTTCATCAAATATGTTACAAAATTCGTTCAAAAGGGATATGCATGCCTGGTTGTCAATGGAAAAGTAGTAAAGTCAACCAGGCAAAGCCACATACAAGACGCAACCACCACCACCAAAACACCGATATACAGCATGACACACACATACACACACAACCACACACCCAAACGCACACTCACACACGAGATAAACACAGAAAACATCAACAGACACACAATAACTAGAGACAAACACTCCACACATGAACAAAATCACAAGCACAAAGGCGTAAGGCAAACAAAAGGAAGGGTGACAAAGAGAGTTCCACCTTGGCACGGTCAGTAGCAAAAACACCACTGGGGGTTTAAACTGGTTTACGGACGTCCTAACCTCACACTTCTCTTAAAGTCACCATAGCTTTACAAATAGTGTAAATAAAGGTATCCCCGCTGGACTTACCCACAACATAGATGACGGTGAACACAGGACAACATGTAAAACGTAGCATAATAACTGTGACAATCCTTCAAATATGTACTCAATGACTTTGCTGAAGTCAGAGCACCTGCAGGTAAGCCATTAAGGGCACGACAGGGAAAAGGTAATACATGAGTCTGGTAAGCTCATCCCGTATCCGAGTTTAAGAGTATACCATCATAGAGTACTACCCTCGGCCTGTCATCGCGCAAGCAAAGAGGGAAGCGTAGCTACCGACTGTAAAAGGATCGATAACCAAACATGCAGTAACCCTTTTACCGTTGGCAATCACTCTGGCCTCTTTGTATGTACGCCGACAAGAAATGTTTAGTTCTCTATGAAGGCGACCTCTTAAATCCGGAAACGGAAGGATGACGTCGGATATTTGTAACAGTCGTTTTTGTCGGACTCTTTATGACTTTTCTACAATTACTCTGTTTGCGGCTCAATCAATGAGTACACTAGCGATAGGTGGATACAGTTTGTTTCACTTAATCGGTTTCGTTTTACATGCACTTCACCACTGTATTTGCCATTGCGTTTGTAGTAGATTAGTCGGAGAGGGGATACGTTTATTTACACTGTCTTTTAGGGTAAGGATGATATAAATGAAAAAGTAGTAATGTCAAGCATGCAAAGTCACATACAAGACGCAACCACCACCAAAACACCGATAGACAGCATGTCACACACGCACACACCCAAACACACGCATATACACGATATGAACACACAGAGAAAACATTAACAAACACACACGTACTAGAGATAAACATTCCATACATGAACAAAAGTACAAGTACAAAGACACAAGACAAACAACAGTGAGTACCGCCTTGGCACGATCAGTAGGAAAATCATCAATTGGGGTTTAAACCGGTTTACGGACGTCCTAACCTCACACTTATCTCAAAGTCACCCTAGCTTTACAAATAGTGTAAATAAAGGTATCCCGGCCGGAGTTACCCACAACATAGAAGACGGTAAACACATGACAATATGTAAAATATAGCTTAATAACTGTGACAATCCGTCAAATATGTACTCAATGACCTTGCTGAAGTCAGAGCACCCGCAGGGAAGCCGTTAAAGGCACGATAGGGAAAAGGTAATATATGGGTCTGGTAAGCTCATCGCGTTTCTGAGTTTAAGAGTATACCATCATAGAGTACTACACTCGACCTGCCATCGCGCAAGCAAAGAGGAAAGCGTAGCTACCGACGAAAAAGGGTCAATAATCAAACATGCAGTTCGTTGCAATATAATGGGATCATAACCTTTCTTCTTAAAGGTTTTAATGTGTTTTATAAACAAATCATGAACATAGATATGACCCCGAATTTTGTAGAGTTTGTAGATAACATCCCCATACAATTCTGGTTGTAGCAGTAACGTCCGTAGATTGCAACTATATTTACTAATGAGTGGTAAAGTTCGATAATAAAATTTAGAAAACTTTTTCCGAACATTGTGATATCTGTTACCTTGCTTAAGAAGTTTATCAGTTGTAATTTAATTACGACTGTTAAAATTATCTAGCAAAAAACAGGCTCGGCCAAACCGAATAAGTTGAGAAATATAAACCCCATAAGATGAGAACGGGGCACATCTCTATCTAGAAAAGGATACGTAACAATTTGAAAATTAATATATTTCCTTTTATCGTATATTTTGGACGAAATTTTATCTTTCGTGATGGAAAGGTTCAAATCTAAAAATGAAGCCATAATGTCAGATTGAATCGCTTTGTTTAAAGACAGTTCTTTTGGGTAAATTGAAGAAATCATAGTTTCAAATTAAGTATTATCCAAATTCAAAATATCGTCTAAATACCTTGAAATTTTATTAAAAGCATTAACAATATCGGCCTGTGTATCAGATTTTAAGCTAAGCATAAAATCCGTCTTATAGCAATACAAAAACAAATCTGCAACTAGAGGTGCACACTTAGTGTCCATGGGTATACCAAAAAACTTGACGATATATGGTATCCCCATAAAGCACAAATATATTATTTAAAAGAAAGGTAAGAGATCTACAAGCATCAATGCAAGTCCACATTGTCTAATATTCAACTTCTGAATTCGAAAAGAATGAACGTTGACCATTCCAAGCAAGGTACATTTTATTTTTTCTGGCAAAGGTTTCTTTCTATCAATTTAATCAGTTTATCCTTTATAAGTGTGAGGTTGGGCGCCCCGAAACCGGTTTAACCCCCACCCCAGTGACCATTCCAAGGCGGTACTTCCATCCTCCTCATATTGTTTGTTTGTTATGTCTGTGCGTCTCTTTGTGTCTTTTATATACATGTATATTTACTATTTGTAGTCGTGGTGCTGTTTGGGCGGCTGTGTGTTTTGTATGCGATGTTTCCTGCATAACTCATACATATACTTTTCTACAGCAGTGATTTAGAACATTCTTTACAGTGGTACGTATCATCGTATTTGTGTTCTATCATGTTTATTGTTATTGATAATATAAGTATTAAGCTGTTAATAGCTGTTTATAGATGTAGGTTAGGGTGCATGGGAGCATGAGTCCGTGTGTGTGTTCATGTGGTGGCCATATATACAAGTCCTGTATTTGCAGTGTATAAAGCCATATTAAATAAGAAAAAGTGCAATTTCAGTTTCTTTTTGAATGTATGGATTGGAATTCAAGATCAAATTCAAACGACTGGCAGTCAACTAAACCTCTGTCCAGTGTGGACAATTGAGTATTAAACAAGTCAAGAGAAAAGAATCCTTGCCCCCTAACCCATTGTAAATTGCTGTAAGAAAGGCTCTCCAAACAAGATATTTAACACCTTAACTGTTAGGGGGTGGTAACAATGGCAACAGTTATATAAACATAGTCACTTTTCATTTAAGAAATACACGCACTTAACGATAAAGTGTCAAACACAAAATAAACAATTTGGAGGGGAATAGGTGATTAAGTTTCAACCAATCAACTTGCAATGTCTCACAGAAGAGTTTATCTGTTAGACCGCAGATAGCTCACTCATGTTATCAATATAAGTCGATAGCGATTCGGAGCATATCAGTATACCAGAAGATGAAACCGAACGGTCAGATATAAACCATCGGATGAGTACCCTTAGCAGGGACGAAACCGTTTAACATTTAAACTATCAACATTCAACTAACCAGCAATTTTACGTTTGTGACATATTACTACTCTCAGTCATTAAGACGGTATTAATCGGTTTGTTTCAGGAATATGGGGAATATGGGGAACTGAATTAGAGACAGCAAGCATTTTATTCCGCTGTTAGATTTCTGACCATGGTGTTTTGATTATTCGAATATTGTATTTATTAGTGTACGCCAAGTCTGAATGTTGTTCCCAAGAGCTCTCACATACCGTTTGCGTACTCTGATGAAGGATTTATAATACATATGTAGATATTGAAAGTACAAATATGAGTCATGCAGGAAACACCACATACAAAACAAACAACCGCCCGAACAGCAACACAAGAAATCCCAGCAAATGAACATACTATCAAAAACATAAAGAGACGCACAAAGACAAAACAAACATACAATAGGGGGAAGATGGCAGTATCGCCTTTAAACGGTCAATGACGAAAGCCAATGTGGTGTTAAACCGGTTTCGAGGCGCCCATCCTCACACTTATTCCATCCCCGCCCTGAAGGACAAAACTCCGACTGATCTACAACAACCGCGATGGCAAATACAGTGGTAAAAAGCATGTACAACGAAAACATTTAAGTGAAACAAACTGTTTCCACCTAACGTGCACTCAATGATTGAGCTGCAAACAGAGTAACTGTAGTAAAGTAATAAAGGGTACGACATATCCGAACTATTGGATGCGCTGTAATTATTGTTTAATTAAGATGTGCTCCACTGTGAACCCAAAACATGTTTGTTCCGTTGTAAAAATTAAAGTATGTTTGTGACAAAATTATGTTCATGAATATATTCAACGAAATGGGACCTGTATAATTATCCTTAATCAAGGTATCAGGCGCATTGACAGACACATTATGATTCTTGTTATCAAATATATAGAAGAGGTATATGAGTATGTACTATATAAGGTTTTAACACGAGCTCCCGTTAAGCTAGTTAAGTATATTGTATAATCTACGACACTACATATTCAGTAATCATACACATTGAAATATGTAGTTAGAAGAGGTAGATATAAAACAACATTTCAACATCATCAAAATAACTGTGCAGAAACATCAGAGTAGAAGGTATTGTAGTAAAGTATATAGTGTCTAAACATATGGCACTCAACCGAACAATATTGATATATGTCCATTACTAAAATATAAATGTAATATGACAACATACATCCACATTGCATACTTATTAAGGATGTGAAACAGTCATGTATGTTTCTGATAAATGGAATACGAACTTGTATTTGTGTAACAACTAGTCATATAAAAAACACCAAATGTATTATTCTATGTGCATTTATGGACAACCTAGATGCTACTATCTATCAACATCTTAACAGCAATTGCACCCAGGGTGTTCCAACGCCAGACAAAATAGCATTTTTGCCATCTTGCAGCCTACCGCTGACAAATAATATGTATCACATGTAGCACATATGTATCAAATATCGCGAGGGCTGACTACCAGACAATATTATTCCAACGACAAAATGATAGAACAAACTCGCTACATCCGGTGGCTCGTCTTAGAAATGCTGACCAGTGCCAACTTCATTTTGAAACTCATTGCATGTTTCTGCTTGATGACATGGACAACAGCGTATACGCACTGTTGATATTATCATAACGGTATACTATGTTGCTAAATTCGAAAGCCTAAATTCAAAGCTGTTACGCTGATGATTTACTATGTTTTTCCTTCATGAATGTTATCAGGTACTGCTGTTAAATGACCAGTTAATAAAGGTTCATTTCACAATATGCTTGATAAGGGATAAACCTTTAGCCTACTGAACAACTTATTTTACACACGTTCTCACCCACTACATTTCCAAAATCCAAGCCATAATCATGCTAAATATTAAGGCGGACATATCTATCATACGTTAACATTAGCGACAAAATATATACTCTACCTAACCTCGCGAAGTGGTATTGCTATATACAGTGATATAAATATATATATGTGGGCGAAATTAATACACTAAACCAATATACACGTACGTATACAAAAAACAAAATTAAGACAGGAAATTAGGAAATGATACACGAAAGTCCATAGCAGCACCAGGAGCACAGATGAAGTGTGCGCTCACTTAACATAAAAGTCATGCTGTTCATAGAACTGTTCATCGCTTTTTCAACACCGACAGCATATTAGCCAAAAGGTGTTGCAACGCCGTTAAACCAAAGACTCAAACTCATTAACAAGCAAAACATGCTATAACTGCATTAAAGCCAGAATTTTTGTGTTAAAAATGCATCTAATGATTTTTATTGATATAGGTTTTTACGTCGCTTCAACACAGTTCCAGTTGATTCACGACGTCAGACTTATTACAGGTGGAAGATTCTGTCTGCATACTAAACATAATATTGTCTAGCATATGTAGTTCAGAAGTTATAATAATTTGTTTAAGTTTTCAAAATTGTGACATTGACCTTGACCTGATTCAATGTATCTTTATACCATCTGTAAGGTCCATACTAAAGCTATCTGAATACCAAAGATGAATTGCCTAGCATTTGTAGTGCAGACGTTATAGCAATGTTAAATTTAAATGGAAAAGTTTACGAAATAGTGACCTTGACTTTGATCATATTTCATGTATCCTTGTATCAAGTGAAATGACTTCATCCAAGCCATCTGCATACCAAAAACGAATTGTCTAGCATATGTAGTTCATAAGTTATTACATGATTTAAATAATTTTAAAATAGTGACCTTGACCTTGACCTCATCTTTATATAATCGTTAAGGTCCTTACCAAAGCTACCTGAAAACCAAAGGTGAATTGCCTAGCTTTGTGGATCAGAAGTTATAGACAAATGTTCAAGTTTTTCAATTATGGCAAACTTGTCAAAATAGTGACCTTGACTTAATTTAAAACAACTTTATATCAACTGAAAGGCCTTTACCAAAGCCATCTGTATACCAAAGATAAATTGCCTAGCTTTTGTACTTCAGATATACGGTACGCATACGCTATTCATGCGCTGCTAATACGTTCGTCGAATATAGTGATGGAAAATTCGGGTCCATATGCTCAAACGTCGTGCGTATGACCAGTTTTTCATACGCAGTGCATAAGTTTGTCTCATACGCTATAATGTGACGGGGCAATTAAGTAGAAACACGTATGATGTAACAACCCAGCTTCCATATTGGCGACCATACGCAGCCTATCAATTACGTTCAAATGCGTTCATCATAATAATCAATTACAAATGGTGACAAAGTGGCATCTACCGTCCATCTGCTGAAATAAATCTCATTACATTATGCTAGGTATTTTACTACTCGCAAATCAGTGACGGACAAGCGTGTTACTAGTCTAGCATACTAAACTTTGGTTATATTATGCACTGTCTGCACACCAATGCATGGATTGGGCTCGTTTTGAATTGTTCATTTGAGCACTATTATTCGTCATGTCATTTAGACATATTAAGTTCTATAATTGCACGTTGTCCAAAATAACTGATATCATGAAAAGTGTCAAAGCATACTTACCAACGAAAATATAACTGAAAACTATTGTAATAACTCGGTATCTATTTCAGAAGACTAACAGCAAAAAACTATCAAGAGAAATATATTACGCCAGAGAAAACCCCATTTCATAACCTAAAATAAGCACTGCTTTTAAAGCAGCATCCTATTCTTCCTTGCCTTTACGTTTAGTCAACAAAAGTAAATTTGAAATGACAGTGTACACAACAACATTATAAGCAGGTTAATATCAACTCGTCTAGCTCGTCACGTAGACCCCACTTCGAGCTATTTATTGTATTAAGATATGTTCGACATGAATTGAACAAATAGCCTTCAGAGTATGTGTATATTTTGAGTTCTGTCAGGGATAAACGGTTTTACAGTTACAGCTAACTAAACTGATTTATTGTTTGTATTTACGTTTTGTCTGCTTAGCGCGACCCTTAATGTGTCAGGATCCAAAATGGTTGACAGTCAGTTAAAAGTTTCTCTAAACATTAACGGAGTCATAGGAACTCGAAAGCGAAAAATGTTACAAACTGCAGGATAAGCCACCGTAATTAGGGCCCTACATTACAAATGAAGTAGCTCTATATGAATCACATGTCATGTCTGTTTGTCCGACTGTATGGCCGTCCGTCCGTCCGTCAACACTATTGATGTGTATCGATATCTCAAACAGTACTTCAAATATTGATTACTTATTAAGGGCATATGCTTAGAATCATCAGAGGAATTATTGTGTTTGTTAGATTTTAGAAAGTTACTGAAAAACGACTTTAATATACTTTCAGAAGTAGATACAACATTACCTAGCAATAAATGGCCACTCAGTTTTGTTCGAGAGTTGGTGTCACGACAAAAGACAGTAATATCGACAAAAACGATTCGGACTCTGTAAGTCATATATTTGCAAACAAAGTACACCAATATCAGACGGATCCTATCGGAACTGTCTGGTCTGGTTCAGGTCCATTGGCTTATGAAATTATATGGAACTGATTCCAAAGCCTCTGTCATGGTAAAGATGTTTATGGTTCGTAGTGCCTTTATAACAAAACTCGGGTAATTAGTATTCATCCTAAATATTCCTGTAGAGGGTTAAAGAAATAATAAATAAGTTTTACGCTTTATTCCTTTTATCTGCTATAGGTTTGTATGACTGAAGTAAATAGTTCTTAATCCACCTATAAACGCCCTTCTGTGTACTAAAGCGGATGTGTGTTGTTTAACCCTTTCGGCGCCAAATTTCTAATTGTCGTCTGCAATCCAAGTTTGTTCAATCATTTAGTAAAATAAGGAAATGAGATAAATAAATGCAAATTTCAAAGGAACAAAGCACATATATAGAAATAGAGATTGAGACAAATAGTGAAGTCCCTGATCAGACGCCGCCTTGAAAAGGCGGCGTCTGATCTGGGACTGCACTATTTGTCGTGGTGCATTTACTCGACTGTGTCGGTGAAAAGGTTAAATCATTGTCGAAATTGTAGAAACAAGCCACTAAACACATTCGGTTACCAGTTAAGCTACGGGTGGATTTACAAAGCTACTTAATTACATAATTTCGACAACTAAACCAAGGCATTTCGGAAATTACCTAGTCTGGTGACTTCTGTTTCTTGAATGGATTCCGTTTCCTGTCATAAAGCATGTCATATGATCTTCTACAAATGCTAGATAGAGCCGATGTAATGTTGACAATGAGTATTTAATGTATCTTGTATCGATAATTTCGCATAACAAAGAGTGTAACTTTCCATAAATACACGTATGCGTATTTGTCAAGGCCAAAATTAATCAGTGTCTGCACTGCTGTTGAATATATATCACGATATGAGTGGAACAGCTGCATAAGTTCCGTACAAAACGTTTCTCTGAAAGCCGCGCAGTTATAGATACAATGCTTACCCTATTTAATCGAACGCAAAATAAAACCCATATCCATTGGTTTGTAAAGCTGTATTTAGAGTAGAGTAGATCCTATTAAAATGGATCAGTTAGGGTCGTCTAATATGGATATGCACTATTGGCCTAATGTTGCATGCCCAAGTACTTATTGTAAATAGGGCAAATACTTCTTGTTGTTGTGTTGTGTACAGGAAAATAAGATACCGATGTTCATTCTGGTTCATTCTAGCGAATTTGGAATATAAATAAGTAAATCTAGTATAACAGAAAACGACACCTCGACTTACAAACCACCTTTCTACACTCACGTAGTTATGTGTTTTCTCGCCTTCAATTAGTGACATCCTTTTTCGCAATAAAAATGTCAAAGTTGACATTGCCTTTAAATAACATATTCAGCATATCCTCAAGCTAAACATGACATTTTATAATAAAATGTGAAAGTGAAACCGGCACGCCCATAAATTACTGGCCCGCGAATATACGCAACTATTTTAAGCAGAATATAATACATTGTAAAAATATTGTTGCAACGCTCACTATATCAGGTATCAAGAAGGTCCCGCATGCACGCGGGCAGATATATCTTTAGAATATAGCACATTTATGAAACACACAGATCCAATATCTTTGATAACGAGTGAATGAATATTGCGTGCCGTTATTGATCTGAATAATAATAAGGAGTAAGCAGAGTTTTACTACCTGAACATTTTAAGTTGTGTAGTGATCTTTTAGTACCCTATATATACGCATGTTTAACATATCATTCTTTTCCAGAAAACTGCTCGATGTCGGTTATTATCCCTTTGCATAAACAGTAATAATTATTTATATTAGCATTCTAAATAAGCGTTTGACATATTATGTTGATGTGAGAGATAAAATAGCAGAAGCCGAGGCGGGCTTTAGATCTGGCTATTCTACTGTAGAAAACGGTTATGTTTTGTACTCTGTTGTAACTAAATATTTATGCCACAAGCGTCAACCGGTTTCTGTTGCCTTTGATGATTTCAAGAAGGCGCTCAATATTTTTACAGAAGCAAATTAGTTCATGCACTTAAGTAACATGGAAGTAGTGGGCACCCCATAGACGCAGTTAAAAGCATATATGTATCCGTACAATGATTGGTTAGAAATGATGGGTTATTCAGCGAGATATTTGACCGTCCTTCGAGACTATGATAGGGCTGTAAATTAAGTAATTATTTTTACCTTTCTAACAGTTTCGTCCACTACTATGGACATCCTCAGAGGCTACTATCCGTTTGGCGTACGCTCGGCTGAGCACAGGGTTTTCCATCAATCTTCGATAGAATGACGAAAACGTGATCATAAATCCTCGAGAGGTATGCCCCCTGGTCCCTGTTCGTGACCGCTGGTTGCATGCGTATGTGTATCGCCTCTTTGATTGTACGGGCTGTAAGTATTATTTCAGAAATCACTCTAAAGAAGGACATATTATTTAAACGATATTGACTGAGGTTTGAAACGTCTGCTTAGATATATTGTATATGTTCAAAGAGGTGTCTCACACGACGACAGTGTTTGCTTGCATTGTAATACATACATAAAACGTTGTTACATTGACACGGATGAGGATTAAGTGCGCGTGTATATTTTATCAGGGGTATGTATATTTTAATACAATACGTATTTATAGCAGTGGTTAAATTATGAGTGTCCATGATGAAACGTATTCAAATGGGCATAAACATTCTGTCAATGATGGACATGAAGTGAATTATTGTTACCAAACTACATTTACTTCCAAAACAGACATTGTTAGGGTTGGTATGCTATTTAACCTATTCAATAACGTCTGTCTAATATGACCACTCATAAGAAGTCTAAATCTCGATTTATAAAACAGCTGGTGATACAAGTAGGAAGAACGTTATGCTTTCCTATAAAAGCTTTCTGTATCATCTTGCCCTGTATTAAGCCCCAACCGTGTTTTAAAAACTCATGATAATAAAGTATGCGGTCGGTTTCGCAGATTCTACTGAACTTGGTTGTTTCTTATCAATATATTAAACTAGTCGTTGTACCCAACGTCTGGTTCATATTCACTGGTGTTTGTGTAACTGCTTGTCCATATATTGCTATCAAGGCCAACCGAGTGATTTACATTAAACAGCTGTGGGTGAGACAGTAACTACATTGCACTATTGATAAGGGTAGTCATTGCAGTCATAAAATTTATAGAGATGCGTTAAAATCTTTTAGAAGTAATAAAGTGATCAATAACGATTCAATTCTTTAAATGAGAGTGATAGTTATCTTCTGCCTCAATACCAATAATAATGACACGAGTGAGTAGACGCCTTGGAGGGGATTCCCTTAAACATTGACACACGTTTTTGCAAGTACATATCATTGCAATTCCAATGTGTGTTTTGAAAGGATTGTAAGTGTGATGAATGTTTGTTTGTTTTGTTTGTGTTGATTAACGTCCGTTTCTGCTCACTATGGGCTAATCGGACGCCCCAGAGGGAGGGGTGAGGATACAGAGAAACCCGGGCGCGATGCCCTATTCTTATTATCGACTGAGTTTCTCTGGTTGTTTTAGATGCCCAGTGTAAAGCACTGATACATCGGACCTCGGTTCATAGTCTCGTCCGAAGGAAGCATGTGCACGTTGTCAATTGGACATTATAACTTTATACACACCTGCCATTTGAAGGACGATGATGTGGGAATAAGTGTGAAATTTTGCCTATTAAGCAGCATGCGGTTTTCTCTGTATTTTACTTGTCTAGGCGGCAGGGTTTGTGTGTGAATGGAATGGGCTTGTTTGACATCAGGGTGCCATTCGTCCCATTGGCTGCACCATCTGTATGATTTGGTATATAGTTTAAGATTGTTGAAACACCATGTAAGTTGAAACTCAGGAAACTGACGGTTTACATTCCTTCTGTGAGGTGTATTATTATTGCACGGATTATTATTTGTGTATGCTTTATTTTTATGTACTATTCGTGGTTTGTATGCAATTTGATATACGTGTCCGCTTTATTATTTATGTACTGTTTATTATTTTTGTACGGTTTATTATTATTGTTCGTGTCTATTTATTAATGCGCTCTTATATAATGCCTAGTTGCAATATGTATCGTGTGCTGTGATCTGAAACGATGGCAACCATCTACACAGGGGTGGAATGTTTATTTCAACATATGTTTGCTATGTGTAACATGGCGTCACATGCATTGCTTACGCTGGGATAATAATTTCCAGTTGTCAACAATAAATGAACACGAAAGCCAGGATGCTTTACATACTTATATTGACTCATTAAAATATGCAGTATTGAAATACGGTTAGCATAGGGTATCTCTAGTTATCACTTTCACCGCCAAATATATTTCTTCAATTCAAAAACGTGTCAAACAGTTTTTGGATACTGATGAGACGCGGAGTTACTCGTCGCCTCATCTGGATCCTAACTGTTTGCAAATGACATCACGATTTTGCCTATGACAAAAGTATGAAAATAGGTATGAGATGCTCAGAAACAAACCATAAAAAACACACATGGAAATATGAATTAGAATCTAGTATTGCACATGCCTTCTTATTCATTTGCACGCTTGCATTTACGATTGATAATGTTCTATGCGAGCACGAAATTCATTTTAAAGTCATATGCAAGTACAGTAAAACCTCTTTAAACCAGACGTTCAATTAAATATAAATATCCGTCTTGGACACAGGAGGCAGTTTAATTCAGAGTAAAAATCACATAGAAAGTTCCTCACTTTCGTTGTGACTTTCACCCTACATTAAGCAGCCACCTGCTTAAAAGTATATAACATCTTATCAACTAGAAGTGTGGTTAAAATGGGGTTTACTGTACTCTTTATAAAGTTCTTAACCCTTTCCTCCATAAATACGCCTTTTAAGCCTTTCTATGCCTTTGTTATAGTCCCTTTTTGAAACCATTGTGATAAATAGTGCATTTGATCCATAGGAGTAAATGCTCTATTTATCACAATGGTTTCAATACTACACAATTCTAAAATTGTTCTTTTTCTAGTAAATGCTCCTTTTCGGTAGATTTATTCAAAGAAGTTGGGGTCTAAAAATAGCCTATGGGGGAATGGGTTGATACTTTATTTTAACCAAATCCTCCTCAAGCACGTTTGCAGAAATCGATAAAAGTCTAACCAAAGAACCAATGCTATTTACAAGATTTAAAATTCAAATTCGATTCAATGACAGTTCATTATCACAGAATCCATAAAATGTCATTAAATATCCCTTGAAGGCATCCTTATTCCGCATTACAAGAGTAAAACCGGAAAATTGAGGCCTTTAAGATAGGGACAGCAACATTAGTACGTTCTCATTTGAAAGTCTTTATTTCAACACTGTAAAATGACATGAAACGTTCGGAACACTATATTACAGCTCGATCGATTCTTCATTTGAATATCTCGTAACGACACGTGTTATATAGACCCAAGCATTTCCTCTTAAGTAATTTGGCTTACCAGTTAAATATACGCAACCCTTTACTCTATAAATACAATACACTATTATACGCCTTTGCAAACATAATAGACCCAGGACAGACCGGTCCTTTGATTGCTAATGAAATAATATAGATATGGTTCTACAGTTTCTACTTTGACCAAAACATCCCTGTGTCTATGTGCCATTATAAAGATTAATCTTAATAATGTTCATAGTATCATTAATTCTTGCATGAAGTATACAACTACACATGTAGTATGTCTGTTTAATTTCTGGTCTAGAGCAATGTTTCGTTCAGACTTTGGTGAAACTACTGACCAAGTGTCAAACTAGATTAGATCCTGATCAGATGCATCGAAGATATTTACAAATGCGAGTTAAGTCACGTTAAGTGTGAAAGTTTGGTATTTGGAATTCCCTGGTTATATCAAAGTACCTAGTCATATTCTACTTTCAGTCCGAAGGACCGCTCAGCCGACTGTAATTCCCTGGTCATTGAGTCATTCGCCTACAATATTGAGCACTGCTAACATATTATACAATCATTCTGCCGCAGTACCGGCAAGTGACCCTCACAGGTACCCATTTTAACTCCTGGGTGGAGAGTAGGTGCGGGTGACACTGAAAAGCGTCTCTGAAATATCCGGGAGGGACCGGGATTTGAACACTGAACCTCCGGATTGGTAGTCAAGCGCACACCACATTACCTGTGTAATGCGAGTACATTCAGGATTTCCGTATCGACACCTCTTGCGTAATGCGAGTACAGTCAAGACCTCCGTGACTACACGCCCTGTGTTATGCCAGAACACTCAGGGCTTCTGTGGCTACATACCCTGTATAATGCGTGTACATTCAGGATCTCTGTATCTGCACGTTTTGTGTATATTTAATGCGCCCATGACTATACATACTGTTTAAGTCAAATACCTCCGAAACATCTGTGTATAAAACATACATTTACAAAATAGGAACGAATATCACATCTCAAAGCATCAAATGAAACTTCCACAGTCCGCTTGTCCTTAATGAATTACTGTATTACACGTGTTTCATTGTCAAAATGTAAGTATCATTGATAGTATCATTTTGATAAACATAAAGGAAACGTATGCGGTTCTGTGAACAGATAAATGTCTCATGATTAACTAGACGCCATAAAGATAAGAACTGATGCCACACGGGCGATATGCAGGTAGACATAATTATGTATCGCATTCTATCAGGGATGTTGAGCAGACATGAATTCTGGGCACTTGTGCAGAAGGCACACTGCGGGAGGAAAACTAACCGGATTTCCTGAAAATGAAACTGGCTGATAGACAGGAAATTTGTTGTGTAATTTACACTCTGAACGAATTTGTCTTACATCTCATAGGTGAATGTGCCACACGGCGTAGTGTGCAAGAAAATTTGTGTATGCGTGCGTGTGTGTGCGTGCCTGCGTGTGCATGTGTGTGTGTGTGTGGGGGGGGGGGGTTCTCTTGTCTTTGTGTGTGTGTTTGTTTGTGTGTGTGTGTGTGTGTGTGTATGTGTGTGTGCGTGCGTGCGTGCGTGCGTGCGTGCGTGCGTGCGCGCGTGTGTGTGTGATAAAAATATCAAAACAATAAAAGAGTGTTTGTAATGTACAAATAAATTACTTTAGTATTGAGTATAGTGTGCTGAAGAAACTATGTAGTGTAAAAGATGTTCTTTCAAAATGCGTCAATATCCCAATAAGTGTGTATTGTTGATGACACTTCAATTTTACATACGCAGTAGAACATGTCTTAAGTTACCATTTATTTAATGAACGTATCAGTCTTAAACGACCGGTTGAAGCTTAATGCAATACAAAGGGAGTTTCTGCAACACGTTCGACCTGCACAAAACTACCTACCATATTTATACCTTTTTTCATAGTTGCTTAAGACAGTTGCTACATATAAAAAAATATTTAAATGCACCTGTATTTCTTAATAGACGAATTAATGACTAGTTCGCTGCTCGTATTTTGCAATTGAATGAACCATTCCAACTGAATAACAACTTTCGTAACATTTTACATGTTTTCTTTCAGAACTTATGTACCTCGCAATAGCAGATATTAAATGCTTGTGTGTCGGCCGTAAAAAGTCACTCATTAATTCATTCTCAGCGTTGTTCTATTTTCTGGTCTTTCGATATCATCAGTTTCGATGTTATTAGTTTGGGATCTTGAATACCACTTAAATCGGTGCTAGGGGGCTGAGTAGTGTTCACTTCTTATAACTGCTTATGCACAGACTCAATAAAACCGATTCTGCAATTTTCTCTTTTTGCATTGCTGTTTTTACTTTCGGAAGATCTTCTACTTTCAGAACTTACTGTTACAATACAAATTGAATTGAGAGAGTGACTATGGTGTTATATCACGCACGGTCATATTGCATCATTAACAGGTACGTATAAGGTGACCACATTGGACAGAGTGGAAAAATCGTTCTCAATTCATCACGAAACTCTTTATTCCTTGACTATTCACAGTCATTTTGCTCCGGGTCACTATATACCCAGATTCATAATACTTGGTTAGGGGACATTGTATGGTCTGTTTTCGAAATGCATTAAAGGGGCTTACTCTATGGGTAATGCATGAAACGGGCTTACTCTATGGGTGTTGTTATATTTTCTGGTCTTCGATATCATTGGTTTTGATAGTATTAGTTTTGAAAACTGAATACTGCTTAAGCCAGTGCTAGGGGCCGTGAGTAGTGTTGCACTTTTTAATTACTACTCATGAACAGATTCAATAAAACCGGGTCTGCAATTTTCTTTTTTTGCATTTCTAATTTTGCTTTCGAAGGATCACCCGTTTTCAGAATGATTGAATACGCGTGTCAGAAATAATGCGCTGATCAGTGACCACAAGACATTGTAAAATCAGATCGGTAGTATTCCATTTATAAACAGAGAAAACAGTGATCAGACAATTTATGCTGAGCCGTATCATACTTCAAACTAATTCATATGCATGTATAATCCCAAATGAACGATATGATATTAGTAATGACGTGTAAAAGCAGATCATACACTACGTATACATACGCTATCTGTTTTATAAGGACCATACATACATATACAGTAAAACCTCTCTAGTGCAACGACATACAAGCAGTATAACTCTTGATGCAGGACGGGCTTTCTCTGTTACTTTCGCGTGACATTAAACAGCCATCTGTTTTAATACACCTGTGTCGAATAATTAGGTGGTTCGACTATATATACATGTGCTTGGAAAACCTCGTCATGTAATATTATGTATGTTAACCCATAGTATGCAATAAAAAATGTATGTTTAATCTCTGGTGTTGCATACTTTCGATGCCGGTTGACGGTTGAGAAACCATTGATCAAGCTTCAGACACCTTGTATCCTGAACAGATGCCGAGTTACTCGACGTTTGAGCTGTATCTAAGCTGTTGCAAATGCGAAGTGAGGTCACACTTAGCAGGCACAGGTTTAAGCGATACACAACTTGCTTAATGAGTACATAATTTAAAAATAATACGTATTGTTGATTTCAGCAATACAATTATGTTTCAATATCTAAGTATCCTTCAGATAATCTTAAGTGAAACACTATTATTGTTATTATTATCATCAGTATTATTATAGTACCACATTTATATAGCGTTCTTTATTAAACATGATATGTGCGTTCTAAAGAGTTTTGCAGTGCAAAACTGAGTTTAGTCCATGCACTCGATAAGAACGATACAAATGGCATTAATTTTAGAATCATAGTTCAAACCAAATCATCCTCTTCGGAAGGTTTGTAGACATTTCCAAAGCTAAAGGTTTGTTGCATATTTAGGGTATTGCGATTATTTGGAAAATTGACGATTATTATACCTGGCAAATAGAGATTAATTCACATTTACTGATTCTTAACCCTTTATTTACTAGATATTCATGAAATACGCCAACCATTGTGAATATCATTATAATTATTAATGTATTATATTCATCGTTCAAGGTTAGGACGTCCGTAAACCGGTTTAAACACCCAGTGGTGCTCTTACCACTGACCATTCCAAGGCAGTACTCTCTTTGTCACCCTTACTTGTGTTTGTCTTGTGTCTTTGTACTTGTGCTTTTGTTAATGTTTGGAATGTCTGTCTCTAGTACTTATGTGTTTGTTAAGGTTTTCTGTGTTCTTCTCGTGTACGTACGTGTGTTTGGGTGTGTAGTTGTGTGTGTGTGTTTGTGTGACATGCTATCTGACGATGTTTTGGTGGTGGTTGCGTCTTGTATGTGGCTTTGCCTGCTTTACCTTACTACGTTTTTTATTTACTGCTAAGGCATTAGTAGTTTGTTAAACAAATAAGTGGTAGAAATCAAATCCTAATACATGGTATATACGGTATTATCTAGTACAGTACTGCCACAGTATAACAGCAAGTCGTAAACACGTGGTATTGCAACATATTATAAACATACACTGCGCCGAACAGTCATAGTCCGTAAGACTTTCCTTTCAATAGCAAGCGATCCCCCCATTCTGGAAACCGAAACTCTAGATACTAACATGGGGTTAACTAACCAGTATGGCCGTCAATTTTGAGTAAGTATTACAAATACTTGCAAAAGCGCTACAATACGAAATGGATCAAATTTGACCGACATATATCGAATTCCAGAAAATCGACTTTCCCCCTAGTTGCTGAACAGATAGTTGACCTTCAAATTTTACCTTGATTTTGAGCCCACATGACTGCCACATGTGTTCGGCACACCCATTTAGCTAACATTTGACTCCGGTTTAATGAAAATTACTCAAAGGGTTAAGAAGATATGGAGCGGACACGAAAATGTAATGGAAATTGAATATTAAAACACTTGACCTTCAGCCGAATTGACTGCCACATATGTTCTGCACATTGTCCCAACTTTGTTCACATTTGAGGCAAGTTTCATGAAAATCCTTCCAGGGGTATAGGATATATAGAGCGGACACGTATTTGTTACGGACAGACGGACGACCGGATATTCTTACGGATGGAGTGGATGTGGCTATTGTTTTGTTCAAAATAGCCATATCAAATGAAAATTAGCCACATAAAACCTATGACAATAAAATTCTCATAGTCACATAAACATTGACGCATGGTTGCAAACATGGTGGATCCAGAACAAATGTTTGTATTTCGGCGCCGCAAAAGGATCCACGTCGTTTTACACTCGGTAAATAGTTACTCAAAAGCTCTACCGAATCAGACTCAGTCGAAATTGAAACATACAAATGTGCACAGACATGTTTTCTGTCATAGCGGGGAGTTTGGTGTATACTATTGCATCTTTATCCCCATGCAATCATGTTTGTGTTTTGTATCTTCAGCAATTGTAGTAGAAATTTCTCAGTGCTCCCCATTTTTCTTCACTGCAAAACAGTGCCAAAAACGTTTTAACTTATCAAGCATAGTCATCATTTATTTTCCCGGCCGTTAAATGGGAGGGGATTATATAAATGACATTCATTCGTCCGTCCGAGCTAACAATTCCAGTTACTGGATGATTGCTAATAACACTGAAGTACAGATCTGTACACAATGTTTATGAAACATTAATTAATAAAACAATTCTTTGAAAATATTTTTTCCTTAAAATAGCATTCTGTTTGACACTATCCCTATGCAACCATAGATACTATACTTAGCAAAACTGCTTAGTACCCTAGGGACGTTTTGGAACTTTCTTTTTCACGGATGGAGATAACGAAAATGGTTTTATAGTTTATGAAATATAATCATGTTTTAATTATTTCATGGCAAAGGTAACAATGTTTACGAGAAATATATGCTGCAATACATTTAAGAACAATGCATAGTGCTAATCAAAATTAATTATTAATGATGATTATTTTACTCAAATAACAAATGATATTTATATATGGGTACTTTGCAGTTTTGTTTTGCTAAGTATATATTCCTATAACTGAAATACCCACGTACACATTTTCACATGCATCATTGAACAGCTCGATAGTAACCCATTGAAAGACAACCTGAAGGACACAATAGTAACCAATTTCTACATTAAATGCAAGTCGTTTCAATTGACATAAATAACATACACTTCTGCATTGACATAGCCATGTGATGTCGAAATGAAATTTGCCCAAGGTGAAAAGGTATATATGGCACATGTATGTAAATATAACTTTTATTCATTTTGACGTTCCCCGACCGAGATAAAGTTCTTCAAATGTTACAAATATGGTCCAGGGTCAAGTTATTTAAGAGTTAGAAACTTCAGATTCAGATTTAAGCTTTGCTCCAAACAATTATTTTTTATCTGTCCACCATGAGTTATAATTAATAAAGCAAACGTATTTCGAACGTAATTTGGTTTTCAAACTTCTTCGGTTTTATTTTCAGAGACGAGCAAACAAGGAACATTGGCGGTTTGCGTGTGTGTTTTAATGAGGGCTATTAGATCGAACAGCGCGCACTTCACCTGTGCCTCTAGATTGATTGACATCTGCTGCTTTTGTTTGCTGCATTTTCGATATTTATTCAAACACTGGTATTTATGAAGACGATACAATACGAATGGTCCATTATTAAATACCATTTTACCATAAGCATTCGACATTAAGCTTCGCTATGGCGACTCGTATATACCAAACTGAACCATAGTTGAACTGGAATGCCCATTTATTACTTTTTAGTTATCAATCAATGTTGTTTATATCCAATATGACCCGTCAGATTTATGATGTAATGCTTATATAAAAGGGTTGATCAAAGAATCCCAAAGGTTGTATGGTTCTAGCTGGTTATACATCTTCATAAAATGCAATTAAATCACGTTTATATCAAGTTCGTTAGTGTTATCAAAGAAAGAAGAGTGTAAACATGGTTAAATATAACAACTACACAAGACGGATGGAAATGGTATATAATCAATATCTAATATTATATATGATATAATCAATATTCTATGTATGTATGTTTATAAACAGAAATGGTGTTTAAGAGTAGAAACATTAATTAGTGTAGCGCTGATTATCACTTTAGACAACGTCTTTGTAGATATGATTAAGGGACAGTGAATCATCACGGAGATAAACTGTTAACATGGTAAGCACTGTTCTCAAATCACTGGGGCATTACTCGTTACCCTTTCATTCCTTCATATAAACATCTGTATGCATATTTAGAGTAGACCCAGATCAGACGGTTCCTATAGGAGTCAGGGTCTGCTCTGTTTGATAATGGAATTTGATAGTCTGTAGTTTCTAAAATGGCTACAATATTCTAATTCTCATATTTCTTCGTAACTCGTATTTTGCCCATGAATATTCAGAAGGTAATAACATTTTAAATAAACATGAACAGGGTTTACCTATAAATCCAGTTTTGATTTAGCCCGATATAATTATGTCATACAGGTGCTGTTTTATTATTACTATTATTATTATTATCAAATTATTATTATTACTATTATAATTATTATTATTATCATTAGTATTAGTATTATTATCATTATTATTATCTATAACTTGACCTGGTGCCATAAATAATAATAACATAGGTAAGAATGTTTTCTTTCGGATTTGCCAAAACTGCACTTAGTTGTCCTGCAACTCATACGCATGTGTTTAACTTTTAGGTATGTCTGGTCTGGATCCGATTTGTTTGCTTATGGAATTACATATATATCTGATTCTACATCTTTGCCTTAGCAAAAAAATTATGAAACAATATAGGCTACGATATTACTCTCCCAATTTGACCTGAGACTCATGCATATTCCGTTCATTATCGTCGGTAATCGTCGGATAAATTTACGAATGTATAAGAATGCAATATAAGAATACAATCCTCGTGGAACATGATTATTGCCGGCTTTTATTTTGCTTTTTTTTTGTCACAGGGTATTACGAAAAATCCCGACAAACACGCCGAAGAATAATCGAGTATCAGGTCCAATTTAGAGAGCAATATCACTATTTTTGTATATGAATCAGGAAAAAATGTTAAACAAATCGCTAGAAATAACCAATCATATAACGTATCCGATTTCTGATTTGTTTGTTACTACGACCAGAGTGGAATGGAGGTCATTATTTTGTGAACATTAGGGCGCTCACAGACTTATAATGTACGGGATACGGACATACGCGGTACACAGGTATGCACCACATAGGTATGCGCACTAAGATAATCATAGTTAACTAACTAAAATGAACATCAATATCAGGTGCTATATACCAAGCATCATATACCCCAACAATTGAAGCGGGGCCATGTATCGACATTGTGTCTTACTCGTTTAACTAATACCACTGATCAATATCGAAATAAAGATCATTAATGATACATGCAAGACTCTGCTGCGTACCTATTAATGATGCTATTGCAGTTTGTGTCTTTTTATAATAAATAGTTTTCTTTACGAATATTTCTCTAAAAGATTGTTTTCGTGTTGGCCTTAGTGATCCTGTTCTGAGGCACATTCTTATCCTATCTCGTTCTCTCAAAACTGCTGAATGGTGGTTTCCGAATGTTGTCGTTTGGACTAATGTAAACTTTTAATATATTATCCAATCCATAAATACTAGTAAATAGGACGGCAATCTATAGATAATAGTAAAAGGATGGTAAATTCAAAATTGCTATACAGTAAACCCCCTCTTAACCGGCAAAAGTAGTATAAACACCGGTCTTTTAAACAGGCGACAGCGTTCGTTCATCCTGCATTAAACAGCCACATGCCTAAAATACCTAAATCATTCCTTAAAAAAAATATGGGTGTAGAGGGGTTCTGCTGTATATAGATTTGTTCAGCTTGAACAACTTTTAATATGATCTGTGCATAAAGTCAATTATGACTACCTTTGGCGCTGCATGGACGTGCAACCAATAATCTTAAAAGTTCACCTTGTTCAAAAACTCCCTTTCAGATTTAAATATTACAAACTACGGTAAAACATATGACATGATGTACAATTCAGATCTGATGCGTATACATTTTATTCTACTTCCGAATCGTTAAAGCGTTTAGAAATCGATTGACCGAATGCCAAACAGCACGGATCCTCACCAATAGTAAAGTGTTCTTCTTGAACCCTGTGATCTGGATTAACACTCTTTAAAAATAGCAGTACACTCGTTTAGCAATTTCAAAGCATAACGCTACCACACACGCTTTAGATACAAATCAGTTCAGAATGTCCGTTGTAGAGAAGTTTCACTGAATGAATGGTTCGAGATAAGTGCGATGCTAAGGCAACTTCCGTTGACGAAAGTCTTATATGAAACGATACTTAACCTAGATTGCTAGTTTCAAGAACATGTTGGAATTATACGTTACTTGACAAGAAGCTTACGTATCACGACCTATTTCTGTTAAAGTACAACCCGATAAGCTTCTACCTATTTGGACATAAAGTAAATATGATAAACAACTAGAAATATATTTTTTATCGTAGATATCAATAGCTTAATTTACAAAATTCTGTAAACAGACGTTATCTAGCAATATACTTTATCTAAATAAGTTAAATATTGTTTTAACCCATTCGGCGCCAACTTTCTTTTTGTCGTCTGCAATCCAATTTGTTAAATCATTCGGTACAATAAGGAAAAGGAGATTAACAAATGCAAATGTTATAGGAATAATGCACAAATATAGCAATAGAGATAGGGACAAAAAGTGAAGTATTTTATAGGCGGCGTCTGATCTGTGCATGGTTTTGCGACAATGGCGGTGAAAGGGTTAAACTGTAATCAATATATATAATTCAGCAAATATTTGTGTAAATGAATAATGAAAAAGCAGTTTTTACACAAGTGGATATTGTAAAATCAGGTCTAGTTTGTTCTACAAGCATATAAAGCAGATCCTGATCAGACAGCTTCCATGTGATTTCTCTGATCAAGGTCTATTTGCAAATGCTTCGATATGCTCAAATGGTTCATGTATCGGTCTGTTTCCTTTCGTTAAAGTTGATCGTCGCCGTAAATTGTTTGGGTGTTAATGTATTGTGTAAAAAGAGGATCTTACATGAGTGTTCTTGATTATTGGATTTATTAAATGAGTCTTTTTAAAATGATAAAAAACGAGCTTTAGCGAGTTTTTTATCGTTTTAAAAAGACGAATTTAAAAAATCCAATAATCATGAACACGAATGGAAGATCCTATTTATAACATAACACACACAAATGTTATTTGCAGCCAATATTTCAGCAGTAACGTGGATTGTTATAAATTCTCCTTACATATAGAAATGATGAATGAAAGGTGTTATTAGGTTCGCTAGGTAACTGGGACAAAGTAGGTCCAAATTTTCCAACTTTTTTTTTTACTTACTGTGATATCAACCAGGATCTAATTCAGACCTCTCTGGTATTCAATTTAACTGTGATAGTTTATGATACAAAAACATACAGAAACACGTCAAAATAAATTTTGAGTTACAGTTTTGACATACATAGTTACAAACACGTCACATCATGACGTCATTGTACACAACATGTGTCTATGTAAAGCGCGCCATTTACATGAATACCCACATACAGTCGCCAACACGTCCGACACTCACTGTCAATGGGATTCGAAATGCGCCTTCGTTTTGGTATATTAAGCCCTTCATTAGTGTTGTACATGTATGTTTACACATGGACATGGATATTTCCACCGAGAAATAAATCTCGATTCAAGTTCAGTGAAAATGTTTGAAATGGACAAAAGATTCAGTACGAACTGCTGCATAAAATGTGTTGGAACAGGAGGAAGATTTTCGCGATCAGCTGAGTATAGCATATTTGAAATATGTTTGTGCTGTGCTGGATTCAGATGACTATAGTTGTTGATTGACGAGATATTTTTATGAGTAGAAATCTGCATAAACAAAAGGACATACGGTGAAGAAAATGCAAAGTTATGGAGGCATTTTCTATGTAGAATGGATTGTATGGGTCAGAGTAGCTGGTAGGTCTTTTTTGGCATACATTTTGTATATAATTACTGACAGCGATTACAATTTGTATTATTTTATCGAAATTAAGGCGCAAGTGCCAACAATCCTTTGCCATCTATCGTGACTCAATCGTGGACAGGTAGGTCGATCACCGTCCGCCAGTTTGTTTGTTTTGACAGCGCGTATGAATACAGTTCGGTCGTTCGAATGTTATTCACTAGTGAATATATGCCCGTGATTATCAAAAAATAAATGATAGTGTTACGTCACGCTGAAGCCATGAGTTATGTTATAAATCAACGTTTTAACTGTACTCACTCATTCCCCATTATGCTATGTTCATATGAAACAGTTAATTAAACAGTGTTTGATACAACGAAAGGCACCGGGGTTTAACCACCTATCTACTTCAAGTCAACTAGGATTTGGGGAGGTGGAGGGTTGTTCTTATATGAAATATCAAAAATGCCGGCGTGGGATTCGAAAACTCATCGGCAATTGAAAATCAACAAAATGCTATAGCCGGGATTCAAACCACGACCAAGAGTGGATAAGTGGTTGTCATCTCAAATTCTGATATAAATCAAATGTTCATAACGTTTGAGAAATTACTGATTGATTGTCAAGCAGCCTGGATCTTGATGAGACGCCGAGTCGCTGTCTCATCTGGATCCAAGCTATATGCTTATAACGCTTAAGTCAGGATCGAAATGATAATTAATGCATTAAATAGACCTTGAAAACATTGCTGTCAGATTGCCCTATTAATCCTGACTTATTTAACGCACGTGAAAAGCAGCTATAGTAATGTTTCAAGTGAGATTTACGCTTTCTCTTTTAAAAAGCAGAAATCTCTTAGAACGCTTTTACAAATACCACAGGGAACATGTTCCAATGATATGAAGTATATACTTGACTGTTTGTTACCCACACAGAACCAGTATGCAATGGCTTTAAGATAGAACCACTCTCACATTTGCTCTCAGGCTACAAATTATAGACAAAATATAACGATTTATTGAAGCAGTCCGGGAAGTCATTGAAATCAAGCTTATTGTGTCTGGTACGGAAATCATGTATTCCTTGAGGATATATACTTTGCTTACTTAAACCATAATTTGATCCCACACTATATATAGACTGCTCCTGAATTTCGGAGTCTGTCTTATGAGTTTTTTATGTTTGAAAACCGGAAGCTTAAGACAAACCACATTGTTAAGACAAACAAATCTGTTATCAAATGGGAGACAGAGTGAATAGTATGGGTAGTAACTCTTTTGCTCCCCAGAAATTTCGTCTGCAATATTTGTCGTCAGCTACAATTTTGCTTTTAAATTGCTTTATTTTCTCTTATTGTCTTTCAAATAATTTCTATAATAACACAATGTTAAGATCCTGATGAAACGCTGAATTACACGGAGGCACACCTGGATCGAAATTGTTTGCATAGGTAATCACAGATGCGCTACTGGCAGCAAAAGAGATAGTTCACCTTTGTAATGATTAGCATCTATAAACATATTCGATCCTTGTCGAATGACTCTCTACTTAAATCTAGGTTTATTGTCAGAACAATAGATTCGCTTGAACGTATCGACATGAAGTAAACAATGCAGCAGACTAATATTTAGTAGACCTTATTCAGCAAGTTTAGTGTTAATGGCATTGCGATACTAAATATGTCACGCAGTGTCGTTTACGGGTGAGATGATAATTGCGATGATTGATGATGATTGAGGTGAAATAACGGATGTGGAAGATGATAATCCCAGGAGGAAGATGTTTACTACACATATTTCCGCTATTACTGTATTTTCACTAATGCGACCAAATTAGTTTAGACAATCAAGTAGTTACTTAATGTGAAATATAAGTACTGCAGATAGCTCGACATATAGGAGCTTCCTGAATAATGTTTCTTCTATATTAAGATACCACTCGTTTTAAAGATCCGGAAGTATCTTTGAATGGTCGTAACACTGGTGTCTGTAAAGGCAAGCGGGTGTTCAGAGCGGAGCAAAAGTAATACAGAAAGCTCCTATAGGATATCTCTCAATAACCGTTGTCTGCATTAAGTTACCACCTGTTTTGGCACTCCATAATTACACTTCGTTTGAGTGATAATATTAGACGTTACTGTAAAATACAGGGGAATCAAATCCAACCTCGCCCGATTTTTGATAATTGGACATCTGGTGGTTCTTTAGCCCAATCATTAATTATATGTATACCCTAAGACAATTAAACTCGAACTGCGTGGTTATAAAACGCTGCGGAAGAAATGAACTTGAAATGTGTAAATGCAGTTTTCTTCACAACGGGTCAACAAATGGAAACACACAAGCGTGTAGTGTTTAACCCTTTCCTTGATAGGCTAGTTTTAGACCCAACCTCTATGAATAAGCCTACCGAAAAGGAGCATTTACTAGAGAAAAGGAAAATGTTAGAAGTGTGTAGTTTTTAAACCATTGTTATAAATAGATCATTTGCTCCTATAGCAAATGCTCTATTTATCACAATGGTTTCATAAAGTGTTTTTTATAGAGGCGTAGAAAGGCATATTCATGGGGGAAATGGTTAAAATATATGAGCCGAAGTAATATTCTCAATTATTCGTCTTCAAATTGATATAATGTGTGCTGGTTGAATAATAGCAAAACAATATTGACTGAACGCTTTGCGCATCTAACAAAATACCAGATTTCCAATTGATACAAATAGAGAACCTCTATGGGCAGTGATATCAACCATTAATTTGACAGTCATTAATACAGGAACCGCGCGTACTTTCAGTTGCCGTGTAGACGCAGACCTAATATATCCAGTTAGAACACTTTGGTCAGGGTCTGCACTATGTTTTAGTCAGTTCGTCTAACACATTTAAGCAGTTACATACTAATGGGTCAGTCTACTTTGGATATTTATTATCCAAAGAGTTAAGAACATATAGTAGAACTTGTCTTAAGCGGTCATTATTGATTGACTATGGGTGTCTTAAGAAGCATATGGTTACTTAATGCAGGACACAAGTAATGCTGAAAGCTCCTCAATGAGATTTTGACATTACTTTTGACCTGCATTAAACTACCATATGTCTGACAGACCAATAATTAAACCTCTTTTTGATGCCCGCTTCATACAAGTTCTACTGTATACCTTAATTTCATTGTACCAATTTACCTAGAGGACAACAAGTACAAACCATGTCGATAACCTATAACAGTGACTTATCCCATCCTTAAATACGTAATGAAGCTACTCCAATCTCTGTGAACTCACGTTTTTATGGTAATAAGGTCATCTGTCTTATTCAACCTTTACTTCATGACAAGTTATGCCAGATATAATGACATCATAAATGTTAATTAATGGACTTTTACACGGAAAGTAAGGAGGACTTATGTGTTAATTCATAGGCAAATAGAGCAACAGAGCAGACCCTGCTTATATAGGGTCCACCTGAGCTGGGTCT
The DNA here is from genome assembly GCA_963576725.1 of Azorinus chamasolen. Classification (NCBI taxonomy): domain Eukaryota; kingdom Metazoa; phylum Mollusca; class Bivalvia; order Cardiida; family Solecurtidae; genus Azorinus; species Azorinus chamasolen. The sequence continues at coordinate 85,350,799 of OY755243.1, read as the reverse complement.
ATTCTGCTTGAAAATACATTAACAGAGGTTTGATCGAAATAAATAAAAAATGGTGTTCAGATACATCTATGGATGGGGGCGGGGGGGGGGCTTAAAGAATTAATGAATCAAACTTCTGTCAGATACATTCTCTGACAAAATAGTCTTAATGAATTGATGGTCAATAAATGGTATGCCCATAGACTTAAGCCACAATAAATTGGTTGGGGTTCGTGATTACTACTATGTGGACAATGTTCTTCTAGAATCAAAATATTCTCAGTCCAGACTTAAAGGGCGGACGTCGGTGTTATATGGACAATGTTCTTTTGAATCAACTGAAACCCACTCCAAATCCAAACGAAATACAGTGCAAGGTCCCGATAAGAAGCGTAAATTACCATTTTCAAGAAAAATATTTATTTCTCCACCAAATTGTATGTTGGGACCACTCTCGAATAGACGATTCTAAAGAGCGGTCACAGCATAGGGTTTGGTGGTGAAAGGATTATTTTAATATTTGAGTACGCACCGTTATCTGTAGCTCTGCATCGGTGTTGATGTTGCAAAGTTACCCAGTATTACACACAAAGGAAATATGCAACATTAATTTCAATATCAACTAGAATTGTTTTTGATACTTAAACTGATGTCTCCCAACCCCCGAGCAGACCAAATATCCAATGTACAAATTCAAAGTCCCATAACTCGGCAATAATCTTAAGCCAAAACAGGAATAAGATATGCATAACATAATCAATCCTCCAAAGATTTTGGAGAAACGGCGCGGTCAAAGTAAAATCAGACAGACGAACGGACGGACTGACAAAAATGATATACGGACGGACAGGGTGACGGACGCCGCGCACAAAAACAATATGTCTCCCCAGTATACTGGGGAGACATAATGATTAGTGTTTTAACGTTGTCGCAGCTGGACAGGCATTAGGAAAAACTCACATAAAATATACACTCGTCAATAGTGGCCAACCCTGTTTGCGAAGGTATAACTACAAGAATAAGAATACCTTTGACAACATTTATCTAAAACATTCAACATCACATTAATGAATTGCACACCCATGCCTCACTTATTATCGTATCAATCTTTTTGTAGCTGACGTTTCTCCTTTTTCAATTGCATTTTTATATCCTAACTAAAACGTTTTGAGGCATATCGGGGATTATAAACAAATATATCTTGTTCGTACGCACATATAATCTGCAGTTCCAATAAAGATAGTTTTTGCACTTTACCACTTGTATAATTAACTCTTTAAAAGCTGAATAATTAAATGATATAAAAATTGTATCAAAACCTGAACCTGAAGACAATTATCTGTATCACAAACTAACACAGGCCATGATCAAAACGCTTCCCCAGGAGTCAATTGCCTGGGTCTACATTGTTTGCAAAATTCGTATATACTCGGTTTGGACACATTAATAGTTAGCCCAATCAGTTACATGTCACATACACCTTTATGTCGTCATGCAAACGAGTCCGAGTCTGAGATCATTCTCGAGTATCTGATTGGTCATATTCTGAGACAGCTAGGAATCTGACCAATCAGATGTTTGAGAATCAAGCAAAATGTTTTATAACATTGGGACCAGGACTTTTGGGTTAATTCATCTATTCATACATACTGGCAATTATTTTGTTATAGATGAGGGCAAACAGAGCAGTTATGTTATTAGATTTGTTTGTTTTTGTTGCAACCGTTTACCGTAAGAAACACTGACTATGTACTGTTCGTCATGTTAAACTTTCTTTAAAACAAATTCAAATTCATGAACATTTTCGGTAAGCTTGGCCTGTTCGAATGTCTTATCGATATTTATTTATGAAATATATTTTGTTTTAAGAGCGCTATATATTATTATGTGGCATAATTATAATATTAATTTAATGTAACTTGGTATATATGTCATGGCAGATAGTTTAGATGTATTCAGTGCAACTTGAAACTTACGAATAAACACTAGACTAAGTGCATAATAATTTTATTTAAAAGATACCCGAACACTCAGATTCAATCAAAACCGTAATTACAAGAAGAGACAAAACATTAAACCAGAAGTAAAGATTACAATAACCCCGATTAGAACAAGGAATACGCTTTTAGCGTTTGTTAAATACCCTATTTTCATGTTTAAGAGCGGCAAATCGCCTAGGTCACTTTCCATGGCGGAAACATGGTCGCCTGATGTATAATGGTTACTCATTTTGTAATGTTGTTTCGACGTCTTGACATATTATAAAGGCACCATCAATCATATTGCTAATTGAACGCAAGGTATTAGCCACTGAAATATGCTACCGTCTAATGGCTAAACGGTTTGGCGATGTGAGCTCCAGGTGTTTTTGTACAAGAAATTGTCAAGCTAGGCGATGCGAAAAATTCTTCTATTGATTAATTTTCTTAATATTTCTTAACTTTTGTAAGTACGGTGACACACTCTATTAGGTATCATTGTCGCTCTTAAACACAGGTGGCATTTTAATGTAAGGATAAAGTCGCCATGTAGACCGCTCCTATATGAGTTTGCTGCATGATATTCACACTGCAATGAGCCAACACTTGCTTAAAGAGTTACCAATGCTTCTTTATAAAGATTATATGTACGTGATTTGCGGGCTTGGTTAGAAACCAAAATAGCCCTTTTCTTTTGGATGAAAGTGATACCGTCTGATCGAGTTGCGTTACATTTGGACGGCATGTATTCCATGATGCGGTGTGATCTTTTGGTAACAGACTTCATAGTTGATTTGCAATACCTATTTCGTTACTGATTTTCTATCAGACTTGAAATCTTTATTCCCCACTACGGATACAACATTTGTTAATTTCTCTATCGGATAGTATTAGTCAATTAAAATAGGTAATACCAGTAAATACTATTTTAACCATGATGATTTGCAATTGAAGAAAGACAGTTAACCTGTATAAGTTAATAACCCTATATAAAACACAGAAGTGTTCTGTATAACATCTTCTGTATAGGCCGGGTACAATTGTAAAATATTAAACGGTCAATTTCAATATAGCTTAAATGGCAATCTTCCACGAGTAAACCGTATTATATCAACTGACTAGAACTAAAAGTACAAAAATGAGTCATGCAGGAAACACCACATACAGAACAAACACTCGCCCGAACAGCAACACAAGGAAACAGCAAATGTACATAGGTAGAAAAAACAACAAGAGACGCACAAAGACAAAACAAACATACAATAGGAGGAAGATGGAAGTACCGCCTTGGAACGGTCAGTGACAAAAGTCACCGGGGGTTTAAACCGGTTTATGGGCGCCCAACCTCACCCTTATTCCATCCCCATCCTAAAAGACAAACAGTGTAAATAAACGTATCCCCTCTCCGACTAATCTACAACAACCGCGACAGCAAATACAGTGGTAAAGTGCATGTATAACAAAAAAAACATTTAATTGAACATACTGTATCCACCTATCGCTAGTGTACTCAATGATTGAGCTGCAAACAGAGTAACTGTAGAAAAGTAATAAAGGGTACGACAAAAATGAAATAGTACAGATATCAAACGTTCTCCTTCCATTTCTGGATTTAAGAGGTCGCCTTCATAGAGTACTAAACCTTTCTTGTCGGCGTACATGCAAAGAGGCCAGCGTGATAAACCATATTTAGCAAACGTAGCCGTTTTATTATACAACTGTTTCTATGTCGAATGTTTACGGAAATTCTGTAAAATTTCGAAATCATTATATCGTTTGAACTAACATTTAGCCTGTTAAATGAATCAGTCGTAAAGTCAAGCAGGCAAAGCCACATACAAGACGCTACCACCACCAAATGATCGATAGATAGCATGTCACACACACAAATACACACTCAAACACACGCACATACACAAATTACATTAACAAGCACACAAGTACTAGGGATAAAATTTCCGATTATGAACAAAAGCACAAATACAAAGACACAAGACTAACAAAAGTAAGGGTGACAAAGAGAATACCGCCTTGGAACGGTCAGTGGCAAAATTACCACTGGGGGTTTAAAGTTGAATCAGTGAATATTTGTGCAAACAGTGTGGATCCAAATGAAACACCGATTCACTCGTTGTTTCGCCAGTGTAAAATCCGTTAAAAGCTTCATCTGATAGAGACGCCTTTTTAAGTATATACAATATAGAGCACACATAGTTAAAAATCTAACCAGGGTCTGCTCTGCTTGTAGGCTGGGCCCTAGTCATGATTACCGTAGCATTCCCCCTAGACTTTTTTTCATGGGTACCAAATTGTTCCTTGGGGTCCTCAGAACACATTTTGAGCATGCCCTAAACTGAGTTTGTCCCAGCTATATTTTATTTAACGGTTTCCATGGTAACCCGAGGTAATTTTCGAAACTACCTTGGTTCAGAAAATGCGTCATAACTTTGCTTTTAGAGGCACTAGAATGACAAAACAAGTATCAAAGTAAAGCAGAGATATATAGCTTGAATATGATGTATGATTTTATAAATATTCATAAATGCATAATTATGAATTTTAATGAGGACGTAAAAAATGCGTTTTTTAGAAAAAAGGAGTTTGTTGTTTAGTCTGGGAGGCTTATTAATGCACAAAAATGTTGAATTTAGGTTTAAATTGTTCGTTGGGGTCCCCAAAACACATTTTGAACATACCCCCGAATAATTTTGTCCCATCTATGTTTTGTTAAACGGTTTCCATGGTAACCCGGGGTAAATTTCGAAACATCCTTGGTTCAGAAAATGTGTCATAACTTTGCTTTTAGAGGCAATAGAAGGACAAAACAAAAACCAAAGTAAAGCAGAGTCATAGAGCATGATTATGACATAAATTTTAATAATATTCATATATGATTACTTATGAATATTAATGAGGAAGTATAAAACATCCGCTTTTTTAGAAAAAGGAGTTTGTTGTGTAGTCTTAGAGGCCTATTAATGCACAACAAATATTGAATTTAGGTTTAAATTGTTCGTTGGGGTCCTCAAAACACATTTTGAGCATTCCCCCAAAATAATTGTGTCCCAGCTATGTTTTATTTAACGGTTTTCATGGTAACCCGATGTAAATTTCGAAACATCCGTGGTTAAGAAAATGCGTCATAACATATTTTGCTTTTAGAGGCAATAGAAGGACAAAACAAGAACCAAAGTAAAACAAAGACATATAACTTGAATATGATATATAATTTAACTAATATTCATAAATATATTCTTATGAATATCAATTAGGAAGTAAAAAAATCCGTTTTTTAGAAATAAATGAGTTTAGGTTTTAGTCTGACAGGCCTATTAATAAACAAGAGTTATTGAATTCAGGTTTAAATGTTTTAATATGATCATACAAAGAAAATAAACCATCTTTGGTTCATGTAGTATTTCTATAAAATTTGTATATTTAAGCTAATTTGCATATAACGTGCGTAAATGAGTAAGCAATTTTACATGTGCACTTTATTTAGCATTGTTTCGAGTGTACTATATTTTCTATTACATGTATTTATTTTACGTATACTACCAGCTATTGAACAAAAAATGACAAGAGCAGGGGATCATTACTTTGGGTTCATGAATATTAACGCATATGTATGAATATTAATGAGATGTAAAAATAAACACACTTGAATGAGCTGTTCTTTTTATCTGAGATTATTTTAGTTAACCAGTACAAAACTTGATTGACTGAAACAGAGATGGTGGTGTTCATGTACATAAATATGAAGATAATGAATATTATTTTAAAAATCATGAATATTAATGAGAATGTAAACTGTTGTAGGAAAGTAATTTTTTCTATTATATTGCAATATACATGTATGTGAACAACACATTTCTTGTAAGAACATTCAGCGGAGGAATTGAGCCTCATGCATGTTTTTATGAAGAATATTAATTTTATGAGTGTTTTGCAATACAATAGAACATATATAGCATCTCGGCTGCAATCCTCAGCTTATGTTTACCCGTATCAGCCTTGAGTGACATTGAAATTACTCGCGATGTCTTATGTATTTGCTTGATTATTTACCTCAGCATGCCAGAGCAACGCAATGCTTCATGCGAGTATATCGCGGCAGACTGGACAACTCATAAAGTGTGTCTGGCCTGCTGCGGATGCTCCGCTTCAGCTCCCTGTCCAGTGTCATCCCTCAGGACAGGGGAGACGGAGCTTGCTGCCCGACGGAAGAAGTATTCTTCTCTTTGGTCAGCAATTCCCTCGCCACAGACAAATCACTGTCCTCTAAAGCTTAGAAGAAGCCTGCTTCTTCTTTAAAATCTCTTTCGTCAACAGCCCCAGTGGTGCAGCCGATTCCCCAGTTGTTAGTTGCAGCTCGACATCCAACTGCTGGTCCGGGCGCGGGTTCCCTGTTTACCTTTTGAATGGTGCCCTTTGTTCTGGTCCCAGGTACTCTTGTTGCCAGGTTTCCTGGTCCGCTTGTTTTTCCTGGTCCCGGTCAATCAAGACCCAGCTATCCGTCACCGATCCACGGTGTCCTGGTGTTCGTGCTTCCGTTTCATGACGTCAACGGCAGACCGATCTACCAAGCCCCGGCCCAATGATGTCACTGGGTATTCTTTGGCCCAGTGTCCCAAGTTTGCTCTCCAACGGTCCTCCTGTGGCCCGGTCCGGTCCGATGGACCGGGATACCGAAATGGACCGGTAAACCTACCGGTCCAATCTTTTCTACTGGACATTCTGTCTCTTCACCGCATTACAGTGGTGAAAGTCAACAGGAAGCTGCTCTGATTAAGTCTAGACGTTCTCGGTCGTCTAGACCCTGCAATTACTCTTCATCTTCTGACGCCCCAGCCTCCATCCCACCCACCCCGTAGGAGGCGTAAAACACTTTTTATTCTTCTAATGGGAATCGGCACTCGTACCGCTCTCATCGCAGGCGCAGATCGAGGTCTTGCCATTACTCTTCTATGCGAAGACATCGCTCTTCCTCCTCAGATTCGCCGGTGGTCGCTCTCGCGAGCCGACACTCATTTCTGGCAACCAGCAAGCTTCACCTTATTGACGACCTAACCTCTCGGCTCATCACCCAAACCCATTCTGGCTTACACCCTACTCAGGGCATGTTGGGAGTTCATCTCTGGAGGGAGAATAGCTCACACGTGAAACCATCAACAGTTCACACTTCTATGTCTGAGGCGGGTCCCACCCCTCCGGGGTGCTGCCATCCATGACGTTCACCAGGGAGGATTCTGAGGAAGAGCAGGAAGACACTTTGTCCATTATGGCTCCTAGGGATGATCCTTTTTTTAGGGAATCATACTCTGTGGAAGCCTCTCACTCAGATTTAGACGGGGCTTAGTCCTCTTCTACTTTAGATGATTCTAAACATAAATATGTTTCTATTGAGAAGGCGTGTGAAGATTGTTTTAGAATCCTCCCACCCTCTGTATGCATTAGACCCTACTCAGGGCATGTTGTGAGTAGGGTCTAGGGCATCCTAGGAATCCTATTCACCGGGGTCCTCTATCCTCTTCCGTGCTAGTGTCAGTCGAAAAAGTGGACCTCCCTAACCTAATTAAGTCTAGGGAGTGTCTTTCTCCTTCTCTCTCTTCCCGTTTGCCTGACCTGGACGAAGCGTTTGTGCCAACCCGGCGACTGGGTGGACCATATCCGCTAAACTCTTACGGACAAGGGGTCCTTGGGTATCTCTTAGGACTCCAGCGTCAATTGAAAATCGGCCTGGGATGTTTGATCAGATTCCCTCACTTCATTCCGACAGCCCCATGGTGGGCATTAGGCCTCTCTCTTTCTCTCTCTCTCTCTCTCTCTCTGTCTGACTGTCTGCCTGTCTCTGTCTCTGTCTCTGTCTCTCTCTCTCTCTCACTTCTTTAGCGTCGGGAGTTGCATCAGCGCCAACAGATGGGGCCGCTTGAAACATTGACCTCCCGTCTGCGGCCTTCTCTGTGGAGCTTGAATCCGAAGTTACTAAATGCTTTTCATACCATCTGTAGCATCGATAACATCGGTAACATCGATAGCGAATATGCTCCGCTGTCGCCCTGACACCTTCCTCTTGTCTACAGGACAAGTCGAAGGACCAGCTGTGGGCGTCTCTCTTTGCTTCCGAACTACTTTTCGTTAAGGAGAAAGAGCTGACAGGGCTTCTACCAGGAACCCTCCCGCATCCGGTCTGGGTTTCTTGGAAAATCCCTAAGGCTGAATGAAAGCGTCTTACGGGACCTACCAAGAAAGGTAAGACAAGGAGACCCTATTCTGCCCCTCAACGGGGCCCAGCCAAGAGCCGGTTAGGACCCTTACCTTCCCCTCTAACTCAGGACTGGCGTCTCGGGGTTCCTTACCTCCCCATCTTAGGAGTTCTGGGCACCAAACCTAAAGACTCGCCCTTTCTGTCCCTTTCTGATCCGACTATGCATCAATGTGGCGCACTATCACTCAGGACCCTTGGACCCTCTCTATTGTAGAAAAGAGCTATTGTGTCCCTCTGGGTCGACAGCCTCCTCTCTCCGGATAGAGGGGATTCTACTAAATAACTTTAAATGCAGTTAAATAAGGCTTTTGGAAGCATAATCAAATATGCACCTTCAATAACTTAATAGATATTTTCCAGTAATTGACCCTTTTCTGTTCGTGTTCTGTTCGTGATATATATATATATTCATATATTCAAATGTACTTAATATGTCCTTTTATGAAATTATCTGGATAAAAGATGTATACGTTTTGTTGCTCACCTGTCTGCTTTACTTATGTTTGAACATTTATTTCATTTTTTAATATTCATGTTTAGGGAATAATATTTGTAAGCTTAATATATTTATATCTCTGTTTCAGCCTGTATCACGTTCCGTACAGATTTTAATTAAATAATACATACGAACAGCTCGTTTAAGTGTGTTTATTTTAAATACATGTGTATCTCATTAATATTCATGAATATGGCATTTATATTCAAAACATGTGAACAAATCAATTATATACACACAGTAATGATACTCTGCTCTCGTCTTTTTTGTGCAATATCTGGTAGTTTACGTAAAATAATCACAGAAAAGATAGTATACTCAAAATAATACTAAATAAAATGCTCATAGAAAATTGCTTATTCGTTTACTCACATTATATGCAAATTAGCTTAAATATGCATGCTTTATACAAATATTACCTGAAACAAAGATGGTTTATTTTCTTTGTATCATCATATGAAAACATTCAAACCTGAATTAAATAACTCTTGTTTATTAACAGGTAAACTCATTTTTTCTAAAAAAAACCGGATTTTTTTACTTCCTCATTAATATTCATAAGAATACAGTTAAATTACATATCATATTCAAGTTATATGTCTTTGCTTCACTTGGTTCTTGTGTTGTCCTTCTATTGCCTCTAAAAGCATTTTCATAACCACGGATGTTTCGAAATTTACATCGGGTTACCATGGAAACCGTTAAATAAAACATAGCTGGGACACAAATATTTTAGGGGAATGATCAAAATGTGTTCTGAGGACCCCAACGAACAATTTAAACCTAAATTCAATAATTTGTGTGCATTAATAGGCCTCTAAGACTACACAACAAACTCCTTTTTCTAAAAAAGCGGATTTGTTATACTTCCTCATTAATATTCATAAGTAATCATATATGAATATTATTAAAATTATATATCATGATCAAGCTATATGTCTGTGCTTTACTTTGATACTTGTTTTGTCATTTTAGTGCCTCTAAAAGCAATGTTATGACGCATTTTCTGAACCAAGTTAGTTTCGAAAATTACATCGGGTTACCATGGAAACCGTTAAATAAAACATAGTTGGGGCAATATTATTTGGGGGAATGCTCAAAATGTGTTACTTCCTCATTAATATTCATAAGAATGCATTTATGAATATAAATACAAACATATATCATATTCAATCTATATGTCTCTGCTTTACTTTGATACTTGTTTTGTCATTCTAGTGCCTCTAAAAGCAAAGTTATGACGCATTTTCTGAACCAAGTTAGTTTCGAAAATTACATCGGGTTACCATGGAAACCGTTAAATAAAACATAGCTAGGACAAACTTATTTTGGGGGGCATGCTCAAAATGTGCACAATTTGGTACCCATGAAGAAAAGTCTAGGGGGGATGCTACGGTAACCATGACTGAGACCCAGCCTATTGCTAATTGAATAATATAGCTCTCATACAGTTTCTGCCATGACCAAACATTATATGCCATTTTAAAACTGCATAATTATGTGTTGTATAGATAACGCCATTATTTCTTACCATTTTTATATGCCATTTTAAACTGCATAATTATGTGTTGTATAGATAACGCCATTATTTCTTACCCCCCCCCCCCCCAAAGAATATTCATCAGCTAAATGTAAAATAGGTTTATGACATTATTTCCGCCGAAGATGTGTGCTGCAAGACGAAGCTATCCGCTATCAAGCCATGCTTAGGAGACACTCAAATGGGTGTACAATATTTGATTCCAATGCAACATACGGCATTTTACTATCCAATATTATTTTATCTCCCCTATCTTAAGGATCCAATGAGGCTAGAGGTGTATCTGTGTCATTTTGAACACCGTTAAACCCGTTTATATACACATGTGTGCAATATTGCGCATTAACCATTTAAATTCTGAATATTCAAATTGTAATGGCCCGCCCGCGCTTAATATAGCCTGTTTGATCCTGGTCAAGTTCAGAATTTTCTTGTATTGCTGTTCGGGTGGTTGTTTGTTCTGTATGTGGTGTTACCTGCATGACTGTTGGTACTGTATTTAGTGTTCAAATGTTTGAAATGACTTGTCACAAATGTTCATCATAACAAACTGATATGCAGTGCACACGTTTGACCATGGTTATTTCAAGTGTAAAGTCATAGTTCAAGGTCAAAAATATAACAACTGTATTTAGTGTAAACTCTGTATCTCTTGAAACGCTTCTATGATTAAATATTAACAAAAGGATTTGCATAGGGTATGTTCGACCTTCGTCGGCTCAAGGGCCATGCCGCAGTTCAACGCCTAACATATAAACACCGTTTTTCATGTACGCTCTGTATAGAAACATAACGAATTATTGTTATCACATAACGAGCGGTATCGTGTGCATAACTAAATAGTATGCACACACGACAAGTTTACTTTCGCACAGGATTAAATACAAAGACTTTACTATTACCCAAATGGAAATTGAGTTGTTACTTTTAATTTAGCCCACTATATCTTAATGTTAAACAAATGTGTGAAAACAGAATATGCAATGCTGCTGGTCTAGGAGATTGTGGATGGTTCCCTTTATATATAGAATCAGCTAAAAGGTACCTTAAATACTGGTTAAAATCCTAAAAATGCCAGTATACAGATATACAAGGACATATAAAATGCTGAACCATTTTGACTCAATAGGAAACAGTAAATGGCTAACTCATGTGAAATAGCTAGTGTATAATTTGAGATGGTAACGTTATGCTTCAACCAGGAGTAAACAACGACATAATGAGAAAGTAGTAAAGTTAAGCAGGAAAAGTCACACACAAAACACCACCATCACCAAAACATCAAAAGGAAGCAGTTTATACACATACACACACCCTAACACACACACACCACACACATACACACACACACACACACACACGAGATGGAAATATTGAACACGAACAAATGCACAAGTACAACGTTACCAGACCAACACAAGGGCGAAAACATACACACGAGACGAAAACCCAAATAAACACACAAGTACAAAGACACCAAACAAACAAAAGCATGGGTGACAAATGTTTTAGAAACATTTGTTCGCCGTCTTCAGAACCTACACAATTGGAATGAAATATTGTCATCAAATCACAAATAGAATATGTATAAAACGTTTAAGACTGAAATTGAATATGAAACTTACCCGGACTGTGTTAGCATTCGTAAATCTCGAAATGATCTAATTCAATTTAGTTCAGGAGTCCATCAATTAAGGATTGTGAGAGGACGATACTTAACATTCCCCGAATTCAGCAAATATGTAAAGTGTGTTATCTCAAAGTAGAAGACGGTTTAAAATGTATTGCGAAATGTCCTTGTTTCAGGGCACACTCAGGCGTAGATTTATACCAGAAAAATATTTTAAACAACCAAGTAAGACAAACTTTAAAGTTCTAATGCCATCAAGAAATAATATAAGTTGGCAAATATTGCCAGTTTGATACGTTTAGCTGACATATTAAGAAAAAAACATTCTGGGTAATATTGTATCCTGACTTCACAAAGTTACAATTACGAGTACATGGCAACTGTTAAATCTTATGGAGACTCTAGATAAAACCATGCCACATTGAACATCATGTACTATTGTATTGCAGTATGTATTATTGCTGTTGCATTACTGTATTGATTGTGTTATTATACTATGTCACGGGCTGGACGCCTTAAGCATAACAAGAAATAAAGTTGAGTAGTTGAATGAAAAAGCAGTAAAATCAAGCAGACAAAGCTACATACAAGACGCAATCACCACCAAAACATCGCTAGACAGTATGTCGCACACATGCACACCTAACCACACACTGAAACACACGCACACACACATACACACACACACGATATAAACACAGAAAACACCAATAAACACACACGCATCAGAGATAAGCATTCCAAACATGAACAAAAGCACACGTACAAAGACACAAGACAAACAGAAGTGAGGGTGACACAGAGATTTCCGCCTTGGAACGGTCAGTAGCAAAATCACCACTAGGGGTTTCAACCGGTTTACGGATGTCCTAACCTCACACTTATCTCAAAGTCACCCTAGCTCAACAAATAGTGTAAATAAACGTACCCCGCCGGACCTTTCCACAACATAGAAGACAGCAAACACATGGCAACATGTAAAACATAGCATAACAATTGCGAAAATTTCCGTCAAATATGTACGCAATAACTTTGCTGAAGTCAGAGAAACTGCAGGTAAGCCGTTAAGGGCACGACAGGGAAAACGTAATACATGAGTCTAGTAAGCTGATCCCGTTTCTTAGTTTAAGATTATACCATCATAGAGTACTACCCTCGGACTGTCATCGCGCAAGCAAAGAGCGAAGCGTAGCTACCGATTGTAAATGGGTCAATAACCAAACATGCAGTGCGTTGCAATATAATGGGGTCATTACCTTTCTTCTTAAAGGTTTTAAAGCGTTTTATAAACAAATCATGAAAATGGATATGACCCCGAATTTTCCTATGTTTGTAGATAACATCACCATTTTCTGGGTGAGAAATTCCTTGTTGCAGTAGCGTCCGTAGATGGCAATTTTATTTACTAATGAGTGGTAAATATCGATAATAAAATTTAGAAAATTTAGAAAACGTTTTCTGAAGTTTGAGATATATGTAACCTTGCTCAAGAAGTGTATCGGTTATAACTAAAATCTTCTAGCAAAGAACAGGCTCGGGCAAACCGAATAAGTTGAGAAATATAAACCCCATAAGATGTAGAACTCCATCTAGAAAATAATATTTAACAATTTTGAAATTAAAATCTTCCTTTTTATCGTATATTTTGGACGAAACATTATCATTTGTGATGGAAGATTCAAATCTAAAAAGGATGCCATAATTTCAGATTGATTCGCTTTGTTTAAAGACAGTTATTTCGGGTAAATTGAAGAAATCATAGTTTCAAAAAAAGGATTATCAAAATTATTCAAAACATCGTCTAAATACCTTGACGTTTTATTAAAGCATTAGCACTATAGGCCTGTGTATCAGGTTTTAAGCTAAGCATAACATCCCTCTCAAAGCAATACAAAAACAAATCTACAACAAGAGGGACACAGTTTGTACCCATCGGTATACAAACAATTTTACGATATATGGTATCCCTATAACGCACAAATATATTATCTCAAAGAAAGGAAAGAGATCTACAAACATCAAGGCAAGTCCACATTGTGTAATGTTCAACTGCTGAATTCGGAAAGAATGAACATTACAAGCAAGGAACATTTTATTTTCACTTGCACAGGTTTTTTTCTATTAATTTAATCAGTTTATCCTTTATAAGATGGTGAGGTATAGTAGCATAGAGTGTAGAGAAATCATAAGAGTTCAGTAAAGAAATGTTATACCTTTCATTTTCAAATTTTGTTAAAACATCATTTGATTTTTTTCGGACAAAAAAACCTTAATACCGGAATTTTCATATATTTTATCACATTAACGTTTTACATGTTTTATCGTAGTAAAACAGGGCGTCAACAGTTTAGATATTTTAGTAGTAGTACAACAACTATAGTTGGCAATAACACGCGCCTTATAAGGGTTTTTATGTAGTTTCGGAATCTAGTACAAAGTAGACCGTTTATGTTGTTTTATGTTAGGACCAGACTTAAGATCATTGAACATTTTTGCATGTTGCGAGACTATATCTTTTTCAGGTGTTTACACTGTAATATAAGCTGGTGAACCAGTTAGCTCCTTCTTTAAAACATCAATGATTACATTATTTGATGCCTTGATAGCAAAACGCGTATCAATAATATCAAATGTACATTTTTTCCAATCCGAAAGGGCAGTAACATCAGCATGTTCTCGTCGACACCATTTGATGCAGAATTCTTGAATAGCTTCCGCAGTATGAGTTCGACAAGCGTCAAAATCAATAAGGGAAGGTAATCTATATCAAGGTCCTTGAGTTAGGAGGGTCCTGAGACGTTTATCTTTGATGATAGCAAACTTACCACCCTTCAGAATTTATAATCTTCACAACAGCAGGTGTTAAGTGCTTGTGTGGCGGCCGTAAAACGTCGCCCCGTACTTCATTCTCAGTGTTGTTAAACCTTCTGATCCTTCGAGATCATGAATTTCAGTACCTCTTGTTCTGAAAATTGAATACCGCTTAAGCCGGTGCTAGGGGGCGTAAGCAGTGTTGCACTTTCAATTACTGCTCATGAACAGACTCAATAAATGGAAAGGTAGTAAAGTCAAGCAGGCAAAGCCACATACAAGACGCAACCACCACCAAACCACCGATAGACAGCATGACACACACACACAACCACACACCCAAACGCACACACACACACACACACACACGAAATGAACACAGAAAACACCAAAAGACACACAAGAACCAGAGACAAACGTTCCACACATGAACAAAATCACAAGCACAAAGACGCAAGGCAAACAAAAGGAAGGGTGACAAAGAGAGTACCGCCTTGGCACGGTCAGTAGCAAAAACACCAATGGGGGTTTAAACCGGTTTACGGACGTCCTAACCTCACACTTCTCTCAAAGTCACCCTAGCTTTACAAATATTGTAAATAAAGGTATCCCCGCTGGACTTACCCACAACATAGACGACGGTGAACACAGGACAACATGTAAAACATAGCATAATAACTGTGACAATCCGTCAAATATGTACTCAATGACTTTGCTGAAGTCAGAGCACCAACCGAGTCTGCAATTTTCACTTTTTGTGTTGCAATTTTTGCTTTCGGGGGATCACATCCCTTCAGAATTTATAATCTTCACAACAGCAGGTGTTAAGTGCTTGTGTGGCGGCCGTAAAACGTCGCCCCATACTTCATTCTCAGTGTTGGTATACCTTCTGATCCTTCGAGATCATGAATTTCAGTACCTCTTGTTCTGAAAATTGAATACCGCTTAAGCCGGTGCTAGGGGGCGTAAGCAGTGTTGCACTTTCAATTACTGCTCATGAACAGACTCAATAAAACCGAGTCTGCAATTTTCACTTTTTGTGTTGCAATTTTTGCTTTCGGGGGATCACCTCCCTTCAGAATTTATTATCACGGAGCTAGACTGGATAAAGAAATTACAAACACTTTTTTCCTTTGGGCCTGAATGATAACATTTACCAAAGTGGCAATATTTCTAAAGATCCTAGCATCGATATTTTCTGTATATTTTCTATTCGAAAACGTAAAAGTAGATCACATGGTAGACGGAGAGATGGTAATATTAAGCGTAAATTACGTCGTAATATGTCTATTTATGATTCACATACCATTCTTAAACAAACTGGCAAACATTCTATGTTATTTTGTTTACTAGACGAAGAGGCTGATAAAATCTATATTCGTACATATCCTTTAATTAATACTGCCTCGCTTAAACAAATTACACACAGCGTGTTCTTCGTCCTCGTATTGATACAGAATCTGAACATAAAAGGCATTTTCTGAAACGTCGGTTCCTAAATAAAGGTATCAATTGTATTGATAATCAAAGTCTATTTCGTGATAAGAATGTAATCGATACTATTCCCAAATATTTCATCAACTCTGGATCACCTATCATCTGTTATGAATATAATAAACCTATTAGGAAAGTTATTTTTATGCCCCCAAAGCTAGGCTTTGGCGGCATATAGTGATCGCACCGTGCGTGTGTGGGTGGGTGTGTGTGTGTGTGTGTGGGTGTGTGGGTGTGTGTACCTTTTTTCCGGAGTATATTTCCTTTGTCACATCAGCTACGGATACCAAATTTAGTGTGTGATTTCATCTTGGGATGGCGGAGTGTCACGTATCATTTTCATGTCACTGTGACCTTGACCTTGACCTTTGACCTTGATTTTACAAAAAGCTTGTCCGGAGCATATCTCCTTTACCTTACCTGCTAAGGATTCTAAATTTGGTGTGTGAGTTCATCTTGGGATGGAGGAGTGTCGCGTACCATTTTCAGATCACTGTGACCTTGACCATGACCTTTGACCGATTTTACAAAAAGCTTGTCCGGAGCATATCTCTTTTCTTACCAGCTACAGATTCCAAAGTTGGTGTGTGAGTTGATCTTGGGATGGCGGAGTGGCGCGTACTATTTCCAGGTCACTGTGACCTTGACCTTGACCTTTGACCTCGATTTTAAAAAAAGCTTATACCTTACCAGCTACAAAAAGCTTGTCCGGAGTATATCAACTATACTTTACCAGCTAAGGATTCCAAATTTGGTGTGTGAGTTCCTCTTGGGATGGAGGAGTGTCGCGTACCAATTTCAGATCACTGTGACCTTGACCTTGACCTTTGACCGATTTTACAAAAAGCTTGTCCAGAGCATATCTCCTATACCTTACCAGCTACGGATTCCAAATTTGGTGTGTGAGATCACCTTGAGATGGCGGAGTGTCGCGTACCATTTTCAGGTCACTGTGACCTTGACCTTGACCTTTGACCTTGATTTTACAAAAAGCTTGTCCGGAGCATATCTCCTATACCTTACCACCTACGGATCCAAAATTTGGTATGTGGGTTCATCTTGGGTTGACGGAGTGTCGCGTACCATTTTCAGGTCACTGTGACCTTGAACTTTGACCTCCATTTTACAAAAAGCTTATACCTTACCAGCTGCAAAAAGCTTGCCCGGAGTATATCTCCTATACTTTACCAGCTACGGATTCCAAATTTGGTCGCGTATCATTTTCAGGTCACTGTGACCTTGACCTTTGACCTCGATTTTACAAAAAGCTTATACTTTACCAGCTGCAAAAAGCTTGTCCGGAGTATATTTCCTATAGTTTACCAGCTACGGATTCCAAATTTAGTGTGTGAGTTCATCTTGGGATGGAGGAGTGTTGCGTACCATTTTAAGGTCACTGTGACCTTGACCGTGACCTTTGACCTCGATTTAACAAAAAGCTTGTCCGGAGCATATCTCCTATACCTTACCAGCTACGGATCTAAAATTTGGTATGTGGGTTCATCTTGGATTGACGGAGTGTCGCGTATCATTTTCAGGTCACGGTGACCTTGACCTTTGACCTCGATTTTACAAAAAGCTTATACCTTACCAGCTGCAAAAAGCTTGTCCGGAGTATATCTCCTATACTTTACCAGCTACGGATTCCAAATTTGGTCGCGTATCATTTTCAGGTCACTGTGACCTTGACCTTTGACCTCGATTTTACAAAAAGCTTATACCTTACCAGCTGCAAAAAGCTTGTCCGGAGTATATCTCCTATACTTTACCAGCTACGGATTCCAAATTTGGTGTGTGAGTTCATCTTGGGATGGAGGAGTGTTACGTACCATTTTCAGGTCACTGTGACCTTGACCGTGACCTTTGACCTCGATTTTACAAAAAGCTTGTCCGGAGCATATCTCCTATACCTTACCAGCTACGGATCCAAAATTTGGTATGTGAGTTCATCTTGGGATGACGGAGGGTCACGTATCATTTCCGGGTCACTGTGACCTTGACCTTTGACCTCGATTTTACAAAAAGCTTATACCTTACCAGCTGCAAAAAGCTTGTCCGGAGTATATCTCCTATACTTTACCAGCTACGGATTCCAAATATGGTGTGTGAGTTCATCTTGGGATGGAGGAATGTCGCATACCATTTTCAGGCCACAGTGACCTTGACCTTCGACCTCGATTTTACAAAAAAGGTTGTCCAGAGAATATATCCTATACCTTACCAGCTACGGATTCCAAATTTAGTGTGTGAGTTTATCTTGGGATGGCGGTGTGTCGCGTACCATTTTCAGGTCACTGTGACCTTGACCTTTGACCTTGATTTTACACAAAGCTTGTCCAGAGCATTTCTCCTATACCTTACCAGCTACGGATTCCAAATTTGGTTTGTGAGTTCATCTTGGGATGGCGGAGAGTCGTGTACCATTTCAGATCACTGACCTTGACCTTGACCTTTGACCTCAATTTTACAGTCCGGAGCATATCTCCTATACCTTACCAGATACAAAAAGCTTGTCCAGAGCATATCTCCTATACCTTACCAGCTACGGATTCCAAATTTGATGTGTGAGTTCATCTTGGGATGGCGGAGTGTCGCGTACCATTTTCAGGTCAATGTGCCCTTTACCTTTGACCTTGATTTTACTAAAGGTTTGTCCGGAGCATATCTCCTATACCTTATCAGTTACAGATTCCAAATTTGTAATTTGTAAGTATTGGACAGGTATGCTTAGGCAAACAGTGTAGACCCAAATCAAACTACAGGGTCTACACTGTTTGCTACTACATTAGCATGAATCAGACATTATAAAGAGCTCTAAATACTATTCATACATGGGTAGGCCATGCTGTTCAAATACTTGCAATGTCAGAACTTTCAGATGAATTACAGCATTATAACAATATAGACCCATATCAGACAGCTCCTGTAGGAGCTACTGGGTCTTCATTGCTTGCTTACAACACTACCTAAATCAGATGCTATACATGCTTATGCAAGGAATGTAGATCCATATTAGGTATCTTCTGTTGCAGCTGTCTAAGAGCCAGTGTTACATGAAACTTTGACCATGCGTTTAGAATTGACTGAGGGTATGTTTTGAACGTTAAGGATCGACATAGGGTCTTTCTTAAGCGTTAAGAATCAACTTAACAGTAACAATCAACACAGTATGTTTTTTTAATATTGAAATTTGACCTTGTGTCTGTTTTTTTAAAACGTTAAGAATTTACTCAGGATCTGTTTTTAACGTTGACAATCAACCCAGGGTCCTTTTTAACGTTGAGAATGACTTAGGGTCTTTTTTAACTAAGTTTTGACCCTTGGCTCTTTTCTTAGCTATCATAATCGTCAAAGGTTCTGTTTCTAATGTTAAGAACTGACTCCTGTGTCATTTTTAACAGCATCGAAATTTCATGTTACACCTGCATTACATTGTATTGTTTTTCCGCCAACATGCATTTCAGTGTCAAACACTTTGGGGGCATTTGTCACCCGTGACGACTCTCTTGTTAACTACAATAAAATTGTCTCTGACTAAAATATTGATATCAATACTCCTTCTTCTTGAGATTGTAGCATTTCAAGTATTTGCTGTAAACCAGTTGGTCATGTCATTGGTTATAAATTCGGAAGGGTGGTGATCCCCCGAAAGCAAAAATTGCAACACAAAAAGAGAAAATTGCAGACTCGGTTTTATTGAGTCTGTTCATGAGCAGTCATTGAAAGTGCAACACTGTTCACGCCCCTAGCACCGGCTTAAGCGGTATTCAATTTTCAGAACAAGAAGTACTGAAATTTATGATCTCGAAGGATCAGAAGGTATAACAACACTGATAATGAAGCAGAAGGTTCAAACGAACTTTAGATTTAAAACTTCTGGTGGTATTAGAATCATATTGAATTTGTTCTACTGGTTGAACCGAAACATATTTGAAAGAATTCCTGTATGACGAAACTGCTGGTAAAGAAAATTGCGTACTTTTTTGATCCGGCAGTGGTAACTGTATTCACTGTATTCACCTAGTTTTTAAAGTATGACCTGTCTTACATACATATTAAATGCCACAGCGTGGCGCATTTTATGTTAGAACATATACAACATTAGACGAGTTTCAGTCTAAATCAGAATTAATCTTCACACTGAACACTTTACCATTGAAAAGATAATTAATTGATGATCTAGTAGACATGAAATTACAATTCATACACCTCTTACTATTGTAATTATTTGATATACTCTATGTATTTTGAATTTAGATGGACTTTATTAGTTTTGAAAATTGAATACTGCTTAAGCCGGTGCTAGGGGGCGTGAGTAGTGTTGCACTTTTAGTTACTACTCATGAATAGACTCAATAAAACCGAGTCTGCAATTTTCTCTTTTTGCATTTCGACTTCTGCTTTCGAGGGATCACCCATTTTCAGTATATATGTACTTCACAACAGCAGGTGTTAAGTGCTTGTGTGGCGGTCGTAAAAACTCGCCCCGTACTTCATTCTCAGTGTTGTTATATTTTCTGGTCCTTCGGGATCATTATGTCTCCCCCCATATTTATATGGGGGAGACATATTGTTTTCGTAAGAGTTGTCTGTCTGTCCGTCTGTCCGTCCGTCTGTCCGTCTGTCCGTCTGTCTGTCACACTTTTTGTCCGGACGATAACTTCAATGTGCCTGATGCCAGTTGATTGAAACTTCATATATGGAAAGAGCATAATGAGAGGAAGTGTCATGCACAAGGTCCATACTCTGGCTTCACTAATATTGGAGTTATTGCCCTTTGTAAAAAAATCACAATTTTTTGTCCGGATGATTACTCCTATGTGACACATGCCATTGGAGTGAAACTTCATACATGTAACGATCATGATAAGAGAAAGTGTCATGCATAAGATCCTTAACTCGAGCTTCAATAAATTTTAGAGTTATTGCCCCTTGTACATTTGTTTAATTCTTTCTTGTCCGGACGATAACTCCTACATGGCTCTTGCCATCGTATTGAAACTTCATACATGGAAAGAGCATGATGAGAGAAAGTGTCATGAACAAGGGCCATAATTCTGGCTTCAATAATTTTAGAGTTATTGCCCTTTGTTACATTTTTTGGCCGATCAATAACTCCTGTTCGACTGATGCTATTGGAATGACATTTTATTTTTGGAAAGAGCATGGTGAAAATAAGTGTCATGCACAAGGGCCATAAATCTGGTATCAGTATTTTTGGAGTTATTAGCTGTTATCATTTTCTTCTTGAAAAATGTAGTGTGGAAAACGCATAATGAGGGGAAGTATCATTCATCAAGACCATAACATTTTTAGTGATTTCCCTTTACATATTGTTTTTATTAGAGGGGAGACATCCGTTTTTTTGACAAAAACCTCTAGTTAGTTTTGATGTTATTAGTTTTGAAAATTGAATACTGCTTAAGCCGGTGCTAAGGGCGTGAGTAGTGTTGCACTTTTAATTACTACTCATGAACATACTCAATAAAACCGAGTCTGCAATTTTCTCTTTTTGTATTTCGACTTCTGCTTTCGAGGGATCACCATTTTTCAGAATATATGTTTTTCACAACAGCAGGTGTTAAGTGCTTGTGTGGCGGCCGTAAAAAGTCGCCCCGTACTTCATTCTCAGTGTTGTTATATTTTCTGGTCCTTCGGGATCATTAGTTTTGATGTTATTAGTTTTGAAAATTGAATACTGCTTAAGCCGGTGCTAGGGGGCGTGAGTAGTGTTGCACTTTTAATTACTACTCATGAACAGACTCAATAAAACCGAGCCTGCAATTTTCTCTTTTTGTATTTCTACCTCTGCTTTCGAGGGATCACCCATTTTCAGAATATATGTACTTCACAACAGCAGGTGTTAAGTGCTTGTGTGGCGGTCGTAAAAAGTCGCCCCGTACTTCATTCTCAGTGTTGTTATATTTTCTGGTCCTTCGGGATCATTAGTTTTGATGTTATTAGTTTTGAAAATTGAATACTGCTTAAGCCGGTGCTAGGGGGCGTGAGTAGTGTTGCACTTTTAATTACTACTCATGAACAGACACAATGAAACCGAGTCTGCAATTTTCTCTTTTTGCATTTCTACTTCTGCTTTCGAGGGATCACCCATTTTCAGAATATATTTATTATAACGAAGGATATATTGCTTTAAAGGTGAAAGAACAAATGTTGGCCCATTATGAAAAATATGTTCTTAATAGCAGAAGAATGCACATAGAATGATTAAGCAGAATACAGTTGAGAGGTTTTATACGAACTGCCGGCTGTAGTGGTTGGACATAGAATGTAAAAGTATTAAAATGAGCCAAGCAGGAAACATCACATACAGAAAAACAGTCACCCGAACAGCAACACAAGAAAACAGCAAATGTACATAACTATAAATACATTAAGAGACGAACAAAGACAAAACAAACATACAATAGGGGGAAGAAGGAAGTACCGCCTTGGAACGGTCAGTGACAAAAGTCACTGGGGGGGTTAAACCAGTTTATGGGCGCCCAACCTCACACTTATTCCATCCCCACCCTAAAAAACAAACAGTGTAAATAAACGTATCCCCTCTCCGACTAATATACAACAACCGCGATGGCAAATACAGTGGTAAAGTGCATGTATAACGAAAACATTTAAGTGAACAAACTGTATCCACCTATCGCTAGTGCAATCAATGATTGAGCTGCAAACAGAGTAACTGTAGAAAAGTAATAAAGGGTACGACAAAAACGAAATAGTACAGATATCTGACGTCCTCCTTCCGTTTCTGGATTTAAGAGGTTGCCTTCATAGAGTACTAAACCTTTCTTGTCGGCGTACATGCAAAGAGGCCAGCGTGATTGCCAACTGTAAAAGGTGTAAGTTTAAGTTGAGAATTGGCAACTGCTAATAAACAACTGCTTTAGACACATAACGAATTGTTTTAACCACGTAACGAATTACTTTTTGTATACAACGAAATAATTTGTATAAGACCAGTTAACATTCTCTCAAATGGGAAAAAAAGCAAAATGTACAGAAACCGTTAAAGACTGTCCCCAAATGAAACGGAAATCAGGTATTGAGGAGCTAAATATCCAAATTTTCACAGGCCATCACAATGTTACGACGGCAACCAACAATTTAGAAGCATAGGCCATTAATTTTGGAGAAACCGTATTTCCCTATTTACTATCTTATATCTTTATTACGGCAATTCGGAGACCACCACCTCTTCTCCATGGTAACCAATTCTTTTGAAACACCTGCGATTGAGTTCCGGGTACCCAAATACAATACCTTCTGATCCTTCGAGATCATGAATTTCAGTACTTCTTGTTCTGAAAATTGAATACCGCTTAAGCCGGTGCTAGGGGACGTGAGCATTCAATTACTGTTCATGAACAGACTCAATAAAACCGAGTCTGCAATTTTCTCTTTTTGTGTTGCAATTTTTGCTCTCGGGGGATCACCTCCTGTCAGAATTTATCAAACACATTTTTAGCAAAATCGTACAATATCTACATTTCGACCATTCAGAACCTACTATTTGATTACCATGACAATATTGTAAAAACCCAAAAGCTGAATGCACACCTGCACATAACCAGCAATGTCCATGTGAAATTTGATTCGGATGTGTCGGACATGTTCACTGTTGAAGGAGAAGAAGAAGGCAAAGAAGAAGAAAGGGAGTAACACAATATGTCAACCAACTGCGTTTGGTGGACATAATTAATATAAAATATACGCAACGCATTATTGACAAGTTGACATTCACACAAGACAAATAATATAAACATAACAAATTGGTAAATACACATTATAGATTGAAATATACACACGACGATCTGGTTTGGCTACATAACGAATAATTGTATTTACATAATAAATTGATGTTTGCACAGGAAGATTTGACTTTTGCAAAAGATGACCTACAAACGAACAGAACGAAGTTTAGTGCTCATTACATGTTGGGTTTTAGACATAGCGAGTTGGATATGAACAAGATAAGACAGCCGATGTGTTCCACAGCCCACACCACAATTGTTATATCTTATGCACATCATAATGCACGGTTTCAGTGCAGTATGGCAAACATCGCATTGAATTGTAGAGATATTTCTATCAGTTGTGGAAAGTACTGAATAAGCAAATATTTATTGTCTGGACAAAACTAGGTGATTTAATGGTCTTTGACACTAGGTTCTATATCTCTCTTGAGTCCAATCTAGACGTCTTACCGCCTTGTTATGTACTTGAACACGACACATTCACTCAGGTATTGCATACATCATCATTCGTTTAAAGATGTAATACTATGCTGCGCAATTTTCTACAAAGTCTGCGTTTCAAACTTACTTCAGATTCGGAATCTGTGCACCTTAACACTTACTTAACACTACACAGCACGGTAAGTAAATGGTTGTTTGTATCGAACAAAATAGAAAAATGGATTGCTACGGAAACAAACGTAACAGCGTTCGCCCTTGATCGGAATCTGTCGTAGTATTCAAATTTGTATACCAGAAGTACTCATTCGATGTATATGTAGGTCAACAACCAGTGCCAGCCATTTAAGCCATTTAACAATCTTAATATTATTCAAAGCGTTGTTCCGAGATAGACTCAGAGTCATCCGGAACTTGCCCGATGATCAGATGTCCGCTGATGTCCGTACAAAATCCGCGTTTCTAAACAGGAGGCTCCTTTAACGGATTTAGCATTATTCGGATGCCGATCATATTTAGCTGAACAAATATATCCTGTCGAAAAATTGGGTGTAAGCATTTTTTATGTATGTATACGTTTACAACTTCTGATGTTGATCGATTAATACGAAATGCACATAACAGATCTTTAAGATCCTTGATAACTTGTATCATATACATATCGAAATAAAATAGCATATTATTACTTTTTTTAAACTGAGAAAGAATGTCTAAATGTTTGATGTGTTTGTTTGTCATCAGGTATGACTGCTAGACTGATATATAATAAGATACGGTTTGGCGTTCATACATGCATGTATGCAAATTCAATACACCCAGTCCTCGCAATTTCTATCCAAATTCAAAAATGTTCACAAATTATTCACACATTGTTTCTATTAGTCTAATTATTTACTTAAGCAACTGAATGACACACTACTTGTATAGTAAGACTGGTGTTCTCCTGGTGTTGCCAGCAGTATCCCTCATGGACAACGGCACTGGAGATTCGAAACTAAGCAATATGAAAAGCAGGAATTCAGCAGGTGTTAAGTGCTTGTGTGGCGGCCGTAAACCGTCACCCCGTACTTCATTCTCAGTGCTGTTATACCTTCTGATCCTTCGATATCATGAATTTCAGTATTTCTTGTTCTGAAAATTGAATACCGCTTAAGCCGGTGCTAGGGGGTGTTAGCAGTGTTGTACTTTTAATTACTGCTCATGAACAGACTCAATAAAACCGAGTCTGCAATTTTTTCTACATGAATTCAGCAGGTGTTAAGTGCTTGTGTGGCGGCCGTAAAACGTCACCCCGTACTTCATTCTCAGTGATGTTATACCTTCTGATCCTTCGAGATCATGAATTTCAGTACTTCTTGTTCTGAAAATTGAATACCGCTTAAGCCGGTGCTAGGGGTGTGAGCAGTGTTGCACTTTCAATTGCTGCTCATGAACAGACTCAATAAAACCGAGTCTGCAATTTTCTCTTTTTGTGTTGCAATGTTTGCTTTCGTGGGATCACCTCCCTTTAGAATTAACAAAGTACTGAGTGGCTAGCTTGTCACAGTAGTTTTGACGTTTATCGGAAACTAAAGGCCAATTTTGAAAATATCAGATTCACGCATTTGTACACGAATACTGTACGATTACATTTATAATCACTTTGGGTCCATGTTTGTGTCCTTGAGACAGTTTATGTGCATGCTAATTAGTTTCACATGTAAAGCATTATGTCGACATTTTTGTCATTCTAACAGCCAAATGTAACGCTGGTGTTGATGGCATGTAAATGCTATGAATTATAATGAACCCTTCGCTTGCTATTCACGTCAATATACCTACCTGTAAATAGTGAAGACCCAGATGAGACAGCTCCTGCAGGGTCTGCACTATTTACAAGTTTATTGTGCAACCAATGCACTCCACAGCAGTGATTGCACAGCGATATACTTGTACACAGTGAAAATATATGTCATTATACAACAGGGAATGGGTACAGAAGGAGATATGTATTTTAAAATTCAGCAAGAGAAGGGTTAAATAATAGTAACTGTTATTTATATTTAAATCATGTAGCAG
Source organism: Azorinus chamasolen (assembly GCA_963576725.1). Lineage (NCBI taxonomy): Eukaryota > Metazoa > Mollusca > Bivalvia > Cardiida > Solecurtidae > Azorinus > Azorinus chamasolen. The sequence goes on along the minus strand of OY755243.1, from coordinate 85,324,334 downwards.
AGCCACAAAAACAAATAACAAACGAAATATAAGATATGTTTAGCGACGTTAACATAACGTACACGAAATGTATGGTATTCATGCAATGCCTTTTGAAACCTATGCCTTTTGAGACCTATGCCAGCAGTAGACACATATTAGATGACTTCTGTTGGTGTCTTCTGTGTGCAAACAATCCTGTGTATATACATGTATGTCGTTATATATTCGCTGCTTCTGATATGGATATTCATATCGTAAATGGGGTAAACGATCATTTTGTTCTGTTATTCAGGTTATATGTATAACCATATATTTGTCAGTATAGCGCATATTTACATGAACACTGTTTTTCTGGCGTAAAATCCTTTTGGCTCATTTACTAACAGAAAATACCAAGATAAGACGGCTCTGCAGGAGTCGTCAAATCGGGGTTTGCTCGTTTTGGTTATGGAATCAAATATGTTTGATTCTATGTTTTTTCCATGGCACAGAGTAGTCAGTCACGTGTCAACTGATGCATTGTTTTTGCAATGATTGCCGTTATAACCCTCATTTTACTAGGCCTCTTTTTTCCACAACAGGTCAATAGTTATGTAAGCCAGCAAGATATACACATGGTAAATTAGTTACATGGTAAAAATACATACACGCGTTAGAACCCGTATAGGATGGTATTGCATGTTAGGTTATTCTGAGTGATTACATGTTTATATTAGTAAAAATGGTCCAGTAATAAAGATTTAAGATTGTTGACAGATAGTTTGGATCTGTGTATTGACTTTCTTTGATATATGCATAAGTCAGTGATGAGTTGATTTAGGATTTGTTGTTTTAATCATGTGGAAAACATGCTAAGTTAGATATATCTGGACGTGTAATCAGGGCTATTGCAACACACATACAGGCAGTGCACTAAGGATTTGTGAGTGTCAACTATAAACGACAGATGGGTGATTTTTTTAATATGTCTTTTATTCATGGCTTTCCTGTTGTTACATTAGCTAGCGATAACAATGGATTTTCTGCTTGAGTTTGGTGGAGAAAGGAGAATAAAGTTTGCTTTTAGCCAATTTTATTTTTAGAACTTTCTGAGGTTGTGTAGAGAATTTAGCGGAGACACGACCAAATACTTGTTTAAATTGTTGTTTATTTTTTAAGTTGTCTTCTGGTAGGCTAGATGCTAAAATTCGTTTCCTTTGCAAAGTTTGAGCAGGGACGCATATCTATTTGTATTTGTCATTATTAAAAGTCAGATTGTGGAACCAGAAACAACTATATTAGGCAGCAACTTGAAGGTTTACAAATTTAGCTCGTTTCGACGTGTTAGACTTGCCTTAGGCAGCTATAGTCTTAAGCAGTCGTATTTATTACTCCCTCTTCTGTAACAGGGTATTCATTACTTCTCTTGAGTGGCAGCTTGAAACAGCGTTATGATTATGATTTCCATATTATTGTTAAGTTAGTAATTAATAATGATTTGCCCATTATAATTATATTTACGGAGCTGTAAGCAGCTAGTGCATTCAATATCTGTATCACCGTCGAGTTTAGACAACTGCGGAATGTGTAACTTGTGTGTGTTTGGTTGTGTGTGTGTGTGTTTGTGTGTGTGTGTGTGTGTGTGTGTGTGTGTGTGTGTGTGTGTGTGTGTGTGTGTGTGTGTGTGTGTGTGTGTGTGTGTGTGTGTGTGTGTGTGTGTGTGTGTGTGTGTGTGTGTGTGTGTGTGTGTGTGTGTGTGTGTGTGTGTGTGTGTGTGTGTGTGTGTGTGTGTGTGTGTGTGTGTGTGTGTGTGTGTGTTTGTGTGACATGCTGTCTATCGATGTGTTGGTGGTAATTGCGTCTTGTATGTGACTTTCTACTGTATGTGTGTATGAGTATAAATTGCTATATCAATTGCTTTCTGTAGGTGTTTTGGTGATGGTGGCGTTTTGTGTGTGGCTTGTCCTGCTTGACTTTACTACCTTTTCATTAACTGTGTATCACCACACCGGTGTACATAGGTGAGGTAGTACGTGGCTGTTATTGATATAAGACTTAGTTGGCGTTTGCATTCATGGGTCTAGATATGTATGACCTACGGGTATTTATATGACATGCGAATATCTGATTTGCTGTACTTATTTACTCCAGCCTGTTATATATTAAATACAGGGTTGTCAGTGCTTATTATGTAACTAGTGTTTTACGCTGAGACAAAACAAATTATATTGTTGTAGCCGTATATACTTATCTGCCGATGCCATAAATGTTGGTGTCGCCTTGTCTGGTGGGCTTCTTCGGGTCATGCACGTTGGTAAATAACCGGGGTTTACGAGTAATGGAAATCGTACCAGGATGTAGTCACTAAGTGCGTCGTATTTTGCAAGAACAAACGTCGGCACGACTCTATGTATTGAGTAGTCTTCATGTATAGTTTAAGGGTAGTGTGCCCTAGTGAAACGATTTTATATCAGTTACTTATTTATATAATAGAGGTCTATTGCCGTGCCATTTTGTGTCTGGCTTTCACTGTTTGTATTTTCTCACTGTTCTATAACATGGAAATTCACATACAGAAGTGGACACAACCGCTGCCTTATATATGTACTTATAGTTTCCCTACTGCAACTGTCATTTCTCACATTAGAACAACGGGTTAAGATTCCCTTATATCTATAACACGTGTAAGATCACTTTAGAACGTATATATGACGTCATACATCAGATATGACGTCAACCCATGGACATCGATGTTTACATGTCATTTAAACGGCGAAAATACACTTATTTGTTACGTGAAAAAAAGAATCTGATGCTCGTTGTCTTTTAAGATCACATGTTCCTAAACTCACCAAGAAAATGTTATTAAGCTCGCCAAGGCTCGCTTAATGACATTTTCTAAGGCTCGTTTAGGAACATGTGATCTTGAAAGACAACTCGCAACAGATCCTCTATTTATGCTACTTTATAATCCCTATAAACTGCCAGCATTTTTACCACACTATATTTCAATGACAGCGAAATGCAATTTAAACCTTAATCCGTATACAGTTAGACCTCTGTATAACAGCCACTTAATTACATCAAGTATTGTGTGTAAAAGTAGGTGGATGTTTAAAGCAAGGTAAAAGTAAAACAGGTGGCTGTTTAAAGCAGGGTGAAAGTAAAACAGAACGCTCCTATGGGAGCGTTCTGTTTTCTTTCACCTTTCTTTAAACAGCCACCTGTCCTAACTACCAACTAATTAACGCAATATAGTGGCCGTTATAGAGAGGTTTTACTGCATGCTCATTTAACGCCTCTGCAAACTACACAGTAGACGCATATATGACAACTCTTGTAGGAGCCACACCTATCACGCGACTCTTGTTTGAGCCATCTGATCACGGCCTGCTTTGTTCGCCCACGGAGTAGCATAGATCTGATTGCATAAGTTCGGTCATAACCTAAATGTCATGTGTTCATCTGACATTAAACAATTACATGTAATCATTTCCTTCATTAATATTCAAAACGTAGAAGGATAATGATTTTCAGTATGTGTTAATGCTTAACTGCTCACCAAGGTAAAAATATGTGTACAATTGCTTAAGTTGCAAATTACACAAATATTTATCATCAGTGAGACGTATTTGCATATACGTTTAAACAAAATTGAAATTTCCATATGATGCAAATAGCTATTAGATGTCAGATTCATGCAACAGTTCGCGTAATTATCCCAAAGTGGAATCATTAAAGCTTATTTAAACAACATTATTTTTTATAATTATCTAAAAGGGAATACTAGACAGTAGAATCACTTTAAAATTGAGATATGTCTGAAGTTTGTTATATAACGCGTAGGCGACTATTACAGACACGAAATAAATTCACTATCAACCAAAATGTTTAATCCTTAAATGGGAGGAAACGACCAGAAGACCAAGACCTTGTTAACACTGCTAGTCGTACATATTTAATTCGTATTGGCTGGAATCTATAGTTAAACACTGCCAGATCATTCAACTTTGTATATTTAAAATCTAAAGGATTAATGCTTATAATCCTTCCTCTGATATATTAGCAATGCGTTAGTTGCAAGAGCAAACACACGTTCATAGAAATTAGACAAAATTATGTCTGCTAAACGACGCTGTATTATTTACATACTAAACTTGATTAGTACAGTAAAGCCTCTCTATAAAGGCCACTGAATTACAACAAGTATTTTGTATTAAAGACAGGTTGCTGCTTAAAACAATGTGAAATAAAACGAAACGCTCCTATAGGAGCGTTTTGTTTCACTTTCACCTTGCTTTAAGCAGTCACCTGCCCTAAATACCAACTAATTAACACACTTTCGTGACCGTTATAGAGAGATTGTACTGTAACATGCTTATGCCAAACCGGGCAGTGGGTACCTGAATCAGCTGTGCACTTTATTGTTTAGATAATAGTCAACCTTCTTTACATACAGGTCTTGGTCAAAACATTCACAATAATTTTATCCCTTCCATTATGTTTACTTTGAGGTGATGACCAATAACCGATATGAAACATAATGTCTGCTAAACTTTTTACCACTTACGATTCGATCAGGAACTATTAAATCTTATCTGGATCGACACTGTTTGCAAATGACAGTCAGGGGTCGCACGTAACAGGGTAATGGTAAAAGTGCCCGACAAGTATTCTGATGAAAACTATTTGAATGGGAACATGATTGGCAAATCAATACAGCCAGGCAAGGTATGAACACTAAGATTCAAATGTCAAGTTAACTAATTAGTTGAATTATTGTTTGAGTTTGATGTGTACAGTTAAGCCTCTCTAAGCTGAAATTCAAGTAAACAATCATTAAGGTACTTTCAGGCATTTTAGCTGCGCAATGCAAAGTGAATTCCATGTAGGTAGAAATGAGCTTTCTGTATCACTTTAACCTTGCATTAAGCTGCTATCTGTCTCCAAGGCCAATACCTATACTAAATTTAACGTCGGGTACTGAGATGCCTTACAGTAATGTGTATTCTTGAATGTTGATGTCCTATGATCTGGTTTATTATCCAGTAAGATAAAACACAGGCGAAGAATGCCGTGTCAAACGTGTTAAAGGACAAAATAGCGGTGACAGACATGATAGATCTACACACTTCGGATGTGCAGGCGACTCCATTAACCCATTCCCATGCGATGCTGATAAGTCAGCTTCTTGCCACAAATGCAAATGGAATTATTAGCCAAATAGCCAATTGACTTTTTGCATCTGCTTGTTTTCATCGTCAAGTATCGGATATACAAATAGCTAAGATCCTGATATGACGCCGAGTAGCATGCAGCTAGGATCCTGATATGCCGCCGAGTATCATGCAGCAAGAATCCTGATATGACGCCGATTAGCATGCAGCTAGGATCCTGATATGACGCCTAGAAGCGCGCAGTCTCATCGGGACCCAAGCTGTTTATCACTTGGGCAGTATTTTGTTTTAACAAAAATCCCAAACATGTAATCAAACATTTTTGAACGGACTAGTAAGTTATGAGAACGCCGCCATGTTACTATAGGAACATACAAGTGGGTTATGAGAACACTTTCCCGCTACTATAGTTACGAACTAGTATTTAATGGGAACACTCTGCGTCCTCGCAACTTTAGGAATAGACAAGTGAATTATTCACTTGTCTATTCCTAAAGTTGCGTGGACGCAGAGTCTCAGTCTCCTGCCAGTATAGGCATATACTAGCAAATCATAAGAACAATATCCCACTATTATAGGAAAACACTAGTGAGTGATGAGAACACTCTCCTGATACTATAGGTAAAAACTAATAAGTTATGAGAACAATCTCCCACTGCTATAGACACTGTAGGGTATTAGAACACTCTACACTCTACAATAAGAAAATACTAGTCAGATATGAAAACACTCTCCCGCCATTTTATGTGGATATGCGATGAATGGGAATTATAATGTCACGTTTAAATGTATTTTTAAAGTTAACATGGACGATGCACATTGCAATATTTCAGACATGTATGCATTTATGTCATTCTAATCTAATGTTATCGAAATTGTACAAACAATTAAGCGTTTCAAGCAAGTTGAGATCGTAGATCATGTGTCTGATAATTAGAATAATAGGCTAATTAGAATATACAAATTCAATTAGAAATGTGAGGCAATGTTGTACTCCGCATCATATATCGTATGCACGACCCACTCTAATAAACGTTCCTTACTTCTCTCGTTCTCTCTCTCTCTCTTTGTGGTGTGTGTGTGTTAGAGATAGAGAAAGAGAGAAAGAGAGAGAGAGAGATAGGGACAGGCTAACGATCAATAAAACAACTCCCCATAAACAACCATTAAATAAAGGAATATAGTTTATGTTAATAAAATGCAGTTAGTAGGTTAATGTACCCTGGAGCTTTATGTATTGCTTTCATTCAGCATCAGACAGTAAGCTGTGTATAAAATGCGAAACATTCCTTTTATGTTTTTATTACAGGTAATGTAACTAAAGTTTTTAATAACTTGGTGACTGCTTAAGGCAAGGCAGGGCGAAAGTGAAAGCTCATATACGGGATCTTGCATAAATTTCGCCCTGCATTAATCAAAACATGTAAGCGTCATTTTTATTGTATTTCTTAAGGTCGCGTTTGATGAAGCAGACGTGCACTGTTTAGGAAAATGTTTTATCGAATTACATCTTATGCACAATATGACCATTGAGCAGTGTTTCCCCTTGAGGAAAACAAATTTATTCTCATATAAAAAGGGAGAAAACTAAATGTTATATAGTGTGGTTTGGGTTTTATATTATATACTATTGCCAAAGAAATCATCGTTTGTTTTGAAAAATTACATTCACGTCGCAATGCTAGAAGTTCGTTGTTTGGCCTTTGAAATGGTAATTCATGGGCCAATCATTTATTTCCCTTTCAATGCCGCTACTGTTTGCGTTAAACGATGTATCAAGGGCGAAAGTGAAGAACCTCATATAGGAGATTTTGCATAAATTTCGCCCTCCATTAAACAAAACATGCTAGAGTCATTCTTATTGTATTTCTTTAGAGGTCACGTTTGATGAAGCAGACGTGCACTGTTTAGAAAAATGTTTTATCGAAACACATCTTATGCACAATATGACCTTTGAGCAGTGTTTTCCCCTGAGGAAAACAAACCCATTCTTATAAATAAAGGAAGACAACTAAATGTTATATTGTGTGGTTTTGGTTTTATATATATATATTATTGCCAAAGAAATCATCGTTTGTTTTGAAAGATTACGCTCACGTCGCAATGCTAGAAGTTGTTTGGTTTTTGAAATGGAAGTACATGGGTCAATCATTTGTTTCCTTTTCAATGCCGCTACTATTTGCTTTCAACGATGTCTCAATGGTATTAACTTTGTTTCTCCCTTTAAAGTAGCTTTATTTATTATTACATGGCCTCAGAATTGTATTATATAAAAAGGGAGAACACTTAATGTTAAAATTTGTGGTTTTGGTATTCTAAACATATTGCCAATGAAACCATCATTTGTTTTAAAAAAGTACGTCCACGTCACAATGCTACACGTTCGTTTTTTGGCCCTTTGAAATGGAAATGCATGGGCCAATCATTTGTTTCCCTTTCCATGTCGCTACTGCTTGTTTTAAAGGATGTCTCAAGGGTATTAATTTTGTTCCTCCCTTTAAGGTAGCGTTACTCATTACTTCAGAATTGTCTTATAAACGGATTATTTGGACTTAAAATTTATGATGCAGGTAGCAAAGTTTCCTGATTCAATGAAATCGAAATTATGCATTTATTAGGTAATCCAATAGTCAAGTTTAGTGTGCACACCACATATTGCTTGTTTAAATGAGGTGAAATAGAAAAGATTATAACCACATTTGCATCAATATTTGCAGTACTTTATAGCGGCAACGATCTTCATAACAGTTTGCTATATGCAGGTGTCTCCTAATTATAACTGTGTAGATATCTTTAATTTTGATGAATGTTGAACGAAAAATGACATCAACTTCTTTTAAAAGCAGAAGTATCACACATTTCATGAAATAAAAACGGTTAGCTTATAATTGTTATTACTATTATTAGCATTATTATCATTTTTGTTTTTACTGTGCTTCCGACTTTAGGCGACGGTGGCATTGCATTAAGTTTTACCCTTGTCCGTATGTCCGTACGTACTGTAAACCTTTCGTCAAATATTTATTGGCTTGGGTATGACGGACTGATTTGATATTTAGTCGTGACATATACTCATAGTGAGTTGTACTGTGTCTCCCCCTTTTTAGGTCCGTCATTCAACTACTTCCTGTTTGCCGACACTTTTGTTGAATTTAGGTGATTGCTTAATGTTCGTCAAATATTGTTTGGCTTATGTATACTGGAATGATTTGATAATTGGTCTGCAACATTATCATAGTGACTTGTACCGTGTCTCCTCTTTCAGGTATGTCGTCTTTTTACTTCCTGTTTGCCGACACTTTGATTGAATGCTTGTTTTTGTTTAATTACAAATGACCCGTCAAAAGGCTCGTCAAATATGTCTTGGCGTGTGTATGCTGCAATGATTTGAGATTTGGTCTGAATTATATAGTAAGTTGTACCGTGTCTTCCCATTTTATATCTGTCATACTCCCTGTTGCGACACTTTGATTGAAGTTTGGTGATTGTGTAATGACGAAAGGTTTCATCAAAGATTTCTTGGCGTGTGCAAGCTGGATTTATTTGATATTTGGTCTGATTCATTATCATTGTGAGTTGTACCGTGTCTTCCCTTTTTCAGGTGTGTCGTTTATCTACGTCCTGTTTGCCGACACCTTCATTGATATTGTGTTATTGTTTGATGATCTCATTCCTGTTAATGGTCATATTATTAATAGTTGTAATAGTAGTATATACATACTTATCAAAATATTACCTGATAGTAAAAGTACTGATAGTAAGTTATTGTATCGCCAGCATTTGGCAGAGGCGACATACAGAGATAACCATCCATCTTGAGTCGTCGTCGACATTCATTTATAGAAATACATATGCACGAGGAAAACCTGCAAACCGTTTTAATGCATTATAGAAAACAACATGGCGGGGCATCTGTGTCCCATGGACATCTTTTCTTTTATTTATTTTTATAATAATAATGTTCCTTCATTGAGGATTAATATTGAAAAAAACTGAATAGGGATGACAAGCTTCAGAAAACATTCTCTCAATTCTATAATCGAAATCTGAAACTCATTAGCAAATACTAATGTAATTTAAAATTGCTCCTACGACAATGCATTTCGCATCCGGAATTCTATGGCACTGTCATATTGACAAACTTCGTAAGATAGTTGGAAACATCCATTTTCAAAATATTTTCAGTAAACGCATACCACAATTCTTGAAAACAAAGACTACAGTCTAACGATATTGCAACGATCTGCATGTTTGGTTGTCGATTCATCTACAACCAACACAAGGCTTATCTTTTAATGTCGGTGAAAAACAGCAAGGAATTAGTTCTACGAAGGTTGTGTGTACATATATGAGCGTGCATTTCATTTTTGCTTCTAGTGTTGCTGTGCAATTTCGAGTGTCATTTCAAACCTTTCTGTCTGACCTTTATCAACTGTTTGTGTTAAGATCAGTGCTATGAGCATTTTAGACAGCAGGTTGTTATCAATACACTAAAAGTAACCAGGAACATGTATTGAATAAAAAATGATATTAATTGACAAGCGTATAGCTTAATATCACATTTGTCTGTTGCCTGGCGTTTTTCAAAGTCTCTAATTTCTGTTAATGAATTGTTGACGGTGAAAAGAATTTAGTCACACCATACTCTTATCTAATTTCAACGTGAAAAATGCGTTTGTCCTGACACAAGCTATTTGTTCAGTCCAATTATGTGCTAGAAAATCTGCATTATGCTTTACATTGTCCGATGACGTCTTATGTTTCCAAAGGATGATATTACGGCGCTGTATAGTCCGTAAGGTGTAAACTGACACTGTATGAATAATTCGTATGCAATTGTTATATTTCCGAACATACATGTGATGACTGTGCCACTATACACTATTAGCTTTTAAATGCAATACAAGCTTTCATAGCTCAGTGGTTTAAACCCAGCAATACCGATAATAGGGCCGTGGGTTCGAGGGCTAGAGCCCAAACGTAGTTGTTTATTTTACATACATCTATGTTTAAGATATGATATTTCAAAAATTCCAGGTGGACACATGCTGGCCACAATAAAATGCGTTTTTGTGAAGTTTGTACAGTGAAAAATGACTGTGTTGTTATATTTTCTGATCCTTCGGGATCATTAGTTTTGATGTTATTAGTTTTGAAAAATGAATACTACTTAAGCCGGTGCTAGGGTGCGTGAGTAGTGTTGCACTTTTAATTACTACTCATTAACAGACTCAATAAAATCGCGTCTGCAATTTTCTCTTTTTGCATTTCTACTTTTGCTTTCGAGGGATCACCCATTTTCAGAATATTTGGACAATATATATTAACAATGTATACGTGATGTAATCAAATAGTTTTGCTTAAGGAATACATATATATATGATATTAAAAACTGAATAAAAGAATTGAAAAAAATGAAAAATATATTCAATGATAACAAATGAAATATAAGTAGAAATTAAAATCAGATTAAAATATATATTTTTCGAAAAGAAAGCTGCTTTAGTTTAATTAGGTTTTACATATATTCGAAGACACGTTCTCTGTCATTAGATTCACCAACACTATCTACTGGGGTATTCCAGCAGTATTGATATTAGCGATTTCATTTACGCAGTCAACGGAAATTCCCGATTTCATCGACGAAACTTGCCAAAGGTGATGAGTGCCATGTCCAACCTTACGGTTAATAACAGCACATAGGTCATACGTCACTTTTGGCAAACCATATGCTGTCTGCTAAAACGTACGTTTTTGTTGTTTTTCATTTTATTCATAAAGCATAGGATCGAACAGTTGTACTCGGCGTCTGATCCGGTCCCAACTCTTTACACATGCCATCACATATTCGTCAACGACGACAGTGACATATTTGCAAAGGTATAACGATAATTGATTTGTAACTGACAACGCTGATTCTATCAGGAACGTCATTTCAACTAATCTAATAATAGTATCCCTTTCTCACGCAAAAGTGTCTTTCTGTTATTTCTTGTCCTGATATATTTGACAAAACTAAAACACTCCAGCTGTAAATAACTCCTTTGGCACCAAACGATTTTAATCTGCTCCCATTTCCGCTATTTTGAATCTCATAATAATGAAGTTTCCCTCAATTTCGTTTAAAAACACAAGTGGTGTTTCAGGCAATTGGGACTCTGGTGAAACGCTGAATTACCTAAAATCTCATTGGATTCAAACTGTTTGAAAGGTAATTATATATACGCCCATTGAATCAAGTCATGTAAGTCGTTTTCCGACAACTTCAGTTGGAATGAATACAATCTTTAATTTTGTGGTGGTGGCTTTGCCTAGTGATTGAGTGTTGAGCTAGTAACCCAGTTTTCCAGGGTTCGAATCCCGGCTGCACCAGCTCGAAATTTCTAACACGCTTTTCAGTGTCTCCCACCCGCACGAACTTGCCTCCTCTTCACACAGGGATTAAAATGGGTACCTGTAAGGGTCACTGGCCGGCACTGTTGCTGCGTAATCGCGTCATATGTTAGCAATGCTCACTATTCTAGACAAATACCTAGATGACCAGGGGAATAAATGTCCAGTCGGCTGAGCGGTCATTCGGACTATAGTAGACTATAACTAGGTACTTTTGTAAAATAAATAAAGGCATCATCTATTTACAAAGAATAAATCGCTGCCTAGAACGGTATATGACATACGCATATGTGGTGTAAAGAATAGTTGCTCAGTCCCCAACTGGCCACCGGAGGAGGACTATAGGTTTTCACACCGTCCGACCGTCCGTCAGTCATTCCATCTGTAATTCCGTCCGGTTTCTGTCTGGACAATATCTCCTCAACCCATGGGTAAGTGTTTCCAAAATGGCTCGTGTGTGCATCTTGCGAAGACGGAGGGCTGCATACTACTTTTGTATTACCCTGACCTTGACATTGAAATGTGTCCGCATGATAAATCCTCAGCCCGTTGGACTTATAGTTTCAAATTAATTTGTGAGTGCATCTTGAGAAGGTAGAATGTAGAGTACTATCTTGGTGTCCCTGTGACCGTGACAATGTCCGTGATATTTCGTTTATTGAAAATATGGCTAAAATTTGTCCGAATGACATATCCTTAGCCACTTAGGTTAAACTTTTCATATTTATGGTGAGTGCATCTTGAGAATTGAATGTGTCGCATACTACGTTAGTACCTATATGGCATTGACATTGTCCGTTAAGTCCAATTTAGTGCAGAATGTTCGACAATTGATGACTGAACAATGTTGTATAGGATTCCGAAACTTATTGACTAGCTACATCTTGGGAAGGCAAAATGTCGCTTACTGCTTCGGTGATTCTGTAACCTTGGCTTTTACCTCAGTTTTAGTAAAACAAATGCCTTGATATATACATAAGGCATTGAGTTAGGATTTAAAAACAATATTGTATGTATGCATCTTCGGAAGGCAGAGTGTTACATATTACTTTGTCTATCTAACGACCTTGATCCTGCCCTTGAACTTAATTCTCCCGTGGGACGATGAATAGTTTGACAATACTTGCTTGTTATGTCTCCCCCCCCCCCTTTAGGGGAGGGATACATATTAATGTTGTGCTTTCTGTCTGTCCGTCCGTCCGTCCGTCTGTCTTACAATTCTTGTGCAGCTAACTCCTCCTACACTATTAAAGGGATTTCCTTCAAACTTTTACATATGAACTAGCTATATGTGAGGATGGTCATGTGGTTTGGAATTTCGGCTGCAATAATTTTGACAGAAGTTATGGCCCTTTGTAGTTTTTCCTTATATAGAATATATAGCAAAAAATATTGTGCAGCTAAATTCTCCTACACTATTTGAGGGATTTACTTTAAACTATTATAATGAACCAGCTATATATGAGGATGGTCATGTGGTTTGGAATTTCGGCTGCAACGATTTTGACAGAAGTTATGGCCATTTGCAGTTTTTCCTTATAGCGAACAAATCTTGTGCACCTAACTAACTCCTCCAACACTATTTTCCTTATATAGAATATTATAGCTAAAATATCTTGTGCAGCTAACTCCTCAGGGATTTCCTTCAAACTTTTACATATGAACCAGCTATATGTGAAGATATTCATGTGGTTTGGAATTTTGACTGCAACAATTTTGACAGAAGTTATGGCCCTTTGTAGTTTTTCTTTATATAGAATATATAGCGAAACTATCTTGTGCAGCTAACTCCTACACTATTTGAGGGATTTACTTTAAACTTTTACATATGAACCAGCTATATGTGAGGATGACCATGTGGTTTGGAATATGGGATGCAACAATTTTGACAGAAGTTTGGATTTTTTTACATATGAATTTATTCCTCTTATGGGTGCAATGGGGTGAATTCATTCCTCTTATGGGTGCGGGGTGGGGTACCGGGAGACATGTGTTTTTCTCAAAAACAAACTCTAGTTTCTTAACGGAATTATAGTATACTACATTATATTATTTTATGCCAAGTATCCTCCTGGAAACTGGAACTTTCTTAACGGTATAAGTGGTTTTATATTATAAATGTATTTATAGTGTAACACTACGCTGCATAATTTATCTTTTTTCCAGTATTATTCTTACATGCATTCTTCGGTATACTCTGCAGCCACATAATTAAATATAAAAGATCCGAGGTGCTATCGTTACCAACATTTCCTTCCAATGAGGTACATCTTAGTTTAGGGAAAAAAGAAGTTAAAAGGCGATTAGCTAAGCCTACATTAATAACGAATATGACATATATAATTGCATGCGTTATACAATGCCAAGTTGCAAGCCTACCGCTGATGTAATTATCTTTATATACATATTTTGCCGGGACAAAGAATTAAAGATGCTTCGTCACCAGTGAAAATCTTTTTGAAAGCATGTACTTCTCGTTTGAAAACAAGTCCAACAGAAGTTTAATAATTCACATACACTTGCATCTTATCTTCTTATCTTATCGGTGAAAGAAATTGGGACCCAGCTTCTAAATATCTCAAAATATCACGGCTCAAACTGAAATGCAAATAAATACGATTTTCCTCCACATTCAGTACTTCTTATTCACATTTGTCACTCTTCAGATTTCTGTCTATGAGTCCTACAGTACGACGGATGTTAAGTTACTCATCTGTCTTCTGGATTTCATAACTATTGATCCATACATAAGTTCGGAAGGCTTTTATCAACAATAATGCAAAACTGACAGCTGGAAGAATATGGCATACTTACTCGATACACATTACAGTCTCTACACGTCAAGTATGCTATTTAATGATACAGGAGAACACCAACAACAAGTTTTGGAATGTAGGTTTACTTAGCATTCCTGATGGCTATCAATTGTTGATACAATTATATCCAATTCTGTCACTGTTGTTTTATATTTCTGTAGCAAATACTGTATATTTGGAGAACCGATATACAAGTATGCTATACTGTATAATTATAATTTACTAAATTAGTAGTCCAAGCCGAGTGGGTGCATTTGCACTGTACCAATTGTAATACGTTTTCATCTTGACAAATATCATGTTAGTATTTCCAACGGTTTCATCATATATTTAGCACAGCGTGTAAATGTATTTGAATTTAAACCAGGAATGCACATATTCCTTGTGTATGGTATTTCGGTAACTGATAGTGCATGTTAATTAGTAGAAATATTTAGATTTAACCTTCACGAGAGTTTCCGCTGGAATGCGTGGTATATCCCCAGCTGCATTGATGTTTGACCCCTACCACCTGTAAACATTTGTTTTGTCTGATACAAGTGTACCAAACATATTTAAGCAAATACTATCACGTCAATTGGTCATTGTGTTATCCAGTTTTGACACTCTCATTTTCAGCTGAATTCGAGATTACTTTTGGCAATCATTTCCACTTGTAAAGGCCATCAGAGTACAATAACCATTTAAAAAACAATTTTAACTGATTTTCTTTCTTTATATAAATTCCTTATAGACATCATGAAGAGGCATTTTGTATTGTTCAATGGTGTTTCTCATCCAAACAATATTCATAAAAATATATTGAATTTATGTAAACCAGATGAAGTATGAAATTGTAATTCAAAAGTTCATCAAAGAGAGAAAGAAACAATTATGTGGATAAAAAATGTTTGTTTCTTTGTTTGCGTTTCTGCTCACTATGGGCTAATTGGACGCCCCAGAGCGAGGGGAGAGGATACAGAGAAAAGTCTACCAAAAGCAAAAAATCATGGAAGATGTCGTAGTCTGGTAGATTTTTTAACAAATTGCACACTTTGGGTAGAACGAACTGGTTTGGTGGTCGGAGTAAATAGTAATTATTGATACGATACAGGATAAAACATTCGATACACCATACAATGGGAATTTGACTAAATATACCCCCATAACAATAAAGTAAAAGTATCTGCCTGCATTGCCTAACACTAACAAAGTATACCGGCGTTCTTCCACAGTATACTGTGAACCTTGTATTAATAACCTATACGTTGTAAAAATGTTTGATACATATGATTATAATACTATCAGCAACTGTTAACACCTCGTTTGATTACAGCTAATGTTAAACTATTCCAACCCAGGCCGCATGATACCAATTACTTTAACCATTCCATCACATTGACACATTTTTGACACCCCTATACAAGTCACTTTTTTAATCCATTATGATAAATAGAGCACTTGCTCCATAGGAGCAAATGCTGTATTTAGCACAATTATTTCAAGACTGCATAATTCTAATCTTTCTCTTTTTTCTAGTAAATGCTCCTTTTCAGTAGATTTATTCAAAGAGGTTGATTCTAAAACAAGCCTATGCGTTGTTTGCTACTGATCGTTCCAAGGCGGTACTCCTGCTTTCACCCTATGGTTTACTTGGTTTTTATTTCAAATGTTTTATGTCGCATTGTGCATTTCGTCACGTTTTGTCTTGTAAGTGTGCCATTTCATATTGAATGGTGTTTTGGTTCCGTTTTCGTTTGTGTGTGGCGCTGCCTGTAGTATCGTTTTCCACTTCTAATACTCGCTTAATACCTGAAAATGATAAGACCATTAACAGTTTTCTTTGCTCATATTATATCTGCAATTTTGATGCTGAAATGCACCACTGACAACACACGCAACTCATTAGATAATGTATATTACTTATAATTGTTTCAAAACTATTATGAATTATTTCTTAATTGCCAATCATTTATTGGGACGTTCCGTCCTTTACTAATATAGTTTGTTGTTATTGGGAGGTTTCAGAAGCTTAAATAGGCCGCGTTAACACATTAACGTTTAAGTGGACTCAGTATTTCTAAAACAGTGTATGAGTAATATATGAGCACCAGTTTTCTGAAAGTATTATAGACCATTACAAACAGATTAATATTACAGAGCAACAAATAAAGGTTCGAATCTAAATACTAAAATTGTCAGTTCTCCACCAAACCATATGGGGGCCTCCGTGGCAGAGTGGTTATGGTCTGACAATCGCTTAGCCCATCACCGTTATGGGTTCGAATCCAGGTCTTGGCATTTGGGGTTTTCATCTGAGGAAGCCATCCAGCTGGCTTGCGGTAGCGTCAGTGGATCTACTTGTATGTTCTGTGCAGGAAACAATGCAATTTGTTCCGTGTACAGAAGAACATATTGGGCCTTCCCACAACTTTAATTAGCTGGACGTTGTGATATGACTGAAATACTGTTTAAACGGCGTAAATCCTGATAAAAAACAAACCATATGTTGTGACTACTCCCTAGAATCGTATTGAAGAAATGGTGTTAAAGAGTGGTCACAGCATAGGGTTTGGTGGAGAAAAAAGCAGTTATTCTTGAACATGTTTCATTATACGTATCTTATCTGCACCTCTGCATTGTTATATATTATCCTACTGTGACCAGTATAGATACACTGCGGCGCCTATGACCATGCTATCACTTGGAACATAGTATTATACTATTGATTTATTTACAAATAGAATACATGTCACGGTCAGATAGGAGTTACCACAGAGTCCCTGAAGTACGACTGAAATGCGTGCACGTATATACATACACAAAAACAAACTCCACAGAAAAGCGACACTGAAGCAAAGGTGCCCTTCGCATGCTATGTCTCAACAACACCAACTCCATCACAAATACATTATTTTTAATCACATGTCATAAGTATTTAAAACATACCAAACGATAGTTTTCTGACCCCAACAAAACATGTTTTGTATTGTATAAAAAAGTAATGACTTTCCCTGATATCAATATCAAGCTTGTAGATTTTTAGAAAAATATTATTTTAAGAAATTGTGAATACACGATATCCATTCATGCTACCAGACCGGGACAATGCCTTATAGACCAGTTGTATGGTGTTTCGACTTGAATTATAGTATTTCTATTTCGCACCTCAGAGTCAACCTGTGTCCTAAAGGGGTTGGCTCTCACTTTGGCGACCCGTTGTAAAAGTGTGTTAATATTCTGAAAACAATAGATGACTGCTCATCAAGAGTGATGATTTCGTTGATAAATGAGACACAGTTTAGGGAAATCGGTGGTCAAATAAGCTTTCAAGGACGATCGCAGTGAATGAACCCATCGATTTTTGAGCAGATTTCCGCCGGAAGTGAATACCTTTCATTTATTATATAAAGCAGGGGTGTTCGCGAAAAACATCATCTTTGTTGGGTCAGAAAACTATTTTGTGGTATGTTTTAGATACTTACGACATATGATTAAAACATTTATGTATTTAAGATGGAGTTGTTGTTGTTGTTGTTTAGACATAGCATGCGAAGGGCACCTGTGCACTGAAGTGGATAACATGTATTTGGAATGTTGGGCAGACATAAATTAGTTTACTTTGTAACTATGAAAGCCACGCAACAAGGGAATCGGTGTAACTTTCATTCAGCAGTCTAGAATATCAATCCAAACAATTTGTTAAATGGTACGTCAAGCGTACATTTATGTGTAAATTACGTCGTATCAAGGGACGATAAAATACAATGAATTGTACAAATGCTTAGTTTTATATAACATTTATTTCTGGACAGTGTTACAACTATATATAGATTTAACTTCCATTTATACAAAAGTGTCAATACATTTTGAGAGGTAATAAAACGAATTAATATTTGCAAATAGGAACTCCAAACGATGCAACCATATTTGGATCGACTTCTTTTAATTACAAACAACAAAAGGTTTGATAGACGAGTATATTATGGCAATAAATTATGTTTTGGTATCAATGTAAAACATACACGCCGGTTAAAGAAATGTATGTTTTGTCCGTTTGATAAGGTTTATTTAAAACAAACATGCGTGAGTGTGTTTAATTGAAAAGTAGTAAATGAAAAAGTAGTAAAGTCAAGCAGGCAAAGCCAGATACAAGACGCAATTACCACCAAACACCGATAGATAGCATGTCACACACTCACAACTACACACCCAAACACACGAGATGAACACAGAAAACATTAACAAAAACACAGGTACTAGAGATAAATATTCCAAACATGAACAAAAGCACGAGTTCAAAGACACAAGACAAACAAAAGTAAGGCTGACAAAGAGAGTGCCGCTTTGGAACGATCAGTTGCAATGTTACACTCAACATGTTACATGGATTATTTGCGCTGAGGCTACATCAGATATTTAACAGAGAACACAGACACCATTAACAAATACAAAGTATACTAGTGCGAGAACGCTATCTCTGAAAGTAATTCTACTATGGACCTGTTCCACCAGTGTAACAGGAAATGATATGGGAATAGACATGCCAATAGTCTGGCATGGCTGCAATAAGATGCGCATGTAATTATGTAATTCAATAACAATACGCTTTAGATCATGAATAGACACCGATGTGTATTCACCGTATCAATCGCCGAGTTAGCCCAGTCAATAGAACGTTCGCTTCCATGACATGCGGTCGCAAATTTGATCCGCGGATGGGAACCAATAATAGTAATTGTGTTTCGATCGGTCTATATTCAGCATATGAAGGAATTAACATTCCACTTTAGGTATGAGGACATACGTTAACACATCACAACGATTCACATGCATTTAGCCAACTACGAGCAAATCATAATTACCTTTGCAAAATGTGTATATCCAGATCAGACGTGGAGTCAAGCAGCGTCTCGCCAGAATCCTAATTGTTTGACAAAATGTTCGTTTATTAATATTCGAATAGAAAAGGGAAGTTGGCGGAATAATGAAAACAAGCTCTATACATCTAGTATTTCACCATCTTAGCACTGTATTCACTTTATGTAAGACTAATAAATTCAAATTGGATATATTCATTTTAATGATTCAAAATATAAATATCGGCAAGATTCCCTGATGTTCATATAATTATGAGACTGTAAACTTAATGAATGTACCCATCCTCACGCTTATTTCACCTTTATCTAAGTCAAAATGATATGTAAAATTCCCTTTCAAGACAACTCCACAACCTGAGTATCCATGTCAATATTCAAATAAACTGTAACACTGTAATGCACTTCATTCTGGAAACATGTAAGAAATGATATTATATGCAACTAGAAGGTTCATACGAGGAGTCAAGAAATCATCTTTGATAAGTCTTATTGCTCTTTTCTGGATCTCTTCTATTTTGTTGGTGCTAGCCTGACTTCAAAGGTTAGACGCAATTGGGCAATAATTAAACTTTGAAAGAATGAAACAATCAAATACTGTTATCTTTGCATTTTTACTGAGACGTTTTCCTCATAATCTAACAAGAGATGTCACAGTCACGTGACAAATGCCCAAAAAATTGTACCCTGTGACCTTGACATTTGACCCATGGACCAGGAAGTTGACACATCGTCTTTGTGTGGTGAACATTTGTGCCAGGTTCCTTTGATATCCATTCACAGATAAACAAGTAATTGTACCCTGTGACCTTGACCTTTGACATATGGACCACGGAGCTGAACGCGACACATCGTCTTTGTGTGGTGAACATTTGTGCCAAGTTATATTGAAATCGGAGCTGAACGCGACACATCGTCTTTTGTGGTGAACATTTGTGCCAAGTTATATTGAAATCCATTGATAGATAATGAAGTTACAGACCGCACACGAAATTTGTTACAAAGTTATTGTACCCTGTGACCTTGAACTTTGACCCATGGACCCGGGAGTTGAACGCGACACATCGTCTTTGTGTGGTGAACATTTGTGCCAAGTTATATTGAAATCCATTGTCAGATAAAGAAGTTACAGGCCGGACACGAAATTTGTTACAAAGTAATTGTACCCTGTGACCTTGACCGTTGACCCATGGACCTGGGAGCTGAACGCGACTGTGAAACACTTTTCTCCTATTAAACCTTGAATCGTTTGAGTTTGTGAATACTTCCAATACGATCAAGTAGTTTTTAGAAATGCTTGACTGAATGAGCCTTGATGACATTTCCACAGCATCTAACCAGCATTCAAAACTAGAACACGAAAGTCTACGGCAACCGCAGAAGCAATGCCAACAGTCCAGTATTTTCACCACTTGCTAGCAAGTATGGCGTATCAATGGAAATAGTGTTTTTTTCTATCCAACTGATCGGAAATGGCACTACATTTACACGCAAAAAGCATATTTCATTTACAGTTAAAATACATGCAGTATATTATATTAGCTGGAAAAAAGGTTGATTCTGGCTTCAATTGTTGCGAAGAGATGATGGCATATTGTAAGATACCCTGACATTATCAGAAATCAAAGTTGACTTGGACAAATTAACATCCGACGTCCTCCTTCCATCTTCTATACAACACAATACAACCGGCGAACGTGGTCGTGTGGCTAACGCGCTCGATTGCAATATCAGGGGTCACGGGTTCGATCCCCCGCCGGACCAAGTCCTTCGGACGAGACTATATACCGAGGTCCGATGTATCAGTGCTTTACACTGGGCATCTAAAAGAACCAGAGTAACTCAGTCGGTAATAAGAGTAGGGCATCGCGCCCGTGTTTCTCTGTATCCCCTCCCTCTCTCTGGGTGTCCAATTAGCCCGTAGTGAGCAGAAACGGACGTTAATCAACACAAACAACAAACAACAAAATTACTGTGAACCACAAATAGAATTATTATAGATATCAACTTTATGACTGTGGGAAACGAGTGCATCCACATTTGCAAACAGTGTAAACCAAGTTCAAGACTGAGCTCACAATTAAGGTTTACATTATATGTAAACCATTTCCTTTTATTCTGAATAGAATTATAAACGATAATGGACCATTCTATTTTGAAACTTCAGTATTCAATGTGTAAATAAGTCCAACTACACACCATTTTCTAAGTGGTGTGTTTGTGTCCAAAACTATGTGTGGATAATTGCGCAATTGTTGTTTTACGATTTTGCGATATATGTTGATTGTTTATAAATTTATTGTCTGTTATTATTTACAAACGCGTGGGGGATCACATAGTGAACTTTGCCATTTTAAGCTCATCGTACATTTTATCTTAAAAGTTAAATACCGTCGACAATATTGTAGCTAATAAATAATTTACAAAACGGTATTTCTTGAATATTTTACTGCGCATAAGTAATATCCCCAATTAAGATTAATTCAAAAAAGGGAATTAATATAATATATAAATACTTGAATAACTCTGATCTAATAGTTTGACCACTAAGAGCCTTTTTTAAGGATTATCATGTCAAGATAGACGTCAAATTTTTGTTACATAAATTAATGAAAAAGTAGTAAAGTCAAGCAGGAAAAGCCACACACAAAACCCCACCATCACCAAAACACCTACAGAAAGCATAACAATTTATACTCATACACACATACAATAGAAAGTCACATACAAGACGCAATCACTACCAACATATCAATAGACAGCATGTCACACACACACAACCAAACACACGCAAACACACGAGAAGAACACAGAAAACACCAACAAATACACGAGCACCAGAGACAAACATGAACAAAACACAAGCACAAAGACACAAGACAAACAAAAGTAAGGGTGACAAAGAGAGAAACGCACGGTCAGTAGCAAAGTCACCACTGGGGGTTTAAACCGGTTTACGGAAGTCTTAACCTCACACTTATCTCAAAGGCACCCTAGCTAAACAAACATTGTAAATAAAGGTTCCCCCGCCGGACTTCCCCACAACATAGAAGCCATAAAATAAAAGAGAACCAGCGTCATGGTAACATTGGGTGTCATTTATTATAGGTTAGACTGCATTATGACAAGTCTTCATGAAAAAGACTGTGCGAAGCGTCAGCGAAGCCAGTCTGTTTCATGAAGACTTTTCATTGGCAGTCTAACCTATTTAAACCGCCCACCAAATCCAAATAAGGGATATGGTTTACAATGCTACGTCACTGTGTACATCACTACGTCACTGTATGAACCAGCTGATGGATGCTAGTAACGAAAAGGCTTTTTCATTCCTCGGGCATTAATATCTCAAACCGCAACATTTCAAACCACAGCGGTAGGCTTTCTTGCTGTACTGCCTTGTATAATAAGAGATTCGATGACAAGGCTGTCACTCCCGTGCGTATCAAAGACGTAGCGCAATTAACACATACAAGCGAGTGTTAACCCACATGCTCTGTGCCATAAGTAACGCTCCCGTACCGCCAACGACAGGAACCAGCTCAGCCATAAATACTCCACATCAAGGGACTATCCCGGTAACAAAACCTGAAGCCAGCTCGATAATGAGCCGCTCGTCGGTGGCAGAAGGAGAAAATGACCATACAATGACAATTATTCTGCCTTACATCGTTGATATGGTTATAGGGAGACACACGTTTTGAATTTGAAATATGGCGAAACTGGCTTGTACAATTCCCTTACATTTAAAAACTTTGGTAAACTTGAGAAAAAAATAAATCGGGATGCAGAATTTAAAAAAACTTGCGTTTCTAAACGTTGTTATGTTTACTCATCCCTTTTACTAAATCCAAATAAGGGATATTGTTTACAAAGCTACGACACTGTGTGCATCACTACGTCACGGTTGCCAGTGCTGTCACGATTTTCAGCCAATCAATTTTTCTTCACGAGGGTTTCATTTTGGCGGCAGTAATCCAGTCTTAACGAAAAAGGAAAATCTAAATAACCAACTCTGAATAGCCAACGCCACATACTTTTAAAAAAACTGTGGTCTAAAGATGGCATGACGTCATCAAATGATTGCTCTAGTATTTATACCACAAAGGGCCTTTTTCAAAGATTATCATGTCAAAATAAACGTCACATTTTTGTTACATGCATTCAGCTATAAAACCAAAGAGATGTATGTATGTATGTATGTATGTATGTAGGTAGGTATGTAGGTATGCATGTCTGTATGTGCCAAAAAAGTCTAACATATGGAAAACCATTTTAAAATGCTTCACGTATTACTGACATTTCATCCTAACTGTAAACAAAATTGCATGATTAACGCGAATACTGAATTAGTACCTTATTTCATTATACAGACCGTCAATACGTCACCTCATAATTAGGTTTGATGTATTTGCAGAAAATATTCAACGCCATTAATCATGTGTCAGGCTGTGTAGTGATTCTATAGTTTATTAGGATTTAAAAGCTATTATTTGAGCGACTAAATGGGAAATAAAATGACATGCAAACGAGGTATGGCGCTAGTTATTTTAACAATATTGCAGTATGAACAACGTGACAGCCAACATGCCATAATCAGTGTCTATATATTGATAATAGTTTCGCGTCTAGTATCCAGCAATACATAGCATTGCACTGATGTATATATTTACTCTGTATAAAGTTCGTAGTAGTTTTGTAGGTTACTATTATGCAATTTAAATGACGCTCTGTATCAACGCACTTTGAAATAACATCATACTTTAACCCACCGTAATGCACAATGAAAATATTTCAAACTGCATAGACTCAAAGAAAGGGACGTTCGTAGAAAATGTAATTTAGTGGCCGTTATAGTGAAGTTATACTGTATAGTAAACCTGATGAGCAGACTTTAATGACATATTATAATTTTCATTTTCTTGTGTAGTTATGACGTCATATATTGTCCTTCTGGTGCTAATGTGGACTTTCGTATTGCATCTCCTGTCTGACTTCCATTCTATGGAGCAAATGCTCTATTTATCACAATGGTTTCATAAAGTGACTTTTACAGAGGCGTCAAAGGGCGTCTATATGCGGAAATGAGTTAAATAACACACAATTATGAGAAAACATGCCTCCCATTTGTGTTTTAATAACTATGAAAATGCATGTCTAAATAACACAAATACTATAAACATACATACCACTTAGTTGTGTTTTAATTACACGCCTACTATTAACACGCATGCCTTCCAGCTGAGTTGTGATTTAATACCACAAACAACATGAGCATGCATGACCCTCAGTTATACAGTTCAGGTATGTTGTTATTGCATATTATCGAAAACATGAATAATCAACAGATATTGCATAAATGTGTGTACAATCTACGCTAAATACAAACAGATAAACACGGGATTATTTGGGGTTTTTTCAAACCGAGTAAAACCTAGTGTCCATTTAGACGTTTTCAGGTAAAGCTACAAATGGACACCGCAGTTGAATATGCATTTTATGTTTCAATACGCGGTTTACTGTTCCAACTTTATTTCTAAAGCGTGTTCTTTCAGAGCGTTGTTATATCATTATAAATGTAGATTTCTCGTGTTAGACCAGCACCATCCTCATTACAAAATGAGATCTTATTTGCTAAACACTAGGGAGGTAAAACACATATTTGAATGTATGTTAATGTTTCTAATATTGAGGTGCGTATTGATTACTTGTACTAACAACACTCAGGTCGTTTTTTACAACACTATGGGAATAAATGGAAAAGTAGTAAAGACCAGCAGGCAAAGCCACATACAAGACGCAACCACCACCAAAACACCGATAGATAGCATGAAACACACACACACACACACACACACACACACACACACAAACACCAACAAACACACAAGAACTAGAGACAAACATTCCACAACATGAACAAAATCACAAGCACAAAGACACAAGACAAACAAAAGGAAGGGTGACAAAGAGAGTACCGCCTTGGCAGGGTCAAATTGATATTTCAATTTGTTTTGAAACTATGTCACATTGAACTGTTCACTGATGTTTTGTTATGAAATAGCAGGTTGACTATGAAAAATGTGTTTCAAATATGGAATATTTACGAGCAAACTGATGTGGCGCTCATTTTTTTACTATATATATGCATCTGTAACATTACTGTATATTAATATATGTGTTGTACTAATCGAGACTTTAAAGCGGACAACCTCAAAATGAACATGTACAGTCTATATACAGCGATATCGATGTTAATAGAAATTGAAGCTAAGTGTTGGATTCGTTGTGAAAACCAGAACGGTATGTTTTCAGAGAACCAAAATACTTATTGCACTAAAGGCTGCCATGGTGATAAAGATAAGACATTGCATAATTATATTATGACTGTACTCAGTGGTCTGCTTTATAGAACTATAACTAATTCTAACAATCAAGTCAAATTCATAATCCTTTCTTTACCGTCACCCGCAATTTCATTTCATAGAGGCGGATGCACTTGCATGCGTTTTTATTATATCGGTGATCAGCTAATTCCCTTTAAGTTCCGGAACGATCTAAGATAACGTTAAAAGGCATTTGCGGATTGCTGCCGTATCAGAAAGTTCGTTGTAATTAGTTAAAACGGATCGCAACATGCAGACCGACGTTTTAATTTAATCTGTTTTTCTGCTTTTGTATTCTTTGCGTGAGCAAATGAATACAAAGTTACAGGTCGTATCCTCGCGCCTGTCACACCCTACAGTCGCCTACCTGACAACCACTATTCGACATGACAGTCTAGTATAAGTTATAGACATGCATTCAATGGATTCAAAAGGCGTTTATTAACATGACATCCGGACACAATGTGTACTATTTCTGACATGAAAAGGCTTCGCAGCGTTAGCTTTGGTTTAGTATGTGTAAGAAAGTCGCATTAATATACAAATGGCTGGCTCATGACGAAATCAATTCATCATAATGTGTATGAAAGTATTTCACAGTAACTCAATGAATAAAGAAGTGTAAGCGATTAGGTAATTACTCCTATAAATTCGGAATTCACTCCGAGTGGTCAGTTTGATAAGCATAGCGGGAAACTGCTGAATTGTCAGCTGAAACTGAAATACTCATTAGAAAGCCTGTTAGATCTAATCATGTCCCTTCTACACCCGCTATTTATGCCAAATATCAGAAATTTGATTTTCAAAACACTGTTCCCATGCAGAAAATACTGCAGCGTCAACAACGCTTTTTGTTAAATATTGGATACCACAGACTCGCGAAACCAATTTGAGTACGCATCGTCAACTGGGAATACGTTTTTATTGTTTATTCACATAAATCCCAAACGTAAGTAACACCTCTTTTCAAGCATTGCAGCACTTTCCAAAAACAAGATCAATGTTGTGCCCTGTGCTTTTCGTTCGTGCCGACCTGTATGATTGCTAAGAACGATCTATCATTTCACGGAATAATTAACAAATGGATAAAACTATCTGCCGTTATTATCAGAGAAATAATGCCTGAGCTCGTGGACCATTATCCCTGATTCACACAGGCTTGGTTTCAAGTTGTTGGCATTTAGTCAGTAATTTCTCAAACGTTTGTTTGATTTGGATGTAGTTAACATTGCATCGAGTTTAAACTTGAACAGACATAACTTAATAGCACGATAGGCGTTACCAACCAACACTATAGAGCAACGTTAACAGATGGCCTCATGTAATGCCTTATTTCATCTACTGAAACAGTCACTTTGATATAGTTAATATACAAATAGTACGTCCAATCAGACGGAACGAGAATAAAACTTAACGGCGTGCACTATTGCAATTCTGTAACAGTACACGATTTTGGCTATTTGTTACACATTCGGATGTTATGATAGCATAATCTAATTATCCATAGTAAGTCCTACTAATAAAATAATTACTAGATGTATCTAAATACTTTTCTCGAACATTTTCTACTATTGAAAGTACATGTATATCCGTTTCCATTTAACGTTACCATGGATTTTAATTAAAACAACCCTTCCGGTGGCTCAACAATATACAGCGGATTTGTTGTCTAAACGCATCATATGATTTGATGTTTTTGCCAATTACGACAGGAAATAGGATAGAATTAGAGTCCGCGTCTGAAATGTCAGGAACCTCGTAGTTGCTGATTTAAAACAGGAATGACATTATATCGGAAGCTTTCCAAAATACACCCTTGTAATATGGACACCATTGGCTATTAACCGTTATAGTGCTAAACGGAATGAATACCCTTATCAGTTTCAAATTTCGCTTACTTCCGATTTCATCAGATTCATACCTTTGGGGATTTACTGACCGAGTGTCAGACAGCTTTGATCCTGAACCAACGAGTTACTAGGCGTCTCATATGGAACAAAATTGAATGACATTGGCAGTTACATCACATACTTAACATATTACCATAACCTACTCAAAAATCAAAAACATAAACAAAACGTTTAAGTGAAATTGCATGTGGGTATTAAATGCAAACAATGCTACCACACCCGATATTGCTTGTTAAGCAATTTAATTCTAAAACAAACTTAACCGTTAGCCTGCTACGGGCGGATGAGTTATTACCTTTGCAAACAGAAGGATCCAGATGAGACGCCGAGTAACTCGGCGTCTCATCAGGATCCAAACTGTTTGACAACCTGATTGCATTTTGGTAGACAAATTGATTATAACTTGAATTTTGAAATTATAGTACGTGAACAATTATGCAAAAATAATTTGCTCAGCAGGCTAAATGTTAAACACACGACATGTTCTTCGTCCTCATATAGAATCTGAACATAAAAGACATTTTCTTACAGTTCAATTCATAAATAAAGGTACCGATTGAATTGATATTCAAAGTATATTTCGTGATAAGAATGTAATCGATACTATTCCTAAATATTTCATAAACTCTGAATCACCTATCACCTGCTATAAATACAATAAACCAATAAGGAACGCTATTTTTAACTATAATACAATTGTATCCGACTTAACTATTGATGTCAATATCCCTACTTCTTTAGACTCTAGCACGTCAAGCTTTTGTTATAAACCAGGTGGTCACGTCATTACGGGTAATTTTAATATTATAAAAGATAAACGTCTCAGGACCCTCCTACCTAAATGACCCAAATATAGATTACCTTCCCTTATTGATGTTGAACACTTGTCGTACTCATCTTGCCGAAACTATTCAAGATGTCTGCATCAAATGGTGTCGACGAGAAACGGAGTTTGTGATATTATACTACCTGGACCTACAGTTACATTTCGATACCTGAAGAAAAACATTTCGAATTTTCATTCTAATCATGTTCTAGCTCCTGCTGACAAGGCATCAAATAATGTAATAATTATGTGAATCTTGTGTTATGTTGATGTTTTGAAGAATGAATTAACTGGTTCACAAACATATATTACAGTTCAAACCCCTGAATAAGACTAAATAATAATAAAAAATACGAAATACTTTAAAGGAATAAGTAGTAAAATCAAAACGCCACCATCACCAAAACACCGACAGAAAGCAATTTATATAGCAATTTATACACACAGGAGAAAGTCACATACAAGACGCAATCGTCACCACCAAACACACGAGAAGAACACAGAAAACACCGACAAATACACAAGCACCAGCGACAAACATGAACAAAACACAAGCACAAAGACACAAGACAAACAAAAGTAAGAGTGACAAAGAGAAAATCGCCTTGGCACGGTCAGTAGCAAAATCACCACTGGGGGTTTAAACCGGTTTACGGACGTCCTAACCTCACACTTATCTCAAAGTCACCCTAGCTAAACAAACATTGTAAATAAAGGTATCCCCGTCTAATCCAAACATAAAACAACACCAACTTTCTACTATGTACTGGATTTCGAAGCTACATAAAAAATCCGTATATGGCGCGTTTTATTGCTAACACTAGTAGTTGTACTACTAAACTATAAAATTTTAACGTCGTGTCTTACTACTATCAAAGAACATGTTAAACGTTACTGTGATAAAATATATGGCAATTCTGGTATTAATGTTTTTGATCAAAAGCAATATGAAATTATATTTTAACTAAACTTGAAAATGAACAGTACATGTCGTCATTGAGCTCTTATGCTTTCTCTACATTCTATACTAATCTACCTCACTATCTTATAAAGGATAAACTGATTAAATTAATAGAAAAACCTTTTCCTTTCTTGTAATTTTCAACGTTCATTCATTTAGACTTCAGAAGTTGAAAAGTACACACTGTGGACTTGCTTTGATGTTTGTAGATCTTTAACATTTCGTTTAGATAACATGACATATTTATGCGTTATGGGGATACCATATATCGTCAAGTTGTTGGTATCCCCATGAGAACAAATTGTGCCCTCTTAAACTACCACTGGGGGTTTAAACCAGTTTACGGGCGTCCTAGCCTGTTTTTCTGTTAAACAAAGAATATTTCGACTGTTAAAATAATCATTAGATTAATATAAGCTCTAACAAAGCGAATAAGTTTTGATATGTAAACCTAAACAGATTGAGCTAGGGGACATCTCTTTCAAGATAAGAGAAATTCACAATATTAAAATCAAAATCGCCTCTTTTGTCATACATTTTGGAAGAGATCATTTCTTTGTCAAGTTTAAGGTCTAGATCAAGAAAGGTTGCATACATATCCCTCAATTTGAGTCATTTAGGGTAAATAGCAGGAATCATATTATCAAAGAAGGGGTTGTCTGTATTGAAAATCATCAAATTATCGAAAAGTTTCATTGAAGGCTTTTATGATATCTGCATGAGATTGTGGGTTCAGGTTCAACATGAAGTATCTCTCATAGCAGTACAAAAACAAATCTGCGACCAGTGGTGCACAATTCGTACCCATAGAAATACAAATAACTTGACGGTATATGACACTATCATATCGTATATTTTAGACGAAACTTTATCATAAGGGATGGAAAGATTCAAATCTAAAAAGGAAGCCTGAATGTCAGATAGCTTCGCTTTGTTTAAAGTAAGTTCTTTTGGGTAAATAGAAGAAACCATATTTTCAAGATAAGGATTATCCAAATTCAAAATATCGTCTAAATACCTAGACGTTTTATTAAAAGCACTAACAATGTTAGATTGTGTATCAGGTTTTAAACTAAGCATGAAATCCTTCTCATAGCAATACAAAAACAAATCTGCAAAAAGAGGGGCACACTTTGTTCCCATAGGTATACCAACAACTTGACGATATATAGTATCCCAATAGCGCACAAATATGTTATCTAAAAGAAATGTTAAAGATCTACAAACACCAAGGCAAGTCAACATTGTGTAATTTTCAACTTCAGAATTCGAAAAGAATGAACGTTGAACATTACAAGCAATGAACATTTTATTTTCTCTGGCAAAGGTTTTTTTCTATTAATTTAATCAGTTTAACATTTATAAGATGGTGAGGTAGAGTAGTATAGAATGTAGAGAAATCGTAAGAGCTCAATGAAGAAATCTTGTACTGTTCATTTTCAAGTTTAGTTAAAATATCATTTGAATTGTTTATGGAGCAAAAACCATTAATACCAGAATTGTCATATATTTTATCAGAGTAACGTTTAACATGTTCTTTGATAGTAGTAAGACACGACGTTAAAAGTTTAGATAGTTAAGTAGTAGTAAAACAACTAGAGTTAGCAATAAAACGCGCCTTATACGGATTTTTATGTAGCTTAGGAATCCAGTACATAGTAGAAAGTTTATGTTGATTTACGTTAGGATTAGACTTAAAGGTATTGCACATTTTTAAATGTTCCGTGACTATATCTTTTTCAGAGGTTTGCACTGTAATATATGTTTGTGAACCAGTTAATTCCTTCTTCAAAACATCAACATAATACAATCTTCACATAATTATTACATTATTTGATGGAAAAGTAGTAAAGTCAAGCAGGCAAAGCCACATGCAAGACGCAACCACCACCAAAACACCGATAGACAGCATGACACACACACACACACACACACACACAAACACACACACATAACCACACACCCAAACGCACACACACACACACGAAATGTACACAGAAAACACCAAAAGACACACAAGAACCAGGGACAAACGTTCCACAACATGAACAAACCACAAGCACAAAGACGCAAGGCAAACAAAAGGAAGGGTGACAAAGAGAGTACCGCCTTGGCACGGTCAGCAGCAAAAACACCACTAGGGGTTTAAACCGGTTTACGGACGTCCTAACCTCACACTTCTCTCAAAGTCACCCTAGCTTTACAAATATTGTAAATAAAGGTATCGCCTTGTCAGCAGGAGCAAAAACATAATTAGAATGAAAATTCGAAATGTTTTTCTTCACATGTCGAAATGTAATTCTAGGTCGAGGTGGTAAATAGATGGTAATTAGATTTGTAAAAAGCAATACGTGTATCAAAAGTCCAAAACATGTTTTTTCCAATCCGAAAGGGCATTTACATCAGCATGTTCTCGTCGACACCATTTAATGCAGACTTCTTAAATAGCTTCAGCAATATGAGTACGACAAGTGTCAAAATCAATAAGGGAAGGTAATCTATATTTGAGTCTTTTAGTAAGGAGGGTCCTGAGACGTTTATCTTGAATAATATTAAAATTACCAGTAATGACGTGACCAACTGGTTTATAACAAAAGCTTGAAGTGCTACAGTCTCAAGACGTAGGGGTACTGACATCAATATTTAAGTCGGATACAATTTTATTGTAGTTAAAATAACATTCCTTATTGGTTTATTGTATTTATAACAGATGATAGGTGATTCAGAATTTATGAAATATTTAGGAATAGTATCGATTACATTCTTATCACGGAATATACTTTGAATATCAATAAAATCGATACCTTTATTTATGAATTGAACTGTAAGAAAATGTATTTTATGTTCAGATTCTTTATCAATATGAGGACGAAGAACATGCCACATACAAGACGCAACCACCACCAAAACACCGATAGATAGCATGCCACACACACACACACACAAACGCACACACACACACACACACACGTGATAAACACAGAAAACACCAACAAACACACAAGAACTAGTGAAAACATTCCACACATGAACAAAGTCACAAGCACAAAGACGCAAGACAAACAAAAGGAAGGGTGGCAAAGAGAGTACCGCCTTGGCACGGTCAGTAGCCAAAACACCACTGGGTTTACGGCGTTTTATTGACAAATCATGAAAATGTATATGACCCCGAATTTTGTAGATAACATCTCCAAAACAATTCTGGTTGAGATATGCCTTGTTGCAGTAACGACCGTAGATTGCAAATTCTGAAGGGTGGTGATCCCCCGAAAGCAAAACTCGAATAGGCAGGAAATCAGCTGAGATGAAGGTGTTCAATGATAAAAGGAAAAGTAGTAAAGTCAAGCAGACAATGGAAAAGTAGTAAAGTCAAGCAGGCAAAGCCACATACAAGACGCAACCACCACCAAAACACCAATAGACAGCATGACACACATACACACACAACCACACACCCAAACGCAAACTCACACACGAGATGAACACAGAAAACACCAAGACACACAAGAACCAGAGACAAACGTTCCACACATGAACGAAATCACAAGCACAAAGACGCAAGGGAAACAAAAGGAAGGGTGACAAAGAGAGTACCGCCTTGGCACGGTCAGTAGCAAAACCACGCCACATACAAGACGCACTACACACCCAAACGCACACACACGAGATGAACGCAGAAAACACCAACAAACATACAAGAACTAGAGACAAATATTCTACACATGACCAAAATCACAAGCACAAAGACACAAGACAAACAAAAGCAAGGGTGACAAACAGAGTACCGCATTGGCATGGTCAGTAGCAAAAATACCACTGGGGGTTTAACCGGTTTACGGACGTCCTAACCTCACACTTCTCTCAAAGTCACCATAGCTTTACAAATAGTGTAAATAAAGGTATCCCCGCCGGACTTACCCACAACATAGAAGACGGTAAACACATGACAATATTTAAAACATAGCATAATAACTGTGGCAATCCGTCAAATATGTACTCAATGACTTTGCCGAACCTGTCTCAAAGACCGGTAATTATACTAAAGTTGACGCCCGGTTTAGAGAGATTTTAATGTACTTATCCTAACCTAATAACTCTTAAGTATTCTGAAATCCAGTTAACACTTGTCATCTCTATCTAAGCTGAATAAGTCTAGTTGGCACCTTTTTGATCATTTTAAACTAAAGGACAAAGTAGCCAATAGTAATAACCCCGAGGAAACAGTTTCTTCAGGCACAGTTTGAGCTAGGTCTGCAGTATTTGCCTTCGTAAGTCTATACGAAAAATAATGGTAATTAGGATAACCAATTCGTAAAATTAAATATATTTATTAGAGTTATAATTTATAAAATTTACCATGTTTAATTCAAGTTATTTAATTGGTATGATAGCCCTCGCAAGACAGGGTTAAAGGAAATCCCGTATTCCCGTTACATCGCGTCTCGTACCGTACCTGGTCTGCTCAATAGCATAAGATGCTCTTGTCAAATCATTGCCAAACTAAATCAGCATTTGCAAAGGCGCAATAAATTGGCTGAATATGATAACCTGCGACATTCATTATTCAATTATGAGTTATAATCCTTTGATTGTCAGCATTTCCCAAAGTTAGTGTTGTCATGTCAATAGCATAAAACCCTGTGATCAATCATCACCGAATCCGGTTGTTGCACAAGCAAAATATATCAGCGGAGATTAATAACCAGCGATAATAATTATATTTATTTAATCCACAGTTTTGTGACACTTTCATTGAAAAATATATAATCAAAGAGCTGAAATCGTTGAATGACTGACGAAAAAGTAGCCCCGCCCCTGGCAGTCAAGTTTTTTGTTAGAAATATCAACATCATTTTAGAAACTGTAGCAGAGATTTATCAGAGGACAATTTCCGTAAAATATCATTCAAATCTGACCCCTGGGTTTGGAGAATATTTCTTACTGTTTGCTGCAATGGCAACCAGAGTTCTTCATGGATCCGAATTATTTGAGCAATTCCGATAGAGCCTCATACCAAGATCATTTATCTGAAGTTTGGTTACATTCTACTACGCGGTTTCAGATGAGATGTCATTTAAAGCAATGGGGACCAAAGTCGCCCCAACGTATGCAACACTAACCATCGGACACCTCGAACATATACTGTATACTAAGATCAATAAAGAATTTGGATTGGAATTTTCAGCCCAGTTCAAATCATTTTGGAGAAGATTTTTTGATGATTGTTTTATTCCGTGGACTAGGACGACAGAAGACCTTAATACACTACGATACATTCTAAATAACTTAAATGAACATATCAAATTCACCATTGATGACAGACAGCAAAACATATCTCCTTTTCACATCGTGTCACCCAAAACATACAAAAGTCAGCATACCATTCTCACTAGCAGGACAACTCAGAACAATAATTTCCAACGACATAACATGTCATCAACGTGCAAATGAGCTGGAACAGCATATGAGCAAACAAAAATATCCCCTCACATTGATAAAAGTACAAAAATGAGTCATGCAGGAAACACCACATACAGAACAAACAGTCGCCCGAACAGCAACACAAAGAAACAGCAAATGTACATAACTATAAAAACAACAAGAGACGCACAAAGACAAAACAAACATACAATAGGGGGAATATGGAAGCTGGAATAGATAAGGCAAAACATTAAAATGAAACAATTTCATCATTGAACCAAAAACTAGCCAAAACCAATATACAATTACATACATTAGTACATTTAACCCTGGGAACCCAGACATATTCTCAGACATTTATCACAACATCAACATTTTAAAGAGGGACACGCATATAAGAAATGCCCTAGATAAATACAAAATTATACTAAGCAAACACTATATACTAGCCACCAAATTTAAAAAGATTTCAGATGTATGTGCTTGGACATTACCATGCCAAAGACAAACATATTGAAATCCTGTCACTGGAAGTCGTTTCCGGTAATTTAGGGGTTTTTCCAGTACCACATCACGGTAATATCGCCCAGTGACACTTTTGCCTTTTCCAGTTACAGCATTTTTAGCAGACCCTGTGCCAGTTTGAAATGTCTTTCTCCATCTACGAACTGTCTCATAAGATTGATTATGGGACCCATAAACTTCCCCAAATTTAGTAAATATCTACTTTACCGAATGACCAAGCTTTGTGCGAACATGTATGTACGCTCTTATTTCTTCAACATGCGCTCCAACACATTTTTACAATAGTGGTCAACGCAAGGCCCTATTGAAATGGAGATTATTTTAAAACTGTGCTGAACAAAACATACACCGATATACCATTGTTAACGTATGGGATAGAACTATCGAGTTGTACCAATATCGTTGAATTCGTGCACAAAGTTTTCGTGCCTTGTACAATACACGATACATATCGTACTCATTACAAAAAGGCAATAAAGAAAATATTTAAAACAGCCAAAGATTATGATAAATTGCCACAACTAGTTCAAACATTTACTAAAACAATGGTTTAGAACCTGTTGACATACAATCAATTAAAACAGTAGAATACTGCTGAGACCCAAATACAAAACCTCAACTTAACATGCGTTTAGTGATCTAGAAAGGGGAGAGAAGAAATGATGCGGTCAAGAGGTTTGATGCTAAAACATTCTTCTGATTTATCATTTGTTTAGTGCTGTTTGACGAAGTATGAAATCTGGCCAGGTAATGTGTATCTGATAGGACAATATATAAAAGGCATCAACACTGAATAGAATTGAACGTGGCTTCTGTAAATGTCCTGCCTTGCATAAAATTTATTCACCAAACTGTAATTGCATCACTCTGATCTGGGGTAAGGCATTTTGATTGTCAAAATGTTTATTACAATAGTATTTAAAAGTACAAAAATGAGTCATGCAGGAAACACCACATACAGAACAAACAGTCGCCCGAACAGCAACACAAGGAAACAGCAAATTTACATACCTATAAAAACATCAAGAGACACACAAAGGCAAAACAAACATACAATAGGGGGAAGAAGGAAGTACCGCCTCGGAAAAAAGTCACTGGGAGGTTAAACCGGTTTATGGGCGCCAACCTCACACTTATTCCATCCCCACCCTAAAAGACAAACAGTGTAAATAAACGTATCCCCTCTCCGACAAATCTTCAACAACCGCAAGGTCCGCCACAATTTTATTATAGTTGAAAATTGTATTTCTGATGGGTTTGTTATATTTGTAGCAGATGATAGGTGGTTCTGTATTTTTAAAGTATTTAGGAATAGTGTCAATTACATTTTTGTCTCTAAAAATACTTTTGATGTCAATAAAATCAATACCTTTATTAATAAAAGGAATCCATTTTATCAATCATTAGTACACTTAGTAAATGGTTTCAAGGTTCGGTTGAATTCAATAACCTGCCATATTGCATGATTCAAACAGGAGTTGTTGCTCCTAGATTGTCACATTTCCCTATATTGTTGTAAGTGTCCTTTCAATAGCATGATGACCCTTAGTCTAATTATTACCAAACCTTGATTAACAACTGACAAGACACAGTCGCTAGGCTAAGTGTTAATGTCACGAATTATTGTTGGTACTATTGTAGGCTTAACTGTGATATTTAAAATACGAGTAATGCAGGTAAGGTCATCCTAATCTGATAAACCATACGAGTACACTGGCTCGTTGTTACAAATGTAGTGGTATGGGGTTATTGCTCGCCTTTAATGATCTAGGTCTAGTTTAAACAGTATGTTACATTTAAGCGACTAACTGTTATCGGTATGCTATTTTATAGAAATATGGGCTGAAAGGACGACAAAAGAACAATCTATATTCACAGATCTATGTACACGTCTCACTACCACCAACGCCAATCTGGGAATCATGCATTCTCGTTGCAGACACTATGACCATGTCATGAGTTTGCATCGTCGAGTGAGCTAGTTGGAGCTTTGCACTTTAATATAATAGTATGTGTTTATTTTATGTGTTGGTGGGTTACAACAGAAACTAAGTATTTGTTTTATTTAAAACTGCAAGCGGAAACTTGCTAATAATTACGTCATCAACTAACCCAGTGTCATAGTTTAATACGTCACTACTACAGAAATTGAATACGATTATCACAAGTTTCAAAAGACAGCACTCAAAACAATGCCACGAGACTATATGTATCCAATTCAATTCGTTACTCGTGTCTGGTAAAATGGCTGTTATAAACGTATCTTATTGTTACTTTTCCCTGCTCTGGTTTCCGTTTTGTTGAACTACAATATGTTCTATATTTGCTAGCTGGCACGTATTTGCTTATCTACATCTTATTCTAAAACATTTTTGATTGAACAATTGATATTCTCTGTTCTCTTATCTTCAGATGTATTTTACATTAAATTAGGGAGTACAACGGAGTATATTTATGCCTAATGCTCTATAGCTGTATACATTAGACACGCGTCTCAATATAACCGAACTACTAATGAGCGGACACTCACCAAGACAATCCTATTCGCATGTTATACCTTTAAGATATGTGTGTACAATTCCCACCATGTGGCAAATATTGTTTTGGGATTAAAGTAACATGTTATTGATCTGTACACAAAGATCCAGTAATAAAGCAGTTTTGGCATGGGAAACAGTCATTTTAATCATAGACTATTTATTACGCAACGTATAATGTTTCCCCCAAGACCATAATAAATGTATCCCTGTCTAGTAAACGACTGCTGCCAACGGATATACTTAATTTTGTATACGCCAGACTGACAATCGTCTTATGCCACTGAAATGGCTGTCAAGGATTGCATTGGTTTCATTTTGAAACTCAAATATACAACACGACACTATACAAGGTTATGTATGAAACTATGTGCATTTGAAAATATTAATATGCATTTCACTTTTGGTAAAGTATTTAACAATATAGCTTGCACAAAGGTCAAGATGTATTGCCGTCATAGCGCCCGTTTTAAAGGCCGTTTAAAGTATCGCCGCACTTGAAAAGGCAGTATTGTTACACTCTGATTAACAACACGCGATACAATTAATTAGGTGCTGAGTTACAATGATGGTTTCGTTTTTAAAATACGCATATACAGTTTTTGTATACTTTTCCTAATCAATAAACTTTAAATTACAGTTGAGCCGTTCTACAGAAAAACCTGCCTAAATGACGAAATTTTCGATTTTTATTTTATATTTTTAGAAACTGCTATCTTTTTGAATTACAAAATTGAACGAATTATGATTCGAATTATGATTCTATCACAAAACTGTAAATTTTCATAGATCTATATAGTAGGAAAAATCCCCATTCTACTGGAAATGGGGTGGGTAGTACCGCCCGTAAAAGATTAACACAACAATACCCGTTTTCTAACAGGTTCATATATAGAGAGATTACACATCTATATAATTTTACTACAGTGAACCCTCGTTACAACGGAGGTGTTTGTTTCCAGACATTTTGCTGGTATAACGAGGTTGCCGTTATAACGAGTTTAAATATGAAAGGAACCATATGCCCAGTGTTAAACTAATACCAACAGGTGAACGTTTAATGCAGAACACAAGAAGTGCAAAAAGCTCCTTTTGGGAACTTTTTTCACTTCTTGTGTTCTGCATTAAGCAATCACCTGTATTATCGGCATTGTACCTTTTTATTCAGTGGTTGTTTAAAATACTTAACGGTAATTTTGTTTCAATGCATATTGCCGGTATAACGAGGGTGCCATTGTAACGAATGCCGGTATAATGAGGGTTCACTGTACAAAGGTTCGCACTCGATCTGAAGTATTAATACAATGTTTATTGATACTTTGTCAGGCCTCCAGCCTATAGTACATATATTAACATAACACAATACAAAACATTTACAGTGGTAGAGCAGTAGTGACAAAAGACTTTCCATCGCTATGTAACATTTCATAACATACAGTCAGATATTATTTGTATGAAGTATATTAGTCCCTGACAAACAAAACTAGAAAATTTGAGATCAATACAGGTTGAAACGATTATAACCAATTTACAATTTTGATAATATCAATCATATTTGTAGGAACAATTTCCTTCTGTTCAATGCAATATATATATATTGCG
This sequence comes from Azorinus chamasolen, assembly GCA_963576725.1. Classification (NCBI taxonomy): domain Eukaryota; kingdom Metazoa; phylum Mollusca; class Bivalvia; order Cardiida; family Solecurtidae; genus Azorinus; species Azorinus chamasolen. The sequence goes on along the minus strand of OY755243.1, from coordinate 85,284,966 downwards.
CTAAATTTCTGATTATTACATCTTGCTTGTTGGCTAATAGCAGATGCAATTTATGTAAGGTCGGATTAACATAATATTTTCCAGGAATATAACATGCTCTTATGTCAGAGTATAATCTACATCTTAATATAAAATGGTACTCATCTTCAACTGCTTTTGAAGAACAAACGGTGCACAATCGCTGCTCTTGTGGTACACCGTAGTATCTACCTCTCTCTATTTCCAGCGCATGTACACCAGTGCGGAACTGTGCATATGCATGTCTAAATTTTCGAACACTTAGTACATCTATAAAGTATTCTTGATCAAATGAAGATTTTATACATTTATAAACCTTCAGTTTAGGACAGGTATAAATGTATCCAAACCAGGTTTGTAGGTATTGATCTACCAACCTTTGAGTAAATTCTTTTAAAAACAAACCATCATTTCCAACAGATTGGCTATTCCATATATAAGCAAAGCCATTTTGACATATCAAATTTCTAACTTCTCTAGCCCAATTGAAATAGTTACTATTAGTGTTATTTACTAGCATATTGTAACAAATCTTTACAAATCTTTCCTCTGGCATCTTTAAGATCTTTAACCAATGTTTAATACACCGTCTTGCACTTTCAATATACAATGGATACCGACCGCAGTCACCTAATACTGCTGCATTTGTCGAATTTGTATTAACACATAGAAATCTCTTACATGCATATGTCAATACTTTTTCTGATTAAAGACGTGTTCGGTAGTAATTTCTGCGCATCTTTATGCGCATCCAAGGTACCGCACTTGCTGTTGATCGCGGAGGTCGTGATGGTGTATACAAGTTATTGACTGAGAAAGTCAATGGAAAAGTGAGGGTTACATCAGCAAACAGAATATTAGAAAATGTATTCAAATTATATCCCCGAAATTGGATTCGAATCTATAACCATCTCCAGTCTGTGTGTACATTGCATACATTGATTACTCTTGAATGCAAATTATAATTTATGTTCACAGTCAGGAATATCTATTCGACAATTTTCCCGTTAGTTATGCAAGAAAAACAGATCTTGTTCCACTTTTTAGTGGGCTTATTGACAAGGTGGTTGTTATTTAAAGGTAAATTTAAACACAAATTTACTTCATAAACTGTCTAGTAATATGTAGTGAACTAATCAGGATTATTGTACTCTGTATGTTTGAAAATGTTTCATTTTCATGAATTCCTCTACTTTTTGTATTATTAGTGAAGTTGTTACATGTACCATGGAAACCACTGATTTCTGTTTTGATGTAGAACGTGAACCTAAACTTTTTAGTGTATAGTTTTAAAAAATGGATAGATCTATATATTTTTTCTTTCATAATGTCTATATATTAATATATAAAGTGTCATTTTTGACAGTTTTGGCACATACGGTTACCATGGAAACTGCCATTTTACAAACATATCTAACACGTCGACATGTATTTTGTTTTTGAATTCACCATTACATTTTACCTAATATATCAACAATTTGTAAATTTCTATGAAAGAAATTTTTATTTATTCGCAGAAGACCTGTTTATTTTTCTCATTTTTAGTCGATTGACGTAAAATATCTTATGCAGTAGTTTTGGGTAATGCAGTATAAAAACAAGTAATTCATGTGTTCAATCTTGTTTGTTTTGTATTTTGGTTCAGTGTTATTATATTTTAAGAACGTATATGTATAGTCATTTTGACAGTTTTGGCACATATGGTTACCACGGAAACTGCCAATTTACAAAAACTCTTAACACGTCGAACTCTTAACACGTCGACCAAAAAGTTGAAAGGATTAATTTTTCTTAAACCTGTAGAAGATGTCATTTAACTGGCCTCAACACAAGTGTAAACACCGTATAGTAACTTCCAACGACAAAGTCAAACATGTGTCAAGAATTCGTGTCACCCGGTTCAGTTTTTACCCCCAAATTTACCACGAAAAAACATGACAGTGTCAAGAATAACAATTACAGAAAACAAAGTCATGCCTCTATATCATGAACCATTATAAATCCTAAACACTTTCCAAATTATGCTTATAGCCCAATTTAAACAACTCGATGTAAACAGCTCACGTTGTAAATCAGATTAATATGACAATACGGGGTTTTCCCGACATCATAAGCCATGTCATTTAGGCAGGTTTTCCCTGGAGAACGGATCAATTGGTTCATGTAAACATAAAAACAATATAAGTATTGTTAAAAGCTAACACCAAGGGAAATATTATAGAAATATTCTGAAAACGGGTGATCCTTCGAAAGCAAAAGTAGAAATGCAAACAGAACTTGCAGACTTCGGTTTTTTCCAGAAGATGTGGTTTTGTTGGAGAACTTGCACAAAGTGTTCTTTCCTACGAAATTCAGATGGCGACTTCATTATGTACGTTTTACAGTCAACATTATTAAAATGTACCAAGTTATAGTATACTTTAAGTCCGAATGACCGCTCAGCCGACTGTACATTTACTCGCCTGGTCATTGCGCTATTCGCCTACAATATTGAGCACTGCTAACAAATGGTGCAATTACGCAGCTGCAGTATCGACTAGGGACACTCACAGGTACACATTTGAACCCTTGGGTGGAGTAGAGGTAACCTCGTGCGGATGGAAGACACTGAAAAGCGTCTCTGAAATTCTGAACTGGTCCAGCCGGGATTAACTGTTCATGTTTAGTCATTTATAGTTCAGATTTACAGATAACTATTCCCAGTTTTCACTTAGCATTTCACAGTTCACACGTTTAACATTGCCGTCAGTTACTGCTCGATATGTAGATTACACTGATTCATTTTAGGAGATACCACCTGAGGTATAAAATATTTTTAAATTCGGTTTCTTATCAGGATCAGCCTGTCTGACACAATGCTAGCAATTTGTTAGCCAAACTGGTTATATCCTGCTTTTTGAAAAACGTGTTTGAAAAAAATTTGCTCAGCAGGCTAAATGTTAACATATGCTAAACTATTCCAACATTCAACATTTTAAATGGGCAGGGGAGAACCTGGCTAATTGTGTTCACTGTCTAAAGTTAAAACTGTCTGGTAGATAGAAATATTGATACTAATTTGTTGAGAGCATGATGTGATCACTTGTTTATTTAAACCAGAGAGGAAAAAGGCTTCTTTTTGCATTGCTACTTTTGCTTTCTAAGGATCTCCAGCTTTCCGAATTGAATGTAGCAACCTTCCATGACGACCCACTGCACAGGTAAAGTACAATGGCTTGTGTATATATGTAAGTACATTTCCGTCTCTATTTCCTCAAGAATTGTGTTGCTTTGAGAATATACTATCCACAAAGTGTCTGAATTGAACAGTCGAGTGTCTACTGTAAACAGCCTCTATAATGTTGACTTTTATATACCTCGTAAGACTATATAAGATTGAACATTGAGGCATTTTAGGATGTTTTATATCATTTGCTTTATAATGGAGCTATGATAAGCCCTACAAATGTGAAAAAAATAAAATATGTCATTCTTACATAAGTCATTGATGAATTCAATGAAAACCGGTATACCTAAAATACCTACATATTCTTGATGGTATATCTACACACATGAAATCAGCAAATACAAAATCCGGGATTGAAACAGATACAGATTGAAACAATACGTTAACAAGGTTTGAATGAATACCCTTAAAGGACATGAAATCCAAGGTTGAAATTACTTAACTCTGTTTGTCTTTTAGGGTGGGGATGGAATAAGTGTGATATTCGGAGCATCGAAACCGAGTTAATCCCCAATGTGACATTTGTCACTGATCGTTCCAAGGCGGTACTTCCATCTACTCTATTGTTTGTTTGTTATGACTGTGCGTCTCTTTGTGTCTTTTGTATACATGTACATTTTCTGTTTGTAGTTGTCGTGCTGTTGGGGGGGGGGTTGTGTGTTTTGAAGGCGGTGTTTCCTGCATGGCTTATACATGTCCTTTGACTACGACCATAATCCTGACATGCCTTCTACAATAAGGGTGGTTTTGTTTTTTTTTTGTTTTTTTTTATTGCTTTTGGCTGCTGGCCGTTCCAAGGCGGCACTCCTGCTTTCAGCCTACGGTCAATTTTGTTTTTTAATATGCTTAATGTTTAATGTGTTTCGTCTTGATATGCGTCCTGTTATGTTTTGTCTTGTGGCTTTACCGTTTCTCGTTAGATGGTGTTTGATGCGGTGTCATTCCGTGTGTGGCTCTCCCTGTTTGACTATTTTTTCCATATTTGACTGGCATTTGTATTATTCAAGGACCAAATCAATATTGCTGGTTATTAAATTTGACCTAGGTATTATAGCCATAAATATTTTGATTTAGAGTGCGGACAAGGCTACAAGGGCCAAATTCGGTTAAATCAAGGGCCTCAACTCTAAAGTTTCTGCAACAATCTTGCTGGATATTAAATTTTGCCTAGATATTTAAGCCATAAACGATTCTAGAAGGTTTGATGAAGGTTGGGTGGGACGTTTTTGACTTAGAGAGCGGACAAAGCTACTATGGCCAATGTTTTGATAAATCAAGGGCCATAACTCTGACGTTCCTGACACAATATTGCTGAATATTGCACCTGACCTAGATATTATGGCCATAAACATTTTTATAATGTTAGTTTGGTGAAGATTGGATGATAACTTTTAGAATTAGAGAGCGGAGAAGATTTTGTGACAGACGGACAGACAGACAAACAGACGGAAAGGAGTAAATCAATATGTCTCCCACACCACTACGTGGTGGGAGACATAATAATTCGAATACGTAACATTATATAACTTTCATCCTGTACTTGACCACAATATATACAGTTGGTGTCAATGACTTCAGGACTCAGATGTCTACCAGACAAAGATTATTATCCAAGTTAAATGAACATATCAATACGTCTTAACTCCTGGAATGAAGAGGTGTCTGGCAGTCTGTCCACGCAGGTGGCAATTGAAATGTCTGTACACAAGTAACGCCTGATTTTATAAACATGTTAGATAATTTAGACGTTAAATAGAAGACTTGCCTTCGTTAGACTACATAAAGCTACATACAAGACGCAACCATCACCAAGACATCGATAGACAGCATGTCACCCATACGCACACATTCATATAATGAATAACGAATATATGCCTTAGATACCAAATTCCGTCAGGTATGTGATTTTGATTTACAGTTTGATCTTAATTCCGGGCTTAAGAACTTTTTTCCACGATAACCAGTATTAGATGGTGGCTTAGGAAATTTATTACTGCATAAAATATCTAGCATTAAAATGATCTAACACTATTCTTTGGATTAAGAATTTTTCAAAATCTGTTTTACTATAAAACAATTTAGTTTGATAACCTCGTGCTGCTATCATTGTTATGATTTGTACCAAGTCCTAAATGAAAAATAGTAAGGTCCAACAGGAAAAGCCAGATAAAAGACGCAAACTGTTGAATCACAACCTTTACAATATTACCAGTAATGTGCTATTAAGAAACTGAAATATATACGGAAGGCAATATTGCCGCGCCTTGAACGGACATCCTTTCATCGCCTATCTGGTATATATTTCCGGAACAACCCATATTAACGCTTGTTCCGCTCTCCGTGACATGTCTCGCGTTTGCAAATGGCTTGGGTCCCAAATGAGACGCCAAGCAACTCCTCGTTTCTTTGTGATCTAAGCTGCTTGACATTGGGTAACATTTTCTCAAAAGCCTGATAAAATCTAAAATAGTACAACTGCACCAACACTATATTTTAACAGGCAGTGCAGTATTTTTCCAGCTGGTTTCGGATTAAATCCCACACATTATATGGGTGTTAAATAAATAAACATAGATTGTATCTTAAATGTAGTTTTGTTGTTTGTACTGTTCACCTTTTCTTACGAAATAGTACATTGGTGACATTTGTGAACATAACTAGATAACAACGGCAGCATCATAGAGATATCTGTATGTTACAACTAAAAGCATGCATGATCCATAGGCAAAACACAATTAAACATGTGTAATATACTGTTACATTCGCGGGGAAGTACCTTGGTTTGACTTCTTTAACGGTTTCTATTCAATTCAATGTTCAATTGCAGTCCGAACATCAAAATTATCGATTATATTAATGTTTAATTCTTTGCTTCATAGATACGCGTTTTAATTCCCTTACAATAGATAACAAGCACGACATGTTTAATTTAAATGTAAATATGCTTTTAATGACATATTTACTCTAACATCTAATGTCGGACATTGACAGTCGGCATTTGAGTGCGGGGATTCATGCAAACTTTGAAACAAATATCACTAAGACTCAAAGTTTAAACAGTATGATGATAATGATGACAATAGTTTTAATTAGTTCAAACATTCTTTTATTTGTTATTGCTTTGATTATAATAATAACAACTATTTTGTATGTTTTATTTAATTTGATATTATTATATAGTATTACGTTTTATAATAAGAAATAGTATTGTAATCATTAGAAACACTATAAGTTATTCCAATAATTGTAATCAATAGTAGTAGTAGTAGTAGTAGTAGTAGTAGTAGTAGTAGTAGTAGTAGTAGTAGTAGCAGCAGTAGTAGTAGTAGTAGTAGAAGTAGTATCATATCATCGTCATAATCATCATCATCATCATCATTACATTACAGTTTTGAATACGCTAATCGACATCCATATGATTTAGTTGCTTTTAACGTTCTGTATTGGATATATAACACCTCATGTATAACGATAGTTTTACCAGCCTGTAATATTATAACGAAATGCATATCTGCATGAAACGTATATCAAATCTGTATAATGATTTACACAGCCTAACGTAAATAACAACAAAAGCGAACCTGGTGCATAGCATTACATTTTCCTTGGTTAAAATGAGTCGACTTGATTTGCAAGTACAATAAAACAAAACTCTAGACCTGACTTTAAATTTAACATTAACATCAATGCCGGTATTTTTGACAAGTGGCAGCCTAACGCAAACAGCCATGCAAACCGATTTCACATTGCGATAGTATATAATAGGATTAAAGATGACAGATGCTGAAGGCAAATTGTCATGTATTGTCCGGCAATCTTATCATTTAATAATATACCGTCCTGGTGCAAATAGCAATTCGAGACAACGAAGATAAGGGAGATTATTTTAACGTTGCCTGTCTGCTTCTTGCGTCACATCGTCAATACAAATGGGACTATACTGAATAATATCTATATAGGCGGCAAGAGTTCAACGGCAATAAGCGTATGAAGCAGTTAACTAATGGCAATTAATCATAACATAAAAAGAAACCGTACATCTGTTATAGTAGTAATTTCAATAATAACCGTTTTACGAGTCCAGTCATTGAAAGCTGTCGACAACGGACTAACAACCACCAGCAAGGGCTGTTTGTGTATTGTTAATCCATTCCCTCATATTGATGACTTTAGACGACTCTGTAAAAATCACTTTGCTTTTATAGGAGCAAATGCTATATTTATCGCAATGGTTTCAAGCTTCAAACTTCTAAGAAATCCCTTTGCTATAGTTAATGCTCCTTTTCGGTAGATTTATTCAAGGAGTTGTATCTAAAATAGCCTATGAGGTAATAGGTTAACTTGCAAATGCAAAAAGGGTCCGTATTGTTAAAACAGAAAGCATGAGTGTGTAATGATAAAACATGTGTTTCTTAAAGTCTCGTGCATTTACTAGTTATTTGAGTAACGTTCATATATGTTGTAGCAAATATGTTAAATAAAGGTCACACTTGAACAAGAATAAGCCGAATAGGATATTATGGTCGGTAGCTTTATAAATGAGAGCGATGTGTAAAATCATCGAGCGTAATAATAAAGCAGGATGTAATCGTTATTTCTTCCAACGTTGATTTTGTTTCCAATCATGAAACATTTTACATTCCACAGCTATTCCACCAAGCAATCAACAATTACCTGGCATTCTCACGCATTAAAGTATTCAGGGATGTTGTGTACAATGATACATTTGCTGTTTATATTTATTTCGCACGACATACCTAAACCAATATGTTCTAGAGTATGTTGTAGTTGGACGTTTCGCAAAAGTGACACTAAAGGTCAGTTAACGAAACTGATTGATAAGTTAGTAATCGACGATATATAGCATATGTTAATCTGAAATTCTAAACAGCACCACATTTGAGGTTATGCAGCATGGATATCTTATTGTTGTACGATATAGCATACGGTATATACAATATCCTTTAAAAACAAGTCTTACAATAATAACACAGTAGAAATAAACATACGGAAGCACATCTACTTTACTGTCGTTTCGTCTATCCAAATGACCGTAAAACCAGTACATATGGAATCTGCGTTTACAAATTATGTACTGGCAATACCTAACACATATATAGCACATGTCACGATGTATAAGTATGTTGATTATTTACAATACAAACGGAACACAACACTAATAGAGTTTCTCTTTTTAACCCTTTGCTCCATACATACGATATTGTACGCCTTTGCAAAAAGAGTAGACCCATACCAGATCAGACGGCTCCCGTAGGAGCCGTGTGATCAGGGTCTGCTCTGTTTCTGATATAATATAGATATGATTCTGCAGTTTCCGCCATGGTCAAACGCATCTGTGTCTAGGTGGTAGTATAACAATTAATCTAAGTAATATATACGGTGTCATAATTTCTTACATGAATATTCATAGAGTAAAGAGTTAAGCTTCCGATCACCAAATGATGAAGAATACGTTTATAGACTTTCCAAATATGTTTGTGTAGGTAACTATTATGGTACTGTGTCTTGTCCTGTGTCTTCAGTAACAAGGAATGTTCTGTTTGCATGTGAGTATGCCAATTATGTTGTGATTGTGTGGTTTCTGTTGGCGTTTGTGTAGCATCTTCAGTCTGACTTCCATTCTGTTTCAGTCATAGTGTTTGAAGAAACCATACCGTCAGATCTCGAACGTGAATCTTTTTATCAAATGTTTTTTCCAAACCTGGGTGTATTTACATCGCATATAGATATAATGATAGTACAAATAGTTGATAATGAACTAATTAAAACATATGTTAGTGCTAGAAAATAATGCATTGCTAAAACAGTATTTGCTACAGACAGATAAACAGAATGTGCTATTATTTATGTAATTCTGCGATATGATTGTTGTAATATGTTCTTAGTCACGTATTAGGTTGTACACACTGATGTTTGCTATACAATGCTAGTGTTCACAACAGACTACATCAATGTTCTACGCAAGTGTTTTGGTCTTTATATCAGCCACATTACAATGGAATTTTGCGCTAACGTCATATACAATAAATGATGTGAAATTATACTCGCCGCGTAAAAACTTTTACAAAGTAACTTATTCACATATAGCAAAAACCAATAATAAGTACTATGTATACCGTACAATGTCTGGAATGCCAATATATTTGTGTTGTAAAATGATCTTGACAAACCTACGATCGAATATAACCTAACTGCAATATATAAGGGCTATGGTTCGTCAGTTTGTTTTCTGACCTATATTTGCAATATCATACAGATTATATGGCAACAATGGTCGAACAAACAGTCGTCCTTACATAAACAACTCACTTATACTGATATATCAGCTTAACCCAGACGGAACATGAACTGTGTCAATACGCATTTAAATTGTTGGAAGACTTACGCAGTGTGGCCAAATATTTTCTGAAGACATAGTCTGTATGAACTAATTTGAGTATTGTTTACTTATTGATATTCTGCGTGCATGTTTAAATGTTCGGTTCCAATTTAGGCTGCATACTGTTTCACGAGTATAACAGTTAGCTGATCAGTTATTAAGAAAGGTGGCACAGTAGAACCAGCCTATGTTGTCCATTAGTTAATTGAGCCGGGGAGTCCTAAACGCAGGTGATTGCTAAATGCAGAGCATACGTAATGGTGAAATAGTAGCATTGCGTACGACCTGTATTACTCTACCACGTGTTTTAAATACCCAACAATAGAACTTACGACAGGTTCTATTGTTATTTTTAGTTTGTCTCCATATCCACAAAAGCGACAGTGAGTCTTCTTCTGACATTACAATCATACGACTATTTTGTCAGTAAAATTATACTTACAGATGACATATCCGACATAGTTCAGTTCTTGAACTATGCAGATGGTGATTGCTTTTAAGTCACTGATTTCTCAACAATACCGTATTACAGCAAGTAATCGGACAACAAATATGTCCTGTCCGCGGGTTTGTAACGTTGAATAAGTTAATGTAGCACCAATTAGACTGGATTAAGGTTATTAGGATACTACCTACACACGATACAAACCTATGTGCAGATTGTTATAGAATTATGTCCATCGACTTCCTCCCTAAAACATGGAAATTAACTTTTTAAGCAACGCCACAAGCGATAAACACGTATCACTTCTAAAGTACATTGCCAGATTAATTGAACGAGTGTATAACATTGTTGTGTCATACAAGTTGGGGTTTGAATTGCCATGGTACAGTTCATTAATCTGTTAGCATTTGCAAACAGATAACACTCTTAATAGAAAACAGGTACTTGCGTAGCGCCCTTAGCATTTCAAAAGCTGTTTATTGCGTTTCCCATAGAGATTTGTTCTTTAAACTGAAACTAAATCGATTTATGAAAGGATGGTCTGATCAGACAAAGAACTAATTGTGTATGTTCATTAACGTCACACATGTCAGTAGAAGCGGGTGTACCCTACGTATCTGTCTTCTATTTTTCTAGTACTTGTAAATGGCATTGTGAATAAAACTCAAAGTGTAGTTGACGCGTTAGATTCATTTGAAGCAAGGCTCAATACTTAGAAACCACATATCGTGCCAATATCTGATAAGCATATCTCCCTGGGCTCATATCCACTGACATGTTGTGTATCAGACTAAAATACTTCAAATGTACATGTTGCAATAAGCTCATACAATTTCTTAGCATATGTGTTTCTGCATGAGTATTTGTAAAGGAGCGGTGTTTTTGTTAGTTTAACCCTCATCCTACCGACCGCGACCAAACCGTCTATTGCAAACATCTTAGACCTAGATGAGACACACTTGGTCAGTCTTGACAAATTGCAAGGAAGTAAACATTGCCTTATATATAAGTTTGAGCACACATTTATCTTTCGGAAGGAAACGCATTATGACGAATAAATAAAACGAACTGCTGGATCTACAACGTTTATATGTATCGGAGTTTATGTTTGAGTGAATATGGACACAGTCAATTAGTTGTACTTCTATTCAACTCGATAACATTTAATTCATTTGAAGCTGGGCCACTTCGATATCCAGCTGCATTTATATTGTATATTTCGATACATTCTTTTTCTGACAAGAACGATAATGCATCTCGGTTCCAAATGCTACCGGCATTTAAATAATAATCTTCGTAATAGAAAGTAGGATTGTGTTTTAAAATTGTATAACAGTTTTCAGATATTGAAATACCAGATATGGTTTCAGATTCTCTCGGCTTATTTGCCATAGTGTTTTTTTTCAAGTATTGAGCTGTTGCTGATAGATCGCCTTCGGGTCGTACAAGGACGATTAATAGTATACACATTAATATAACACTTTATGGTAAATATTGGTTGTCAATTGCATTCTACTTTTGATAATTGGAACTTAAAACATCACCATCGTAACAAACAGTATGAATCCTGATTAGACACCGGGATAGTCAGCATCTCACCTGGATCAAATCTTTCAGCGAAGGTACTCACTGGCAGCGCGAGAATGATCTTATTGACTATGATTATGTTCACGACTTGAAATAAAATATCTTTTTTATATTTGGTGCTATCAAAATATTTAACAAACCCTGAACTTTGTTTTACAAATCGTTAGTATACACTGGTGTCGAAGAGAACATGTTGAATCTAATGCTTTTTCAAATTGGAAAAAAATGATATAATTGACAAACGCATTTCATTTTATAGCTCTAATGAACACCTTCATCCACCTAAACCTAGAATTTCTTCTAGGCATCATATAAAGGGATTTCCACTCAAAATACGTTTTTGTTCCTGCTGATAAGGCATCGAATAATGTGATTATTATTTGACAATTACATTATATCAATGTCTTGAAGCAGGAACGTATTAATACCAAGTCATACATTTCAGTTATTACTGACGAAATGACTATCGTTACAGATCATGACAAAAAGTGCGATCTTTTCTACAGTTACTCTGTTTGCAGCTCAATCATTGAGTACAGTAACGAAAGATGGATACAGTTTGTTTCACTTAAATGTTATACTACCACTTTACCACTGTATTTGCCATCGCGGTTGTTGTAGATTAATCGAAGAGGGGATACGTTTATTTACACTGTTTGTTTTTTATGGTTGGTGGAATAAGTGTGAGGTTGGGTGCCATTAAACCGGTTTAACCCTCCAGTGACTTTTGTTACTGGCCGTTCCAAGGCGGTACTTGTATACATTTTCTTATCCAGATTACTTTGTCATCGATGTAATTCAAGTATGTTGACTGATTTTCTTTACACGTTGCTTATGCTTATCAAGGATGTTGTTTACTTATTATTTAGAGTTAACCATTTATTCTATGAATAGTCAGACATAATAATATCGTTAATATTATTTATTAGTTGTGTATGGACACTGTTACGTCTTGCCATGGCAGATTTCGTAGAATAGATCTATAATATTTCATGTGGAAACAGAAAAGAAGGTGCCATCCGATCTGGTTCTACTGTTTGCATTGTGCTAAATGACGTGCCTATTGAGTTAAGTCTCATATCTGCAGAATACTTAAGTGCTTAACAAATATTCTGTCTAATCATTTGATTTAATTCCCTAGTTATCCGATTCACCTCTAATGAATATCGCTCTGATCTGTGCGTGCAGGATAAAGAGAAAATGGGTTGTCTGATAGACGGTGATATTCTAATTTAATTGATCAGGAAACAATTGTATATAATTGAGTAACCCGTCAGAAGCATCCGAACCCAATATCTACTGTTTGCATCAAAAATGAAGTATGTTCGAGACACTTATATAGAAACTATGTCGACATTGCAGTCAATTACAATATTGATTTGTTATCATTTTGTATTCATGTGTTATGTAAAGTATATTTTAATCGCAGTAAAAAACAGTATATTTGTTTCCTTGCGGTAGCTAGCAGTGACCTACTGTACACACTCTAGTTGGCTTCTGTTTCATGTATATACGGAAAGTAAAGCCAGAATATACAAGCCAATGTAAAAGGCCGATTGATTATAATTTTCGCCAATTGGTATTTGATGCACAGACGAACAGAGAAGTTTAGAATGATGTGTTCCTATTGCCAAATATATAGTTGTAATATTTGTTTGCTCCTTCAAAGTTCCATTGGTAGGTTGCATATGTCGTACTTTAAAAATGATCTTGGAAAGGTCATGATAAACCTTACTATGATTAATATATATGCCCATTACAATGTTATGAAAATATACAGCTAAGACTCTCTCGGGCGACTGGCAAATTCTTTATTTCTTGGGAAACACGTAGCTTTGTTTAGCACAAGAGAATTGGATTGATTTTATCATACGGATATTTAAAGCTGTCCAGACATACTTCAAAAGTTCAGAACCATCTGACCAATTTGTTGTTAATAATTGATTTATGTACTTTCAATACATTTTAAATGGGCAAATAAAAATGAAGGAAAGTGACACCTCTATACCTTTGATAATAATCAAATAAGTAAATAATTTACAAAGAAGCATGTAAGAGGCGTCTGAACATGGTCTGGTCTATCATTTTGCGTGTTTTTGAATTTTGATGCTGCTGATTGGAATGAAAACTATGGAGTTTAGTTGAATTGCCATCTTTGTACTTACTAATAGCTTTAAACGCATGGTTGACCGAGCCTTTGATTATTCATTTTGACATCCATTTTATTTTGTTGTTGGGCTTGCGGCGTCTATAAAAGTAAAGGTGCGGTGAATATTAGAAGAAGGCGTGTTGAGTGGAAGCCATGTCTTACAATATTGCTAGCATTGTGTTTTTCAAACGAATCGTTGGGTGTCAACTCAAAATGAGAAAACATCTTCGAAATAACACAATGCAGCTGTATTTTTATATAAGATTGAATGAATTAGTTCATATATTAACATATGTACTTCAAGCTTTTTTGTAATACAACATGTCGTACTAGATGGCCTTGTCCGATTTTCTAAGGCAGAGAGATGTAAATGAAAAGGTAGTAAAGTCAAGCAGGCAAAGTCACATACAAGACGCAAACGCCACCACAACATCGATAGATAACATGTAACAAACACAACTACACACCCAAACACACACACATACATTAGATGAACACATGAAGCATTAACAAACACACAAATACTAGAAATAAACATTCTAAACATGAACAAAATCACAAGTACAAAGACACAAGACAAGCAAACGAAAGGTTGACAAAGAGAGTGCCGCATTGGAACGGTCTGTGGCAAAATCACCACTGAAATATAAACCGGTTTACACACATCCTAAAATCGCACTTATCTCACAGTCACACAAGCTTAACAAAAAATGTAAATAAAGATATCCTCACCGGACTTTCCCACATTTTAAAGTCAAGCAGGACAAGCCACATACAAAACGCCATTGCCGCTAAACATCGATGGAAAATAGTGACACACAAACACACACACTACCATACTACTACATGTACACACCCACGCATGCACGCACACCTACACAGTATCAACATTTCAATCAACAACAAATGCACAGGTACAACGAAACAAAGACACACATAAAATTAAGGGTACTAATTTTGTATATAACTGGTTTTGGCCAGTTTCTCATTTTATTGTAACACTTATTATCACAATTTTAGATATAGGTGTATTATTATACTAACATGACAACGATACTTATCTAATATCAACGTATCTTTACTTATATGATTGGAGGGGTTAATCAAAATTCATCTGACAGGCAAACGCTGACAGTTTGGATCCAGATGAGAAGCCGGGGAATTTTGTGTGTCATCAGATTTCAAGCTATTTGTACAAATGTCAATATTTGTTCAAAGGTTTTCAATGAATCGGACGTTAGTACAAATTTTGAGCAGACATCATTTTAGCAAGATGATTAGAATTAACTTGCAGACCAGATTTATTGTCAGACTACTGACATTAGGAGGACAGCTTCTATTAACACTTGAACAAATGAAGCACACAGTACAGACCTTCATCAGAGGCCCTTCCCTATAATATATTGCACACTAGATACCAACTGGTTAAACTGAATATCTAACATGTATTGCACTCACGAGAGGTTTTGCCTGCTTCTGATTACTGATAACGAAAGCGACCGTTGCGATAAGGTTTTGTTGTATATTAGAAGTAGACTCGGACAAACAGAGAGGTGGAAATGCTTCTGTGAATCTAGCCAGATGGAAAATAAACAATGAGCATATTGGAAGTTACGGACTTTGCTTATATGTTTGGAGTCAACGCTAACATGTAACATTGATAAATGTTCATTTAAATGTGCTGAAATGAATGGTTGTCATTATAAAGCAGCTTGAATGGGCATTTCTTCATGATTCAATCTTTTAAACACTCCGCCACTAGCTTTTCCAAAGTACATGTATGAGTCATGTAGGAAACGCAACATACAAAACACACAGTCGCGCGAACAGGTACGCCCATCTTTCTTATGTTTGTTTTGTTTTGTCTTTATGCGTCTCGTTTGTCTTTTGATATGCATATACATTTACTGTTATTTTCTGCCGTGGTGCTGGTCGGGCGCCTGTGTGTTTTGAATGTGGTGGTATTGGCATGGCTCATTACATTTATTTGAATAGTGGTTTTGCCAGTGACTGTTCCAAGGCGGTACTCTCTTTGTCATTATTGCTTTTGTGTTTGTTTTGTGCCTTTGTGTTTGTGCTTTTGTTCGTGTTTGATGTGTTTTGTCTCGTGTGTTTGTGCGTGTGCGTGTGTGTGTTCGGTTGTGTGGATGTGTTGCGCGCTTTTTGTTGGTGTGTTGGTGTTAGTTGCATTTTGTATGTGTCTTTTCCTGCTTAACATTTTCATTTATTATTATTTATAAATGGTGTGCCATAGCGAAAATATATTCTGAACGTGGGAGATTCGAAAGCAAAAGGACCATCTGAAAAGCAAACAATGCATACTCGGTTCATGAGCAGTCATTAACAGTGAAACACTACTGACGCCCCTAGCACCGGTTTAAGCAGTATTCAATTTTCAAAACTAATACCATCGAAAACTAATGATCCCGAAGGACATATATAATATTTGCATTCGCTGCTGACACGAAGTGACTTACGAAATAATAATAATAATAATAATCTGACAAATATCGCTGTTTGGACGATGATAGGAAGGACATACTACTCATAAAGATTAATTCCCAAATCCAGGTGTCAGATATATAGGATCTCTCGTGGGTTGTCATTTGAGATAACCCTTTCTTAACCCATTTGCTCCCAGTGGATTATTCCATGTTTATATATTGGATTAGTCCATTTTTATCTAAGGGGTGCATGTCCTAAATTTTCAATTGCGTTTTGTTTTATATTGAAATTCATACCAGCAAACAGTGTAGACTCTGATCAGACGCCGCATTATGCGGCGTCTGATCAGAGTCTACACTGTTTGCCCACGTCCTATATATGGGATCGTGGGAGCAAATGGGTTAGAAGAGTCCAAAACAATGACTAATCGCGCCTTTGGCAAGCTTAATAACTATTTTCCTGGACGAGTTTAAGAAGGGATTACATCAAATGACAACGATTCTTTTATCACAAAACTCACTCGCTCAACATCGATCTTTAGACGAAGGGGCAGAAAGCTTCCTTTTTGTGATGAGTCCACGTCAACGCGGCATGGTTATCAAACGTTTACTACTGTAGATGCAAACGCAGGACAATAGGTTGCGCACAAGTCTACATATGTGTTTTAAGATACGAAAGGGACACAAAGTAATCGTGTGACGTCACATCTTATATTAAACATGTTAGGCATACAACATACGAGGTCGTTATATTAACCGGGAGAAATGCAATATTATGTGATAAACGCGCATGTGTTTTCTTTCTGTCGTACGCCTAATTGTTTTTCGACAGCTTTTCTGACTTCAGAAAAGTAATTTACATCCATGCTGAGATTAGTTGGTATAGTTTCAGTTCGTGTGTTTTGCGGTTTATTTTCTATATCTTACTCTTGTTTTTATGCATTTACACGTCATGTTGAAGAGCAGTCGGGCAGAGGATTATATTTATTTATGAGATTAGAGTTTATCTGTCGGGCCCTTAACAGCTTCCCTGTAGTTGCTCTGACTTGATGTTGTCTACAAACTAAGGACAATTCGGGGTCATATCCAGTTTCTTGATTTGTTTATAAAACGCTTTAAAACATTTAAGGGGACACGTTAGGGTCCCATTATATTGCAACGCACTGCATGTGTTGTTATTGACCCTTTTACAGTCGGTACCTTGCGCGATGACAGGCCGAGGGTAATACTCAATGGTGGTATACTCTTAAACTGAGAAACGGGATGAGCTTACCAGACTCGTGTATTACTTATTCCCTGCCGTGCCCTTGTTTGAAGATGCGTTGACTTCAGCAAAGTTATTGAGTACATATTTGACGGATGTTTACAGTTGTTATGCTATGTTTTACATATTGTCATGTGTTTACTATGTTGTGGGTAAGTCCGGCAGGGATACCTTTATTTACACTTTTGGTAAAACTAGAGTAACTTTGCGATAAGTGTGAGGTTAGGCCGTCCGTAAACCGGTTTAAACCCTCAGTGGTGATTTTGCTACTGACCGTGCCAAGGCGGTGCTCTCTTTGTCACCCTTACTTTTGTTTGTCTTGTGTCTTTGTACTTGCGCTTTTGTTCATGTTTAGAATGTTTATCTCTAATTCATGTGTGTTTGTTAATGTTGTCTGTGTTCATCTCGTGTATCTGCATGTGTTTGTGTGTGTGTGTGTGTGTGTGTGTGTGTGCGTGCGTGCCTGTGTGCGTGCGTGTGTGTGATCACGTATCGTTTCTTTGTTTGTAGCTATGACAGTGTATACGTGTGTGCGTGTGTCTATCATCTTCAGAATCGCAACTCATCCATTCAAGCGTTGCAGTGCCCTAGACCCAAAACATTGTTTTATGCTTTTGTATCTTATCCTATCTAGCTTGTCTTAGTTATGACGTCGTATATTGCCTTCTTGTTTTTATAATAATTAATCAATGGAAAAGTTTGCTAATGCTGTGTCTGAATGTGGAAACACGCACAGCATGTGAGATTGCTGAGATTGCTGTGTACTACTGTGCGACACCTGCTGCCTGGCTTTTATTCGATTTAAGAAACTGCACTTTCTTGGAATCATAAAATTGATTTTAAATTTTGTGAATGCTGATTCCAGTGCTTTGAAACAACGACTGACGATAAAACCCTATTCATTAATCAATTATCAATTGTCAACTTGTATGGATTCAAGCTTAAACGAGTATCCTGTCAAATTTAAAGCCTTTTCAAGGACATTATTTTCTATCCAGATAACGCAAGTAATGAAGCAAACCAAATTCTTCAATTAATAACAAATACAATTAATGAACAATCGCACTACGGCTATTTTGAACATATTTTCGATATTTATTTATATTATATATGTTTTTTTGTTTATAAACTGTTGTCAATAATAACGGTATTGTAGTGATGTTTGTAGCTAATTTGGAGGCATTCGTATTTACTAAGTAGCAGAAGTAATGTACCAGACATTCTTGGGACGTTGACGTCTTATTGTCAAAACACCCGTAACCACCGTTACAATAAAGCTCGAGTCATGTGAGAGAAAATAACCGGAGTTACCTCGAAAAATGCCGGCAATTAACCAAGCGATTATTAAATCGCTGAAAGCTGTCTTATTTAATAGCAAAAATCGGCTTTGGGGGTTATCTTTTATAGTCGTTATACGCATAAGACAGGGGGTCATTATATCCAGTTCTATTACATAGAGAAATGCATTGGGAGGACATGCTAGAGCCGGATAATAGAGGGAGTTAATATAAGTAGGGAGTCGTTAAGACAGTCTAGACTGTATAATTGAATATGCTTCCCTGCCTCGTAAAAATCAAGAAAACGATGAAACCGAAAAAGTGTTAAAATGTTTCCTATACCAGAGCTTCGATCTTGTTAAATGTTTTTTTCTCTTCATATGATTTAGTAGCATATGTATATGATTGTCTACTTTGGACAGAAAACAAGACGAAACTAGAACTACCACTAAAGGTGATTGGTACCCCCACCCACCATCTTGTCAAACGATCCAAAATGACTTCAATAATCCTTTCAACCACACTTGTGGAAAGACACTTTTTTTAAAATCCCAATCAAGGAATGACTCACATCACAATTATGTCACACACATCTACACATCATTATAAATGCATATGCAAATAATGAGGTTCAATGATAAAGAAATGTAGAAGTAGTACTTGAGACGTTATGTTCTGGACAAAAAAAACTTAGTAACAAAGGGAAAGAAATCCCTTTAAAATGAATTAATTTTAGAGTGCACATCCTCTCATCTCCCGTTATCCATATGTAACGTTTCAAAGTTGAAACAAGTACTTGAGAAGTTATGCTCTGGACAAAAACTTATGAAAGTACAAAAATGAGTCATGCAGGAAACACCACATACAGAACTTTTAGAGTTACACTCCTTTACCCTCTACCCGTATATAAAGTTT
This sequence comes from Azorinus chamasolen, assembly GCA_963576725.1. NCBI lineage: Eukaryota > Metazoa > Mollusca > Bivalvia > Cardiida > Solecurtidae > Azorinus > Azorinus chamasolen. The sequence continues at coordinate 85,265,241 of OY755243.1, read as the reverse complement.
CAACTTTGTGCCTACAATACTTGAGAAGTTATGCTCCGGATAAAATATTACTTCTGAAAAGCAACTAAGCGGGATTCCCCTTACACATGCATTTAGAGTTACAACCTTTGTTGACTGCACATCCTCTCATTTCCCTCTATCCATATGTAAAGTTTCACAGTTGTGCCTACAATAATTGAGAAGTTATGATCCGGACATAAAATTGCTTCTGAAAGTAACTAACGGGAATAATTTACAGTCATAACCCTTATTGACTGCACATCCTCTCATCACCCTCATAATGTATAACTAGTTTGAAGACAATATCATAAACAGATTTCAGGAAAATGGAATGTCCCAAAAATATATCCCAATTGAGAGACAAAATATGAAGTTAAAAAGGAGCATACCTCTGTCAAATTGTGTGCAAGAGTTATGAAGCATGTATTAAGTTTGAAGGAGGTATCAAAAACAGTTTTCAAGAAAAAATCAATTGTCCCTAAAAACGCGAGAGACGGACGACGGACAGACGGGCGGACGGACAAGGTGATTCCTGTATATAACCCCCACCATAGGCGTTGGAGGTATAATAACGCATTATATGTATCTGCAACTGCAAAAGGCAGGTACACCGCTTTGTTTAAATTTAATATTCTTCAATTGGGTTAGACATACGAATGAGTGGGTGATTAGGGGTTTACGGCCCTTCGGCACTCAATAGGTAATATAGCGTCAATAACGAAAGCATGGTGAAACGATGAAATTCAATAAAAGCAAATCATGACCAATGAATGTGTAAATCATAAATAAAAATGAAATGAGTGAAAAATGTGAAAAATGCTTAGACAAACGAACACATGATAAGATGTAATATTACGAGCGTATATTATCTAAAGTACAATGACTGTTTTGTATCAGGACTGTATATGAATGCTTATATACATGTATATGAAACGTTCCGTTTTGTCATCGAAAACACTGCATATGATTATTTCTAATGAGGTTTTAGCAGGAAAATATCAAGTACAAGTATAGTTTAATTATATTGCCTAAGTATCTAAGTACGCGTCTTATGTATAGTCCGGTTTTTGTGTATTTTTAGAATCGGAAAGGAACTATGTTATATTGCATGGGTTTTGTAACGAAATATAAAACGTGTTCAGTCATTGTAAAATAATATATTTTCCAGAAATATAGTGTTGTATATTGTATTCAAAGAAAATAGACCACACCTTGCCTATTTAGACATTTACGCAATAAAACGTGAATTCCAGACAAACCATTAAGGGTCGGAATAGCTATGATCCAATGGTCTACAGACATTTATGGATGACTATCACGGAAGTCGAGTAATTCCGGTAAACGTGTAGTTACATGTTAAAGAATAAAATGGTATTGCGTTTCAAACCCACAGGCAATGCTACTGGAGATTGTTTTAAATCTATTTGAATACCAGATATTACCATAATATACGACTATGTAAAGAGTAACATGTATCAAGCCTTGTTTGCATAGTGCCATCAAACACACACACATATCAATATGCATTTCCCGGCATTTTGTGTATAAACCAGTGACAGTAACTGTAATATCTCTCTAACTGGCTCAAAGGACAATCGTTCATTACTATTCATTGCGAGACAAGTAGTCATGCAAAGCATCAAATGGCTTCTATTATTGAATAGTGGAATATAATCGAACGCGTATATATAATATATATCATGAAGATGTTATTTTTACACTGCTAACCTTGGATCATTGGCCCCAAACAGTTTTGTTGACTGTCAGCCGACTTGGTTACTGGTTAACGGAGATATGTGCTCTGGGGTTACTCAGGTTTTTGCGGCAAACAAAGGGTTGTAAATCCCGCTGAGACAGCAGGCCCCTGTTCTTCGTGGACTGGTTCCGACGTATATGAATTGCCTCCCGCACCTGTCTGTGTCTCTGTTTACTATCTTCATCATGGCGTTTCGGCTCGTCCGAATCTGTCACGCGGTTATTTCGCATCAGGTGGTCCGTTGCACTTCTGTGCTACTCTGTCTCTGACTGTCTACGTGCCGCCCTTGTGAACGCTCTATTGCCTAACGACTCCACTTCCTTCTTATGTTCCCCCAGTTTTGTCTTAATCTTACGACCAGTCTCCCCTATATGACATGTCTTGCACTGAATCTGGTACACACAACTGCGCACTTCATGGTCTCATTGCTACACTAATGTATTGACTTGTTGACGAACACAATACCGGTGACCCTCCATCACCTTCCCATATGAATAAATTTAAAATACCGATATAACTGGAATCTATAAATATGCAATCTGTGTCGTCTGTACAAGTACCCAAAATATTTCGAAGTGTTCTTCCCTTCAACCTTACATACGTTTAAAACAACTTAATCTTCAGTCGGCATCTTCTTTTCACATACCAGCTCTTTCGATGAATAAATGTTTTAGCAATGGACCGAGAGTTGTACTTTTACTTTTAAAATCTACTATTCAAAATGGTTCTTCTATTCGTAAACGGTCCGTATACAAACGACACAGAGTGTATTCGATTATCCAACAGTGAGTGAGTGAGTTGGGTTTAACGTACGACCAACAGTATTTCAGTTATTTGCAGACGGCACCCGCATGAGACAAGTTATAGTGTTGCCTCACTGAAATACCCTTGCCGCGGGCATATGGCAAGGGCATCCCACCCAGTCACATTATTCTGACACCGGGCCGACCAATCCTAGAACTACACCTTTTAATGTCCAAAAGTACTTTGCTAACAGGTGCATATGTTGTAGTGCATATGTTGTAGTTGAATAGTCGTGTAATTCAACTATAAAATCAACAGTTAATGGCAGAACATTTAAGTTCAAGATAAATTCAGACATTGATAGATCTACTACTAACGTCATTTATGTTTTAACATGAATGTGCTAGTTGTGGTATACTGTACGTTGGTCAAACAGGCCATTCTTTGAAGACTCGATTCAGGGAGCACGCATATTAATGTCGAAATCGTAAACTATTTTTTTTATACCAACACTTTAGGAAGTCTGACCATTTTTTGAAAGATGTTTTAGTACAACCTGTAGAGCATATATTATATGATAAGGATGCTTCTTGTTCATCTGTTGACGATTTTAACAGTCGAAATCTCATTTTAACTGAAAAGCTGCTAAAGCAAGGATATGCATACCATAAACTAAGAAAACCTTTCTCTAATTTTTACGATCGAAATCTCTCACTTATTGGCCAATACAAATGTAATCTCAAGGCGCTCCTGCGACACGGTATTTCACACACTAAATTTTATAGTGATATGCTTTACAGTAAGGTGTTTTGACATACCCATTTTCAAAGATATCAATTAAATTACAAAGTGTTTTCATATGTCATTCTTACTAATTATAAGTTTGCCACCTCCTTTAAGCATTCCTTTAGCTGAACATAAGTGTTCGATGCAGGTACTGCAGTTCTATTCGGAGATACCAACTTTGCCCTGCATGTTACAACTATATGCCATAAAGATTGTTAAACATGACATTTTACAGTGGTATTTGGATATTTGAAATTACGTCTTTGTAATGATTTTAATTGAAACAGTAGTAAAGTGAAGCAGGCAAAGCCACATACAAGACGTAACCACCACCTAAACATCGATAGATAGCATGTCACACATACACGCACATACACACGCACACACGCACACACATACGCACACACACATACATACACACAAAACTACACATCCAAACACATGCACATACACTAGATGAACACATAAAATATCAACAAACACACAAGTCCTAGAGATAAACATGAACAAAAGCACAATTGTCAAGTACAAGGACACAATACAAACAACAGTAAGGGTGACAAAGAGAGTACCGCCTTGGAACGGTCTTAGGCAAAATCACCACTGGGGGTGATCCTAAATAACACTGATCCTAAATACCACTAAGCGCTGATATAAATTATTCCAACAATTGAATGACACGACAAGAACGATTACAAATAATATATTCCTTTCAAATTAATATAACTTCCAATATCGGATTGCTAGTTGTCAACTATTTAATGACTTTTAGTCTAGATAAGTATAATCTGTCAATTTTATAGAATTTTCTCAGACAACAATTTCCATTTAGTTACTGATAGTCTAGAAGCCTGGAAAATCGTTCAATTAGTGTAAGACGAATTGACAGTCAACAGTCGAGAGTTGTATATGTATTTGTAAATCCATTAGGTTATCCAGTATGAACAATTAAGTTTGTACAAATCACAATATTTTCCAATATGGTCATGTTATGTTATTACGGTACAGTGTGTATTAAACAGTTATAAGTAACGTCGTAGGTGTGCATATACACTGTGCATATTGTGTCAATGAAAACAAATGACATTGAAATATCTGAAACTCTGTGATTTGTAACACGTAGAAAATGTATCTAATTGGAAAAGGGTATGCACGGATGTTAGATATACAACTATTGCGTGGATATGTCGGGTTTTTTTACTTAGTATTTGAGATATTACAGGTCAATGCAAATTATATGTTTTATGTTTCCGTTTAATCTAGCTAAACGTCCCCATTTACTGTTAATCGCTCTCTTTGTTTACGTACTATATTTATCATAAATAATGCAAAATTAAAATGAATCAATATTTTAGTGGGTAATAGTAATATATCTACAGTCGATTACTGTTTGGCAAATTCATTTATAAATATGCCAATTTTGATTTGATCTATTTTTTTACTCGGCGACATACATATATAAAAGTACAGATATTAGTCATGCAGGAAACATCACATACAGAACAAACAGCCGCCCGAATAGCAACACAAGAAAACAGCAAATTACATAACTATCAAAAACATAAAGATACGCACAAAGACAAAACAAACATACAATCGGGGGAAGATAGAAATACCGCCTAAGAACGGTCATAAAGTCCCGAAATTATAATTTGTATATGCAGCATTTAATACAATGCGATATGTGTGTAAAGATAAAATAATGCCAAATTCAAAATCTGAATATTGTGTATTATTATCTTTCTTGCCAAACATTTTGCCTTAAACTGTACTTGCTTTGGCATTTTGCATTTAATAATCAACTACAATATCGAAAGTTGCACACCAGACGTGCTATATATGTATTGATAACAGGTAATTGGGGCCTTGAAATCAATATCATAGTCCCCTACCGGCTGAATTTGAATTCTAACTGGTGTAATTCCGTGACAAATCAATGTAGCTTAACGAAATTTAAACTTGATATGTAACTAATCATTATAAAGCTACATACCAAATATTACCTCAATATCCTCTAGGATTTAGAAAGCAAGAGGGTCATGATGGCCCTTAATCGCTCACCTGGTTATAGCATATGTATGTATACAATCAATTCATGTAACCTGGGACAGGGCCATTTCTTTGCCCGAGTGTCTTATTTTGAACACTCTTGAAAGAGAACCATTAAAGGGTGCTACATACCAAATATCAAAGGGCTAGGCCTTACAGTTTAGGAAAATAATATTTTAAAGATTTTCCTATGGAAAACTGATAAGCCAAGGGCGGGGTCATTTTTTGGTCTTTAGGTCAAAATTTTAAAATCTGTTTAGAAGACCATTCGAGCATGCTCCATACCAAATATTATTGGTATAGGCCTTACAGATTGAAAGAAGACTGTTTTCAAAGTGTTTCCTATGAAAAACTGATATGCCCTGGGACCAGGGGACATAATTTGATCAATCTTGGTAGAGGACAATTAGACATGCTACATACCAAATATCAAAGGTCTAGGCCTTATAGTTTCAGAGAAGAATATTTTGAAAGATTTTCATATGAAAAACTGATAGATAGATAGATAGATTTATTTCAATATTGAGCAACAAGACAATAGTTAACACATACCTATTTAAATAGTCAAACAATATAACAATTGATAATGATAGTGTAATATGCGTGTTATGAACCATGTCAGTCACATCAATATCAAGGGTGACACAAAAAAGAGAAAATACATCTCTTATTTTCATTGTGGTCCTTGCCATTGATGGTCTGACATAGAGAGGCATGAATTATTAAGAAAATTCAATAAATTACTTTAATGTAAAAATAAGAAAATTTTCACAGTGTTGTAATTGCTCACTAAATTACTAGAATTATATAAACAATATGAAATAAGCTATCTAGTTTGGCACAATTAAGCGCCAGGGCGGGCCGCTTTAATTTCAACAATCTTGGTAGATGATGCTACATATCAAATATCAAAGGTCTAGGCCTTACAGTTTCGGAGAAGAAGAGTTTTAAAGAGTTTCCTATGAAAAACTGATAAACCTCAGGGGCCATATTTGGTCAGGGGTCATAATTATAACAATCTTGGTAGAGGACTATTAGAGCATGCTTCATACCACATATCAAAGGGCTAGGCCTTACAGTTTTAGAGAAGATGACTTTTCAAAGAATTTCCTACGAAAGACTGATAAGCCCCAGTTGTTTTTGAGGTGGGAGTCATAATTTGAACAATCTTGGTAGAGGACAACTAGACAATGCTTCATACCAAATATCCAATGTCTTGGCCTTATAGTTTCAGAGAAGAATATTTTTAAAGATGTTCATATGACAAACTGATAAGCGCCAGGGCGGGCAGCTTTAATTGCAACAATAATCAAAGGTCTAGGCCTTACAGTTTCAGAGAAGATGACTTTTCAAAAAATTTCCTACGAAAGACTGATAAGCCCCAGTTGTTTTTGAGCTGGGAGTCATAATTTGATCAATCTTGGTAGAGGACAACTAGACACTGCTACATACCAAATATCAAAGGTCTAGGCCTTACCGTTTCGGAGAAGAAGTTTTTAAGAGTTTCCTATGAAAAAAGGATAAGCCCCAGGGTGGGCCATTTTTGACCCGGGGTCATAGTTTGAACAAGTATGGTAGAAACCCATTTTGGACGATGCTTCATATCAAATATCATTTGTCTAGGCTTTACAGTTTCGGCGAAGAAGAGTTTTAAAGATTTTCCTATGAAAAGCTGATAAACCTCAGGGGCCATATTTGGTCAGGGGTCATAATTTTAACAATATTTAACAATATTAGTAGAGGGGGACTATTAGAGCATGATTCATACCACATATCAAAGGTCTAACATTTGTGGTTTTAGAGAAGATGTTAAAGTAAATTGTTTACGACGCACGACGCACTTACGCATGACGCACGACGCACAATGACGACGGACACAGTATCATCCCAATAGCTCACCTTGGCACTTTGTGCCAGGTGAGCTAAACATAAATCGGTTAAACCTAAAGTTTTCGGAAAATTACTAATTCCAACTGCTGTAATTCCATAACAAAATTCACCCTTGATCTCAAACTCATTTTAAAAAAAAGCTAAATATAATTTCATTATCTGCAATGGTTTAGGAAAATATCTGGACAAATTAAAATGTCCTGTAAATTTCTACGTCCAACTGCTGTAATTGAGTGACAAATCAATGTAGCGTAACAAACTTCAATCATAATCTCTAACTCATTATAATAAAGCTAAATACCAACATTCACTTACAGACAGACATACATCAAAACAGAAAGACGGACGGACGGACGTAGTGCAAAACTATAGTCCCCCTCGGCTTTACCGGTAGGGAACTACTAAAGATACATACCAAATATCATTTTAATATCTGCTAGAGTTTAGAAAAACAACTCTGGAAACTCTAGCATTTCCGTGACATTTCTCAGTCCAACTGCTGTAATTCGGTGAAAATTCGTGGTAGCGTAACAAATTTCAAACTTGATTATATAACTAGTTATAATAAAGGTATATTCCAAATAGCACATCAATATCTGCAAGGGTTTAGAAAAAAGTCCGGAAAAAAGTGCGACACACTGACAGACAGACAGACGAACGTACTGACGGGCGGAGGGAGTGCAAACCTATAGTCCCCTTCGGCGTTGCCGGTATGGGACTAAAACGATATGTTGCAAAGATAACGGGATTAATGTGTAATAGATCAACTTCGACTTTTTCAGGGAAAGCAGTTTGAATTGAAGTGCAGCGCATATACACTTAAATACTTTATCTTGGTCGATCGCTGTTCCCTAAATTTCCTCGTGATATAATTATTTCAGCATTCAATAAAACCAGAAAAAAAGAACATTATTTATTGAATTAGTGGGTACTCTGGATTTTTGTGCATTGGGGAATATTTTTGACAAGATAAACTACACTGATTCTGAGTGTAAAATTTAATTTCATTTTGCAGCAGACACACAGATTTATCTTGTGTGTTTCCACAGTCGCTAAGACAGCACGTTTCGCTGAGCTCATCGCATATGGAACATACTAGATTATTTCTGAAATAATGAATTACTCTTTTACTTTACAATGATGTATGCTATTCACAAGTGTTGCATAAAAATGTTATATACCGGCATTTCTCACTCATTCAAAGATAAAGAACAAGGGCCATTAAATGACGTGTTCATTGTAAATTTAGGTATTTTTGCAGGAAACATCGCATACAAAACACAGCCGCTCCCAACAGCATCACAACAAGAACACACAGCAAAATGTAAAGCACATATCTATCAAAACACATGGAAACGCACAAAGACAAACCAAACAAACACTATGATGACGTTAAATGTTGTAAATATATTTTGAAAATGGGTGATCCTTCGAAAGCAAACGTAGAAATGCAAAAAGAGAAAATTGCAGACTCGTTTTTATTTTGTCTGTTCATGAGTAGTAATTAAAGTGCAACATTACTCACGCCCCTAGCACCGGCTTAAGCAGTATTCAATTTTCAAAACTAATAGCATCAAAACTAATGATCCCGAAGTACCAGAAAATATAACAGTTAAATTGCTTTGTCATCCTTTGGCAATGACGTATGAAGAATTGCGGCAAGTGTGCCAAAGTCGGCCTTAATAGCTACGACTTTGCGGAAATATAACCCGCGATTCTATCGACATTACAATGAGTAAATTTATGATAAACACATTAAGTAAAATAGAATAGAAGTCAGGCAGGAAATTTGAAAATGATACACGACAGTGCTAAGCAACACCAGAAGAACTGATAAATGCGCACTCTAACATGACCTTCATAGACTGACCCTTTCCTGCTCCACACCAGCATTCACCTCCACTTCAGGTCATTGCTAAAAATGTCACGTTGTGCCAAAAGATGTAGAACATCCCCCATCGCTTCACAGCAAATTAAAGCGCCCATACACATATCATACACATACAACATATGCATACACAAAACACTGTTCGCTGTATGCTCACCACCGACAACATAGCTGTTTCCGTTAAACCAAAACTAAAACCCATCAAATTAAAAGGCAAGATATGACGCCATAACTTACGCAAGAGTATGACAAGACATAACATCACAAGCGGTCTTACTGAAGAGCATACATGCATATATATTGGAATGAGTCAAAGGCATTGCAACACTTAGTATGGTGTGGAGTTCAGGGGCACGCAATGCGACACTAAAATATCACGTAGCACCAAGGATGTTGCGCATATAGAAAATCTCCAAACACCAAGTCACAGCATTTGAAGAGCACATATGCTCACATGTATCACAGATACACATTCAAATGCACAAGATTGTGAAAGATGCACTTCACAAATACAAAAAAGGGTAAAGACACTTGGAACGGTCAGTGGTAAATTCAGAACTTGGGGTTTACACCATGGTTAGGGGACGCGTCCAACCTCACCCCATCTTCGCCAAATTAGACGACTAGTGTAACACAGCAGTATATATGCATGTAAAACAAGGAACATATATAGAAATGAAAGAAAATGTGTCCATGGGACACGGATGCCCCGGCCAGGTTTATTCAAAACTGCATTAAAATTGATTGACTTAAGGTTTGCATGTTTGCCTTGGGCAGATTTATTTCTATCCATTAATATGATCTCTATTAAAATTTAAGTTTCTCCATACTAATGCTCTGTCAAATATCACGAAGCTGGCCTGTGCAGTCCCTGTGGAAAATGTGTCAGAAATTATTTGGAGACGACGAAGGATAGTGAATGGTATATGTTTCCTCTAGGAAAAGCAGGTGACATAATAATTTACTATTGGCTAATAATTTGATAATTATGTATATACTACAATTACAAATTACTAATAATATAACCATAAACTGGAAGATGATTGTTAAACAACCACCAAAAATCACTAAAATTCGGAAAACAGGAAGAAGATGCCGGCGAAAAGGAAGTAGATAAACAACATACCTGAAAAGGGGAGACACTGTACAACTCAATATGATTATGCTGCAGACCAAATATCAAATCATTCCAGCTTACAAAAGCGAAGACATCCCTCACGAACTTTTCACGAACATTTATGTCATTAAACAATCAACAAAAAATCAAAGTGTCGGCAAACAGGCAGTAGATAAATGACAGACCTGAAAAGTGGAGACACGGTAAAGCGTACTATGATTATGCTTTAGTCAAAATATCAAATCATTCCAGTTTACACATGTGAAGAAACCTTGCACAAAAAATTATGTCATTAAACAATCACCAAAATTCAATCGAGTGCCGGCAAACTGAGGAAGTAGATGAATGACAGATCTGAAAAGGAAAGACACCGTGCACCAAGAATGTAATCGATACTATTCCCAAATATTTCATCAACTCTGAATCAACTATCAACTGTTATAAATATAATAAACATATTAGGAATGTTATTTTTAACTACAATAAAATTATCTTTGACTTAAATGAAAAAGTAGTAAAGTCAAGCAGGAATATTAATGTCAATACCCCTATTTCTTGAGATTGTAGCATTTCTAGCTTTTGCTATAAACCAGTTTGGTCATGTCATTACTGGTAATTTTGATATCATTAAGGATAAACGTCTCAGGACCTTCCTAACTTAAGAACCTAAATATAGATTACCTTCCCTTATTGATCTTGACGCTTGTCGAACACATATTGCGGAAGTTATTTAATAATTCTGCATCAAATGGTGTCGACGATAACATGCTGATGTTAATGCCCTTTCGAATTGGAAGAAATGTATTTTTGATATTATTGATACGCATATTACTTTTTTACAAATCAAATTACCATCTTTTACCACCTCGACCTAGAGTTACATTTTGCTACTTGAAGAAAAACAGTTCTAATTTTCATTTAAATTATGTTCTTGTTCCTGCTGACAAGGCCTCAACTCATGTAATCATTATTTGAAGATTGTATTATGTTGATGTTTTAAAGAAGGAGCTAACTGATTCACAAACTTATATAACAGTTCAAACACCTGAAAAAGATATAGTCTCGGAACGTGTAAAAATGTGCAATCATTTTAGGTCTGGTCCTAACGTAAAACAACATAAACTTTCTACTTTGTACTGGATTCCGAAACTACATAAATGGAAAAGTAGTAAAGTCAAGCAGGCAAAGCCACATGCAAGACGCAACCACCACCAAAACACCGATAGACAGCATGACACACACACACACAACCACACACCCAAACGCACACGCACACACACACACACGAAATGAACACAGAAAACACCAAAAGACACACAAGAACCAGGGACAAACGTTCCACAACATGAACAAACCACAAGCACAAAGACGCAATGCAAACAAAAGGAAGGGTGACAAAGAGAGTACCGCCTTGGCACGGTCAGCAGCAAAAACACAACTGGGGGTTTAAACCGGTTTACGGACGTCCTAACCTCACACTTCTCTCAAAGTCACCCTAGCTTTACAAATATTGTAAATAAAGGTATCCCCGCTGGACTTACCCACAACATAGACGACGGTGAACACAGAAAACTATTATAAGGCGCGTTTTATTGCCAACTCTAGCTGCTGTACCACTACTAAAATATCTAAACTTACTTTTGACGTCCTGTCTGACAACGATCAAAGAACGTGTAAAACGTTACTGTTATAAAATATATGAAAAATATTGGTATTAATGTTTTTTGGTCCATAAAAAAATCAAATGATATTTTAACGAAGCTTGAAAATGAAGAGCTCTTATGATTTCTCTACACTCTATACCTCACCATCTTATAAAGGATAAACTGATTAAATTAATAGAAAAAACCTTTGCCAGAGAAAACAAAATGTTCAATGCTTGTAATGTTAGACGCTCATTCTTTTCGAATTCAGAAGTTGAACATTACACAATGTGGACTTGCCTTGGTGTTTGTAGATCTCTTACCTTTCTTTTAGATAATATATTTGTGCGTTATGGGGTACCATATATCGTCAGGTTGTTGGTATACCCATGGGTACAAATTGTGCCCTCTTGTTGCAGATTTGTTTTTGTATTGCTATAAGAGGGATTTTATGCTTAGCTTAAAACCTGATACACAGACCGATATTGTTAATGCTTTTAATAAAACTTCAAGGTATTTAGACGATATTTTGAATTTAGATAATCCTTATTTTGAAACTATGATTTCTTCAATTTACCCAAAAGAACTGTCTTTAAACAAAGCGAATCAATCTGACATTATAGCTTCATTTTTAGATTTGAATCTTTCAATCACAAATGATAAAGTTTCGTCCAAAATATACGATAAAAGAAAAAGAAAGGATTTTATTTTTAAAATTGTTAATTATCCTTTTTTAGATGGAGATGTGTCCCGTTCTACATCTTATGGGGTTTATATTTCTCAACTTATTCGGTTTGCCCAAGCCTGTTCTTTGCTTGAAGAGTTTAACAGTCGTAATTTATTTATAACTGATAAACTTCTTAAGCAATGTTACAGATATCACAAACTTCGGAAAACGTTTTCTACATTTTATTATCGAAATTTACCACTCATTAGTAAATATAATTGCAATCTACGGACATTACTGCAACAAGGCATTTCTCAACCAGACTTTTATGGGGATGTTATCTACAAACTTTGGAAAATCCGGGATCATATCCATTTTCGTGATTTGTTTATAAAACGCATTAAAACATTTAAGAAGAAAGGTTATGATCTCATTATATTGCAACGCACTGCATGTTTGATTATCGACCCTTTTACAGTCAGTAGCTACGCTTCCCTCTTTGCTTGTGCGATGGCAGGCCGAGGTTAGTAATCTATGATGGTATACTCTTAAACTCAGATACGGGATGAGCTTACCAGACTCATGTATTACTTTTTCCCTGTCGTGCATTAACGGCTTACCTGCAGGTGCTCTGACTTCAGCAAAGTCATTGAGTACATATTTGACGGATTGTCACAGTTATTATGCTATGTTTTACATGTTGTCCTGTGTTCACCGTCGTCTATGTTGTGGGTAAGTCCGGCGGGGATACCTTTATTTACACTATTTGTAAAGCTAGGGTGACATTGAGAGAAGTGTGAGGTTAGGACGTCCGTAAACCGGTTTAAACCCCCAGTGATGTTTTGCTACTGCCCGTGCCAAGGCGGTACTCTCTTTGTCACCCTTCCTTTCGTTTGCCTTGAGTCTTTGTGCTTTTGATTTTGTTCATGTGTGGAGTGTTTGTCTCTGGTTTGTGTGTGTCTGTTAGTGTTTTCTGTTTTCGTCTCCTGAGTGAGTGTGCGTTTGTGTGTGTGGTTATGTGTGTGTAAGCGTGTGTCATGCTGTCTATCGGTGTTTTGGTGGTGGTTGCGTCTTGTATGTGGCTTTGCCTGCTTGACTTTACTACTTTTCCATCACTATGATTATGCTTCAGACCAAATATCAAATCATTCCGGCATACACAAGCAAAGAAATCTTTCACGAAAATATGTGTCATTAAACAATCACCAAAAACCAATCAAAGTGTCGGCAAACAGGAAGTAGATAAATGACAGACCTGACAAGGGGAGACACGGTACAACTCTGTATGATAATGCTTCAGACCGTATATCAAATCATTCCAGCTGACACAAACCAAACATTCCTTGACGAAAATTTCGGACGTACGAATGGACGTACGTACGGACGGCCGGACAAGGGTAAATCTTAATGTCATTTCTCCTAAAGGCGGGGGCATAAAAAGGACCCGTTAAACGCACGAATTGTGTCGTATATACATTTATAGTTTACAGATGAAATATGTTAAATTATGTGTAAATGAAAAAGAAGTAAGTTTGACGGTTGTTGTAGATTATTTGGCGAGGGGTCGTTTATTTACAGTTTGTATTTTAGGTGGTGATGGAATAAGTGTGAAGTTGGGCGCTCCATAGCAGGTTTAAATCCCTAGTAATACTTGTCACTGGCCGTTTCAAGGCAATACTTCCATCTTCCTTCTAAATTTTGTTTATTAGTGTGGGTATATTTTTGTCTTTTGATAAGCATGTACATTTGCTGTTCCTTTTCGTCATGGTGCTGTTCGGGCGACTGTGTAGTTAGTATTTGGTGTTTCCTGCATGGCTTATACATGCAAATACTCTTACCAGTTATGTATTTCAGCGGATCAACTTCATATGTAACAGTACATTATATACGCTGTCTATGAACAAATACACTGATACATCGGCAAATAATACAAAACTCCACGCATAAATAATGGTTCAATACTCAGCAATAATGAGTAGACGTCAATAGCACATGTTCTGAAAATGAACGAGGTGTTACTACATGCCTGATGTCCAACATGTATTGACAAATTAGAATGATAATAATAATAATGATAGTTGAATTTCGATTTTATATAAAAGTTCCATAAAAAAAATGGGTTTGCAGTTCATGTGCCGCAGTCATTACAGTATTAAATTCTTTTCAGGCTTTGGAAAAGCCACATCCACCTAGCAGAAGAAAAGACTGCATATGAGTTTGTTTTCTCAGTCACTTTGTAACTACATACAATAAAACCTCTCTATAACGACCACTAAATTACATCAGGTATTTTGTGTTCCAGGCAGGTGACTGCTTAAAGCAAGGTGACAGTAAAACAGAATGCTCCTATAGGAGCAGTCACCTGCCCTATATACCAACTAATTAACACAATTTAGTGACCGTTATAGAGAGGTTTTACTGTAATTTAAATTATCGGGATTCCTTTGTAAAAGAAACAATATAAAAATAAAAGAAACAATATATTATACAATAAATGAATTAGAATTAAGACTGAAATAACTTTATAAATGGATATTTAAGGTATCAATTTTAAGGTATCAACCGATCATTTATTCATTCGGAACATTTCAAAATCTTAACATCATCCTTAAAACAGTACATCGGTAGGACAGACATCCGAATAGATCCTTGCGGAGCTAAATCAATGTGGTACACAACAATTACTGCCGTTATACATTACGATACTTTGAAAACCCGGCTATTTATTTTTAAAATGGTGCCTGCTACAGCAATTACATAGAAAATATTTGTTTTTTATTTTCGGTGGAAGATCGACATTTATTTCATCGAGTGAACACCAAAAATAACAAATAGTCTATCTATTTCATACTGTTATGTTTTCAACCTATTTATGTCCTAATGAAATTGAATGTACGACGTGCTCCCAATGGGGACCCCAAGTGATAGACCGTAGTACACATGTCGCTTCAAGGCTGAAAATATAGTTCTATATATTCTTCTTAGAAATTGTAAAATGTCCATGAAAATATTGTTATAGGTTCACAATGATTATATCGTACGACTTCGCTTTGTATAGTTGACATCTAAGCTAGATTAAAATTATATTGGTATTACTGTGCATCATTTTGACGAAATAAGTCAGGCGACAATAAAAAACGAAACCGAGGCTTGCGTCTTTGTGCTTGTGATTTTGTTCATGTGTGGAACGTTTGTCTCTGGTTCTTGTGTGTCTTTTGGTGTTTTCTGTGTTCATTTCGTGTGTGAGTGTGCGTTTGGGTGTGTGGTTGTGTGTGTGTGTGTCATGCTGTCTATCGGTGTTTTGGTGGTGGTTGCGTCTTGTATGTGGCTTTGCCTGCTTGACTTTACTACTTTTCCATTTATATGTACTTCACAACAGCAGGTGTTAAGTGCTTGTGTGGCGGCCGTAAAAAGTCGCCCCGTACTTCATTATCAGTGTTGTTATATTTTCTGGTCCTTCGGGATCATTAGTTTTCATGTTATTAGTTTTGAAAATTGAATACTGCTTAAGCCGGTGCTAGGGGGCGTGAGTAGTGTTGCACTTTTAATTACTACTCATGAACAGACTCAATAAAACCGAGTCTGCAATTTTCTCTTTTTGCATTTCTACTTTTGCTTTCGAGGGATCACCCATTTACAGAATATTTATAACAGAAAACATGTAGGCTGTGGGCTGTAACTGGACCAACATTATCAGCAAATACGAAAGGATAATGTAATGTAGCAACATTATTTAACATTGTTACCTTTCGTGACATTGTATTTTTAGATGGATAGATTTGTTTTATTTATAGCTTGTTGAGCCGGTGTGTCTTGTATATATTTAGTAATATTGTGAACTTTATCATATGATGTTGATAGACTGGTCGTTCATTTGATGAGTGTGGTGATCATTCGGATAGTTCCGTTTTTTGCGGTAGGTTTGGTTCTCACTGTGGTCACTCTGCAGTTAGGTTTTGACGAAGAAACTTATGACATTGTCTTCTTTTATTTAGTATCCTTTTTCATTTGCAAAATAAACACCTCTGTTGTATCAATAAACACCTCTGTTGTATCCTCTGGAATCATAATTAATGAACAGATCAAACTGTAAACCAGGCCAATGGACTTTATTTGGCTTTTGCTATGTCGGTTGATCAGATCTTTATTATAACATAAGCATCTATAGCAGCTTCACCTTCAAACGACCGAATGGGATCATTTATGACCACAGCTGTATGTATTTAGCGAATTTTTGAAACTATCAATCATAAAAGATTTTCTGCTTCATGTCTGCCACCTATATATAGGTGGTGGCCTCTGGCGGGGACACCTTAGTTTATACTATTTGTTAAGCTGGAGCGATTTTGAGATACGTGTGAGGTTAGGCAATCCGTGAACCGGTTTAAGCCCCCAGTGGTGAGTTTTACTCTTTGTGGTACTCTCTTTGTCACCCTTGCTTGCTTTTGTATTTGTTTTGTGTCTTTGTGCCTTTGTGTTTGTGCTTATGCTCTTGTTTTATGTTTTTGGATCGTGTGTTTATGTTAGTGTGTGTGTACGTGCGTGCATGCGTGTGTGTGTGTGTGTTTAGTTGTGTGGATGTCTTACTAGCTTTCTGTTGGTGTTTTGGTGTTGGTTGCGTGTTGTATGTGTCTTTTCCTGCTTGATTTAACTACCTTTTCATTCAATCGGTCCGCTGGTTTGGGGAGTATAACGGAAACGCGTCTGGGGTCTGAAAAGACACTAAACACGCATACATAATCTTTATTATTAAACTTTACATTGAGTCATTGGCTATTATTGCATTGTACTGATCTAAAATGAATCAGATCTGATAGACACAGGGTTACAATATTTATAACCCAAAAAACACCAAGGCAGATATTAATAGCAAACTGAGATGGCAACAGTTCGGTTGATGGCAATGTGTCGCCATCGGACAATGATGATCATTGTTTAGACATTTCGTACCAATCTGATATTGAATTAAATCATAATGTTCCTCCCCAATCTTTGTCACCTGTAGAAATTTACCTTGTTATGCCTGCAATGGGAATATTAAAGGGCGGGTATATGCGTTGGCGCTAGCACTCATGCATGGTCATGTTGTGTGAGGCATTGGAAGAACCCATGATATTGATCTTATAAAAAGGGCTAAACAAGTCGACCTTCTTGAAACTTCTTTTACGGATAATCTTCATAGGGCACACATCTTCTTTAGAGAGGTTGGGGATGATCTGGGCTAGCAACATGTTCGAAGGTGTGATTTGTAGGATGTAACCCTTTGACTCGGTCACTATATAGTATAATAAGTAATTTTCATCAAGCTAACTGCTTCTGTGAGTAAACAAACTAAATGAATGAATGGGTCTAGATATTCCCTTAATCAAATAATGATTGGGTCTATGATTTCATATAAACAAAATCAAGCGGATTTACTCAGTAAGAAATAACCCAGTCTAACCAGTTCTAAAATAACTAATTTCTAGATACAGTGTTTAGTACCAATGGTAAGAAACAATATAAACTCCAAGGCCAGTATTCCAACACGGGCCAGATATACACATCCTAGACTTACGGGTTCAATGAACATATTGATCACTGATACTCATGCAATATGATTCAGTCCGATGACAGACTCAGTCACTGACATGTTCCTATGAATGGGTCTAGCACCGAGTCTACCAACGACTGAGTCTAACACCGACTCGGTCCTATATACTCAGTACACACTCATTTCTTTCTGTTAAGCGCCGTTATAACCCGGTATATCGTGTATTTGGTAAAGGAGACTCTGTACGTTGGAACGCCGTTTATATAAACTAAATAAACATACAACCCGGTCTGAATGTTCCCTTTCGCATACTAACCATTTATTATCAACGATTTAAAATCTTCGTCGACCAAGAAGCAAATGCGCCATGAAATAGAAAATCACTGCTTATATACATTTATGAATTGTACCCGGTTGTCCGAGTCTGCAAATTTCTCTTTTTGCATTTCAACTTTTGCTTTCGAAGGATCACCCATTTTCAGAATAAATGTACTTCACAACAGCATGTGTTAAGTGCTTGTTTGGCGGTCGTAAAAGTCGCCCCGTACTTCATTCTCAGCGTTGTTATATTTCCTGGTCCTTCGTGATCATTAGTTTTGATGTTATTAGTTTTAAAAATTGAATACTGTCGGTGCTAGGGAGCGTGAGTAGTTTTGCACCTTTGATTACTACTCATGAATAGACTCAATAAAACCGAGTCTGCAATTTTCTCTTTTTGCATTTCTACGGATCATCCATTTTCAGAATATTGGCCCAATGTGCTCTCGTTCTTGAATCACGTAGCTGGCCATTCAAATACCTTTTACTGCACAAATACACCAAAGCATCGTTTCAGTATTATGAATCAGTAAGTCTTAAGGGATTTAATGCATAGTTTAAAACCTGATACACAGGCCGATATTGTTAATGCTTTTAATAAAACTTCAAGGTATTTAGATAATCTTTATTTTGAAACTATGATTTCTTCAATTTACCCAAAAGAACTGTCTTTGGAAAAAAAGCGAATCAATCTGACATTATGGCGTACTTTTTAGATTTGAATCTTTCCACCACAAACGATAAAGTTTCGTCCACAATATACAATAAAAGGGACGATTTTTATTTCAAAATTGTTAATTATCCTTTTTCTAGATGAAGCTGTGCCCCGTTCTACATCTTATAGGGTTTATATTTCTCAACTTATTCGGTTCTTTGCTAGAAGATTTTAACAGTCGTAATTTATTTATAAGTGATAAACTTCTTAAGCAAGGTTACAGATATCACAAACTTCGAAAAACATTTTCTAAATTTTATTATCGAAATTTACCACTCATTAGTAAATATAATTGCAATCTATAATTGCTTCATATCTATTTTCATGATGTGTTTATAAATGAAAAAGTAGTAAAGTCAAGCAGGAAAAGCCACACACAAAACGCCACCATCACCAAAACACCGACAGAAAGCGTATTAAAACCTTTAAGAAGGTATGACCCTATTATTTTGCAACGTACTGCATGTTTAGTTATTGACGCTTCCCTCTTAGCTTGCGCGATGGCAGGCTGGGGTAGTAGATTACTTTTCCCTGTCGTGGCCTTAACGACTAGTTGGTCTGACTTCAGAAAAGTCATAGAGTACATGTTTGACGTTTCACATGTTGTCATGTGTTTACCGTCTTCTATATTGTGTGAAATGCCGGTGGGGATACCTTTATTTACACTACTTGTTAAGCTAGGGTGACTTTGAGATAAGTGTGAGTTTAGGACGCCCGTAAACCGGTTTAAACCCCTAGTGGTGATTTGGCTACTGACTGTTTCAAGGCGGTACTCGCTTTGTCACCCTTCCTTTTGTTTGTCTTGTGTCTTTGTGCTTGTGCTTTTGGTCATGTTTGGAATGTCTGTCTCTGGTGCTTGTGTGTTTGTTGGTGTTCATCCTGTGTGTGTGCGTGTGTTTGGGTGTGTGGTTGTGTATGAGGCGTATGTGTATGTGTGTGTTTGTTTGTGTGTGTATGTTTGTGTGTGTGCGTGTGTGTGTATTTGTGTGTGCGCCTGCGTGCGTGCGTACGTGCTTGCGTATGTGCGTGTGTGTATGTTTGTGTGTGTGTGTGTGTGCGTGTGTGTGTGTGTGTATGAATGTATTTGTGTGTGTATGCGCGCGCCCGTGCGTGCGTGCGTGCGTGCGCGTGCGTTCATGCGTGTTTGCGTGCGTGCGTGTGTGTGTGTGTGTGACCTGCTGTTCTATGGATGTTTTGGCGGTGGTTGCGTCTTGTATGTGGCTTTGCCTGCTTGACTTTACTACTTTTTAAATTAAACAACAAATGGCAAATTATGATGTTATCATTCACATTACTGGGTAGTTTCTATCACTATTGTAAACCGCTTCCTAGGGGCAATGCAGAAACAAATTCTCTCTAAAATACCAAAATAACCCAAATAAACAAACGTTGAGGAATGGGTAAAACTATCAAAAAGGAGCCAATTGTCACACTATGTCACAATTGGGTCAAAATTACTCAGCTTGGTCATTTTAGTCACTAGAATAGCTCGGTTGCTTGAGGTTTAATCAGGCGTACTCTACAGGGGCTGTCTGATTCAGATCTACCCGATTTGCAAATACGTTTAAACTCTATCTAAGGGTTAATTTCTCTCCCTCTGACACGTTCTTTCTCTCCCTCTGACACGTTCTGTATACGGATGCGGAGCTGTAACATCCGTAGCAATAACATCGTTAGCAACTATCAAAACCCCAGGTGTATGTGTATCGGATTTCAAATGAAACATTCTCTACAGTGCAAAACAAAACGTTGCTAAATATATTATATTTGCAAACCAATCTTACTTCAAACTCTGTTACAAAGTCCTATGGGGTTCAACTCAAACCGAACTTCTGTTATGTGTATATAGCAAGGTATGGAAAACGCAAATCTGTTTTGTTTATTGCTGGTATATTCATGGTCTGTATTAAATTAAGTCATAGTTGGTAACGGTGTTTATTCTATTAACCTCTATCCAACTCGCCGCATTTCCAATCGGTTTGGACTCATCGTGGCCCAAGCTGTTCGGCTATTGATTGATGGTTTCTTAAACAGAAATAGTCAAACTTACACCAATTTTTTTCTGTCACCATTCATTTGGAAAACAATCACATCGTCGCTATTAACCTTAGAGAACTGAGCACTGTATCACGAGAATTGTCAATTTAAATCGCAAAATAATATCTAAACTATATTCATGTTTATCTCGTTTGTGTACACTTTATTACTTTTCTAAAGTAACTCTGTTTACATCTCAGTCATTGGGTACACTAGCGATTGGTGGATCAAGTTTGTTTCACATAAATATTTGTTCGTTTTACATGCAATTTACCACTGTTTTTGCCAACTGTGGTTGTTGTTGATTAGTCGGAGAGGTAATATATTTATTTACACTGTTCGTGGGATGGAGATGACATATAGGTGGGGTTAGGCGCCAGATAAGGATTTAAAATCTCAGTTACAATTTTCACTGACTGTTCCAAGGAGGTACTTCCATCTTCCTTCAATTTTTGTTTGTCTCGTCTTTGTGCGTCTCTTTTTGTATTTTGATAGACATGTACATTTGCTGCAATTTCTTGTCGTGATGCTGTTCGGGCGGCTGTGTGTGTTGCCCGTGGTGTTTCCTGCATGACTCATACACGTACTTTTACTATATAATACAGAGTATTAGGTAGTTAAAATCCTGACGAGACGCTGAGTTATTAGCCGACTCATCTGGATCCGATGATTTACAAATCTTGAGATTAATTTTATTTTTTAATTGTTTAAACGTATAGATATTACAATACAGAGTCGATAATCTAGTACGGTATCTAACGGCTGATTTGAACAACAACGTTTGAAATGCATAACGTACGAGTGTATGTTTTAAAACATTCCTAACATATATAGCTACATTGCTCCCTCCCTACAACGGCCCTCTCAATAACGATTCCCTATTTACAACAACGCATGTCACTGTTTCCGAAACAACAAGGCTCCAAAAACAACTTTTTTCCATCGTATTTTCTTTATGCCTCCATCAAACTCTATGTTGTGACCACTCTTTAGAATCGTCACTTTCTGGTGTCTTTGTACTTGTGCGGTTGTTCTTGTTTAAAATTTCAATCTAGTGAGTGTGTATGTGTGTATGGTTGTGTATTATTTGGTTTCTTTCGATGTTTGGATGACGGTTGCCTCTTGTCCGTGACTTTTCCTGCTTTACCTTACTACTTTTTCTTTCAATACATATGCGATAGGCAGTAATCGAAGAAGTTAATTAGACCGATTAACAAGAGAATTGACAAGTATTAAACTAATTCTAGTTCGCATTTGCCGCGTATTTTGGATAATGTAATGAGACACTTTCATGCGTTATGCCATGTGCTAATTTAATCGAATCACGATTCTAAGTTATAAATTGTATGTTAGCATGGAATAGAAAGGCAGTGAAGAATTACAACTGCCAGTCTATGATATATATCTGCTTTTTCTGTAATGAGCACACGCTCTTTTCATATATTGCTTTTAGTTTTGCAAATTATATGACGAGTATATTAAACACGCATGGTAACACTAATTAGATATTTTCTACCCAATACTTAACTCGGTATAGATATACTTATAGTCAAACCGCGATAAGGGGGCACACTAGCTTGCTTTAAATCGTAACGGACATTTTCCAATATATATTACTATAACGACTTGTGTGGCTATTCATTTATTGAACCTAGGAGTGTAAAACAGCAGATGGTTGTTTAACGCAGGACAAAGGTAATGCAGAAAGCTCCTATATGAGTGTTCTGCATTGCTTTTGGCCTACATAAAGCTACCACCTGCCTTACAGACCCGTAATTAAGACCTCTTTTGATAGTCGACAGGTTCTACTATAAATGAGTTCATGTGTGGCCGGCTTCAGGGTGACACTTTTTGATTCGTTGAAGGCATATACATTATGGAGATTATATTTAGAAGAGTTGAGGTTTGTGTGGTTAACAAATCGTTGTTTCTATATGTATTACATGCATAAGCACATATGTGCTAATTGTTTCTTTTGTTGATGAGCAATCGGTGGGAACGGTATTTATTTACACTTTTTGTTTGGGTTGGTGAAGATTGGATACGTATGAGTTTGGACTCGTCCCCTAACCATTGCTTTAAATCCCAAGTGATTGTTTTATCACTGACAGTTCAAACGCGATACTCATGTCTTTACCCGATGTATATATCAATATTGCGTCTCATTTTTCCTTTTTGAACATGCAATGACCATGTTTGCAATACTTTTTGAAATATTCTGTTATTATTATTTGAGCTCATGGAGGTATGCCCGGCTGCTTTTCACACACATCTTACATCGCTAAATCTACTTCCGGGAGGATGTACGTTATTTATATCTAGCTTTATATTTAAAATTCTGGTAGACAACACTGCTACACCGCCGTTGGAGTCGACGCGGTGTCCTGCTAGCATTTCTCTTAGTCGTGCAAATAACAACGAGTCATATGTAGACCGGTCTAGGCTATATTGGGGATGTTTTAAAACATCAGTCCAAGATCTTTTCAAAAACTAGTGCACGGTGCTTTATGTGCTTGGGCGTTATTATGCAATAACTTGATGCCACTGACGCTGGTGCGGGGTCTTATTTAACATAGAATCTATGACTTTTGTGCGAAAGATCGCTCTGTAACTCTTCCAAGTCCCAGAACTACCGTTTGGAACTATGAAGGGTGTGGCTAAAACGTTTGACCTTGAATTGTAACCTTGACCTTTGACCAACGTGCCTGAATCGAACGCTCTGCACATTGTCTTGTTGAGTCAAACATTTGTGCCAAAGCATTCTGAAATCCTTCCATATTTGTGAGAGATGTGGAGCAGACACGAGTGTGACAGACATACAGACGGACATACAGACGGACGGACGGACAGACAGACGGAAAGACGGACAGACGGGCAGACGGACGACTCGACCAAAAACAATTTGTCTCCTCAATATAAATGGGGGAGACATAATTTCTGTGATATTACCTCGGACGGGCAAAAACGTTTAGCCATAACCCTGGCGTTCCAACGTAAATGTGATTAATATTTGTATAGTCGCATTTGGTTATAGTACTTAATACTTACATAATGTTTCATAGAAATTAAAGGGCCGTGACTCTAGTGGTCCTTTGTCAATGTACGCTGCGTACATTGTTAGAGTGACGTGAAACCCAGACACTCCTTCTGACGCGAATTTCCAAAATGATTTTTATACAAAACTAATCTTATAGTTGGCGAAATAATGTATATGATAGTGCCATACATTTTGTCAAAAATGTTATCAATATAACATGATGTTTATTCGATTAAGTAGAAACGCTTTATAATGATTGATTCTGAAGAACGAAGGTCGAATGTATATGGATGGAGAACGATGGTAGGAAACAACACTTTAATTACTTGCAAGTTTGTTAATAAAATCCTGCACCGCCTGACTGAAAACCAGACAACTACCCTCTGAGAGATTCTGGTATGTGTCGCTGGAGACACTGCACGTTCATAAAGTCATTAAACTGGTATTAAATTTGAACGTTGAATATTGTTTCCAATATGTCAAACAAACAACTGACTGGCTTTTTAATTAACACATATTTTGCCAAAGGTTTTCATTACAAATATCAATTGTCAATGTGTATGGCTTCAAACTTAACTTGGACATCTTGTCACATTTATTGGAGTTTCAAATACACCACTTTCTATTTATTGCAAGGAACATCTTTATGTGTATGGTATACGTGGTGAACAATCGAAGGTCGCATTTCTTTGTACCTCTGGCTCTGCTGTGCACTGTCGTGTGCCATTTTCAAATTCCTCCTACCTGACACTTCCGTTCTATATTAGGTACTGGTAGTTTTGTGGTGAAACCAATTCTACATTCAGTGCAAACCATTACAGTGAACAATAGCACTACAGCTATATGAATCATAGTTTCAGTACTTGTTATACTTCATGAATTATTGCAACAACGGTGTTTTATTTAATAATTCAATATACCTTACACCTGTAACGGTGATGCTGTGGTGTTCTGCATGGGTTTGGTGGCGTTCTTATTTATTCTTTTAGAACAGGTAATGTACTATACTTTCTTGAAACGTTGACATTGTCAGTACTCATATTGATAAAGACAATACAACTCAGAGCTTCTCAGATGAAGACGTATTTTTAGTCAGCAGTAAGGTGGGGTACACTTACGTTTCTGTTGAAAGTTGTCATAGGAATAAAGTAAATAAATATTTACGAAAGGAAATAATGAAACTACAACTACCTTTCTGGTACACCACTTAACATAAATGGCGTGGCCGAATTTGGTGTCTCAGTCATCGTGAATCTATTAAACTGGTGAGACACAACTTGCGAAGGTTCCATGTCCAATGCAACCATTTTGGATTCAGATGAGACGTTACAGCCCGTTTTTCAGACTGTTTGGAACAGACAGATGACTGATTAGCTTTGACAATAGTAAAGGGAAACATTGATATGAAACGATAAGTACAAAGGGTCCAAAGACTAAGGTTAACCTCGAAATATGTTTCACTGTGCTTATATATTAAACGTATATGCAATATCCAAGTACTACTTTAGCATTTCTATGACATTCAATTTGACCTGGACTTTCAGATTTACTAATTAGACATCTGGATATTTGACCGAACAATAGATCCTAAACCCCTTTGGTAAGAATTTCCACATTTATTGTATATATACAACTTGGAAAGGTAGAGTGCCGCATACCACTTTCGTATCTCTGTGACCTTGATGTTGATCCTGACCTCAATTTCAGTAAAAAGTAGTCTCAATGTTTTCTGGATGAAAACGTAAATAAACGTATCCCATCTCCGACTAAGCTACAACAACCGCGATTGTAAATACAGTGGTAAAGTGCATGAATTGTAAAACGAAAACATTTAAGTGAAACAAATTGTATCCACCTATCGCTAGCGTACTCAATGATTGAGCTGCAAACTGAGTAACTGTAGAAAAGTAATAAAGGGTACGACAAAAACAGATATCCGATGTCCTCCTTCCATTTCCGGATTTAAGAGGTCGCTTTCATAGTGTACTAAACATTTCTTGTCGGCGTACATGCAACGAGGGCAGCGTGATTGCCAACTGTAAAAGGGTTGACAGCCAGACATGCAGTAGGTTGTAGTACCATAGGATCATATCCCTTTTTAATGATTTTTTTAACATATTTGATGAACAAAGTTAGTGTTAACTTTACTTGCCTGCGATGTTTTCAATTAGTGATTTACTAAGAGTTCGACTCTTTTATGTCTGAATCATGGTATACATTTATATTAACTTGAAGTGTGCAAATGTCGTCAGACAATTGTTTAGAAATTGATTCGGTTGGTTACGGCAATTGCGTCAACGTATGTTGTCATTGCCTCTGTTCACGTACCAATATTTACTGTGTTATGTTGGTTTACGTTTTGTAACTGATCAGAATAAAGTCATTTTATTCATGGAGCTTATAATTGTGCACACAAATGTGAATGGCACATACAATTTGTGTTTTTTGTAGGAAGTGCACTAATTCAGTCGTGCATTTTATCCTGTAAAGTTCAGAAATCCAGTCTCGTCTTTGTATATCATGTACCATTTTGATAACGTAAAATGCAATTGATATAGTAGCAAATAGTGTAGACGATCAATCTCCCACCTCAGGTGCGGTTTGGTTCGCGTCTGCACTATTTGCAGATCAATTCAGACGTATGTATTTTCAAACTCATACATAATTTGTTCTGTTTAGCATACAAACGTATATATGTAATGCGCATAACGCCCAAATGCACCAGTATTGGTTACTGTGGAACGTACAACAAGTTAACTATTGCTGTACATGTACAGCAAAGTGAGTAAGTGTTGCGGCAAAACAGAGCTTACCATTGTGTAAACCTTATTATTTGCCTAGGAAAGTGTTAAATGATGTTTTGAGTGAAATGTTTAGTGTTTATTAGTCTCCTACCGGCAACGCCGAAGGGGACTATAGGTTTGCACTTCGTCCGTCCGTCCGTCAGTCCGTCCGTCAGTCCGTCAGTATGTCACACTTCAGTTTTCCGGCGGTTTTTTAAAACCTTTACAGATATTGAAGTGATATTTTGTATGTGGCTTTATAATAATAAGTGACAGATCTAGTTTGAATTTCGTTACGCGTCACTGATTTTTCACGGAATTACCGTGGTTTTACTTATTACCGTGGTTTTACTTTTCCGTTCAGTTTTCCGGAGTTTTTTCTAAACCTTTACAATTATTGAAGTGATATTTGATATGTGGACTTATTAGTCCCCCACCGGTTACCGGTTGGGGGACTATAGGTTTGCTCGATTCCGTCCGTCCGTCCGTCCGTCCGTCTGTCCGTCTGTCCGTCCGTCCGTCCGTCCGTCCGTCTGTCACGCTTCGTGTCCGGGCCATATCTCCTACAAAGTTAGGCCAAATTCATTATAACTTCACACATTGAAGATGCATGATGAGGGCTAGTGTCATGCACAAGGGCCATAACTCTAGCATCAATATTTTTGGAGTTATTCCCCTTTTACATATTTTTTTGTCCGGACAATAACTCTTTATCTACTGGTTCAATTGATTTGAAACTTCACATATGGAACAATCATGATGAGGGGTAGTGTCATACACAAGGGCCATAACTCTAGCATCAATATTTTTGGAGTTATTCCCCTTTTTCATATTTTCTTGTCAGTCCGTCTGTCACGCTTCGTGTCCGGGCCATATCTCCTACAAAGTTAGGCTAAATTCATTATAACTTCAAACATTGAAGGAGCATGATAAGGACTAGTGTCATGCACAAGGGCCATAACTCTAGCATCAATATTTTTGGAGTTATTCCCCTTTTACATATTTTTTTGTCCGGACAATAACTCTTTATCTACTGGTTCAATTGATTTGAAACTTCACATATGGAACAATCATGATGAGGGGTAGTGTCATACACAAGGGCCATAACTCTAGCATCAATATTTTTGGAGTTATTCCCCTTTTTCATATTTTCTTGTCAGTCTGTCTGTCACGCTTCGTGTCCGGGCCATATCTCCTACAAAGTTAGGCCAAATTCATTATAACTTCAAACATTGAAGGAGCATGATAAGGACTAGTGTCATGCACAAGGGCCATAACTCTAGCATCAATATTTTTGGAGTTATTCCCCTTTTACATATTTTTTTGTCCGGACAATAACTCTTTATCTACTGGTTCAATTGATTTGAAACTTCACATATGGAACAATCATGATGAGGGGTAGTGTCATACACAAGGATCATAACTCTAGCATCGATATTTTTGGAGTTATTCCCCTTTTTCATATTTTCTTGTCAGTCTGTCTGTCACGCTTCGTGTCCGGGCAATATCTCCTACAAAGTTAGGCCAAATTCATTATAACTTCACACATTGAAGAAGCATGATCAGGAGTAGTTTCATGCACAAGGGCCATAACCCTAGCATCAATATTTTTGGAGTTATTCCCCTTTTTTCATATTTTTTGTCCGGACAATAACTATTTATCTACTGGTTCAATTGATTTGAAACTTCACATATGGAACAAGCATGATGAGGGGTAATGTCATGCACAAGGGCCATAACTCTAGCATCTATATTTTTGGAGTTATTCCCATTTTCATATTTTCTTGTCCAGTTAATAACTCTTTATGTACTGGTTCAATTGATTTGAAACTTCTCATATGGAACAAGCATGATGAGATGTAGTGTCATGCACAAGGGCAATAACTCTAGCATCAATATTTTTGGAGTTACTCCCCTTTTTCATATTTTCTTGTCGGGACAATAACTTTTTATTTACTGATTTAATGTATGAAAGTAGGTACTAATACCATTCAGGTGGTCATGTTTATACCATGGTCAACCACACCATGGGTGGGTGGGGTGGGGAGAGCGGAGGGTTTTTTTTCAGTCCGGTGGGGGACTCATGTCTTGCATAGCAATACAACATGCCCTTGTTATAATAAGTTATAGATCAAGTTTGAATTTCGTTACGCTTTTTCACGGAAATACAGTGATTTTACTTAGAAATTTTCCAGAAATTCAGGTTTTCCGGATTTTGTTTCTAAACCTTTACAGATATTGAAGTGATATTTGGTATGTGGCTTTATTATAATAAGTAACATATCCAGTTTGAATTTCGTTACGCTGCATTGATTTTTCACGGAAATACAGTGATTTTACTTAAAAATTGGAAGTTTTTTCTAAACCTTTACAGATATTGTAGTGATATTTGGTATGTGGCTTTTCAGAATATATATAGTTCACAACAGCAGGTGTTAAGTGCTTTTGTGGCGGCCGTTAAAAGTCGCCCCGTACTTCATTCTCAGTGTTGTTATATTTTCTGGTCCTTCGGGATCATTAGTTTCGATGTTATTGGTTTTGAAAATTGAATACTGTTTAAGCCGGCGCTAGGGGGCGTGAGTAGTGTTGTACTTTTAATTACTACTCATGAACATACTCAATAAAACCGAGTCTGCAATTTTCTCTTTTTTCTGTTTTGCATTTCTACTTTTGAAGGATCGTCCATTTTCAGAATATATTTATTATAATGAGTTACAGATCAAGTTTGAATATTGTTACACTACATTGATTTTTTACGGAATTACAGCATTTTGACTTATGATCCTATTATATTGCAACACACTGCATGTTTGGTTATCGACCCTTTTACAGTCGGTAGCTACGCTTCCCTCTTTGCTTGCGCGATGACAGGCCGAGGGTAGTACTCTATGATAGTATACTCTTAAACTTGGATACAGGAGGAGCTTACCAGACTCATGTATTATTTTTTCCCTGTCGTGCCCTTAACGGCTTACCTGCAGGTGCTCTGACTTCAGCAAAGTCATTGAGTACATATTTGACGGATTGTCACAGTTATTATGCTATGTTTTACATGTTGTCCTGTGTTCACCGTCGTCTATGTTGTGGGTAAGTCCAGCGGGGATACCTTTATTTACAATATTTGTAAAGCTAGGGTGACTTTGAGAGAAGTGTGAGGTTAGGACGTCCGTAAACCGGTTTAAACCCCCAGTGGTGTTTTTGCTGCTGACCGTGCCAAGGCGGTACTCTCTTTGTCACCCTTCCTTTTGTTTGCATTGCGTCTTTGTGCTTGTGGTTTGTTCATGTTGTGGAACGTTTGTCCCTGGTTCTTGTGTGTCTTTTGGTGTTTTCTGTGTTCATTTCGTGTGTGTGTGCGTGTGCGTTTGGGTGTGTGTGTGTGTCATGCTGTCTATCGGTGTTTTGGTGGTGGTTGCGTCTTGCATGTGGCTTTGCCTGCTTGACTTTACTACTTTTCCATTTAGAAATGTTTAGGAAATTTCAGGTTTTCCCGGGTTTTCTAAACTATAGCAGATATTGTAGTGATATCTAGTATGGTGCTTTATTATAATGAGTTACAGATCAGGTTTTAATTTCGTTACGCTTCATTTAATTTTCACGGAATTACAGTGGTTTTACTCAGACATTTTTAAAAAAAAATAGGTTTTCCGGACTTATTTTCCTAAACTGTAGCAGATATTGTAGTGATATTTGGTATGAGGCTTTATTATCATACGTTACAGATCAGGTTTGAATTTCGTTACGCTACATTGATTTTTCAAGGAATTACAATGGTTTTACTTTCGAATTTTCCGGAAACTAGGTTTTCAGACATTTTAGCAGATATTGATGTGACATTTGGTATGTAGCTTTATCCCTCACAGGTTACTATAGGTTTGCTCGATTCCGTCTGTCAATGCGCAAGGGCCATAACTCGAGCATCAAATATTTTTGGAGTTATTCCCCTTTTTCATATTTTTTTGTCAGGTTAATAACTATTTATCTACTGGTTTAATTGATTTGAAACTTCATATATTGAACAAGGAGGAAGTGTCATGCACAAGGGCCATAACTCTAGCATCAATATTTTTGGAGTTATTCCCCTTTTTCATATTGTTTTTCTTATGATTTTTACAAATACCATACAGGTTGGTCATGTATATACCATAGTCAACTACACCATGGGTGTGTGGGTAGGAGGAGGTTTTATTTTAATCCGGTAGGGGGCTCATGTGTTGCATAGCAATACAACATTACCTTGTTACATGAGCATTGAAAGCAAAATAGTTTTAAACAGTATAGACATTGGTAAAATACAATTTTTATTTCGAGTATACTAGTATACGAAAAGCTAGTCTTCTGATGATGATATGAATTTATTATTTAAGGAAGTAATAAATAGAGCACAAGTTGGGTACAGAAAAGGAACAACAAAGTTAATGATTAGTTCACTTTAGTTTTAAAAACGCTTCTAAATAATATACAGTAGCAAAAGAACGCTTTTTGTGTTCATAGCATAATTAAAAACACTAAGTAAATGACAATGACAGGCATTAGTTAGTTGTTTGCTCCTGGTGAAAGGAGAAGCTTTTAAAAAACATTTTGTTTATATCCTTGATGCACATGTCGACCAAGTAAAATGAAAAAGTAGTAAATATATTCTGAAAATGGGTGATCCTTCGAAAGCAAATGTAGAAATGCCAAAAGAGAAAATTGCAGACTCGGTTTTATTGAGTCTGTTCATGAGTAGTAATTAAAAGTGCAACACTACTCATGCCCCCTAGCACCGGCTTAAGCAGTATTCGACTTTCAAAACTAATAACATGACAAATAATGATCCCGAAGGACCAGAAAATATAACAACACTGAGAATGAAAGTCAAACAGGAAAAGTCACACACAAAACGCCACAATCACCAAAACATCCATAGAAAGTAATTAATACACACACATACACACATGAGATGGACATTGTAAACACGAACAAATGCACAAGTTAAAAGACAATAGTCCAACACAAACGCAAGGGCAAACACACACAAACACGCACACGCGCGAGACGAAAACAACAAACCCGAACAAACCCATAAGTACAAAAACACTAAGACACCAAACAAAAAAGCAAGGATGACAAAGAGAGTACCGCATTGGAACGGTCAGTGGCAAAACCACCACTGGGTGTTTAAACCGGTTTACGGACGTTTTAACCTCACGCTTATCTCAACCCACAATAGCTAAACAAACAGTGAAAATAAAGGTATCCCAGCCGGACTTCCCAACAACATAGAAGACGGTAATCACAGTACATCGAACATTATAACTCACCTGTCTTGTTTTCACTAGTAGGCATCATGCAAATATTAAAGGATCCCTGATGAACTGTGTCTTCTTTACCATTCACTTCTCGTTCGCCTGTGGTTTTCTACTCGTCTAAGGGACTTCAGCTCTCCTCGCTTAGTTGCCCTCATTTATCCAAGGGCATGTTTCTCGTCCTGGTCTGCCTCGTTGTACTGCCTCTTCAATCATCACAGGTCACCCATTGTGTGAGTAATGTTCGTCGTTCGTCTATTACAAGGCCAGGTGTGCTTACTTTTTCAGTGCCACTTGCTTGATGCCAAACCTAGAAACAATCCTACACATTGCATGTAATTTCCGTTCTGCACAACCTGCTAACGCATTCTCCAAACTGCATACAGAACTTCCTTACATTCCTGTCATGCCTCCATCTCTCATCCTCCTCCTCACACACTATCTCTTCTGTTTACTGCCTCTGAACAAGTCTGTGACGATGTTTCCTTCATCTGTCTCTGGCACATGGAGACTTTGGACACTGGTATTCTTCCTGGTCCATCTCTCCTGTCCTGTGCTAGGCAGTCATACTCACCAGTCAAGTCTCTCCTGGTATCACTTGTTTCTCTAGGTTGTCTGTTATCTATTCTTAGTTGCCAGATAAACTTTCTCAACAGTATTGGGTTAACCGATCGTTCAGGTCTAACACACTGATTCCACATAGCATAGCTGCAGCATACTCCACCTTTAGTTGGAAACCCCCATCATTAACAATCCTTCAGAGTTGTCCCTATTTGGGATGATAAGTCTCATCCCGAAACAGTATAGCAATATTCTATCCTATTATGCAAACATGCCTAGAAGGTAACTTCTGCGTGAGTTTAATTCATTATAAACACGTTCTGAAAGAAGTAGATATTAAGAAAGCAAAAGCAAACCTGTTATAAGAGAAAATTTCAGACTCGGTTTTATTGAGCAGTTATTATAAGTGCAACCCTACTAACGCCCCTAGCGCCGGTATAAGTAGTACAGTAAAACCTCTCTAAACCGGACATTAAAACTGGTAAACATATCGATCTTGGGGACAGGTGACAGCGTAATGCAGGGTGAAAGTCATGCAGAAAGTTCCTCTACATGATTTTTATCCTGCATTAAGCAACCATCTGACTAAAATTATCTAAAGTCTTCTCTACTAGAATTCCGGTTTAGAGAGGTTTTACTGTATTCAATTTTCAAAACTAATAACATCGAAACTAATCATCCCAAAGGACCAGAAAATATAACAACACTAAGAATAAAGTACGGGTCATACAACATAAACACTGTCTAAAATCCGGAAACGGAGGAAGGAAGCACATTTTTGTCGTACTCTTTATTACTTTTCTAGAGTTAACCTGATTGAAATTTAATCATTGAGTACACTAGCGATAGATGGATACAGTTTGTTTTCGTGTTACATGCAATTTAGTACTGCATTTGCCATCGCAGTCGTTGTTTATTAGTCTGAGAGGGGATATATTTATTTACACTGTTTGTCTTTAAGGATGTGGCTTGAATAGGTGTGAATGTGGGCGTCCCAAACTGGTTGCCTATTTAGACATTTGCGCAATATAACGTCATTATCAGACATTTAAGGATAAGTATGTCGAACAATTCCGGTAAACGTAAATGACTTTCATGTAGTGAATAAAGAGGCATTACGTTACAAAGCTACAATAAATGATACCTAGGATCGTTTTCCATCATTTTGTATACTACACATTACCACAATAAAATGTTGTTTTAGGAATAACATGGCTTTCCGACAAAATTACGCATAATGTCATATCAATATTTTTCTTTGGCCGCCCTATAATAAACCCTGGCTTTTAACATGAACTTTTAGATAAGATGGCCTAGGAGGAAACCTCTTACCCGCATATAGGGTCTTCGCAAATATATATTGTTTTGTAGGATCGTCGCACATGAAAATTAACACATTAGAATAGTGGATTGCATAGAGTTTACCCTATGTCACACTAGAGTAGATTTGTGCATAATTATAGGCATTGGTGGTGGATTGGGACGGTTTGTCTTCTTATCATATTGAAGTTGATTGTGACACGATAAGATACCATGGTAGTCGATTGTCCCATAAAAACAGAGCTTATCCAGATCAAACAATAGACCTGACCCTGGTCCAATAATAGAAGAGAAGTCAGGCCAAGATCAGAGGACCCGGAAGGAATCTGCTAATTTGGCTCTGTATTCTTAATATGCAAATTTGTATCAAAGGCTTTCACCATCATATCTGTCTTCTTTAGGAGCTTTTCAAATAAATATATTCTGAAAATGGGTGATCCTTCGATGAAAAGGTAAAAATGCAAAAAGAGAAAATTGCAGACTCGGTTTTATTGAGTCTGTTCATGAATAGTATTTAAAAGTGCAACCCTACTCACGCCCCCTAGCACCGGCTTAAGCAGTATTCAATTTTCAAGATTAATAACATAAGAACTAATGATCCCGAAGGACCAGAAAATATAATAACACTGAGAAAGACATTGAGAAAACTTATTTACAAAAGTCGGTTCTTACGTGTTAACACTGAGAAAACCTATTTGCAAAAGTCGGTTCTTACGTGTTAACCCTACATTATATTGGTATAGACTGGTGAGAAATCGGTAGACAGTGGTAGGAATATATTGTATAATAATAATATACCTTGTACAGATCATCAGATATCACAATCAATGTTACCTTCATATAATTTTACCACAACGTCATCCAAGGTAATTGTAGCAACTCGCCCACTTTATTTCATTTCAATCAGCGAACAGTATGCGCTTGTTTAAACTACTGGCATAGCTTGTTGTGGTAATCAGTGCAGTGGCTGGTTAAATGGTACACTCAGGAGACAGTAGAATCTCTCTAAGACGGAATTTTATTAAAGAACAGTTAAGGTATTTTTAGGCAGATGGCTGCTTAATGCAGGATGAAAGTCATGCAGAAAGCTCCTCTAGAAGCTTTCTCTATGACTTTCAAACTGCATTATCGTACCACATGTCTGCTTAATGCAGGGTGAACATCATGCAGAAAGCTTTCTGTGTGACTTTCAAACTGCATTATGGTACCACATGTATGAAATACCGGCTTTGATACTAAACTTCCGGTTTAGAGAGGGTTTACTGCCTGTGTCTCTTTAATTGGATTGCGGGAGTAAACTAGTTAAAGACGTAGACATATCCATCGGTATCTCTTGATTTTAAGTAATATAAAGGTATTGTTATGCTTTGTAATGCAATCATTTTATCTGACGTGTCTGTAAAAAACGCTTGTTAGAGCCTGGAATCCTACCTACAGGACACTTTGGTCGTGTTATGTAAGATTCTAAAGTAACTTGTAATTAAATATTACTTAAAATCATGATGATTTTGAATAAGCTATCAAATAACCCATGTTTGTGTGTACATCAAAAAATGAACGAATAACAACAGATTCATTTAAAACGAAAATATGCTATATTTCGGGTTGAAGCAGATATAGAAAACTAACAAGACATTAAGTACCTTGATTTTAGATTAAAATATTTACCTTATTGTTAAGCGTTCTTATTAGCCTTCGCCTGCATAACGCTACGTAATTTTGCAAACTATTCTATCAAATGATATTTGCTTGTCGCGTGGTAAGACATTATATCAGAGGCCATATGACATCAATGAAAAGTACTTCCAATGTCATTAAGCATTAATAAGATAATATTTCACAGGTCACATGCCATCAATAAGACATTAATTTCAAGGTCATATATGACATTAATAAGACATAATTTTCAATGTCATGTGGCATTAATTTGACATTATATCTCAGGTAGTATGTAGTACTTGCGTATTAACCCTTACATTGCTATAGAAAAACTTGGATGTGTTTCGTTTGGACTAAGTGTTTGTGAATCTATCGACCGGGTGTTATGTAGTTCCTCTGCATCTCACATCCAAGCTGTTTGCAAAAGAGAGTTAGGTCGCGGGTGGTCGGATAAGGGTTAATTTTCAAATTTTCAAAGACAGTATTTTTTCAAATAATGTATTTCCCTTATCAATAGTCTATACAGTAGAACTCAGTCTAAAACTACTTATTCGTGAATATAAAACTGCATCTTTTAAAAGCAGCGTTGGTGGGTGGGTGGGCATGCAAATCGAAAGTAATACCGAAATAATGGTCGTCATTCATTGAGCTGTTATCGAGCTTTAAATCTCAAAAGTATGCCTAAGTTAAAGTGTCGCTTTAGAAAAATGTGAATGCATATAAATAATTGCTGAGCGAGAATATTCTTAACGGAAAGAAATTCCTCAAAATATCCACTTAAGCCCTGTCACTGTGATTTATGGTTTAGCAAGAGCGACTAACTAAGCGGAAAATAGGACGTCGTAAATACAACGAGGATGTCGAATATTACGGTAAAAGGAATCTTTTAAAAGCAAGGCCTAACTCCGAGTGGTTTGTAGGATGTAACTTAGTGTAATACACCATTACTACAGAATGAGTAAACTCCAAGATTGGCATGTTTTGGTATGAATTATTGCTTGCATTAAGCAACCGCCCTTTTTAACACGCGTGTGTTTAAGTAGCCAATAGTCGTATAAGACCTCAGTACAAACCATAACAATGGCGATAGCCCACTGTCCGCATTTCTAACAGCCTTTGAATTGCAGAAAAACACAAGAGTTTATAAACTTCATACTTGATCATTTCGAGTTATCATTTCAGCACATGGCTGTACCTATTCTATCGCCGAAGGCACCGGAAAGCAATTCACAAGGCTTGCTGCAACAGACGAATCTGTGATAACCTTTGCGAACAGTGTTGATCCAGATAATTCCAAGTACTTCGGTGTCTCAGTAGAATCGAACCTGTTTGCCATGAAGAAATTAAAAGAGATAACGTTCTGACACTTACCACAGACGACAATGTGTGCAAAGGAAAATTAATTGGCACCAAAGGAGTTAAAAGTATTATTCAAATTTCGACGGTTTCCTTTGCATCATTCTTATTATCTTTGAAATAAAGGGGACATTCGTGGTTGAGTGATTATGAACTGCTGTTGTTCGGATGCCGGTCTGGGCATTTGGATTAGCCATGTAAGGTATCCTTCCTGTTGGCTTGCGGTAGGTCGATGGGTTCTAACCCAGTGTTCGCCTGTACGAAACATGCAATGTATGTTCGTGAATAAAATGTTGGGCCGTCCTCCACTTGTAATTAGCTAGACATCTGGATATGACCTACCTACTGTTAAAATGACTTAAACCCCAATACCAACAAACAAAAATGATACAGGCAATTTCGCTAAATTGATATCCCCCGCCATACAAGTTCTGGTCTCAATATTTAGCTGATTATTTGGCCAGGCCGATAAAATGGTAAGGTTTTGTAAAACAAAAGGACATAACTCTAGTGTTCAAACATCAGTGTAAGTGACACTTGATCTCATTATGGTACTTAACATTTCCACAAAAGTATCATTGAAACACTTCAAACCGATTATGAGATATGACCTCGGACAGACAAAAAAGGATAACGTTTTTGCAAACAAATGACAAGAACTTTAGTGTTACAAGCTTAATATGAATGATACTTGCAGGCTTACAAGCAAGGATTTAGATACCATAAACTAAGAAAAACTTTCTCTAAATTTTACTATCGAAATCTCTCACTTATTGACAAGTACCAATGTAATCTCAAGGAACTTCTGCGACACGGTATTTCACATCCTGAATTTTATGGTGATGTGATTTACAAACTTCGTAAGATTATTGGACATACCAATTTTCTCACTTTGCTCATCAAATATGTTAAGAAATTCATTAAAAAGGGATATGATCCTATAGTACTACAACATACTGCATGTTTGGGTGTCAATCCCTTTACAGTTGGCAATCACGCTGGCCTCTTACATGTATGCCGACAAGAAACGTTTAGTATTCTATGAGGGCGACCTCTTAAATCCAGAAACGGAAGGAGGACGTCAGATATCTGTAATATTTCGTTGTTGTCGTACCCTTTATTACTTTTCTACAGTTACTCTGTTTGCAGCTCAATCATTGAGTACGCTAGCGATAGGTGGATGTAATTTGTTCACTTAAATCTTTTCGTTATACATGCACTTTACCACTGTATTTGCCATCGCGGTTGTTGTAGATTAGTCGGAAAGGGGATGCATTTATTTACACTGTTTGTTTTTAGGGTGGGGATGGAATAAGTGTGAGGTTGGGCGCCCATAAGCCGGTTTTACCCCCCAGTGACTTTTGTCACTGACCGTTCCAAGGCGGTACTTCCATCTTCCCCCTATTGTATGTTTCTTTTGTCTTTGTGCGTCTCTTGATGTTTTTATAGTTATGTACATTTACTGTTTCCTCGTGTTGCTGTTCAGGCGAGTGTTCTGTATGTGGTGTTTCCTACATGACTCATTTTTGTACTTTTACATTTTCAAGTGTTCTTACCATGTACACTAACTTTCATAGCAACCTCTGAGATATGACCCCGGACAGGCCAAATGTTGTTGTTTTATTTGTGTGTTCAACGTTCAATATAAGCGATATTTGCAGGGCTGCAATTCCTTATAACACTAAACAGTTACACAAATCTTTATTGAAATACTTCAAACCGTTTCGGAAAAATATGACTAAGGCCAAACAAAATTTCAGTGCTACCTTATGGACCACATATCCATATGCTACCCTACAGTTACACAGAGTTTCTGAAATTTTACTCCGAACAGACAAGAAGGTGAATTCTCTCGCAAACTTTGGTGTTGAACCCTCAATGTGAGCGACGCGTACAGGGCGGGATTTCCTTATACATGCTGTACTAATATTTATACAAAACAAAATCTAACAGCTTCTGAGATATGACTCCGGACAGACAAAATATTAAGTTTTGATAAAACAAAGGGATCAGGGCCGCATTGGCTTATACATGTTCTCTTAAATATTTAGTCAAACTTTAAATCGTTTCTGAGACATGACTCCGGACTGACAATACGACTAGGTGTTTTGAAAACAAAGGGTTGTAACACTTTTGTTCCACAGTCAATGTGAGCGATACTTGCATAGCCGCATTGTCTTATACATGCTGTACTAAATATTAACATGGTTTGTTTATAAAACGCATTAAAACATTTAAGAAGAAAGGTTATGATCGCATTTTATTCCAACGCACTGCACGTTTGGTTATCGACCCTTTTACAGTCGGTAGCTACGCTTCCCTCTTTGCTTGCGCGATGACAGGCCGAGGGTAGTACTCTATGATGGTATACTGTTAAACTCAGATACTGGATGAGCTTACCAGACTCATGTATTACTTTTTCCCTGTCGTGCCCTTAACGGCTTACCTGCAGGTGCTCTGACTTTAGAAAAGTCATTGAGTACATATTTGACGGATTGTCACAGTTATTATGCTATGTTCAACATGTTGTCCTGTGTTCACCGTCGTCTATGCTGTGGGTAAGTCCGGTGGGGATACCTTTATTTACACTATTTGTAAAGCTAGGGTGACTTTGAGAGAAGTGTGAGGTTAGGACGTCCGTAAACCGGTTTAAACCCCCAGTGGTGTTTTGCTACTGACCGTGCCAAGGCGGTACTCTCTTTGTCACCCTTCCTTTTGTTTGCCTTGCGTCCTTGTGCTTGTGATTTGTTCATGTGTGGAGTGTTTGTCTCTGGTTATTGTGTGTCTGTTTGTGTGTTTGTGTTCATCTCGTGTGTGAGTGTGCGTTTGGGTGTATAGTTGTGTGTGTATGTGTGTCATGCTGTCTATCGGTGTTTTGGTGGTGGTTGCGTCTTGTATGTGGCCTTGCCTGCTTGACTTTACTACTTTTCCATTTAGAACTGTGATAAGACTCTTACATGAGTGGTCTAATATTAGTTTACCCTGTTGGTAAAGTTGTGAACTATCCATGTAAACTGTAAAAAGGACGTTTAATCCGACCAATAAATTCCACATTAAAATTGGAGTATAGCAAAAGAAGCAGAGGATGTTTAGGGATGATTTTAATCAATAGAAATTTGAACATTGATTTAAATAAAAAGGATATGTGAAGTTCGGAATTGTTACAAACAGTCAGCTGAAGGTAAATATATTCTGAAAATGGGTGATCCTTCGAAATCAAAAGTTGAACTGTAAAAAGAGAAAATTGCAGACCCGGTTTTATTGAGTCTGTTCATGAGTAGTAATTAAAAGTACAACAATACTTAAGCCCCTAGCACCGGCTTAAGCAGTATTTAATTTTCAAAACTAATAACATCAAAACTAATGATCCCGAAGGACCAGAAAATATAACAACACTGAGAATGATGTACGGGACGACTTTTTACGGCCGCCACAAAAGCACTTAACACCTGCTATTGTGAAGTACATATATTCTGAAAATGAGTAAAGTCTTATTTTGTCTGTATATCGATGTGATGTCCATCAGTAAACCAAGATTAGTGAAGTGACTGTGGGTCAATGCAGCAATATACAACAGTCTCTAAGGGACTATATTACGTAATTGCTTATACAAGGAGAGAAAACAAACTATTGTATAGTTGGTTTATTGTTGTGATTCTGTATCATCTTGTAGAAATATATCTACTAGAATCTTCAGAACACCACAACATTTTCAAGATGTTTCACATCAATTATATTTAAGGCGATGTTGTCTCGTGGAATGTGTCAACGAACTTATTTAAATACAATGGCCAGTAGGTCGTTAAGCTTGTCATGCGGTCACTTTGTCGCCAATGGCATAAAGATGGTTGATTTCTGTAATTTCATCAGTGAAATATTGCCTTTCTAAACAAAATGTCTGATTGACGAGCATTCCTGCTTTTAGTTCATTTCCTATAATTCAGACTAGTTCAATTTGGAATTGAACAACGCTGATATACCGGATGAGAAAGACTGTGAACAAAGATAAGACATGGACATATAGCGTGTCTACAAAGTTTTCAATCAATTTATTTCTCATAAACCAATTCAGTCGGTCTGTATGACAACATCTTTCTTCTCATCATTTCGGTTGCTTTCTGTAACATTTTATTTCTGCTATTTGAATTCCAATTGACATTTTAGCTTTTAACCCGCTGTGAAAATAAATTTTGAAAGAAGGAGATCGCAGTAGTGCGAAAAGAGAAAGTTGCAGACTCGGTTCTATTGAGTTTGCTCGTAAGCAGCTAATGTCTACTCAGATACGGATCAAGTACACATTTGACTACTTTTCGAGCAGTCATTTGAAAAATTATTGACCGAGTGTCAATTAGCTTAGATCCTGATCAGACACCGAGTAGCAAATGGTGGAACTACAAGTTTACCTATACCATGCTGGGAACAACAATGTCAGCTCAATTTTCAATAGTGTGCAATGTTGACTACTTCCTATTCAGTCAACGTTTTGAGAAACTATTGATCGAGTTCCAAACAGATTGGATCCTAACGAGACACCGAGTACACCGGCGTCTCATCTGGATCCAAGCTGAATGCAAATGCGAATCGGATCCCAAACACTGCGATAAGTGTTTAACTTCAATTTGTCTAATATAACAGGACAGTTGTTCAAACCATCTTAGCCATAATGTTGCATTGTACCGTTTCAATTTTCTGTCGAGAAGACAATGCTTTAACCCTTTCGCTGCCAATGCCGGATCTGTGATTCCCTATGCAAACAGTTTGGATCCAGATGAGACGCCGAGTAACTCGACGTCTCATCAGGATCCAAACTGTTTGTTACTGTTACTATGTTATTGAAATAAAAATGAAGAAAATCAAATTTGTAGCAGACGACAAAGTTAGCAGACGACAGAGTTTGGCAGCGAAAGGGTTAAATCGCTAAAAGGTGAACTGTTTGTTCATATTGAAAAAAGTGTTCAACTCCAGTACTCTTCTGCTGCAGCGGTGTTCTTCTGTCGCGGTTTCGAAGGATAGCACTGTCGATGCGAATAACAATTGAGGATGATAACAGCTATGTTCATTAGGCTTTCAGTCTAATATTTCGACCACACTGGACCATTTTAACCCTTTCTTCCATGAATATTCATGTAAGAAATAATGACGAATATTAATTAGATAATTCAGTCGGATTTTATAGGTACTTTCTGATCTGAGTCTACACTGTCTGCAAAGGCGTAGGAAGGAGTACTTATGGAGTAAAGGGTTTAAAGACTAAAATAGATAAGAATGCTATTCTATATCTATTTCATTCTTTGAAAAATGACCCAGTCGGTCGATGTATATGAATAAGAGTATTATAGACAACTAATT
Organism: Azorinus chamasolen; assembly: GCA_963576725.1. NCBI lineage: Eukaryota > Metazoa > Mollusca > Bivalvia > Cardiida > Solecurtidae > Azorinus > Azorinus chamasolen. The sequence goes on along the minus strand of OY755243.1, from coordinate 85,222,748 downwards.
CAAAACAAATATCCTGTTTATAACAACAGTACACCATTCGAGTTTAACAAAACGTGTCTATTGTTTTCGATATATTTGGAAAGTTACTCAAACATACATAGTATTATTTGTAAACCATATTACAGGAAAACACAACATATTAAAAATGTTGCAAAAATGTGCTCGTGTCTAAATTCGACAGACGCATCTGCTTGTCCGGTGCAATGTGAAATAAAGTTCGGCAGTATGATTTATTCCTTCTGACAACATGTCTGTCTCATAAATAATTTGGCGAATCTTAATCGAACATTACTTTCAATTATCATTCCTGAAACTGCTCTATTAGGCTATTACTTTCTCTTAGAATATAGAAGAATCCACAATACAAGAGTGTTGAACGGTTTAAGTTAGATATCATTTGAAAAATCGAGGTGTAAGTTGATGAATCTATGTATGAAAAATAGAACGAAAATCAGACAGGAGATGCCACACGAAAAACCATAGTACTAACATCAGAAGCGAAAATGAAGTGCGCACTCCGCACGCACATATACATACACAACGTTCACAGAACCGTTCACTAACAGCATAATTATCGACGCTATATGACTGGCCAAGATGTGCCGCAGTGATGTTAAACCAAAACTACTCAATCCCATTGAAAGCAAAAGACAATTTGTGACGTCATACGTTACACAAGAGCAATATAAGACATGACGTCACAAAATGACTTACTTGAAAAGTGTGTATTGGTTGAATGGATCACGTACCGCCAAATGATGGTGAATATAAGGGAACTCTAAAAACAATGGGTCACAGCAAATAAAGTGCACGCAAATAATACACACACACCATCGTTATATACCATGGTTAGGAGACACGTCCAGCTTCACGCTTATCTAACCTTCACCCAACCAGAGGAACAGTGTAAATAAATGTAGTTAATAAGGCTAAGACTCACTTGCTACGTTGATAAAGCTATGTCTAAGTTTGATAAAGCTATGTATATACAAGCAGGTGGCTGTTTAATCCATTCGTTCCCACGATCCCATAAATGGGACGTGAGCAAACAGTGTATACTCTGATAAGACGCGGCATCGTGCGGCGTCTGATCAGAGTCTACGCTGTTTGCTGATAGGAATTTCAATATAAAACAAAACGAAATTGAAAATATAGGCCAGGCTCAAATATATAAACATGGAAGAATCAACTTGGCGCAAATGGGTCAATGCAGGGCAAACATAATGCAGAAATTTCCTATAGGAACATTCTGCATAACTATTGTTCTGCATTACTTCATTTGAGCAGTCGTACTAGCAAGACTATTCGTATATTACTACACTCGGTTGTTGACACAAGGTAGGCCTACACCACAACATGAACTGAAATACTTGTTAGGACCATTATGTAACCAATTTTCTAACTCATAATCAAAGCTCGGGATAATTTTGAGGCTTCTTTTACATAACCTTCATGTCTCCTTTTCAATCAATAGCCTTGTGTTAACCTTGTCGATGCAGGAATAGGAGAATAATCCATCATGTTTAATGGCAGCGCCCTAAACCCTCTCCTTCATATAAACGTTTTTTCAAGTATTTTCAAACTCCTGTAGAAGTCGTCCGACAAGGATCTGTTCTGTTTGCTTCTGATAGAATATATGTCTGATTTCACCAATTCTGTCAAAGCAAACAACTCCCTTGACATTTTACATTAAACAAATTTAGCTAATAAATATTCATGATGCTATTACGGTATTTCTTACATGAATATGGGACAGGTAAAGGGTAAAAGTATGAAAACTGTGCCCATACAGGGCGCTGTTCAGGGAGCTCCTGCAACAGGTATTTTATCTCGGTCTACACGTTTTGCAAACGACAGTTTTGAAAGGGTCAACACAGGAAAAATAACTTCATTGACATACACGGTCGAGGCGTTTGTAGTGAGCGTTGAATAACGTATACAAACGTTGACAGTTTGGTTAACACTTACCCAGCAGAGAAAAAGAACAGCTGCTCAAATTCGAATTTTGCGCACTATCGAATATTTCCGATTCGACCAAGCGTTTAACCCATTACCTTATAAGCTATTTTTAGATACAACCTCTTTGAATTTACTACCGAAAAGGAGCATTAATAAGAGAAAAGGTAAATGTTAGAATTTTGTAGTTTGAAACCATTGTGACAAATAGAGCATTTGCTCCTATAGGAGCAAATGCTCTATTTATCACAATGGTTTTTATAAAGTGACTTTTACAGAGTCGTAAAAAGTTGTCAATGGGTTAAGAAACTATTTACAGAGTGCCAAACAGCTTGAATCTTGATGAGACGCCGATACACTCATCTGTATAAAAGCTGTTTGCAAATGTGAGTCATTGCGCCCATAGTGATATAAAGTTAAAATGAACTGCATAGAACGACTGATTTCACCAACCCACGCATAGTGGAGGTTATACAAATCATGAAACGTCTCTACATTTACATAAAAATGAACATAACTGCAAAAACAATTATTAATTGCCATTTCAGTTGCAATATGAGAATAATCGAATATGGTAATGCTGGCTGCACTTCGGTTTTAAAAACATTGTTTTTTAAAAGCTTATTGCATATGTATGAACGATGTAATTATTTACATGTTAATCGCTGTATATATTTATATATTTCTTGCATGTACGACATGTAATTACCTTGTACCACTAGAGAGGACTTACATAGGCTATGCCTGTTGTCCAATCCGTTTCTTTATTGAATAAGATAATTGTTAAAAAACGTTCGTAGTTCTGTTTGAGTTAAATTGACTAGTTTAACCTTTCCTTGTTGAATATTCAAGTAAGATATAATTACATCATGGATATTTATTGGCTGAAGTTTTATACTGGCGTTTGTGGTAATAAATTCGTGGTCTTGGTAGAAACTGTAATGTATGATTTACAATCATGTCATAAGCAAACAGAGGAGATCCTGGTATGACGGTTCTAACATGAACCTCTGATCTGAGTATTCTCTGTTTGCAAAGGCATGGGAATGTATTTACATGAAGGAAACGGAGATTTGACCTGCATTAATTGCGTGCGTATTTAGATTTTTCAAAGCATGCTATCAAATCTATTAAGGCGGCCAATAAAAGGACATTTAATTAGAGAGATTTATGACAGATTGCATAGTAAGCCTTTACTCAATTTATACACATTGTTACACATGTACAAACATAATAGACACATCAGACAACCGCTGTGAGACACATTGTTACACATGTACAAACATAATAGACACATCAGACAACCGCTGTGAGAGATGTCTGATTAGGATCTGCTCTGTTTGCTTAAAGTATGTTATTTATCTGAAACCACACTGTCTACAACTGTCAAACCTCCCCTTGTTTCATGCTCCATTGCAGGATTAATTAACATTCATGAAAACATTTATGCTTGTATAAATATTCATGAAGTAAAGGTTTCATGCAGCACGAGAAACTCCGATGCTGACATATGCCGAAGGGACTTTACATTACTGTCGTTTCCATTAACCCATTCCCACATACTGAAACCTTTTAACGCCTCTGTAAAAGTCACTTTTTGAAACCATTGCGATAAATAGAGCATTTGCTCCATAGGAGCAAATGCTCTTTTTATCACAATGGTTTCAGAATTACACAATTCTAAAGAGTTCCTTTTCTCTAGTAAATGCTCCTTTTCGGCAGATTTATTCAAAGACGTTGAATCTAAAAAAGCCTATGAGGAAATGGGTTAAGCTGCCACTGTTTAAAGACACCCTTATTGATTCACTAGACGGCGGCTGTAACCCTCTGAATCCTGAATGTTCAAAGTGGAACGGTCCATCATTGTTTCACGATAGAGTCCATTCAATATAAAGGGCATGATTTGCGAAAGGGTTTTTCAATACATATATTGTAGTCTGATCAAAGGGCCCCTCTGGAAGGTCTCTGATCTGAGTATTTTCTGTTTGCAAGTGTCAATACTCGTTTCCTGCACTCCAGTGGTTTAAGCAGTTATCTGTTCTTTTGATGTACTCATCGCCATTCAGCCCGTTAGGTTTCAGTTTCAACAACCATTACTTGGCAAAAATGAAGTTTTTTGCCGCCATAGGAGAAATTTTCATAACCCTTGCATGGCCAGGTTTTTTAACCCGGTATAGGCATGTATTGACATGTTTAAACAGTGTAGACCCAGATCAGATGGCTCCTAGAGAAGCCCTCTGATCTGAGTCTACACTGTCTGTCATTCAAAGTCCTCTGACAAGATAAGCCGTTCATACTAGGTTGAGTCTATAGTTGGTGGGTTACTCAACATTTTATCAACAATTTCAATGTTAACATGCACTTTCTAGCCTTCTCAGTAATCTTCATTGCGGTTGGAAATGTCATCGCCTTCAGATGTTACAGCTGATTAACAGTAAAAACCTCTCTAAACCGGAATTCAAGTAGAGAAAAAATTAAATACTTTTAGGCAGGTGGCTGCCTAATGCAGGGTGAAAGTCATACAGAAAGCTTCTAGATGAGCTTTCTGCATGTCGTTTACCCTGCATTAGGCTTCCACCTGTCTCTAAGACCAATATTTATACTACAGTAAAACCTCTCTATAACGGTCACTAAATTGTGTTAATTAGTTGGTATTTAGGGTAGGTGGTTGCTTAAGCAAGATGAAAGTAAAACTGAACGCTCCTATAGGAACGTTCTGTTTTACTTTCACCTTGCTTTAAGCAACCACCTGCTTTTAACAGAAAATACTTGATGTGATTTAGTGGCTGTTATAGAGAGGTGTTACTGCAAATTAAATGTCCGGTTTAGAGAGATTATACTATACTTGTATTTTTCAACTACACGACGAGAGTATCAATTTCGATTCTGGATCTGCGTGGTCATATGGATTCAAACTGTGTGCATGTGTAATTACCTACCCGCCCGCTGCAGGCTAATGATTAGATATATTTATCAGTTTTATATGGAAATATATAGAACAATATGAAATATAATGAAACAATGAAATATAATTAAACAGTATTGATTCTCCCTGTTGCAAAACAAAACAGAAGACAATGGAAGAGTGTTTGTTCTTATGCCAAACTGGTTGCCCAATGGAAGGTGATATATCATATTGTGGTATCATGGTTTATTTTGCGAGACATGCAAACATCGAGTAAGGAATAGATTGTGTTAGTAATAACGGAAACAAAGGCAATACAGACGATCCGATGCAGACGATAATTGCATTTACCAAGTACGCGGGTGTTCTGACCAAAGATACCTTCTCTGTGGCTATGTCTCGTGACCTCTAACGACTCGTCTAACTTTGTCCCCGCTATAACCGAATCAATGACAACTTCTGCAGACAGTTTGAGTCCAGATGAGAAGTTGGCCAACTCGGTGTCTCATCAGGATCCAACCGTTTGACACTCTGGTTACGGTTTAGGAAAGACATTGACGAATACTACACTCCGAAAGCTGCAGCAGACGATCATTATAGCAGTAGAAATCTATTTGACGACGAAAGTCCTAATAACTAGTCTAAACATACTTGATCATACCGTTTTATGTAGCAAGCTACGATAATTTGATTCCTCGGGGGAATCAACGTCAACAATTGTTAAAAGATTTAATTATTTCACTGCGAAATATTGTCGTCTGCAAATTTTGTTGTCAGTTACAATTTTTGTCTGTTTAATTGTGTCCATATCTCGTCCAAACAACCTTAACTCAGTAACACACAGTTTGGATCCTGATGTGACATTGAGTAACTAGGCGTCTCATCTGGATCCAAACTGCTGAAAAAATAATCGTGCATGCTTCATTGGCAGCAAAACAGTCAACTTTTTGATATTCAAAAAGTTCTTTTTTAATCGACGTACCGAAACATATGTCGCAAAACCACTGTTTTAGACTACTTTCCTGTGCAAAAGTCTCAAAAACGTCGTATTGTATGTAGTATATCCTCAGTCACCAAACCGAAATTCTTGTAGAAAAATATTTGGATATTTTTAGGCTGATGGCTGCTGAATGCAGGGTGAAAGTCATGCAGAAAGTTACTAGAGGAGCTTTCTGTATGCCTTTCACTCTGCATTAAGCTGCTATCTGTCCCAAGACCGATATTTATACTAATTTGAACATCCGGTTTAGAGGGGTTATACTTTATTTCAGTGACGTAGCAAAATAGTTAAATGTTTGCAAATTAGAACCAAGGAAATAAACCAATCAGTATCCATGCTTATAAAACTTTTTAGTCGAGTCTGAGTTCGTTCTCGGGCTTTTGATTGGTCAGATCCTTGGATCAAATCTGACCAATCAAAATCTTGAGAACGAACCCAGACGCAACTGAGTTCGTTCTCGGGCTTTTGTTGGTCAGAGCCTTAGCTCAAATCTGACCAATCAAAAGCTTGAGAACGAATTCAGACTCAACTAAAAATGTTTATAAGCATGGACCCAGGTCTGAATTATAAGCCACTTTGTCCAGAAATCACGTAAATCGAAGAATTAAGTCATATTCAATCATAGTTCGATATTCAAAAAGTTATTTTAATCGGCTTACCGAAACATATGTCTTTCAATTTGCAGTCGCAAAACAAATTGTTTTAGACCACTTTCCAGTACAATAGTCTCCCAAACGTCGTACTATTTCAGTGGCAAAGATCCCGTCCATTTTGATTAACTCTCTGTCATTGAAATTACATCAGATTGCCCGAAAACAATCCCGGAGTTCTTCCATTTCATCACAGTAATTACGAAACAATGGAAAACCGACCTCTATATATTACATTGACGGGTTATAATAAAGATGTGCACGCTCTCTAATGCCCTAAAGCGATGATAGATGTAATAAAAATGAAATAGGTCAACCCATATAACGTCTGGACTGATATATAAAGCGACAGAATGAGTTCCCCAGGCATTGCATAAGAATTAACAACGTCACACAAATTATCACGGAATTTCTTCCAGACCAATTAACCTGATGCGGCCACTTTGTGATAACCATTCTTTACAGTCTGGATCCTGATCAATCGTCATTGTTATAATAACAATGTCACAACTGTTCTCCTCATATAAACACCTTTTCACGCCATCGCAAACAGGGTAGACCCAGATCAGACGGATCCTATAGGTCTGTTTGTTTTTGACATGATATACTCGTAGATTATTATTATTATTATTATTATTATTATTATTATTATTATTATACCACATAACCGGAACGATCCTCATGATTTTCTATCCAGACAATGAAAGATGTACAATATATATGAAATCGCTAGCCGGAAGGAACTACATGATTTTCCATCCGGTCAGTGAAAGATATGAAAAAGATATACAACAGATATGAAATCACTATCCGCAAGGAATAGCATAAACTGTATTAACAAACTTGATACAGACAAGTTGACTGAAAGCCATGCTCATCAATATCATAAATTAGAATAAATGGGCTGACTGAAAATCATTCCATTTATATGACTATTGGGTCAACTGTTAGCTTGATAGGTTGGCTGAAAGCCATTCCTATCCTGAACTCAGTTGCCACTGTACATGGCTACTGGGTCAACTGTTAGCTTAGTAGGTTGGCTGATCCCTATCCTTAGCTTAGTTGCCATTGTACATGACTATTGGGTAACCTGTTAGCTTAATAGGTTGTCTGAAAGCCATTCCTATTCTGAACAAAACTGTCCTAGTAACAAATGTTGATTTTACAGTTTTTGTCAACTCAAAAAGACCCATTGGAAAGTTAACATTATATACATGGAACTAATAAAAATGCATGCTGTCAGTACTTCTTATTTAAATATAGGATATGGAAAGGGTTAAGAGTAATGTTGAAAGGAAAAATAGAGTTTTAGGATTAACCCTTTACTTGACAGTCACTTATGCTGAGTTCTGCATGCCTTAATAAACATAGCATACAATGATCAGACGGCTCCTGTAAATGTCTGGTCAGGTTATTTTGTGTTTGCTTATGAAACAATATAGATCTGATTAGTTGGTCATGGCTAAAACGCCATGGTAAAAACATTGATGTCATTATTTCTTGAATGAGTGTTCAATATATAATCATGTAGGGTTTAACACAGGGCTGGTTTTCTGTGTACGTGCTTATTCATGAGCGACGGGCGGATACACAACCAGGGGGTAGGGGAGGGGGTAAAACGCCATGGTAAAAACATTGATGTCATTATTTCTTGAATGAGTGTTCAATATATAATCATGTAGGGTTTAACACAGGGCTGGTTTTCTGTGTACGTGCTTATTCATGAGCGACGGGCGGATACACAACCAGGGGGTAGGGGAGGGGGTAAAGCAGTTTGGATCCCTGAATAAGATGCCGATCCATTCTGTGTCTCATTTGGATCCAAATTGTTTGCAAATGACATTGCGAGCTCGCCCTATGCAATGTCGTGATAGACATTTCGCAAAACCTCCTCGTCTTCTATACTGTTTGCCAAAGCCTGAGTCCTGCTTTTCCTGCACGGTCGACTGTCATTCTCGTGAAACCATACATGTTATGTGTGTTCTATTTTTAAAAGTGTTTTAAAATCTAAATACGCTTGAATTACATTTCGATCTAATTAACAGTCTGGTGGACCTTTTACTACCGGACGCAGAGTACAAAAGGCTCGGCAATCGATAATCTGCCTCAAGGTTTTAGCATAAACACAGTTAACATTTTATCCGGTTAACCGCAATCCGACTAGCAATTACAAACTATTTGGATCCAGATGAGATGCTGAGAAAGTTTATGTCTCATCACGATCCAGTCTATATGACGCTAAGTCCAATGTTTCTCAAACGTTTTGATAAATGGAAGTAACGTTATTAACAGATCAGGTTCCATGCTTATAAAAGCTTTTATTTGAGTCAGTGTTCGTTCTAACATTTTTGATTGGTCAGATTTGAGCATTTGGCTCAAATCTCGCCAATCAAAAGCTTGAGAACAAACTCAGACTCAACTAAAAAGCTTTATAAGCATGGTCTCGGAGCTGAAGCACAAATCAGCTTTACAGTAGGATAGGGTTTGATTCTTGAAACATGGACATGTCTGGGTCATCTATCAAACATGGGCATATCTGGGTCATTTAGCAAACATGGACATGTCTGGGTCATCTAGCAAACATGGGCATATCTGGGTCATTTAGCAACATGGACATGTCTGGGTATATACGTCTTTGCCAACAGTGTCGACCCAGATCACAGGTGCCGTCTAAACATGGTTTGTTCTGTTTGCTAGTGGAATTATATAGATATGATTCTACAGATCAAGTCATACAGTACAACCTTTCTATAACGGCCACTAAATTACATCAAATAGTTTGTGTTAACGGCAGGTGGCTGCTTAAAGCAAGGTGAAAGTAAAACTTTCACCTTGCTTTAAGCAGCCACCTGCCCTAAATACCAACTAATTAACACATATTAGTGGATGTTATAGAGAGGTTTTACTGTAGTAAAATAAACCATTATGACTTTAAATTAGATTATTGTTTTATAAAAAGCATCTTAACATAAGACTGTCTTGCCATGACGGAAACTAGAATCATGTCTATATTTCAATATACAAACTGGGTTTACTCTCTTTGCAAATTCCTGGAAATTCGTATCTATGAGGTAAGTGGTTAAACAACTGCAGAAAACCCTCACGGGAACATGCTGTAATTAATCCATTATTGTAGTTAATACTCAGATTGAATGAAACCCCTTCGCAATGTAATATGTGATAAGAGTCGACAATCTTTACGCTCGTGCGATGAGTGTTGAAATAAAGAAAACCATTATTTGTAAACGTATGATATTATCTAAACCAATGTTTTAAGTGTTTGGTTGTTAAAATGTTTAAAATGTACAGTAGAACCTGTACAGTAAAAGCAATAACTTAAACAAACTGCACACCTTTTATCGCCAGCATGCTCAGCGCGACCAACGTGGCTTTTGCAACCAGTTTGCAATCAGTCGTGACGCTGATTAACTTTAGGCTGCTGAGCAAATTAATTTTGCAGAAATTTTCACCTACTACATTTTCAAATTTCCAGCTATAATCAATTTGTCTACCAAAATGCAATCAGGGTGTCAAACAGTTTGGATCCTGGTGAGACACCGTGTTACTCGGCGTCTCATCTGGATCCAAACTGTTTGCATAGGTATTCACTCATCCGCCCATAGCAGGCTAAAGATTAAACTAGCGTTTCACCGGGATGGAAGCTGTTTAGCACTCGGGCAATGACTTTTCAAAACCTTTAACGAATCGAAAGTAAGGATTAGAAGAGAAATATAATTTAAGAATTAATTTTGTTTTCTAATGGTGAGGAATAAATGAGTGCTTGAAACAAAATGAAAGCAGTGAGGAAAACATTTTTCATCCATCATGCATTGCCCAGCAGGTTCGTTTATACCTCATGTGATGAAACGGTAGAAAGTTTTTTTTTAATTAATAGTTATATTAAAATAAGTGAAATGATTGGAATTATAAACGCAGTAGTTCCAGACTATGCCAGAGTTTCTTGCTGTTGAATGCCGAATATAGTATATAACTAAAGGCAACAACTTAAATAAATATTCGTTTACATCTTCTGATGTATATGGTTGTTTAAAATAGGACAAAACATGCAGAATGTTCCTACAATAGCGCCCTGCATAGACAGACAGACAGACAGACGACAGACAGACAGACAGACAGACAGACAGAGACAGACAGGCAGACAGACAGACAGACAGACAGAAAGAAAGAAAGAAAGAAGGACAGACAGACAGACATACAGACAGACAGACAGAGACAGCGATAGAGAGTTTATTTAGTACAAAGACGATAGGCTGAAAACATAAACAGCACAAAGTTCTATAGCAACCAGCAAAAAATAAAGAACAATGTCTCAAAGCAATGTGGTAACCTAATGCAGGACGAAACGTATGCAGAAAGCTGTGGAGAGAGAGAGAGAGAGAGAGAGAGAGAGAGACAGACAGACAGACAGAGACAGACAGGCAGACAGACAGACAGACAGACAGACAGTGAGGCAGACAGAAAGAAAGAAAGAAAGAAAGAAAGACAGAAGGACAGACAGACAGACATACAGACAGACAGAGACAGCGATAGAGAGTTTATTCAGTACAAAGACGATAGGCTGAAAACATAAACAGCACAAAGTTCTATAGCAACCAGCAAAAAATAAAGAACAATGTCTCAAAGCAATGTGGTAACCTAATGCAGGACGAAACGTATGCAGAAAGCTCCTTAATGAGCATTCTCAATCACGAAAATAAAACAATAGTGTGGATTACAGAACACGTGTTTGAACATGGTATACTGGCAATATGTGTGATGTAATGTAGGAAAGTAACTCGCTATACCAATATCGTGAAATACAGTAGAACCCCTATTAGCCGGATTTTTTATCAAATAACACTGTAAGTCTTCTTAGACAGATGGCTGCTTAATACAGGGTGAAAGTCGGACAAAACGCTCCTCTATGAGTTGTTCCATGTTGCATGACTTTCAACCTGCAGTAAGCTACCACCTGTCTGGAAGATCGGCTTTGATACTGAAATAACGTCCGGCTTATAAATGCTTTACGGTATATATAAAATACCAAAGTAAGCTCATTCTTTACTTTAATAAAATGTACCGGTCCATAATTTTATATATGACCAATGTGCTTGGTAAATTCCGGTAATTTCCGTGGGTGGGTACGGAACTATATCGTTACAAATTAAAAAAATACAATAACAGATTTTTGTTTCATTTTTCAATTTGTTTTAATTAAATAATAATTATTATTAAGCTTGATTAAAATTGATACAGAAAACGATGTTTGGTAATTTTAGTAACTACAATACATGTACATTGATTTGCAGATTAATACAAGAGAAAAAGCTGAACCATACTTTTTTAAAGGGAGGTAATCACGGAGCGACACGAAACTGCTAAAATAGAGCAGTAACCCCAGTAATTCGTGAACAAGAGGTGCAGTATGCTATAAGAAATAGTACAGCACACTTCAGGCGTAATTGCATTAGAGTACAGCACACTTGTGACGTTAGACTATTTTTTGGACTGGCCGGTAGGTCACTCTAATGCAATAAGGCCCTCATCGGTCTGTACTATTAGAGGGTTAATACACGTTTTTTCGGGCAATAACATCTGCAGTGTCCCGAGGGACTGTTGTTGGCCCGAGCCCGAAGGGCGAGGGCAACAACATTCCCGAGGGACACTGCAGATGTTATTGCCCGAAACATACGTGTATTAACGCTATTCTTGCATACAACCCGTTTTCTGCTTTCCTGCACCAATTTTCATTCTTCCAAATACAAGCAAACCTACATTTCTTTTACACACTTCGTTCGATTTATGCTGTTTCCGGGGCATTGTTTTTCTTTCTGACGTCATTTCATCAGCCAATCAGAATTGCCATAGATCTACTTGAAGATGTTGAATACACATGTGCCATGGTGTGGATTAAATATGTCTGGATGTATAATATTTTAGCCCAAAGGACATGATTCAGTTATGTGAGTACACATTTATTACTGGCAAATAATCTATCTAGCTTTCAGTTGAATTAGAAGTCATTATTAGGATAAATACCAACAAATCCAAACACGTTAAACGAATCGTGTAAACACAAGGACAGCAGTAGAAAGTAGGTCATGATAAACGATAGTTTTTCCACAGAATGAATCGCTTGGAAACTTTGTAGAAACTTGACACGGTTAAACCTTCCCCTGTTACAAAGTTCAATACCTACTAAATATTCATGGACAAATTTGTTATAAATGAACCATGGAGGGTGGAACATTGTAGCCATTAAGAAACTGATCTATCAAACTCGATCAGCAAACAGAGCAGACCCTGATCAGACGGTTACTCTAGGAGGCGTCTGATCTGGGTCTACTCTGTTTGCAAATGCGTGAAAACACGTTTATATGAGGGTAATGGTTAAAATAGCCTAGTTTGGTGCGCCTACATAAAGGCGGGATATACAAACAACAACACAATCTGCCTACATGATATATAACTAACAGATAGCTGCAATGAGTCAGTTCCTTTCTCCACTGAATGAATTTTTCAATTGAGCCATTCATGCGGACCCATCGGGGAACAGTAAAAATATTTCTTACTGAAGTAGCTGTAGGCTATACCGTCCCAAGAAATAGTGAACAGTACATGTATTCACATGTTTAGAACTATGTATGCCAACCTTTTGGACGATTACATTAAACAAAACATTTTAATTTTGTCAACAGTTACTGTCAACTTTATTTATTGCATTCAAATATAGAGGGAAATATGGAACAAAGATCTGTATGGCACAATATCACAGATAGATCTACAAGAGAACAGGGAAAGGGTTAAGTATAGATGTATGTGCATAGTCTGTTCTTGTTTCACTTTATGGTCATACGATTTTTGTTTTGTTACCACAAAACAAGTGATCTGTATATACTAACTCTTATCTAATCTCTACTTTTCGTTTCGGTAGAGGTCTGGTATATTGAGTGGGTGCTACTAAACAGAGTCTGGTAGAGTCCGGTAGAGTCTGGTAGAATCTGGTAGAGTCTGGTAGAGTCTGGAGGCCTTTTTAGAAGTTTAAGTGCAATTTAAAGATTATAATGCTGTTATATAGCACTATTTTGTATGTTTGCAGCAGTAGTAATTAACATCCGTTAATAAATGAGCATATAATAGCTTGAAAACTCCCTGTAAATATTACCGGGGTCACACGGTAATGGCCGACCTACGTCGGATAGAGTCTGTTCTAGTTTTAGAAGTCTATATGGTATTACATTTCCCCTTTTTTATCAGAAAACATTTTACATACATTAATAAGTGATTTTATTATAATTTCAAAGGTAGTATGGACATGATATACATGTATTTTATGACAGATTGTTGTTTCGCTTTTCGCGAAAAGTCGGAGGGTCTACCGGTAGTGTCTGGAGATGAAAACGGGAGTTTTAGGCCAACATTTTCAAAATTAAGCGAATTAATGTATTAATAACAAGGTAGAGATGTATATGCAACCATATTTCACATAAAATTGTGTAGCAATTTGTGAATAATTGGACTCAAATTGTTAGTATCAAAACCTAAGTATACGACTCTATCCGACGTAGGGCGGCTATTACCGCGTGACCCGGTAATTTCAAGCTAATATACGATAATTTTTAATGGATAGTAACTACTATAGCTTCAAACATACAAAATAATGTTATATAACAGCATTATAATCTTTAAATTGCACTAAAAAGGCCTCCAGACTCTACCGGACTCTACCGGACTCTGTTTAGTAGCACCGATATTGAGTACGTATACAGCGTCTGAATCAAAATGTGCTAATCACGCCCTTATGTGCTAATAACGTAGACACGTTTAGTGTCCGGTTTTGTGCGATTCCGATGTGTGTCATTGTATATAATTATAATCATTTAATCCTTTCTCTCATATAAACGTGTGCACGCATTTGCAAACAGAGTAGACTGAAACAGTATATCTGTGATATTCAGTTAAGTATTTTTTACGTTATACTAACTCTTATCTAATCTCTACTTTTCGTTTCGATAGAGATCTAGTCTATTGAGTACGTATAGTTATACATCATCTCTAAGCAATGTATTATATCATGCTTAATATGTATTGCCGTTCACGTTATCTTCAAATGGAGGAAATAAAGGTATATATGTAATTTGCATGCCCAATATATCTGTTTTAACACTTCACTCCATAGCTTCACATCCCGTGGATTATTGGGGTTTATATGATTTCTTGTGGTTTCATTCGGTTATCTCTTTGTTTCATTTCGAAAGGGATTTCCTTACGAGCCTCTATGTGTGTTATGATATTCCTGAAAAAAGTGCATTGGTCATATGCAAACAGTGTAGACCCGTATCAGCATTTTTTTAACCCATTCATTGTCAAAAAAAATTAATACTGACTAGACGACTGATCAGAATCCAAAATTTTTAACATACAACAAGGGTATAACAACAACTCATCTCTGTCTGGTAAAACAGTGTAGACCCAGATCATCAATTGGTTTAATCCTTTCAATGCCTTAGGTATTTGCTAACAGTTTGGATCTGTAACAAAACAGTTGATTTGACTCATTCGGCAATAGTTTTTTTGCATAGTCATTTATATGTATTATGGAAATAGTGTATATAATTATTATCTTATTGCAAAACTATGTACATATTTTATGGTGAATATTAAATATATATCCAGTACAATTTTCGTTATCAATTATTTTGCCAATATATTTTTATATATAAAAGCTCCAGTTATTTCAAACACCCTTCGCATGTCCATATTCATTGTTAGATCCGGATCCATACATTATACAACTAAAACACAACTACATTATACAACTAACAAACATCGTCGAACAGTTTCATTGTTACTGGCAGAGGTGCGATATAAATATACTTAATCCTTTAATTACTATAATTTACCTTTTTACCGAAACGTCCGGACCATTCACTATATAAAATCAATTTACCGAACTGGTCATTTACCGAAACGACCGGCACCCACAAGAGACATAAGTATACATACATGTCTCTGGATCTACCAACTGCATAGGTTACAGCTGCAAACCTGTTCATTCATCACACATACAAACACTTTGGTAATTAATCTTTTGAGTAAATAGGAATTCGTTTATGTAAATCTTGTTTAACCCTTTACTCCATAATATTTAAATACGCCTTTTAATCTATTCAAGAAGTGACAAAGGCGTAGAAACTTAAAGGCATATTTATGGAGGAGAGGGTTTTAAGCCTTTGAAAACAGAATAGATCCAGATCACAAGTGTTTGGCACATGCTAACCCTCCCCCATCCCCTTTACAACTCAAAAAATGAATAAAACACGCATATACGTATATGGTCAAATCATCATAACATATCATAACTACCAGTTTCTGACAAACACTGACACCTCAGTGTCAAAATATATCATAGGACCTTCCTAAGTTCCTATGATATACTTTGATACCTAGGGATGTTCGTCAAAAACTGATTGTTACGTTAAAGTTATGATGATATAACCATATGTAAGTGTGTTTAGTGTCTTATTATTTTTCTGGTTTTTACAAGGGGGTGAGGGTAGGGTGGACGAGGGTGAGGGTGGGGGGTCAGCACGCGCCTAACACCAGTTAATCAGATCAGATAGCTCATATATGAGTTGTCTGACCAGGGTCTGTTATACTTAACTGATATAATATAGCTATGATGTTATTAAGATTCTGTTTTTTCTGCCTCGGGACTGTTGTTTCCCTCGCCCTTCGGGCTCGGGCCAACAACAGTCCCTCGGGACACTGCAGATGTTATTGCCCGAACAAACGTGTATTAACCCTCTATTTGCAAACAAAGCAGACCCTGATCAGACAGCTATCTATAAGAGCCATCAGATCTGGATCTACACAGTTTGCAGAAGCGTAAACACATGTGTTATGAAAAAAGTGTTAAGAATTAAGTTGACCGTCACATGTTTTCATTTGATCTTCTGGCAGTTTTCAATACTTACCGTACATGTACATGTATATATAAAAACACTTCTGGTGTAATCTTTTGAATAACATATTATAATATGATAATGTTTCTGTATTACAATTGTAGCAGTTCATTTATTTGCCTTGTTTAGTCACATTTTCCATTTGATGCACTTTGGTAATGGAAATGAAAATGGCAGTTTCCACCACTTACATTAAAATGAAAATTTTGGGGACCAACATTGAAAGGCATATCAAACCCTGAAACTTGGTTGAACGTTGTATTATTACTGCTTGCAGAAAAGGAAGATGTGCTTGTGTTACTTTCTGTTAAATCTTTGGTGCTGTTGTGACTAGTTGTAAAACCTTTGGAAAGTACTTCAGAACACTTACGTTTCTGGGCAGATGACTGTCCATCAATGTAGTGTTTGAGACTCTATTCATTTTTATGTTTTGTTATTTTGCAAATTTGTTTTGTGTCAATGCCCCCCTGGTACATTACTGTAATTGCAGTAGCTCTGACAGAGTGGTTGGTATAGATCTGAGACAAGCCAGCACTTTTAGAAATTGATTTCATAATTTCTCCTAACTTGTTTTTTCCAACTACTGACTTTTGAAACCAGCAAGTGTCATTCTCTGAAACTCTTTGTTTTGGCCTCTGAAATAGAGCATCAATTTCAGGATTTAGTCTACTGCAGTAAAACCTGAACAAATCTACACAGTTTACATGTTCTACACCAACATCAAAACTGTATGCTCTTATGTCACTATAATCCCAAGCTTTGGAACTACAACCACCCTGCCAGTTTTTTGTTTTTTCATTTTTGCACATGACTAAGTACTCCTTTCCAGAGTCATCATTTTTGACTTGAAAGGAGGACTTAGTCATATTTCTGAAGCCCTCTCTACCACGTCTTGCAAAAAAATAGCATATGCAAAACCAAAATGCATCAAGCAGATTAGTTGGTGTTGATTGGTAACTTTTCAGATATTTTGCTATTTTGATCATATCTCCTTCCTCAATGGCAGGTGTATGAGTTAGTTTTGATGTTATGGAAGGAGTTGAAATGTATTTTTTACACATATTTTCTAGCATTTTGTTTGCATACATAAAGGTTGCCCCTTCTAAGATAGTAATCTTTCTGTTGTAGGGTGGTGAGGTCAAGGTACGATGGATGCCAGCTCTGATTCCTCTCAGGCTGCTTGGGGCTAAAAGCTTTCCATCCCTGGTCCGAACCTCTGCATAGAACTTTCGTAGAGTTGTAGCCAAGTTATCCTCAGATATTTCGTTCAGGTTAATAGAAAAATTTCTCTTCATCTGCCATTCTGTAATTTGAAGGTTTTTAAAACTAGTGAAAATTGTTTAACCAATTTACAAATACAGGTTTTGTCATACATTTATACATATTTCTCTTTTTTCAGTAAGTGAAAAGATCTTTGGACAAGGGAAAAGCACATGAGAATATAGTTAGCAGGATTATATGTTGATTTTGGTCATTGATGACTGGATGTTTTTTTTAAAACCCAGCATCACTGATTGAGACAATGTTTTTTCCTGCATATTCATCTATTTGGAACACATCAACAATAGAAAGTGATTGCTACAAATGATTGAGCTAAATGAAATGAAACGAAGGATTTTAATAAGAGGAGGACTCGGCTCATATTTGGGTCAAGAACAATAATGGAAAGGAAGACAGACATAACAGTATAAAAAAGGAGATAAACAGAAACATGTGAGTAAAACAAAACTATATATATAGTTTAGTAGCTGTTTTACCAAGTAATCTGTTAATTGCCCAAGATTCTGATTGTTTAGTGGACTTTGGCTTTGCTTCCATGTCTAGGTCATCTAGGTCATTTTCATCCAGGTCTGATAGTTTCTCCACCCTATCCTCATCCCATGGCTCAAATAATGAATCAGTGTTGAACTCTGGCTCTGTTCATTAAATTAAAGAGATGTTATAAATATTGCCATTCCGTTTAAATCAAACTTTATTTATTCAATGTACAAATGGATTTATTCAATGTACAAATGTATTAATAAATTGAAACACATTCAGAAGTTCTAATTTATTTGTATATAAATGAATGTTTCTTACTTTGGAGGTGGGATAAGGGGGTGGTGGGAGTCGGGGAGAAAGATAAATAATTAAGGAGCCAAATCTCATATATTGTGTTTACATGCAATACTCTCATTATCTTGTCTTAAACAGATATGGCCATTGGGTGTCTCTATATATTTGTTAACTTAAGTTTTTATTGTTGATGTTTTACCTGTGTGGATTATAATTTTGCCATACTAGGTCGAAAAAAATGTAGATCTACCATAGTTTATTTATAACATCTACATAAATCTTTCCCTGTTCTGTATTTAGGCCAAATTTCAATACCTACTGAATATTCATAAGACATGGTAGGTGGAACATTGTATACATTCTTTTAGCAAACAGAGCAGACCCTAATCAGACGGTTCCTCTAGGAGCCGTCTGATCTGGGTCTTCTCTGTTTGCAAATGCGTGAAAACACGTTTATATGAGGGAAAGTGTTAATATACGAGGTGTTAGGCCTATAAACAGTCATTTAAATGAATGTATTTTTGTCTCGGCTATAAATAAACTATAGTCTTTTTCGATGTTTACCATTCTCGGAAAACGTCGTCTGCTCCATCTGTGTTTTTTCTGGACGAAATATCTCATGGCGAAAGGCTTTCATCACTTGCCCTGTTGTCAGTGATTGAATCAAGTACCTTTTACATGGAATTTCATTTAGTATATCTATAACAATAAACAATTCGTTGTCGTTGCCCCGGTAATACTCGCACCGTTGACCTAGCTTAGGCCAAAAGGCTATAGCGTTGGCGTCCATTGTTTATGTTAGGCCCGGAATATGGATAAGTAAAACCGGTCAACAACAGCGCGTGAGCGCGAGAATCGCCTCGTTGATACATGGTCTAGCGGGACTAAAACAGCACGTTTTGTGCAAGAATTCTTATTTATATACTAACGTTTCGATAGCAGAGGTCACGTGTTTTTATTCTAACGTTACACATTCTCGCACGACACTTGCCTCATGTTTTGAATAATGACATAATGTGCACCATCGGCACTAAATAGTACCTTTTTGAAATATCACTCCACCCTTTGAAGGTACACAGTAGCTATACATTAGAGCCATGCAATGCCATATTGCACTAGCCGGTAAATCTATTCTAGATTCTAAAGTGAGAACTTATTCTATGTCGTTTATAATCTGGTATACAATGTAGTAGCAAGCCGATACTAGACTCTGAAGCACCACATGCGAAATGTCTGTCACAAACACGGACCGAATGCAATTAGAAGACATATTTACCATATGTACTCGATATGGTAAAGACAGCTGTATAATTATGCAATGATAGTCTCAAAATCGTACCCATTATCACGGTAAGGGCTGCCTGATTGGGATGTTCTGATAAAACGCCGATTTGCAAGGCGAGGGAGTTGTTCATTACTTGGTTAGTAGTTCCTAAAATGCATGGAAGAAAGAAAACTGCCTTTTTAATGTGCGCGGTGTTCCGTTAGAGATGTCGAAGGATGCGTACTTGCAGACACACGGCGGATTATTGAATGGGTGTTACTTCAAGTATTACATATGCTTATATTACTACTTTCATTATACATACATGTATTTTCATATTGCATTTGAACTGGGAACTAAATGCAAAGGCATAGTTAATAAAATTGAAGACAAGTGTACCTTGCTAGAATATGCTTGAGATGAAATTATCTATCTTTATATGCATAAGTTACGAAAAGGAAGAAAATGAATGTAACTATTCAAAAGACAAACTTAGTTTATTGAAAGTATGGATATAGTGTGATTACCATCTTAAATGATGTCTTAAATAGGTATCGATACGTTTTCTCACTCTACAACACCATATTCCACCCATTCATAATGCTTTACACCAGTATAATATAAATGAATGTTGACGGCAGTTGTCATATGTTAGGAATTGCCAACACTTGCGTTGGAGACCAACGACTATGTAATTTAACTTGTAATAACATTATAACATGTGCCATTCGACTTTGGTCATCGTGTGCTGTGACATATTAGCCTGATATTGTTCGGATAAAGTCTTCCAACTTTCTTTCTCAGTCTGTTTGCATTCCGCTATATTGAATGACTCCTAATGACCAAATGCAGCAAATAATAAAGCATCAATGCAAACACCGAATCCGATAGCTTTCCAATATGCCACCTTTCATGATCAGTTTTCGCTCCGTTGGCGATTCAGGGCGAGCAAGAGGCGATCCAGTGCGCACTATTTGCGCTTCGAGGGCGATCCCTGAGATCTATGACACTCAAGCTAGATCCGATAGCGATCTCGGCGACCTATGGAGATTCATTATCGCTCAGTTAGCACTCCAGGCATCCGATTAGGATGAGATGCTATGACAACCCGTGACGTTCTACCACGCTCACAGTTTGACGCTTGGCTGCAGAGGAGCGCGAAGGCTTGAGAGAATAGAACAGAACATATATTGTATTGATTTGTACATAGTGCATCATCATATTCACAACATATATTACACATTATAGTATATTGTATATTCTTATAATATAAAAAGTATGTACTGATATAAGACAAACTTTTTTGGAGAGCGATGGCGCTCGAAGGCGATCCGATAGCGCTTCAGTTACGATCTTGGCGATCAAGTAGCGCTCCGAGGGCGATTTTGGCGATCAAGTAGTGCTCAGATGGCTATTTAGGCGACCAAGTAGCGATTTGATGGCGTTCTTGACGGAGCGCAACAGCTCTTTGTGCAGGGGAGTAGAACGATGGCGACCTTGGCCATCATGGAGATCTGATAGAGATCCACTAGATATCATGTGGCGCTTCTGGTGATCGCGGCGCTCTATTTGGCGATCTGTGGCGCTCTCCTAGTGGAATGGGGGTATAAGTTCGATTTTGACCCGTGAGCTGTGACCTTTATATTAGGACGAGTCCACCTGTAGAGTTAAAACGCGTCACAAACCATTATTAATTCCGGAGTTACCTGCATTTCGCGATATAATAAGGATATTGTGCCTTCTGTGTCGAAATTAAATCGATAATTCTGACATTACCCATAAATTAGAATGGTTGCAATTTCTATAAATAGAAAAGTGCAGTCTCGGCTCAGCGCTCGAAATATTGATAGTATTAGTTTTGCTCGGTTGTAAGTTGACAGACAATCTTCATACATGTAAAAAATCATTGAACACCACAAATACTAAGTGTTATGATGTTATTGTAAAACTGTATTTATTGTAGGGACTATGCTTTTAATGGAAAAGGAAACGGACTATGAAAGAATCACAGAAAACTGATATAGAATAAAACTGATGTAGAATAACCCGTGCAATAACGAAACCAAATGCATGGTGCACCTACATGTATATTTGAACTCGTTTATATCATATTTTAATAGACTGCACGCTTTAAACGTGATTTATCTGTGCTGTAAACAATTTTATATGACATGTAATTTATAGTGAATGAATGTGTCTCGAATGGCGCCTGTAAAAGGTCAAATATTAATACATTCCATGCCGACTGTGTGTAGATATATCCTCGGATATGGCTACTGGGCTCCACTACGTATAACTATATTGGTGTCTTTATAACGTTTACTTGTTTCAATATTTTGCTCTGAATTTCATTATTTGGATAAATTAATTAATTAGACAATACGGTACTACGACACGGAATAGATATATTTAGTGGCAATGGATTAACTAGACTTGTCAATCCGGTAACGCTTTATAAAATGACAGAGCGAAAATAAAATAAGTAGGTTAAGTGAAGATACAAATAAAGTCAAACACATTCGTTCTTCATTAAGCAGGATGTGCATTTAGATACAACTTATTTGGCAAGTGTTAGCTGAACAGCGGTTTTGCTGTATATACCTTGCTGTGAGACAACGTGTAGTACTGGTGCAGTCAAATCTGTTTTAAGAGTCCTCTTATTGATTAACCCTTTCCCTTATGTAAGCGCATTTTGACGCATCTGCAAACAGAGTAGACCCAGATCAGACGGCCCCTTTAGGAACCATCTGATCAGGGTCTGCTCTGTTTGTTTATGGTGTGATATAGATCTGATTCTACTGCTTCTGCCTGAGCTGAAATGTCCTGTGTTCATATGCCTTTTTAAAAATAATCTTATTAATATTTATGACGTCATTATTTCCTACATGACTATCCATCAGGGAAAGAGTTAAATATGTGAGTCTTAAACCCGATGGTGTTTTAATGCTCGGTGAAAGTACTTTTAACCTGTACTGAACTATTAGTATTACTGTGTGTGCATTTTGAAAGATTGCTGAAAACGTGGAATTTACATGAATATTTTAAAAAGAGTAAACACAAATCATACATATCTTAATGCAATATGATGGACAATTAACAAACACATTGATATGCATCAAGACCCTGGGACAAAACTTTAGACTTACTAATACGATCTTTTCTAAGCGGGCATTCATTTATTGAACATAGGAGTCTTAAAAAGTAGATGGTTGCTTAAAGCATGGCAAAGGAAATGCAGAAATATCATATATGCATTACTTGCGACCTACATTAATTTACCACCTGCATCACATATCCATAATTAGACCTCTTTTTGATGGTCACCTATGTCAGGTTCTATTGTCATGTCTTCTTTCGATCGACAGACCTGGTCCAAAATTGCAAATCCACCTTCGACCATTGACAAATTAGGAGTGCTTATGTCGATTACACCGTGTTATGTTTATTCTAGTGATGAGCATCCAGTTCTGAATGTCACGTCCTTACGAATTAACGCTTTGTCTAGAGGGTTACATTTCATGGTCAACCTACTATCATTTACATGTAGTATCAACAAGGACCAATTAAAAAACCGCAGTAAATTGTTCAAATTGACAATTAGCACACTTCTTGTTAGAATTAACCAACGTTTTCGTCCAGCTTAACATTTTGAATACGGGAAATGAGTGTACTGGCATCCGGAAACACTGTTAACCCAGATCAAAGGGTTCCAACAGTCATCTGATCAGGATCTGCACTGTTTGTGATTTAAATTCTCGCAATTAGACACTTTCATAGTGAGTGGGCTCCATAGTTAAATACTGATTTAGGTTGCAATATAAGGGCATGTATCAATAGTAGCATATGATATTGTCATTGATGCTCAGATCATTACGGTACGGGTCCGATAAATAAGAATGAGATGTGTAAATTCATGTTTCACAAGTTTCAATATATTTGCTTATATATATGCTTTACAACTTGACAGTACCGTTGTAACTTACTTAATCATTTATCTAATGGAGATATCTGTAAGAAATATGACATCATGAATATTGATAAGCTGCATTTTGATAATGGCATATACATGTAAGCACGGGAATGTTTAGCCATTGCAGAAACTTTGGATTTAGATCTATATTATTCTATAAGCGAACCGAACAGACCATGATCGAACGGCTACTACAGGAGCCATCTGACATGGATCTACTTTGTTTGCAAATGCGTCAAAAGGAATATATAAAATAACGGATTAAACGCTTTTACCTAATTTCAATTATTTAACCCTTTCCCTTATATAAACGTGTTTTCACGCATCTGCATATATAGGAGCCGTCTGATCAGGGTCTGCTCTGTTTGTTAATGAAATTTGATAGATCTGTTTCTAAACTTTCTAAAATGGCTACAATGTTCAACCTTCCGTATTTTATTTTAGCTATTTTGTCCAGGGATATTCAGTAGGTATTGAAATTCGTAACAAACATAGAACAGGGAAAGTTTTAAATCGGCACTAAACATATTTCTTTGACATTGTCTTTGATTTGTTTAAAATCAAACGTTTGTCACGGATAACAACTTTAGTTATATCAAAGCATTAAATGGCAATTACTTCAACGAAAATGTCCATTGATCAAAATGTTACTGAAGTTCTGAAGTTCTGTAATTATTCTTATTATGAAACATAATGTGTTACAATGTGTAATTAAGCTGCGTACATGTAAAACAGTTTTGTTGCGAGAGAGAATTTGCCTCGCACGTTTTGACATTTCATTTTATGAGAACTCTAAGCGGTTTGATAATAGTTATATGTCTGTGAACAATCTTTAAATTAGACAAATGACTTTATTTAAACTCGAAGCTAAATCATGGTTTGTGTTGGCACGCGACTTTTACAAATACTATGTCTTTAAATGTGAAGAAAACTATTGTCTGACACGCATTCCATTACTGAAAGCTATTTTCGATGACTGTTTAACCCTATCTATTAGTAACTTATTAACCGGTTTTGTTCCTGTAAGAGATTTCTACACAGTATTCGTTCTGAATTAACTCTTATACCACAATTCACGACCTTTCTCGCATTTGCAAACAGTTTCAATCAAATTGAGACGGCGAGTCACTCGGCGTCTTATCAGAGCCGAAGTTGTTTGAGCAATTAATTGACATTTGGTCAATAATTTCTCAAAAGACTGATCGATTTCGAAGTAGTTTACATAACCAGATCCAAATAAGAGCAGACATTGTGTTGTCACAGTGAGGTAAGGTTACGCTATACCTTTGTCTTATGGATCAAAGGGTAGACTTTTTGAGTTATTAAAAGTACACGTAAGAGTCATGCAAGAAACACCGCATACAAAGCACTCATTCGGACAAACATTACTACGACAAAAGACGGCAAATGTACATGTATATAAAAGACAAAAAGAGACGCAAATACATAGCAAACGAACAATAGGAGGAAGATGGAAGTATCGCCTTGGAATGGTCAGTGACAAATGTCACTGGGGATTAACCGGTTTAGGGGCGCCCACCTCACACTAATTCCATCCCCACCCTAAAAGACAGTGTAAATAAACGTATCCCCTCTCCGACTAATCTGCAACAACCTCGATGGCAAATACAGTGGTAAAGTGCATGCAGAACGAAAACATATTCAAGTGAAACAACTGTATTCACCTATCGTTAGTGTACTCAATGATTGAGCTGCAACAGAGTAACGGTAGAAAAGTAATAAAGGGTACGACAAAAACGACTACAAATATCGGACGTCCTCCTTCCCTTTCCGGATTTAAGAGCTCGCCTTCATAGAGTACTAAACCTTTATTATCGGCGTACATGCAAAGAGGGCAGCGTGATTGCCAACTGTAAAAGAGTTTACAACCAGACATGCAGTATATTGTAGTAACATAGGGTCATATCCATCTTTAATGAATGTTTAATGTATTTAGTGAACAAAGTGAAAAAATGGGTATGTCCAATAACTTTACGAAGTCTGTAAATCGCATCACCATAAAATTCAGGATGTGAAATGCAGTGTCGCAGGAGCGCCTTGAGATTACATTTGTAATAAATAAAATTTGGCGTTCATATCAGCATTGTATTCAATTGAAAGAACTTTCTTACTGCGATCTTACACGAAAACGAGGTTTTACTGACCTTTCTGTGTGTTTACACGTTCCTCTCTCATGTCAGCAACTTTTACTTTCATTTTCAAGTCGCCGAAGTCATGTCACGTGACTTCTTGTTATGCACGTTTTGATTGGCCGATGACGAAAGCGAACTATTCAAACTTGTTCGTGATCCATCGGAAAACCATCGGCATTTCCCGCCCATCCAATGAAATAACGCAGCTGTTGTATAGTCACGTGACCAAAGTTTGACTTCTTGAAAACGATGTCAGCTGCAAACGTTGAAAATCGCAATAAGGACGGTAAAACCACGTTTTCGTGTAAGATTGCTGTAGGAAAGTTCTTTTCATTGAATATATTGCTGATATGAACGCCAAATTTTACTGTGTTTGACGTATAAGTAATCGTTTCAAGGCTGTCGACGGTTCGCACTCAGGAACTTATTTTAGCCATTTTTCTCATGTTTCTGGTGCCGTGTTAAGTTTATCCGTTATTTGACCAGGAAAATGTTTTGCATATTCGAATAAAATAATGTCTTTGCTTACGGAATGGCTTTTTATCTGATCGAAATCGGTGCATTTCTTGCAGAACGAAGAGTTTAAAGTAGAGGAGTGGGTAATTTGGATATTTTGAAGTCTGATCCCTTCTTTCTATATATACATATACTGACTCAAACGTGTCTTACCCCTTTGCCATGGAGATCAATAGTTTAGATGCCATTAGTAATGAAAACTGAGTACCGTTTAAACCGGTGTTAGGGAGCGTGAGTAGTGTTGCACTTTCAATATTATGAATAGTCATAATAAAACCGAGTCTGCAATTTTCTTGTTTTGAGTTGCTGCTTTTGCTTTCGAAGGATCTCCTACTTTCAGAATGTTTGAAAATTGATTTGCATTTGTTCTGAATGGATTTGTGTTTTGTTGTATTGATATTTGTTGTATTGATATGTGTTGTACTGATTTGTATTGTATTCGTTTGTTTTGATTTGTAGTGTTGTGTTGTAGTTCGATATTATTGTTTTTGTGTAGTACAAAGATTTTTCTCGTTCTGATAGAGACCTGACTAAAATTGCGTGTGATACACAATCTTTTTACCAGAAAAGGATGTCAACACCCTGAAACATTAATGAAATTTGTTTTAATATTTACATTTGCCTTGTATTACATTGTGTTTATTTTGATATTTACATTTGCCTTGTATTACATTGTGTTTATTTTGATATTTACATTTGCCTTGTATCACATTGTATTTATTCTGATATTTACATTTGCCGTGTATTACATTGTATTTATTTTGATATTTACATTTGCCTTGTTTGCATTGTATTACATTGTATTTATTCTGATATATACATTTGCATTGTATTACATTGTATTTATTCTGATATTTACATTTGCCTTGTATTACATTCTATTTATTTTAATATTTACATTTGCCTTGTATTACATTGTATTTATTTTGATATTTACATTTGCATTGTATTACATTGTATTTATTTTGATA
Source organism: Azorinus chamasolen (assembly GCA_963576725.1). NCBI lineage: Eukaryota > Metazoa > Mollusca > Bivalvia > Cardiida > Solecurtidae > Azorinus > Azorinus chamasolen. The sequence continues at coordinate 85,195,343 of OY755243.1, read as the reverse complement.
TTTACATTTGCATTGTATTACATTGTATTTAATTTGATATTTACATTTGCCTTGTATTACATTGTATTTATTTTGATATTTACATTTGCCTTGTATTACATTGCATTTATTTTATATTTACATTTGCCTTGTATTACATTGTATTTATTTTGATATTTACATTTGCCTTGTATTACATTGTATTTATTTGATATTTACATTTGCCTTGTATTGCATTGTATTGTCTTCCAGTGTACTCAATAGAAGTTCTTCCGAAGGGACGTGCCGTTGTAAAGTAGTCGCTATAAATGTAAGGTTTTACTTAACCATTACCTCCATAAATATTCATAACAGAAATAATGACGTCGTGAATATTAATTAGATTAATTTGTCATACTAGCACATGGACACATGATATTTTGGCCATGGCAGAAATGGTAGAATCAATCATATTTTTATATCGTAAGCAAACACAACAGACCCTATTCAGACGGCACCTATATGAGCCGTGTGATCCGGGTCTAGTCGGTCTGCCAAGGAGTAGACTGGTGTATAAATGGAGTAAAGGATTATATTATTAAATGAATTATAAAAACTATGTTATGTATCTCAAAAGTCCCGTACTTCTGAATAGTATATCTTGACACCAATATGTTTCTCGGAAGTCGATGAGCGATTTGTCATATTAAAGTTTATCGTGTACGGCATGCAAGTTATCGTGGGATTTGTATTTATGGCTGGTTTTTGTGTGGAAACAGGCGATACATCTGTAAATGTAATTTGCATAGTTGTTTTTATCGTTTGTAAAAGACGTGATGTGCATGTCACCTCATTGATGGCTCAGTAAGTATAAAAGTCTGAGTCAATCCCTTACTAAAACGTTGAATTCAGGTAGGATTCCGAGTAACCCGGTGTCTTATCAGGCTCGTTTATCTGAAAATATCCATTCTGCAATATATGTAGATGAAATTTCCTCCCGGAGAGAATTAGTTCAGTTCAACTGGAAAATATTTAAATAATTACGAGGGCTTATATAAACTGTATCCATTACATGTCACTTTTAAGATATGCAGAAAAGTGGAGTACATTGGGAATATAGGTTAAACATCTATATATTCCACAGGTATCGGTATCGGGAATATAGGTTAAACATCTATATATTCCACAGGTATCGATATCTTAGTGATGGATACACATTAATAAAGGAAAGGATGAAACACTTAAATTTGAAACATTCTTTATTCACCAAACTCCGTGTGTTGTCACCACTATGTAGAATCGTCACTTTGAGACGACTCTAACGAGTAGCCAAAACACAGCAATTGGTGGGAAAATGACGATTTCGGTATTTGAATAGGTACCTATATCTAAAACTCTGGCCCCGTTTCACCAACAAGCTTAAATACAGCCCAGGTTAGTCTATTTCTTCAGAAACCTGTACTTGCTAGACATGAATATAGTTATTATTTTACTGGGACCTGGTGAAATAAATATGTAACCTATGGAACTGACATAATCACTAAAGATTTATTTGAAAAATAAAAGCAATTCCTATTTATTATATGTGTGATTCGTCCAATAACTGAAGGAGAATTCTTGAAGTGCAATTAGGTAGTACTAGATTTACCGATTTTAACGCATTAACTGATCGAAATTCAAATAAAAATCACGTAGTCTTAGTGGTAGGGACAAAGCATGTCAATTATTGATATGTTTACAATTTCATGACAGCTTTTGTTAAGATTTACGCTGATCGTATGTAACGAGTATGTGTTATTTATGGGAAATATATCCATATTTTGCTTTGTTAGTGTACACCTCAGTGATTCCGTTTTTAAGCCAAGTTTATATTTTATCCTACTCTTAAACAGATGGATCGATTTCAGATATTGTTCGACAGGTTGTCGTTCAAAGAACAATTATTTCTGAAATGAAAATTTCTGTACGGATTTCTCAACGTCATGTTAGGCTGTATTTTCTCATAATGAAAAACTTGAAAAGTTAAATACTGTTGTATATAACTATAGTAAATAATTTTAATTATTTCACATGGGTTTTCTGCCAGTTCAGCATGCTTCACATGTCTATACACCATTTTTACCATAGAAATGCGTAAATGCAGGTGGTTGCTTAATGCTGGGCAACAGTAATGCAAAAAACTCCCATGGGAACTTTCTGCACAACCTTTGTCCTGCATTAAGCTACCATCTGTTTAAAAATCTAGAAATACACCCTGTTGAATGTTCCTATTAGCAAGACTTTGTTTTGCATCGAATTATAGTAGATAGCTTAATACGGATTTCCTGTCAGTTCAACATGTTCTGATAAGATTGCCCGCAGGTTGATGTATCACAAAAGCAGTTTTGCACAACTAGCTGTGTACATCCCAAGCGGTACCAGCTAGGTATTCAGTAGATTTGTGCCACTGATGTGAATCTAATGAGTGTTATGAAATGAGAGGTTTGGATAGATTGGTACTTACGTCACTACAGCTATGGTTTTAAGCATCGAAAATGTATGTATTAACAAATGCCTTCCTATACTGATTTAGACTCAACCTCTTTGAATAAATTTATATTAACTATCTATGGGAAAATTTAGAATTGTATAAGTTTTAATCCATTCAGATAAATAGAGCAAATGATCTATTTATCACAATAAGTTTCAAAAATGACTTTTCATCAATAGATGCCGCAGAAATATATAGGCACACATGTTCAGCATGTTTAAAAATGGATAGTATTGTTGACAAATTAGTTCCTGGGTCTGCAGTAAAATGTCACTGATTGCGTAATTTGTTTCGATCAAGAGGAGCGAAAGTTCATTAACGTTTTTCGACTTTCAGTCTTTTTAAGTGTAACATTGTGGGGTTTTTTTCACCAAATTTAAAACGGTTGGTCAATATCAATCAATATGATTGCTAAAAGTGTTTCAAAATGAATTAGCACAATGGTGACACTGAAATTGACTTCTCAAAAGTTCTCGAATAATGTTCTGGCATTGCCTAACTTGTCAGTAACGAGCTACGCAATTGCAAAACGTCGTCAGAGTAGTGTTTGTCTACATTGATTGATAGTCATTAGAATGTTGATTTTGTTACTAGACAGCCTGACAAATATGGTTGTATATGCTCCAACTCTTACTTGTCGGCTGGTCTGTGTCTGTCTCTACACTGTTTCACCGAACACGTATATGTACATGTATATACATATATTTACACGTATTCATACATACATAGACTCACACGTACATGTTTTCATACGTACATACGTATATTCACGCGTGCATGTATTTACGAGTATATATATTCACACGCACATGTATCCACTCGTACACAACTCACATGTACATATATTCACTCGTACATATACTCGCACGTACGTGTAATCACACGTACATGTATTCGCACGTACATGTATTTGCACGTACATGCATTCACACGTTCATGTATTCACACGTACATGCATTCACACGTACATATATTCATAGATTCATGTATTAACACGTGCATGTATTCACAAGTACACGTATTCACACGTACATGTATTCGCTCATAGCGCTCTGTGTTGTTTGATATACAACAGAAACTCTACAAAGCTGCCATTCCTTTATGGCCAAGTACATAAATTATTTGCAAATGTAATAACAACTATTTGCAAATGTAATAACAGATGTGGGTGTTCGGATTCCATAAAATACATCGGAAATCTTCATACATCACGAACTCGATGACACAATGTCTCATATGAGCTTTCTGCATTAACTGTGTTCTACATGACTGATCCACTCACACCCTATCCCTCATATAGACGACTTTGGTACCTTTGCATACAGGGTAGACTCAGATTAATGTCTGCTTTACGGGCTTTTGTAATGCTATGGATTTGATTCTGTAGTGTCTATCACAACCGAATAATTGTGCTCTTGTTAATGTGTTAATATAAAAATGCCGACCATGAATATTCATGGAGTAATAAAGTCTTTAATTCATATTCATGGATGATATGGTTAAATGTCCATTGTTTGTCGGTCGCCTTGCCATGGTTTCTGCTGTTTTACATGTAATATTAACGGGTAATATTAAAAGCGACTCACGGGGCTTGTTGCAAATGAACGAAGCCATGATTACCTCTGCAAGCAGTTTGGATACAGATAATAGCAGTATCCGCATCTGCCCTGAATACCATTACCTGCACCGCATACCCTTACCCGCCCTGCATATCAATGTCCTGCATAGTCTGATCTGCCCCGCGGAGTTTTACCTGTCCGGCAGATCCTTACCTGTCCCACATATTCTTACCTGTCCGACGAATCCTTATAAATCATATATAACATTGCATGCCCCGCATATCTTTACCTAGCTGACATACTCTTATCTGGCCAGGATATCCTTATATGTGTGGTATATCCTTACCCGTCCCGCATATTATTACCTGCTCGGCTTATCCTTACCTGTCCGGCATAACCTTACCTATCCGGCATATCCTTACCTTCCCCGCATTTTCTCACCTATCTGAAATAGTCTTACCTATCCGGCATATCCTTACCTGTCCGATTTATCCTTACCTGTCCGGCATATCCTTACCTGTCCCGTATATTCTTGACTGTCCTGCATATACTTACCTGCCCGTTTAGAAAGCAAGAAACATTCGAACGTCAGTCGGATTGAGTTTTAAAGTAGGAGATCCTTTTAAAGCAAAAACGAGAACATTGCAGACTCGGTGTGGTCGGGTCTGTTAATCATATTGTGTGACCTCAGAACTAGTTATCGTACTGTATCACACGTTGACTAACCTTAAGCGGTCTTAAGTAGATGTTGAACTATTTAGTCAATATATCTCAGAATGACTTATTGGACATACCAATTTTCTCACTTTGTTCATCAAATGTGTTAAACAATTCATTAAAAAGGGATATGATCCTGTAGTACTACAACATACTGCATGTTAGGTTGTGAAACCTTTTACAGTTGGCAATCACGCTGGCCTCTTTGCATGTACGCCGACAAGAAAGGTTTAGTACTCTATGAAGGCGACCTCTTAAATCCAGAAATGGAAGGAGAACGTCGTATATCTGTACTATTTCATTTTTGTCGTACCCTTTATTACTTTTCTACAGTTACTCTGTTTGCAGCTCAATCATTGAGTACACTAGCGATAGGTGGATACAGTATGTTCAATTAAATGTTTTTTCGTTATACATGCACTTTACCATTGTATTTGCCGTCGCGGTTGTTGTAGATTAGTCGGAGAGGGGATACGTTTATTTACACTGTTTGTCTTTTAGGGTGGGGATGGAATAAGAGTGAGGTTGGGCGCCCATAAACCGGTTTAACCCCCCCAGTGACGTTTGTCACTGACCGTTCCAAGGCGGTACTTCCATATTCCTCCTATTGTATGTTTGTTTTGTCTTTGTGCGTCTCTTGTTGTTTTTTCTAGTTATGTACATTTGCTGTTTCCTTGTGTTGCTGTTCGGGCGAGTGTTTGTTCTGTATGTGGTGTTTCCTGCATGACTCATTTTTGTACTTTTGGTCTAAATGCTAATAATGCAAAACTATTTAAGCAATGGTAAATGTTCGACATTGTTTTGGAAATCAATGCACAACTTCACGTAATGAAAGATAATATGATATGTTGATTACAGAACGCAGCTATTTGTGATGACATGAGAATCAGTTTCCCGTTTGATAAAAGATCATACGACCAAAGCTGTGTAGACTCGTAAAATGAAAAATTATGAGAAAAAAATATTTCAAATCCCGTTAAGAAAGGGGACATCATAACGAGAAATAAAATATGTTTTTCAAATGACTTCAAACAATTTCGGCAATGTAACGTAATTTGTAAAAACAATCAAATTAAGTGGATCCTTTGCCTATCGTATACTGTGTTTATTTAATACAAATTGAAAAAAGAAGTTAATATAAAATAAATAATTAGCAGCACATAGATTAAATACAATACTAACAGAGACTTCATTATATGTATAATTATTTTTATATTATACTTTGTATTAGTAATAATGAACTAAAACTGACTTATAGTTCAGACTATTTTATGTCACGATGCACATGCAATTTGCACTAGCACAAAAAACTAGATATAGACTGCCAAATTGTAGATGAATCTGTTTTAGAGCCGGGCTTTAACCTATTTACTTGTGTAACATGGTGACAAAGTTGTGACTCGACTAGGCCTCGAACCCAGGCTTAGTATGCCAACATTCTACCGACTGCGCTATCCGACCACTCAGTCTAATTCTATCAACTGTTAAACATGCCAGCATACATAGAGCTAAATTTCCATATGTGTCTATATTGAAAATGTTTTAAATGATCTCCAAAATTAACAGTCCAATTCAAAGGATATTTGACAGGAGTAATTCGTTTAAAGCACGGACAAACGAATGGATGGACGGGCGGACAGATGGACATCGGACAGTGGCAACAAACTCTCAACTGAGTATATATAGGTGCGCTAAAAACCGGAAACTACAAAAGAAGGAAATAGATTAAACCCAATGTCTAAAACAAGAAACTAGACGGCCTAGCTGTAGATGAGTCATCAACAGCTAGGCCGTCTAGTTTCTCGTGCTAGTGCAATTCGCAATCTATATCTAGGTTTTTTTTGTGCTAGTGCATATCGCATGGGCATCGTGGTATAGAAGTGTCTGAACTATAAGTCGGTTTTAGTTCATTACTAATATAATAATATAAAGTATAATGTATAAATAACAATACATTTAATGTAGTTTCTGTTAGTATTTTATTCAAGTGTATGCTGCTATTTCTTTATTTTATATAATCTTTTTTCTTCAATTTGTATTAAATAAACACAATTTACGATAGGCAAAGGGTTCACGGAATTTGAATTTTTTTTTAGCAAATTACGTTAGACTGCCAAAATCTTTTAACGAGATTTGAAGAAATATTTCATTTCTCGTTGCGATGTTCCCTTTCTTAACGGGATTTGAAATATTGCTTCATTTCTCGTATTTTTTTCATTGTACGTGTCTACAAAGCTGTCGTAAGTCCATCTTTACCACAGTCAGTACAATTCACGTAGCCGAAATTATTACGAATTCTAGCATGCGACAAATTAGGATAACTTCGTACGAGAAAAAACATATCGTAAGTTTTGGTATAAGACGATCGTCGTATGTGAGAACACACGATAATTCCAGTCGCATTATCTTTCGTAAACCGGGCACCAGAATATCAGGTCATCGCTGTACAGTAAAATCCCTCGAGTAAAATCGTGCGCTAACCCATTACCTGATATGTTATTTTTAGATACAACCTCTTTGAATAAATCTACCGAATGCTCTATTTATCACAATTATTTCACAAAGTGGCTTTTACAGAGTCGTCAAATGTCGTCAATATGAGGGAAAGGGTTAAATCTAGTATGAATATCTGTCTTAGAGATAGGTGGCAGATTAATTCAGGATGAAAGTCATTGAGCTTTATGCATGACTTTCACCCTGCATTTAGCAGCCAATTCTATAAAAATCTCTTAATTTCTTATCTACTAGAATTCAGATGTATAGAGTTTTATTGTATGTGAAAAGCTCAACAAAACTGTTCCCCGTGCCTCACAAAACAAACGTTTTCATGTACGGTACTGACCTGGTATTGTCTATATATAATTAAATTACTTGATTAAGTAGAATAACCGAACCATTTACAAAAGAGACAAATTATGAGTGAGTCCTCCTATAATTCAGCCCAGACACATATATAATTATGTACTAAATCGAACAACGTTAAAGGAACGTGGCATATTCAGGTTAATTTGTTCGTTCCATCACTACATATTTGTAAAATATCTTGTAACATTTTTCACAAAATTGAATTTACCAATAAGTGAAGCGACAACTGATCTTAAAATTTATATGTCACGTCTGCAGTCAGGGCAAACGGATCAGAACGACATCTGAAATTAACACATATCCTGCCAAAACAAATGTCTGCTCTAACTTTGATATGAAGCAAGTTTCACTTACTAGCGATTCTTTCAAGCTCTTTAGAAGATACTGATCGAGGGCCAGTCAGCTTGGGTCCTGATTAGACGCCGAGTTACTCGGCGTTTCATCAGGATCCAAACTGTTGAATATGATGGTTAGGTGGCGAGCGGCAGGATCAGGGTAAAAAGTGAAATATATTTGTAGTGTCAGTTGATCAATTTTGCAATGTAATCAAGAATGATGCTAGCTCAGTGAAACCTATCTAACTTAACCAACCAAAGCTAACAGATAGGTTAGGGGAATTTATGCTAATAACCTAAATGGTAACTTTTTGTGCATTACAGTAACATAACATAGCATGCAATAACATACGGTAGCATGTACTAACATTAAATATCAAGCAATGACAAGCCATAACATGTACATACCATAACATGCAAAAAACATAAAACAATATGTTATTACAAAATCTAACACGCATTTACATAATATGTATGCAGTGAAAGTACATAGCATGCAATAACATAACTGAGATATACCATAGCATATATTACAATAAATTCAATAAATAAAAGGGTTCGTAAAATCAATAAATTAAAAGGTCATGTGGCGAACGATGCATTTTAAGACCTTCCATGTCAGTTGTCCGAAATTAAATACAAAATGTACCTAATGTGTTTGCTATTCACGTCAATATACCTACCTGTAAATAGTGAAGACCAAGATGAGACAGCTCCTGCAGGAGCTGTCTCATCAGGGTCTGCACTATTTACAAGTTGATTGTGCAACCAGTGCACTTCACAGCAGTGATTGCACAGCGAAATACTTGTACACAGTGAAGATATATGTAATCATACAACAGGGCATGAGTAAAGAAGGAGAAATGTATTTTAAAATTCAGCAAGAGAAGGGTTAACACTCTTTACTCCAAATATACGTCTTTTAACATCATGTTTGCATACACAGTAGACCACAGATCAGACGTAATCGTTAGCAGCCGTCTGATCAGTGTATGTTCTGTTTGTTTATAAAATATAATTATATCTGATTTTGCGGTTTTGCCATCACTGAAACATTATGGCTGTATGAAACGGTCTAAATAATAGTCAAGGTATTTACATAAAATACATGAAGTAAATGAGTAAGACGCTTAGTATCAGTGTTACCATTGAGGCCATGCACCGTTTCCAAAGGTACTGAAATGTGCTAATAAACATGATTTAACCGTTATCATTCTAAACTGCAAACGTGTGTAGTCTTATTACATGTACTGTTATGTATGCTAAAATAAAAACATAGTGAACTTATTGAACTTAAGGCGACAAACTCGTAGTATCGTATGCAAAAACGCGTCGTTGCTGCAATGTTAATTTGTGAAATTTCTTCGCCTTTTGTTTAACCATTTCGGGGCCAAATTCTTAACTGTCGTCTGCAATCCAATTTTTGTTAAATAATTCGTTAAAATAAGGAAATAAGATAAATAAATGCAAATTTCAAAGGAATAAAGCACAGATATAGAAATAGAGTTTGAGACAAAAAGTGAAGTCCCTGATCAGGCGCCGCCTTGAAAAGGCGGCGTCTGATCTTGGACTGCACTTTTTGTCGTTGTGCATATTTGCGATATTGGCGGTGAAAGGGTAAAAATATATAACCAACTTCAAATTGCTTGGATTGATGAGACACCGAATTACTCGACGTCTTAACAGGATCCAAACTATTTGCAAAGGTAATCACAGTCAGCATTAGCAGCAAAAGAGATACTTACCCTACAACCCAAAGCACATATTAAACCTTTGGCTGATATAAGCTCCGATCAGCTTCAATTCTCACAGACTTCCAGCTCGCTCAAGGGTTTGAGAAACTTTTGACCAAGTGTCAAACAGATTGGTTCTTATCTAGATCCAAGATGTGTGCAACTTCCATTCAAGTCGTGCTTAGCAGGGGACGATGGGCACCCCTTTATCTGATCGAGACATCGTTTCACTCCTGTGCAAAAATAGTAAACCCAGAGCAGACAGTGTATGTGGGTCAGCTATGTTCACTTATAAAAATACATGTATAACTATATGTAATTCTACAGTTTCTGTCATAGACATTCATTTGCGAGTACATGATATAATTTAGCTCACTCCCTAGCCTATTTTAGACTCAACCTCTTTGAATACATCTACCGAAAAGGAGCATTTACCAGAGAATATGAACATTTTAGAATTGTGTAGTTTGTAAGCAATTGCGATAAATACAGCATGTACTCCTATAGAACCAATGCTCCATTTATCACAATGGTTTCAAAAAGTGACTTTGATAGAGGCGTCAATAGGAGGGAATGGGTTAATCAATGGTCATGACGTCATTATTTCTTACAAGCATATTCATGAGATAAAGGGTTAAGACTTAGTAATTGAAACAGTTTTATAAGAAACATTTATGTTCCCCAATGTTTGTGCAAATTTCAATGTACACTATTATGTAACTCTTTAATTTGGTGTGAAAGTTAAACGCTGAAAGCTTATTAAACGTTGCAAAGTTCCCAGGTACATACATTGCAAGGAATTTGCAAAGAGAGCGCTGCAGAAATACAAGCAATCGTGGATTTCTCAAATGCGGATTGTGCTATCGTTAAATGACTGTACAACAGAACCCCTCTAAACCGGAACTCTTGTAGACAAGAATTTGGATACATTTTGGCAAATGGCTTCTTAATGAAGGGTGGAAGTCATGGCAGAAAATTCCTAGAGGAGCTTTCTGCATGACTTTCACCCAGTATTAACATGCAACCTGTCTCCAAGACGGACATTTATACTAAATTGAACATCCAGTTTAGAGGGGATTAACTGTATGTCACATTCCATATCATTCCCATTAGCTTATTGACATCTGCCTGGTTGTATTATTCTCCGTTGCTTGCATTTATACGTTTTCTATGCTCGACTTAAACTCAAGCAACTTCATACAAAGACGTAGAAAGGCATATTTATGGAGTAAAAAGTTAAACGTTTTGCCTGGAACTGTTCAGTGTCTCAGTCATTGCGTTTTCCTCAATATGTATTGTTTTACCCCCTGTAAAAAAATAATGCATGCTCCAATACTGATCTGATGCACTTTTTTGCCCTTTTTCCGACTCGTTCAAGACATTGAGAATCTATTGATTGAGGGTCAGACAGTTTGGATTCTGATGAGACGCCGATTTATTCGGCATGTAATCTGGACCGAAGCGGTTTGAAAAGTTGCATTCAGTGGTATAAGTGTTACTGTGTCGGTATTCCGTTTACCCTTAGCCTGCTGGAATAAAATGCTCAGACGCTGATCAGCTACGATTGTTCGTTGTTTTCGATTCGATCAAGCTGTTGAGAAACTATTGACCGAGCATCAAACAGCTTGGATCCTGATATGACGCCGAATTATTCGGCGTCTCATCTGGATCCAAGCTGTTTGCAAATGTCAGTTAGGTCGCGCTTAGCAGGCTAAGGGTTAATACTATTCTGATGTTGCCTAAGAATTAAACACTTAGTTTGTGTATTAGCATGGGTTAAATCCCGAGGGCTGGTTAAGCGGGTTCGGGCTCCATACGATTTCGCGTGGGATTCAACAGATGATAATAAACGGGAAACTGTCGTTAACCTTCGTGCATATAGTAAACAATTCACAACAGTTACATGTGTCTATTACAAAACCACAACCTAAGAATTCGGACAGACAAACTTAGACTAGTAGTGCAGACCAATATGAAACTACTTCAGAAATAGCCGTTTGATCATTGTCTACATTGTTTGCTACATTTTAACGTTATCAAATATGTGCCAAAATGACCTAAGCAGCTTTACAAACCAATGGAGAGGGGACATTAGGTGTCCAGATATATAGGGTAAATGGGGTACGTGTGCAAATAAGCTCGTAATTAGGGTGCATGACCAACGGCAGTCTCGTCATCTTCATTGTAATGCACTGTTGAAACGTTTTGTTCAAACATGCACAACTAGTCTAGAGCCCATAAGCCGGCAAGATGACAAAATAAATATGTGATAATTGTTTATTCTAAAATGTCGGTAGCGGATTCCGACGTATGGCAGACAATTGTTAGTCTGTCGAGAAAAGTTTAATTAGATTAATTTTATTTACGAGGCCTCGCATTCGGAAATAAATAAAACATTTAAAAGCAAAACAGCATTGATCAAACAACACTACTTCCGCACGAGAATTATCGTGTTAAATCATGTTTTTGTCATTGTTTTTGTTTGATTGTTTTTGTTCAAAATTCGAAATTTAACGGCAGATTCTATGCATAAATTTTGTAGTAATACTCTCCCTGTTCAGTAGTCGTGTAAGAAATAATGACATCATGAATATTTATTAGCTGTGCTTTTATAACGTAAAATTGACAAAAACTGTAGAATCACATCTATATCGTGAACAAACAGAGCAGACCCTGATCAGACGGCTCTTAAAGAACCTTCTGATCTGGATCTACTCTGTTTGCAAATGCGTGAAGAAAAGGGTTAAGAATAAATGGGCTAAACATATATTACTAAAACTGTAACGTGTGTAATGTACAGTAAAGATCATCTATATCAACCACATGTAACAGATTGACCCAGGTAAATATTGCCGATATCTGAAAACTGCAAAACTGCTAAATCCTTAGAAAACTTCCGGTAACTGGCCAATGCGTTTCCGTTGGTTTACTCCAAATTAGTTATTTATGCTTTATCCTGCTCGTTAGTACTAAGTTAGTTTCAAGTCACATAGGTTCAGATTCTTAATTCATTTTATTATACCTCACGTGGCTTTCCTATACTAATTTTCCATATACCTGCCATGAAACAATGTGTACTGTTCCATGTAACATTATCTCGTGCAGGCAACAGTACGTCAAGATCAGTGAGCGCTTATTAAATTGTGGGCGTAACGTCATCCGACTGACGTCATCAACTGACGTCATCTTACGCTTGCAATTTGATCAACAAACGTCATTTTGACAGTGGTTTTATTTGTGTTTAATTATTTGAGAAATGTCGCGTTATGCGACTATTTCAGAGGAGGATATGTCAAGATTGGACAGCGATAAGGACTCCGACAGTAATTAAAACGTGTACTGAATAGAAGTGTGAAGCTGTTTCGCGTTTTTTAAGCGCCGAGTAGATCTATAACTTTTGTTTCTAACTGTTTACTGTTGCTATTGAATACATCATTTTGCTGACGAACTTGATTGTGTTGTTCGGTATAATAAGATAAATATCACATCCTATGGAGAGCGACAGCACGTATTGTCAACCCGATGTATGGTAATGTACACCTCGGCTTACGCCTCGGTGGACATTACCAACCTCGGGTTGACAATACGTGCTATTGCTCTCCATAGGATGTGATATTTATATATTGTTACGCACATTTTGAAAGACAATGTGAGTAAAATACATGTATGAAACGTTATTATGATGAACAGAAGCAAAACCCATATAAATATAAACGGTTAGTAAAGTCTTACCAGCATAATAGACACAGACAAGACGTCTGATCTGGGTTTGGTCTGTATGCGTCTGGAATAACATACAATTTGATTATTCTGTTTCGCAAATGGTCAACAGTTCCTATGTTCACATTCCTTTATAGAATTAATCAGGTCATATCCATTGAGGACTTATTTTTTACATGAATATTCATGGGATAAAGATGTAATCGTCCGGTGGAATTTATAAAAAACAGAAGTGCTTTGGGCTTTTTCTAACTGTTAGGAAAGTTCATGCTCGATTAATTTCCGGAATTTTATTTTTCTGACACAGTTTAGCCTTGCTCGAACTTTATATTCAATTATTACAAATCGCATTGAATTATGTGGCTAGACAAGCAAGAAAAATCCGAAGATAACAGATAATCAACGATGTCCCACGGCTATAATATACAGTCCCAGACTTACTAAATGAGTATAACAATTTATCCTGACACCCATCTTGCTTCGTGACGTAGTAACAGCGTGTCTGATAAATATTTGGATATAGGTAAATGGACCATGTGACAGAATCTTTTCAATCAGTGTGTCGATTGACCCAGACGGACTGCTTTCTATAACATTATGTTTTTATGATATTAAAAGGCGACAAAAGTCGTCTTTATGAGGAAAAGTATCAAGTGCTGCTCTTGTATTCTCTCTAACGCGTTGATAGTAACAGATGTTTGCTTGATACTTAACCCTTTACTCCATACATACGCTTTGATGCCTTTTTGCAAACACTGTAGACCCAGGTTCTGCACTGACAATCATATAGGCCCCAGTTTACCATGTCCTTTATAGAAACAATTGCCAAACCAGACATACCAACAGACTATTTGCTATTTGCTATAACAGATATGTAAAGTAGCGGAGTCTTAATCATCAATATTCATGGTTAAAAGGTTTAATGACTGAAACAAGTGTATCTTGTTTTAAATTTAAATTACTGGTTGGGTAGATTTCCTAATGAACATAACTGAAAAGTTACATATTGCATATGTATGGTTAACAGTTTCACAAACAATTTGTGGTTTTGCCACAAAGAAGTAGAGTAGAATATCTTTAAAGTGACTACTTATTCACAGAGGTGTCTTTAAAAGCAGCTGGTTGTTTAATGCATGACATACGTAATGCCGTAAGCTTAAGGCATACCTTCCATATTGCATAAGCTACCACCTGTCATTGAGATCAAGACTTACACCTATGTTAATGAGTGTTTAGGGAGTTTACCTAATGGAGTACGTGATATAAGTCCTGCACTAAAGTAACGGGATATGTATGTCACACGTAAGTGCAAGCAAGGAGGCTAATGAAGAAGAACAGAAACCAGTCCATATGTTGTGAATTTATCTAAGTTTGCAGAATTCTATTAGTCTGAAAGCGTGGCAAACACGTAATAATTTATATCATTAATAATAGTTGCTTTTATTTGTTTGTTTTGACTGTTTACATCATACCTGGACAATATCAATGACTGGTTGATCAATAATTTAACATATATTACTATAAACACTACGATCATCGTTTACCTTAATCTCAACGCGTTCATTCCATTTTAATTTGCCATTGGTTCAGTCTTTTATCCGTATATTGAATTAGTATATTTAGTTTGTATCGTAACGAACGACATCCAATTTTCAACTGAATTCGCATCTACTGATTATATTCAGATTACCTCATATTTATCCATTACATTCTGCCTTTACCCTGAATCTGCTTAATAATTAAGCATCTCTCAACACTATCTGGATATTAATAAATAAAAATGTTGAATCAAACTGTATCACTGAAGAAAATGATTTGTATGACAAACGGTTTCTCGGAAGCCAAATGAGCTGGGTCTACACTGTTTGTAGAGGTCGTATATCCTCGGTTCCCGCTTATCTTTCTCAAGCAGCGGCTAAAGAAAAGTCCCACTTAGTCGCTTTCATACAGGAACAGAGGTTTTAATTATGATGATAATTAATGGTATATTAAATATATACCTTGTAAAATGAGATACTTGAATAATTCCTTTATGAATAAGCAAGTAAGTTAGTAGATATTTTTATTATTGTGGCATGTGCATATTGTACAAATCATATAACATATCAAATATTTAAATAATTTAGCACCCGGTCCAGTGGTCTTATAAGTAACCATTTCAAAGATCTACATTGTATATATCAGATATATTCTATATGTACCTATATATAAGTAATAAGTTAACATTGAAATAACCTCAATCATACGAAATTGGCATTTCTTCTTAGGCTAATTGCTTTCACTAAGAACTTTGCCAGTTTCCTGGGATATAATAACATTATATCTGCCAATTTGAATTGGAATGTTTGTTGAATCAAGAAAAAGGCCACGAAAATGATCACGTGGCTCACCTATTACTTACTTACTTACTTATTCGTACATTGAGATTACCATTACATTGAGAAAAACCATTAATGCAAAGCAACAAAGGCGCGGATTACTGAATAGTGAATACAAATCAAACGTGATTTATATAATATATTGTCAACAAAATGGCCTTAGTAACACAATACAATGCTTCTGTTTCACCACAAAGGATCCTTGAAACAGCAGCTATTTCAGTCATATGGTCCTAGTTATACAATAACCCTGCCAGTATCACACTGGACACCTTATCCCTCATCTTGTTAAATATTCATGTAAGAAACAAAGACATCATGCATATTTATAAGCTGATATTTTATAATCGCATATGCACACTGATATCGAACTTCTAATCTGAACATTTTTCTCAATCAATTTCACAGCTTATTGCAGTTCTAAAGTTCGGGCACTTTCACTTCCGTAAAGAATGTGTTCTTTATCATGTTCTCGATTATAGAATCAGCGTTCACGATCTTACCCCTGGATCTCTTTTAAAAAGCAGCAATTTCAGTCGGATTGCCATGGTAACCAACAAACGTTCTTCAGTTCCGCACCCCTGGTCATTTGGAAACTGGCATTTTAGTTGATTTCCATCGAAATATCTTTACTAATTAAGCCCCGCCCTGATTTAAACGGTTGTCAACAGCGTACTCCCCGAATGCGAAAGATGTCGGTTCCGCAACATCTTAGTCATTTTCTCGGCTGTTATCATTGATGATCCTTCCCTTGCGGTATTAAATTTTGTATTAGCCCTGACCTAGGAGAAGTGATTATCTAATATTGTTTTTTCTAAAATGCAAACAATTCTACACTGAAAAAAGTATGTCGACCTGTTTCCAACTGTATAAAATTGTATTATTCCATACATGATGTTGTTATAATCATAAAGACAAATTAAAATTCACTCGCAATTCTTGATACATCAGCCCTCCTATCAGTGAAGTTCCAATGCAGGCGTTTCCATATATAGCGCGGGCGTTTAGGCTCCCGCGCAATGATAGAGAACAATTTACTATCGA
Organism: Azorinus chamasolen; assembly: GCA_963576725.1. Classification (NCBI taxonomy): domain Eukaryota; kingdom Metazoa; phylum Mollusca; class Bivalvia; order Cardiida; family Solecurtidae; genus Azorinus; species Azorinus chamasolen. The sequence continues at coordinate 85,178,504 of OY755243.1, read as the reverse complement.
TGATACAGTTTAACAGCCTATTTCTGTCAAATCATATTTATTTTTAGCGTCGACAGCAAACTAGCTATTGTTCTACTTCTTCAGTGCTTGTACAATTCGCGAGGTCACCATTAGCGAGTTCAAAACAAATAAAGCGTCTGTGGTTCCGTGATTCTATCTAAAACCAAATTAAAATATCAAAACATGTTTATTCTGCTATTGATGTTAGTCTTTCATTTGTAATATCTGTAAATAACTTACCGACATGTACGCCGACAAGAAAGGTTTAGTACTCTATGAAGGCGACCTCTTAAATCCAGAAACGGAAGGAGCACGTCGGATATCTGTACTTTTTCGTTTTTGTCGTACCCTTTATTACTTTTCTATAGTTACTCTGTTTGCAGCTCAATCATTGAGTACACTAGCGATAGGTGGATACAGTTTGTTCACTTAAATGTTTTCGTTATACATACACTTTACCACTGTATTGGCCATCGCGGTTGTTGTAGATTAGTCGGAGAGGGGCTACGTTTATTTACACTGTTTGTCTTTTAGGGTTGGGATGGAATAAGTGTGAGGTTGGACGCCCAAAAACCGGTTTAACCCCCCCCCCCCCAGTGACTTTTGTCACAGACCGTTCCAAGGCGGTACTTCCATCTTCCCCCTATTGTATGTTTGTTTTGTCTTTGTGCGTCTCTTGATGTTTATATAGTTATGTACCAAAGCAGCTTAATAATATAATTCCCCGATAATTATTAATATCAGACGACAGACGTATTGCCTTTTTTATACAGCGGTATGATTACCACTAGTAGACCAGCATCGTGAAAATGACCGTTTATTTCATATATAATTGAATTAAATCTACAGTTTGTTCGCAGAGTAGTTAAAAGACGTGTCTATGACGTAAGGGGCTACGTTCAACAATGTCGACAAGGTGGGAATGATGTTCAAACGACTAAGAATGTGGTTGTTTAAAAACGACTAATCATACTGCACTTATAACATCAGTTATATGGTACAAATGCACAGACTAAATCGTGCGGCGAAACCAAACACATCAGGGAAAATGGGTATACTATAATTTGTCAAAATTGTAAGGTAATTGTTTCATGTTTAGTAAGCAAGACATTCCCTATATCAACAATTAAGAAAACTCCCTTTTAATTCTTCACTGAAAAAAATATTCATGTATAAATAATGGCTGTACGAATATTAAAGAGGATGTCCCTACAATCAATCAATGTTTATTATTATTATTTTCCTCCATGCAGGAGATATTTGTAATATCTATCTACATTGATGTACATACGGTATGAGTAAATTCAGTATTTACAATCAAAGCTATGAAATAAACATATCCCTCACCCTTTTTTCTTCGTTACATGTATAATATGGAATTGGTGCACCTGGCAGTTAGAAGCAAAGGGACTCAGAATATGTTTTAGGTACCTGTAAAGTTCAAAAAGTCTGTCATAGTGGAAATCTTACCAAAACGAAATGTAAGATCTCTTTAAAGCACATCATGCCTTGTATATTGTTAACTCACTTTGCTTGCATTAATATGTATTTAACAACATAAGTTAGTTACTCAAGCTATAAATGAGATGCAATGCTACAAGAAGGTGAGTATGACGCGGAAAGGTAGGGTATCGAGTCGTCAGTAGGTAGCCTAAGAGTAGCAAGTCATGAACAGGCATGAGTAGCATATTGTGAACGTGGCGAGTAGCAGATATTAAACAGGTACGAGGAACAAGTCATAAGTATGTACGAGGTAGAGTGTTGTGAATAGGTATGAGTAACATGAATATGCACGTGTGGCGTGCCGTGAATAGGTAGGAGTAGCAAATAGCGACCAGGTTCGAGTAGGTATGGTGAATTGGAACAAGGAGTAAGCTGTAAACAAGTGTAAGTAGTAAGTCATAAGCATGCACGAGTAGTATATATCGGACGAGTACGTATATCATATGGTGATTAGGTAAGATGAGCAGGTTGTTAACAAGTACAGGAGTAGGTCATAAACATGTACACATATAACAAATTGAGCAAGTACATGACATAAATTGTTAACATGAACAACACTATCAGCAGTATATTATTAGTATGTGCTTGTACATGATTGTAAGATATCGCACTCTTTCAGTCTAGATATAAAATAGTGAATGGTTGCTGTGAGGAATTGCTTCTCACTCGCGTTATCTAGGAATGGCGGAATTGGAGCTCCCAAACGTTTAAAGACCCAGGCAAAGTTGTCAAGTCCTGAAAGGTAGTTTAAGAATGTTGTTTCATGTGTGGCACTAATTTCAGTCTTGTAGATTAGTCGGAGAGGGGATACGTTTATTTACACTGTTTGTCTTTTAGGGTGGGGATGGAATAAGTGTGAGGTTGGGCGCCCATAAACCGATTTAACCCCCAGTGACTTTTGTCACTGACCGTTCCAAGGCGGTACTTCCATCTTCCCCCTATTGCATGTTTGTTTTGTCTTTGTGCGTCTCTTGTTGTTTTTATAGCTATGTACATTTGCTGTTTCCTTGTGTTGCTGTTCGGGCGACTGTTTGTTCTGTATGTGGCGTTTCCTGCATGACTCATTTTTGTACATTTTTTTTAAATATTTCCTAAGATCTTGGGTGTTCAGGCATTCACTAAGGCAGTTGACAAGCTCGTCATATACTGATAACCCGCACAATCGGAACGTTCTGTTATCTAATTGTGCGGTTCTACACCATATGTTAGCTATGATTACCATGGTGTATCTAGCTGAACCTTCTCTAAACGTTTTGTATACAATACATGGCTTATTATTATGGTATATTATCAGAAAATACATAAAGTCATTATCTGTATAGATTCGCTGGTCCCATGAAGCAGCATCATTTGTAACAATTGCATTGTTAACGATATTCTTCCATATGTGCTTTCGGGGAAGTAAATCTGGGTTAGAGACAAACTCGTTGATGTGTGCAGTGAGTTTGTTTTTTAAAGGTATGCTGCAGACATTCGGTATGAAGCCATACGCTCCTGATGCTCTGTCAAAAAGGTACATATAATAATTCCGTACGAATATTTCTTTCGTTATGCAGTGTGCGGGTAAAATAAGACTTTTATGTAGGAATAGGAGTTTTTGTTTTTCGATTACTGAGCTAATCCTATAGAGTCCTAGTATATATTCAGCAATATCTGATCTTGCAGAGATGCAACATCCTTGTATTTTCTTAGCGATGATGTGTTTAAATTTGTTAATGGTATCGATGCCTGTCTGAGTTAAGTTATTCCACAGCTCGAATCCACATAGCACATAGGAATGATAATAGATGTCACATGATATTAATGGATTGACTCCCTGTGGTTGAATTCCCTGGCTTGCCATGGCATAGAACGCATTTCTGCCAAGTTGTAATCTCGTTTCTATACGAGGGTGTATTTTGAGATTCGACTCCTGTAATATTCAGCAGTTTTGCTTTGTTCGATATAATCACTCCCATATAGGATGTCAATTTTCGGTGGGTTACGACGTTTACTGAATACTACTATGCTTGACGTTTTAGCGTTTATTTCCGTGTCCCAGTTTTTGCAATGTGTATAGACAATGTCAATGAGTTTTTGTAAAATTAGAGGGGGTATCGCGATAACGGACAAGGACTCGGCGAAGGTCGGCTTACCGCTTTGTATAGACATGATATTTGCGCCCTGACTACTGTTCTCAAGAAGGTTAAGTAACTCGTTAATGTACGCGAGGTAATAGAAAGTGGAGAGTACTCCCCCTTGACGTACACCTCTCTGTACGTTTAGGACGTCTGACGTCATGTTGTTACCTTTAACCACATATTTAAGGTCTTCGTAAGATGATCGTAGTAATCTGAGACATTCTCCATTTATCTATGATTTATACAATCGAAGACGGCTTTATTGTATCTTCTAGTAATTGTATCTTCTTGCGATTTATCTTTTATTAAATGTCGGTATAGAAGTGTTTCAAATAGTTTTCCCGTAAGTATAAATTATGACGTCATTTACATGATGACGTCGCTTGTTTACCTCTAACGTTTATTTTCAAATCATTTTCATTTCGGCAGACATCGTTATGCATGTTGTGGAGTTGTCTGGAGGGGGAATTTTATTTACATTTTGACTTTGGTAAAAGTGGGATAAGGACGAGGTTGGGTACCCGTAAACCAGGTTTAAGTCCCCCAGTAGCCCCTTTTTTTGGCTGCTAGCCGTTCCAAGGCGGCACTCCTGCTTTCAGCCTACGGTCAATTTTGTTGTTTAATATGCTTAATGTTTAATGTGTTTCGTCTTGATATGCGTCCTGTTATGTTTTGTCTTGTGGCTTTACCGTTTCTTGTTAGATGGTGTTTGGTGCGGTGTCATTTCGTGTGTGGCTCTCCCTGTTTGACTATTGTTCCATATTTTTGATCGAAAAATGCAACGTATACATTGCTGTTACGATCAGTGTTGTAGTACATTGTTTCCTGGAAATTAAATCCAGCTGTAATGCAGCTTATGTTCTTTTGAAATCCTTGTTGCTGCGGTGAGGGATGTTACATTGAAACTTTCCCTTGTACTTATTTATTCTGTTTAACATTACTTTTTCAAACAGCGTACAAACGCACGGCATTAGAGAAGTAAGTCTAAAGTTATTTGGATCGGATCTGCTTTTGCCTTTACCTTTGTAAATCGGAATAATTATGCCTGTTTTCCAGGTATCGGGTATTTGTTCGAAGTGTAGTATCGTGTAAAATAGTAAAGTGATTGCTGAGCGGAATGTGTGACCTAAAATATAACCTGTTCATTAAGTACTTCATCGTGACCGGGGTTTTTGTTCTTACGTAGGGAGTTAATGAGACTGTTAAGTTCCCCTTCAGTGAAAGATCTAAAGAGGTTCGCGTCTAGTGAATCATATTCTAGCCTCAGATATCCATTAAGTTATTCGGTTCTATTTGCATGTCCGTTTTACCCTGATTTAAAGACGTTTAAATAATGTTGTTGGAAATCTCCGATGACGTTTGCGTTGCAATGTTAATGCATTAATGTCTAAGTGTGTGGAATTTCAAAACTGCTTTCCGCTTTTCTTCCGTAACAGTTTCCAGAACATTCTATAATCAAGTTCTGCAGTCCTATTAAGTTCATCGAAAACTGCATTGGCATGTGCGATTCGATGACGTCTTTGTGTTTGTCTATATATTCGCTTTACGTCCTTGTACATCGTATATGAGTCGAATGAGTTGCCCCTGAGTCTGCCTTCTTTTATCCAAAGTTTACGTATTTCCCTGGCTTTAGTATGGGCGGCTTATACGTCCACCGACCAGTACGGTTTACTACTATTGTTCAACTTTTAACCGGAAGATGTGCAGATGCGTCATGTATTTTGTTTTATTTAAGCTGAATTGATAAGCCTGGACTTTGCGTGTGGGTGATTTGATTTGTACATATCTGCACTAACAGCGCTGTTGCTTTGGTCTTTGTTTCGTTATTATATTGGAGTAAGTGTATGCCTGTGCATTTAAAAGAACCAGATATAAACTCAGTCGATAATAAGAGTAGGGCTTCACACCCGGCTTTCTTTGTATCCTCTCCTTGTATCGTCCAATTAGGCATTTCCAACCTATCCCGATGACGATTTGGATGTCGGATGCCGAGATAAACCGCAGTTTAATAAGGGGACATATCAACATAATCAGAGCAAGACTTTCAGGTCAACAACATATAATGTTGTGTTTCTCATAGAAAAGAAACACATACAAACACAATGACCATGCTTGTGTATCTCATGAAACCGCACATTTTGAGGGGTAACATGTCAAGGTCAAGGTCATCCTTCAGGGTCAAAGGTCAAATTGTCTGTTTTTTTGTCTGTAACTTTAACGCAACTTTAACATTGGTCATAACTTTTGAGCCAGTACAGATATAGACTTGATATTTGGCATGCATATGTATCTCATAAAGCCGCACATTTTGAGGGGTAACATGTCAAGGTCAAGGTCATCCTTCAAGGTCAGAGGTCAAACATATGGGTCAAATCACCGACTTTAACATGGCCATAACTTTTGGACCAGTAGAGATAGAGAGTTGATATTTGGCATGCGTGTGTATCTCATAAAGCTGCAAATTTTGAGAAAAGAAACACATACAAACACAATGACCATGCTTGTGTATCTCATGAAACCGCACATTTTGAGGGGTGACATGTCAAGGTCAAGGTCTTCCTTCAGGGTCAAAGGTCAAGTTGTCTGTTTCTTTGTCTGTAACTTTAACATTGGTCATAACTTTTGAGCCAGTACAGCTAGTGACTTGCTATTTGGCATGCATATGTATCTCATAAAGCCGCACATTTTGTGGGGGTGACATGTCAAGGTCAAGGTCATCTTTAAAGGTCATAGGTTAAACACATGGGTCAAATCACCGACTTTAACATTGGTCATAACTTTTGAGCAAGTACAGATAGAGACTTGATATTTGACATGCATATGTATCTCATAAAGCCGGACAATGTCAATTTCATCCTTAAAGGTCAGAGGTCAAACATATTGGTCAAATCACTGACTTCAACATTGGCCATAACTTTTGAACCAGTACAGATAGAGACTTGATATGTGGCATGCTTGTGTTTCTTATGAAGCTGCACAGTTTGAGAGGTGAAATGTCAAGGTCATCCTTCATGGTCAAAGGTCACCAACTTCCAATTGACCATAACTTTTGAACCAATAGAGAAAGAGTCTTGATATTTGGTATGCATGTGTATCTCATGAAGCTGCACATTTTGAGGGCAACATGTCAAGGTAAAGGTCATCTTTTAGGGTCAAAGGTCACCGACTTTAACATTGGCCATAACTTTTGAACCTGTAGATGCAGACTTGACATTTGGTATGCATGTGTATCTCATGAAGCTGCACAGTTTGGGGGTGACATTTCAAGGTCAAGGTCATCTTTCAGGGTCAAAGGTCACCGACTTTAACATTGGCCATAACTTTTGAACCAGTAGAGATACAGACTTGATAGTTGGTATACATGTGTTTCTCATTTGGCTGCACAGTTTGAGGGGCAACATGTCAAGGTCAAGGTCATCCTTCATGGTCAAAGGTCACCAACTTTAACTTTGGCCATAACTTTTGAACCAGTAGAGATACAGGCTTGATATGTGGTATGCATGTGCACCCCATGAAGCTGCACAGTTTGAGGGGTGACATGTCAAGATCAAGGTCATCCTTTAGGGTCAAATATCATATCGAGGGGGCATAGTGTTTCACAAACACATCTTGTTTTATTTGAAGTTTAACAACAAATGTCAACACGACTTCAAACCGGGTTTTCCTTCACTATTAACTAATGAATTCTAAGTTCAAAGGGGCATCACTCCCACAAAGAGTGCAGAAGGAAATATCCCCGACAATATGCACATCTACATATTCGAGGGTTCAACGCAATAAGGGCGTAACTACATTTTTGAAAATTTTACAGGAGAGCCAAAAAACCAAACTGTTTTATTCTGTTTTGAAAAACATACAAATGTTCCTTTGTGAAAGCTTTAAAATTAGACATGTTACAGGAAATATGCAACACTGTAAATTAAATCTAAGAAAGAAACAGTATATATTAAAATATTGGACTTACGCCTTTATTGCACTCTTTTGCAAGTGATTCTGGAGAAATGTTATATGCAAGATGGGCGTAAGTGCACTTACGCCTCTATTGCAGGAAGATTTCTATTGAATTTGGTGGAGTTTTGCAATGCAACATGGTAGTAAGTACATTAAAGTAAAACATTTTTGGACTTTAATATGTAACCTTCAATAAAACTTTTAAGATCAGGACTGATAAACCAAAATATTGCAACATTGTATAAAAACATCTGACTTGCGCCCTTATTGCAAGATTTGTTTCAAGTTATTCTGGATATTTTACATGCATGATGGGCATAAATATTCCATAAACTCTTCTACAGTAAGATCTCTGATAAGAAGTTTGAGAATTTTGTCATTTGTTATTCAAAATAGTATTATGTACATGTATAACAAAGCACTAGATATTTTTTGATTTTGTCCGCATAATTTATTTAGATAATAAAATGCAGAACTCAATATTCCACCATTACTTTTACAACAATTTGTTCAATCTCATTACAAATTATCTGTTAAATTTTCATAATTAAACCTAACCTATACATTAAATTACTGGTCACTGTAACACAATATAAGTTACATCTCTATATTGGAACAGTGTAATCTTAAACAATTTCACAATAGATGCTGTCACCTAATGCCTCTTTTGCTTCAATTATTTCATAAGGCACATAATAATTATTATTTTTGACAAAATCAGAAAGTACAGCAATAACTGCTGAATTCAAACAGATATAAAAACTACAACTATCACTAAAGGTGATGGAATACTGCCTTGATCCCAAATCAAAAGATTGTGCCACGGATATACAGACCACATAATTATGTATGGGAATTTAATTTACCTGGAAGTTTTAGGCCTCCAACTTCAAACTGAACATCAGACGATAATTTCAAAGATACAGAATCTAATAACAAATAATACACAAACAAAGGTCACCAATATTCTTATGGCAGGTTATTATGAGTATCAAAGCCATTACAAACTACCATTCCACATTCATTATGGCTATACAGGTCAAAGAAGTAAAGTTTGGTGGAATTCTTCAGAATTGCACAAGCGTAACCTGTGTTTGTGCTCAGCCAGCATATTCTTGCACTTGATTTTCTCCAACTGAGCATCCTCCATCATAAACACATGACCAGTTTTGCAAGTAGGTGACAATGTGCCATGTAAATAAGTTTCTGGAACTTAGGAGATCCTTCTAAAGCAAAATGAGAAAATTTCTGACTCAAGTCTTATTGAGTCTGTTCATGAGCAGTTATGAAAAGTGCAACACTATTTACGCCCCTTAAGCACTTACTTAAGCAGTATTCAGTTTTCAAAACTAACATCAAAACTAATGATCCTGAAGGAACAGTAAATATAACGACACTGAGAATGAAGTACAGGAAGACTTTTTACAGCCACCACACAAGCACTTAACATCTGCTGTTGTGAAGAACATAATATTATGTTCTGAAAGAAGGAGATCATTCGAAAGCAAAATCAGCAATGCAAAAAGTGAAAATTGCAGACTCTGTTTTATTGAGTCTGTTCAATATGAGCAAAAATGAAAATTGCAACACTACTCACGCCCCCTGGCCTAAGCTTAAGCGATATTCAATTTTCAAAACTAATAACATCAAAACTGATGATCCCAAAGGACCAGAAAATATAACAACACTGAGGATGAAGTATGAGGCGACTTTTTAATGGCCGCCACACAAGCACTTAACACCTGCTGTTGTGAAGTTCATAAGTTCTAAAAGTAAGAGATTCTTCAACAGCAAAATCAGCAATGTGAAAAGTGAAAATTGCAGACTCGGCTTTATTGAGTCTGTTCATGAGCAGTTATGAAAGTGCAACACTACTCATGTCCCTTTTAAGCACTGACTTAAGTGGTATTCAATTTTCAAAACTATTCACAGAAAGTAATGATCCCGAAAGACTTGAAGAAATAACAACATTGAGAATGAAGTATGGGTGACTTTTTACAGTCATCACACAAGCACTTAACACCTGCTGTTGTGAAGTACATAAGGTCTGGATTCAGACATTTTTCTAAAGCCCCGTTCCCACTGTCACGGTGTTGGTCCCGGTAACCCACGGTACTTCCTGGCAAAGAAATAGTCGGCGTTCGGGATGATACAGGACCTTATTTCTTAAAAAATTAATGTACATTCCCATATTCCAGACGTTGCCTCGGTGGACCCCCAATTTAGAAGCAGGATCTTCCAGTTTGACCCCAGACTATCCCGGTTAGTTTCCGGTTTGGCACGGTGTATTTACGGTGTAGGGCCGGTGTTTTCCTGGCTGAACAAGATACAATTCGGTGTGACGCCGGTAGTGCCGCGGTGACCGCCAGTATCACCCCGTCATATCCCAGATGTGCGCTGTGACAAGTGGGCGTTACCCAGGTATAAACGGGGGTTGACCGGCAGACAAACTGGCTCACACCTTGCCAGTCCCTAACTCCACCGGTACAAAACGAGACTATACCGTCGTACACCGGAGCTAATGCGGGGGGTTCACCAACAGTCTGTTGTGGATGAGGTGCTCGCCAACATCCCAGAATACTAGGTATTATCACAGTAAAGCCAGGGTAGAGACCCGGACCTGCACCGGAATATACCGGGGTTGTCCTGGAATTGCCAGGATTAAGCCGGTTTTGGATGTCTTTCCCGGTGACTCTCGGTGACTCCCGGTAGTTTTAAACATTTTAAAACATCCGGTGCTGTCTGCCGGATTAAACCAGATCAATAGCGTTCATCAGGGATCATCCCGCCAGGGATGTACTCCCGGTTTGACACGGTTTCCTCCGGACCACACATCCGGGACATACTGGAGGGCCAATCCGGGAGTGGGAACAGGGCTTAACATGGCAGGGTATATCCTCTATTGTCAGGTACTTTTCACAAATATTGAGGTACAGTCTGTCACCTTCACTAAGAATATCGTCAAAGATTTGTTCCATGTTGTTGGTGCTGATATAACTTTTATGTACAGCACATACAGAATTGGCTAAGCAGTGCTTCTGTCTTTCTTTCAAGGAAGAGTGTTCCCGATATAAAACTGATTTGAAGCAACATCGTGATGGCACCTTTCCCAAAAATGTTACAATGAAATTTCTAAAGACATTAAGATTTTTTTTCAAACTAATATTGTTCACATTATTTTCGGTGAACCTTTTCACTTCAACACCAGAATGGAAACCACAATTAAACATGATGAAATTAGTTAAGATTAATGATTTTATAAAAATAACTTTCAGTCAAAATAAGAAAATAGACATCCATTATATTTATTATCTTATTATTCGATCAAGCTAGTTTTCTGGGTTTTTTGTGTTTTTTTTGGTTTGCAGCAACCAGTCATGAAATTTCTGGTAAAAACTAGTCATTCAGTATGTATTTATATAAAATTTATATATATAATTTTTTACTGTATTAAAAGTTTGAATAAGCTTCTGTAATAAGGTACCAAAATAAATCAAAAAGAAAAAAACCAACATACCGGTACCTTTGAGTCTTCTTCAAATCTTCTTCAAAAGTTTGAAGGACATAAAATGTGACAGTGTTATGCTGTCTTGAGTTCATAAATTGTGTCAATATTATAAATATTATAATAATGTCATCAGAATGACCTCACAGAACATTTATTTGTTTACTTACGCCTGTATTGCATGAAAAATAATAAGGCTACCAGACACTGTTTAGCCTGCAATATGGTAGTAAGTCAACTTACTACCATATTGCATGTAAATTTTTTAGCTATCTGAGTTAAGGCCTTATTGCAATATCACAAAAATGATATAAATGTCTAAAATATTTTTTTCCCATTTTCACAGTTTATGCCTAACAGACAAAGAAAGTGAAAAATTAAAAAAAAACATATTTGACAAAATATGTAGTTACGCCCTTATTGCGTTGAACCCTCGTATTGTTCTATTATTCTACTATTGGTAGCACCATAACATTAATGTTACAGTAAGTCCTCTCTAAATTCTTCAATTAGCTTAGAGATGTTAGGACGACTAGTTGTTTAATGCAATTCAATGATAATGTAGAAGGCGTTATAAAGGTGTGGAGGCAGATCAAATCTTCACCCGTCAGTTCGTCGTCCTGGTTGTCCGTCCCCACCCCAAGAATACGCTCCATTTGTACCGGTTTCGAAAGGTTCTACTGTACTATAACTCCTATGACTCGAGGGTCATAACTCTTGTGACGAACATTTCAGCAGGCGACACATGTTTTCCTATACGTTATATAACCCTTAATGAATATTCACTAGGACAGGAAGAGCAAATGCGCCTATTTATTTCCTAGACATGAACCAGCAGAGAAGCGAATTGTTAATGGCTCTACTTCCAGCCAGTGTGCCCTCCTCTTCAGAACATACCAAGTTAAGGGAAGTCCTTAACGTCCTGTTTATAATGGTCAACAATCCACCATCCCAGCCACCAGCATAATATTTAGAAACTTTGCAGAAGACGAACATGTATACACAGGGATGGGTGTTTCACTTTGCTTGTTAGAAACAGATACCAATCTTACCAACGCCAGAAAAATTCGTAGAACTACAAATATTAAAAGACATTTTATAAATAAACATGTCAAGTAAGCTATGTTATTATTTCTATCAATTCGTTTAGGGTCTACCAGTCACAATTCGTCAATACTCAACACGCTTGAGATGCCCCCTTGTTAAACCTATGAAAACGTCTTCATCTGGAGTACACATCGTCATCGGGATATGTTGGAAATGCCCATAGTGAGCAGAAACGGACGTCAATCAACACAAACAAACAAAACATTTATTCCAGGCGATTTTGGTCTACCAGAAATAGGGTTAATTATCAGAAGTAATAATATGACTATAATAATAATAATACGGAGTCATCTGTTGAACTTTCTACAATAACACAATCTAGTGTCTATTAGAGAGACCAAACGACTCTTGTAGCGAGGTTAGTTCGTGAGCCTTTACAAAGGCATTAAACAGTAATGATTTATGGTTGACAGCAATGCTCAACTTGTTATTTGTACCAAGCAGCATACTATTAAAACAGCTAAAACTAGTATAATAATTACATTGTTCTACAACAAATATTACCGGTCTTGGTCGAACAGATAACGAAACTAAAATGTGAGCCGAATAAAGTTTAATACATTGCCGAATACAACTGGTCTTCGATATCAAATATCTTCTGCGTTTATTCGACTGCTTTTCTTTCTAGATACTTGTTTTAAACAAATGATATATGTAATTGTTAGGCATTTGTAACACACGTTGCAAGTAGAGACTTTAATCAGCGTATTTGCTTTTATAACGAACAAGTAAAATTTAGACAATGGCACAAACTATAGAATCAGACCTATATTATTTTAAAAGCAATCATAGCAGACTGTGATCAAACAGGCCCTCTAAGAACTGTATGATGTTCTACTTTGATATGTCGGTCTCATCCTCTGCATACAGCATGTGTCTTTATTAGGAAAAGGATTAACCCTTCGCTTGCTATTCACGCCAATATACCTATCTGTAAATAGTGAAGACCCAGATGAGACAGCTCCTGCAGGAGCTGTCTCATCAGGGTCTGCACTATTTACAAGTTGATTGTGCAACCATTGCACTGCACAGCAGTGATTGCACAGCGAAATACGTGTACACAGTGAAGATATATGTAATTATACAATAGGGCATGGGTAAAGAAGGATAAATGTATTTTAAATTTCAGCAAGAGAAAGGTAACCGACAAATTCCTACTAAATATGTCTATGTTTTGCCTTTTACAAACTCTGCTATCATTTCCTGTCATGTAATATGCAAATAACTCCTTATGGTAATTTTAAAACCATTTTATAGAATTAGGAAAATAATTACTGGATTTTTAATGTAAATACAGTAGAACATATCTTAAGCGCCCATCAAAAGGAGGCCTAATGATGTGTCTGTAAGTCAGGTGGTAGCTTAATGCAGGTCAAAAGTAACGCAGTAAGTTCCTATAGGAGCCTTCTGCATTACATTTGCCCTACAATACACAATCACTTGCTTTTTAAGACTCCTTTATTCCTTGAATAGATGACCGCTTTCGGCATGTTCTACTGTAAACATGTTTGTGCGTTTTATGTTTTATGATGTACATACAATCAAAGAATTCCATTCCATTTGTATGAATGCTATTTATTCTATTATGTTGTTTAATTAGAGAGAAAAAATACAGTGTGGGTTTATTTAGGGAATGGGAAATAAATACGTCGCTAACAGTAATAAAATAGTGCCTGCTTAACTTCTCATTGTAATGAACATTTCACTGACTTCTTATGAGTTAGAGCTTTAACCCATTATCTCCTACTGACGCCTTTTGCGCCTCTGTAAAAAATGTTTGAAACAATTGTGATAAATAAATGCAAATGGTTTCAAAACTACAATATTATAAAATTCTCCTTTTCTATAGTTAATGCTCTTTTCGGTAGATTAATTCAAAGAGGATGGGTCTAAAATAGTCTATGAGGGACTGAGTTAATGAGCTGTTCGCCAAGTGTGAAACTGATTATAAGAATTAAAGTTGTTTGTAAATGACAGTCTGTTCGTGGTTAGCGTGATAATGGTAAATCAGTAATACACGTGTTCGAAATATTAAAATACATCTGGTTCCATTAGATCAGGAATCTACCCTTTAAAGTAAATTTGAACTAAATACAACGACACCTCGCTAATGCGAACACTCACATAAGTATCATAATCAGTATTTTAGACAAGTGGCAGTTTAACCAATTCCCTCATACTGACGCCTTTTGAGAAAATGCTAATTCTAATTTTCCTTTTTTCTTGTAAATGCTCCTTTTCGGTAGATTCATTCAAAGACGTTTGATCTAAAAATAGCCCAAGAGGAAATGGGATAATACAGAATTTAAGTCATACGGAAAGTTCCTTTTGCTTATCAAGTTATCATTTCTTCTTAACCCTTTCCTTCATATAAACCAAATTTCACGGATTTGCCAACAGAGTAGACACAAAATATCAGAGTCTGCTCTGTTAGCTGGAATTTGAAATATCTGTTTCTTTACTTAAAAATTTCTAAAATGGCTACATACTCTATCTTCCATATTTCGTTGTAACTGAATATTCAGTAGGTATTGAAATTTAGAGTAAACATAGAACAGTGAAAGGGTTAATTAAAGGTTTGAATTAGGAAGAAATTACTCTGCTTCATTACATACCATACGCGGGGAACTATCAATTTAATAAGGTGCATGTACGTATAATGTTCGTCGATTGGTGCAATTTAAAAATCCATAACACCAAGAACTATTGCAAAGAACCGTTTCATCAAACGATTGAATTAAACACCACTTTAACTAATACAACTTTTAGATAAGAGAGACATAATGCACTCAATTATATACCGGTTACCCCTTCCCTTCTATAAACGTGTTTTCACCCATTTGCAAATCGAGTAGACCCAGATCAGACGGCTCCTATATGTTTGCTCATGGAATTTGATAGAACTGTTTCTTATTTTTCTAAAATGGCTACAATGTTCCACCTTCAATATTTTATTATAACTATTTTGTCCATGAATATGCAGTATGTATTGAAATTTGGAATTTGGAACAGGAAAAGGGCAATGAACTTTGTAGCTAACGACTAGCAAGTGATTTAATCATTACAGTTGATTAATTAGATGCATGGGTCTATCGATGATCGAACTTTGTAGATGCATAAAGTGCTAATTGACCTTTAACCTGTTGCAGGCCGATGAGTGATTGGCTACGCAAACAATTTGGATCTAGATGAGACGCCACCGAATAACTCGGCATTTCACCAGGATCCAAACCGTTTGATAATCTGACTGTGATGTTGAAACGAATTGATGTGATGGTAAAACAAAATGCAAGATAAATCAACTGTGCTAACTGAAGCCGATGACATTTTCTATCGGCGAAAGTTTACCTAACAGGATAAAGCTTAATTGTAATGGTACTTGGTTCACCCAGTTAACGTACATAATTACCTTTATCAGTTGTCATTAGTAGAAGTCGATTTCCATAATTATACTTTTAATCATTTAATGGCTTAATGTTCTATCGTCTACAACAAATTCTAAAAATGGCTTTTCACTAGGTTTTTTTTTTTTTTGTTGTTTTTTATGATTGGTGAGACACACGTGACACGGCGTGTCATCAGCATGCAAACTGTTTGTAGGCCAAGATCAGAAAGCTCCTATAGGAGATGTCTGGTCTAATCAGGGTCTAAATTGTTTGACACTCCAACTACGTTTCGAGAAACACTTGAAGACAAATCCACTTAGAAATCCAAATTCAGTGGAATCGATTGCAAGCGAAATGGTTTGCGCATGCGTAGGGTTGTGAATAAGCGAATGTGTTGGCTCTCATGAAAACCCTGCAAAATATCGAATGGCTACATCCTCACAACAGAATTTATACTACAGTGA
The DNA here is from genome assembly GCA_963576725.1 of Azorinus chamasolen. NCBI lineage: Eukaryota > Metazoa > Mollusca > Bivalvia > Cardiida > Solecurtidae > Azorinus > Azorinus chamasolen. The sequence continues at coordinate 85,162,468 of OY755243.1, read as the reverse complement.
CTTATTAACAGTGCCACTACATGTCAGGGAATAGTCCTGAACTGAAGTTGGTGGACCAGCCAACTAAGAAAAGAAGGAAAACGAAAAATCGCTGAAACGCAACACTGGTAACTACAGTGGAAAACTGCAATGTGCAAGCACTGAAATTCACAATCTGGGAACATCATGTACTGAAATGATGGAATGAAATATGAAAGAGAAAGAAGCAATGCATGACATATTAATAGACTTAGAGGGAAGATCCATGAGAGAGAATCTATTGTTCTATGAAATAAACGAAAATGAGAAAGAAAGCTGCGACAAACTGGTGAAATAATTCATATACGATTAGCTTGGAGTTGACATCAGTGCGACGGAGCTTGCCAGAGTCCATAGGATCGTATCAGAAAAAGTGCGAACATCTTGACTAATAGATGTAAATTTCCATCGCTATACAGAAATAGAAAATGTATCGCAAACAGCCAATTCACCTGAAGTGAAACAGACCCTAAAAAGACAGGACAAGGCATCGGCATTCAGTGGCCACAACAGCTTCGGGAGCACGAAAGGCATCATGAAACAAATCATGAAAATAACAAAAGAACAAAATAGAGTATTCAAAATATCAAGGGAAACACACTCTTTGTAAACTATGAGTTTAACATGACATACATTGACGGGATGGTGTGCTAGGTAAAACTATCAAACAGAGACAGTCAATAGAGATGTCATGAGAAAGAAATTCATATTTTCTCCTGGAACAAGAAAAATTGTAGACACAGATTTTATAGGAAAATACTTTCAGAAACTTGGCGTATAGAAAACAGTGCTGATAATCTAGAAATTGCTAATTACAGTAGTGAGCATTTATTTGGAAACAAATCTATTAATACAAAAAGGGCCGATGTAGCGGCGGAATATCAATATACTACAAGACATCTTCATCATATATGGTACAAATTGTTGCAAAAGACCAGCATGTTATAATTTGGCACATATTCCACCTAAGAACTCAATGTATTTCATTTTAATGATTTTGATTTATTTGATCAAATCGAAGTTGGAATAGAAAAGTATAAAATTACAAATATGAGTCATGCAGAAAACACCACATACAGAACACACCACATACAGAAGAAACAGCCGCCCGAATTCGTTTCAACAACACAAGAAAACACAGCAAATGTGCATAACCAAAAACATAGAGACGCACAACGACAAACCAAACAAACAATAGGGTGAAGATGGAAGTACCGCATTGGAACGGTCAATGACAAACGTCACTGGGGTTTAAACCGGTTAAGGGGCGCCCAACCTCACACTTATTCCACCCCACCTAAAAGCCAAACGGTGTAAATAAACGCATCCCCTCTCAGACTAATCTACGACAACCGCGATGGCAAATACAGTGGTAACGTGCATGTAAAACGAAAACATATTTAAGTGAAAAACAAACTGTATCCACCTATCGCTAGTGCGTTCAATGATAGAGCTGCAGAGTAACCGTAGAAAGATAATAAAGGGTACGACAAAAACGAAAGCGGTATTCAATTTCAAACAAATAACATCAAAACTGATGATCCGGAAGGATCAGAAAGTATAACAACACTGAGAATGAAGTACGGGGCGACATTTTACGGCCGCCACACACGCACTTAACGCCTGTTTTTGTGAAGAGTTTTTAATAGACCAGAAGAGATTTATTCCAGAATAATTCTTATCACAATAGAATGTTACATGTTCTTTTATCAGCGTTAAATAAGAAGTCAAAAGTGAAGACAATTTGTAGTTGTACAAGAGCTAGAATTCGCGATGAAACGCGCTTTATGTAAATAATACATTGTAGGAAGTTTATGTTGTGTAATTTTAATATCTGTTCCAAGTTGTTCACACTTTTGACATGGTCTACGATGGTCTTTAGTCAGGAGTAACTGAAATGTATGAAGTCACCCCGTACTTCATTCTCAGTGTTGTTATGTTTTCTGGTCCTTCGGGATCATTAGTTGTTGATGTTATTAGTTTTGAAAATTGAATACTGCTTAAGCCGGTTCTAGGGGGCGTGAGTAGTGTGGCACTTTTAATAACTACTCAATAAAACAGACTCAATAAAAGCGAGTCTGCAATTTTCTCGTTTTGCATTCCATTTTCAGAATATTGGAACAAAAAATAGTTTGGGCGATCTAAATAGCAAATCGGGTAGTTTATCGGATACATTTAACTTTGACGCTTATATCCAGCACGTTCGACCATCAACCAATGGTCACTACGGCCGATGTTCGTACGCAAATTGGTTGAAGAATGGTTAGTTTGGTTTAGTTTCTCTATCTCGCTCTTCACGAAATAGGAGCAAAACCACTATTGAGGTATTCCGAATTGCAACTATAGTCCGACCCTACTACAACCGCTGATCTAACCAGAAACACTAAACTGACGTCATTTTCTCTAACCAGAGACAGTTCAATCAACATTTAGTCGAGCAGTAGTCACAGCAGTCGATGAATGAACCCGCCCCCTCGATAGCGATGACGGCCAAATGGCAAGTGTTGTTTACATTCCCCCACGTGCAAATAAATTCACGTGACCGATACACACGGACGGCGTCTAATCGAGCTATTTCTGAATACCGGGTGATTATGTTAAGAGCTTTGTGTAGGAGAATACACATTTCAATTAATAAATGGGACGAGAATAGTCTCCTTATAAGTCCCAGCGATTTTCAATATGTAACAGACATTGCCGTTGTCGAGACAAATAAAAAAAAACATATTATATTAGAAATATATATATTAAAAAAGACTAAATGTTATATGGCTTTAAAATCTTTAATTAATAACTTAAAAATGCGCGACGCGTTTCATCAGATCATCAGGCGCAATATTATGACGTCATGACTTTGTTGTCATGACGTCGACGTCCCTACTTCCTGTAAGGCTGGTAACTCTGTCAGACAAATGTTTGAATTAGAAATTAATTGCTTTGAGGGTTGGTTTAAATTTTTGTATAAAATATTTTTTTTTCTAGCCTAGCTGAAACACTATCTGTCTTTAATTTAAAAAAGGGAAATATTTCATATTGAAGGGTTTTGATTCCGCATTTTTCTAAATGTTCGCTTAAAGGAATTTGTCTTGTTGATGGGTCTCTAATTTGCTGTGAATGGATAGTTCTTCTTGTTCTCAATTTGTCACCAGTTTGTCCTATATAAAACTCTCTGCATCCAGTGCATGTAAGAACATATAAAACATTTCTTACATCACAAGACATTGGTTGATTTACATAAAATTTTGATCCTTTAGAAAAATGCGTGTTCGCACGTGTAAACGAAAATATCGGTATGTCGAGCAATACACAAGTAAATAACAATCGTGTAAAATGGGATTAGTACGGTGGCACTGAGGTGACATATGCAAGAATTTTTTTTCAAGTTCGTTTTGACGAGATAAAAAAAAATATTATCTCGAGAAAACGAAACGAAGTTCGTTTTCCTGAGATAATATTTTTATTATCTCAAGAAAACGAAGTAGTTCGTTTTGACGAGATAAGAAAAATTATTATCTCGAGAAAACGAAAAAAGTTCGTTTTCATGAGATAATTTTTTTTATTATCTCAAGAAAACGAAGGAGTTCGTTTTTACGAGATACTTTTTTTTATTATCTCGAGAATACGAAACAAAGTTCGTTTTCCTGAGATAATTTTTTAAGTCGTGCGCACGACTTAATAAGTCAATCAGAACCCTCCATCAGAGTCAACAGTTTTCGCAAGTATTTGAGGCCTATGAGAACATGACCGAGACAAGGGATGAACTTATATGAAGTCATAATTGCGTATAACGTTACCGTGACGTATCAAACATCACTATGACGCGTAGTAGTAGTAGTAGTATGACGTTGAGTAGTTCTAAATAAGGCTTGTAATTGGTTTCTTTTAGATAATATATTTGTGCGTTATGGAGATACCATATATCGTCAAGTTGTTGGTATACCCATGGGTACAAATTGTGCCCCTCTTGTTGCAGATTTGTTTTTGTATTGCTACGAGAGGGATTTTATGCTTAACTTAAAACCTGATACACAGACCGATATTGTTAATGCTTTTAATAAAACTTCAAGGTATTTAGACGATATTTTGAATTTAGATAATCCTTATTTTGATACTATGGTTTCTTCAATCTACCCAAAAGAACTGTCTTTAAACAAAGCTAATCAATCTGACATTAATGCTTCATTTTTAGATTTGAATCTTTCAATTACAAATGATTAAGTTTCGTCCAAAGTATACGATAAAAGAGAAGATTTTAATTTTAAAATTGTTAATTATCCTTTTCTAGATGGGGATGTGCCACGTTCTACATCTTATGGTGTTTATATTTCTCAACTTATTAGGTTTGCCCGAGCCTGTTCTTTGCTTGAAGATTTTAACAGACGAAATTTAGTTATAACTGATAAACTTCTTAAGCAAGGTTACAGATATCACAAACTTCGGAAAACCTTTTCTAAATTTTATTATCGAAATTTACCTCTCATTAGTAAATATAATTGCAATCTACGGACGTTACTGCGACAAGGCATTTCTCAACCAGAATTTTATGGGGATGTTATCTACAAACTCAGGAAAATTCGGGGTCATATCCATTTTCATGATTTGTTTATAAAACGCATTAAAACATTTAGAAAGAAAGGTTATGATCCTATTATATTGCAACACACTGCATGTTTGGTTATCGACCCTTTTACAGTCGGTAGCTACGCTTCCCTCTTTGCTTGCGCGATGACAGGCCGAGGGTAGTACTCTATGATGGTATACTCTTAAACTTGGATACAGGAGGAACTTACCAGACTCATGTATTATTTTTTCCCTGTCGTGCCCTTAACGGCTTACCTGCAGGTGCTCTGACTTCAGCAAAGTCATTGAGTACATATTTGACGGATTGTCACAGTTATTATGCTATGTTTTACATGTTGTCCTGTGTTCACCGTCGTCTATGTTGTGGGTAAGTCCAGCGGGGATACCTTTATTTACAATATTTGTAAAGCTAGGGTGACTTTGAGAGAAGTGCGAGGTTAGGACGTCCGTAAACCGGTTTAAACCCCCAGTGGTGTTTTTGCTGCTGACCGTGCCAAGGCGGTACTCTCTTTGTCACCCTTCCTTTTGTTTGCCTTGCGTCTTTGTGCTTGTGGTTTGTTCATGTTGTGGAACGTTTGTCCCTGGTTCTTGTGTCTCTTTTGGTGTTTTCTGTGTTCATTTCGTGTGTGTGTGTGTGCGTGCGTTAGGGTGTGTGGTTGTGTGTGTGTGTGTCATGTTGTCTATCGGTGTTTTGGTGGTGGTTGCGTCTTGCATGTTGCTTTGCCTGCTTGACTTTACTACTTTTCCATTTACTATACAAAAGCTGTGAATCAGATTGGTTAGATATGAGACCAAAGTACATGTAGGCCTATACAATTTTCAATAGACGCAAATGTTAGTCGCGTTGATACGCTAACCATTTCCTCCATAAATATTTAAGAGAGTTTCTACCCTTATGAATGCATGTAAATCTATATAACTAGATCTACCTAAAATTAAGTTTTAATAGAAACTATGAGGGAAAGGGTTAAATTGTTTATGGATAGCGTCCATCCGTTTCCCATATGTCGGATACATCTTCCCGGCTTTCAACAGGTTTATACACAACTGCGATTCTTCATATTAACCCATGCACTCCTACATGGCTATTCGTGAAAGGCTCCATCACTATGAATATACCGATATAATAAATATTTATTTAGGAGCAAACTGATAAGATTTTTGAGGAAGTAGATCTAGCCTATATTCTATATTTTAGTATATGTTCTAAGCAAACATAGAAGACCCTGGTTAGACAAATCCTTCAGGAGCTATCTGTTCAGGGTCTACTCTGGCGTAGAAAGTTAAAATCTTGATTTATGACATTTTCTAAGGAAACATAATAGACCCTGATCTGGTAGCTCCTATAGGAACTGTCTGATGCGGGTCTTCTTTGTTTGCAAAGGTGGTGATAAAATGCGTATATATCGAGGAAAGGGATAACTCTTATCATGCAGCAAAAATAATTCGCTTCCACATACATTCGTAACCTCTTCTGATTCGCTTACTTTGGGAAAATTATATTGTCCGAGTATCAAACAGCTTAGATCCTGATCAGACGCTTGTTACTTGTTGTCTGATCTAGGTCAAAAGTATTTGCAAATCTATTGAGCCTCGCTAAGCGGGAAACGAGAAACCCCATAGATGAACAATTGACTCTGACGGAGGGTTCTGATTGGCTTATTAAGTCGTGCGCATGACTTAAAAAATTATCTCAGGAAAACGAATTTTGTTTCGTTTTCTCGAGATAATAAAAAAAATTATCTCGTTAAAACGAACTATTTCGTTTTCTCGAGATAATAATTGTTTTTATCTCTTTAAAACGAACTACTTCGTTTTCTTGAGATAATAAAAAAATTATCTCAGGAAAACGAACTTTGTTTCGTTTTCTCGAGATAATATTTTTTTTATCTCGTCAAAACGAACTACTTCGTTTTCTTGAGATAATAAAAAAATTATCTCAGGAAAACGAGCGTTGTTTCGTTTTCTCGAGATAATAAAAAAAATTATCTCGTAAAAACGAACTTTTTTTCGTATTCTCGAGATAAAAAAAATTATCTCGAGAAAACAAACTTGAAAAAGTTTTTTGCATATGTCACCTCAGTGCCACCGTAGATTAGTCAATAACCGATATATTCAAACACTTGATGGCTAGTAAACACAAGTAAATTACCAAAATTACTTGTTCGACTGACACTAATAAAAACATTGATTAAATTATAAATGATTTGACTCAGTACATGCAAGAAAATACAGCTAAAGTATTTGAAAGACCAAATAAATCACGAAACAAAAAACGACCGCTGCAGAAAACATGGTTCAACGAGGCTCGTTACAGAGTCAGAAAATATTTCAAATTGGCTAGAAATAAATTCTTAAAATAAAAAACAGAAAGAAAGCAAGACAAGTCAATATAACAAAACAAAATGAGAGAAAAATGAAACCACAAACAAACGGAAGGTAATTATCTAACACATTTTAAGTCAAACCAACTCAAAGAAGTTCTGGAAAAACATAAGACAACAGTACAAACAAAAAAACACAATTCGCCGAAACTCTCGATGTCAATGATCTGTTTTATCATTTAGATCAGCTATATAGTGATAATAATTTAAATATTACAACTGATACAAACGGAAATAACGATTCAATGATTCATGACGAGGAGCTAGACGGACTGATAATGTTTGGTGAATAAAAGCGTACAGAGTCACAAAAAGAAAATACGTGTAGCGGTATCAATTATCGTACTGCTGATATTTTAAAGATTGACGAAATCTCTTGTATTTTGCTAAAGTCATTTGATAGGCTATATTCATAAGGCGAATATCCCAAAATATGGGGTGAAGGAAATATTGAAGAAGTAAGAAGAGGCATTACGTTGATGAATATAATAGCAAATTTCACTGACAGATACAGTTAAACAGAATGGGCATCTCAATATGAAAAAATATTTCCTAACCAATTTGGTTTGCAGAAAAGCAAATCAACAATCAATTACATTTTCGCACTACAAGCAATTATCTAAACAATATTAAATTCAAAGAAGAATATTATACTGTGCCGTTGTTGAAAAGTGTCTCGATAAGCTAGATATATTTTATATATATATGGCAAACAAAAGCTTAAGCAAGAAAATGTTAGATCACAATGTGTTCAAGCTTTGCATTCAATGAATTGTATGGTTAAATCTCTTGTTAGATTTAAATAGAAAAATCCCGTCTTCCTAGAGTCAAATATGGGTGTCAAGCAAGGGAAACCCAGCTCTAGTCTGATGTTTTTATTGTGAAATATAAATTCAAATATCGATGACCTTTTCAGTGTAGAAGAAGTGTACATGTACTTGATACAATTCTGTGATACTGCAGTATCGCTGCTGAAATCCCAGAAACTTTACAACCTCTTCTCAATGATCTTCAAAACTACTCATTAAAAAGGAGACGATTTTTGGAAAACGAACGCCATACTAGACATGTACTTACAACAAATGATAAGAAGCTCGTCAAAGTAGATTCATTTGAATATTTAGGAATACATCTATTCAAAAACGGCGGATGGTCCAGAACAAAACCAAAAGATTAGCAAAATATAGCTGTCTAGCATTACACAATATATTCATTGTTTTGACAAACTTGAATTAAAGATTAAAGACAGATGTACACTCTTGTTGCAGGGGTTCTGAATTACAGCGCAGATGTGTGGGGTTTTCAAGATAGGAAAGTCATTGAACAAGTGCATTGTAATTCTTTTAGATAAAAAATCTGTTCGTTTCATAAGCTACACATTTCGATGGTTTATACAGGATGAGTGGGAGATATCCGTTATTCATAACGAGAGAGATAGTTATAGTAAAATATTGGATAACGGTTTTGTCTACAAATAGTTCACTCTTCAAACAATATGTCATATGTTGCGAGCAGATGCTGATATTGGACAGCCATAAAGTCAAAGAAACTGGGCATGTCACATTAAAACTGCTCTTTCAGAAATTGGAATGTATGATATTTGTCAATCCCAAAACAACTGGCCGTAAAAAGTCTCCCCGTACACGTAATCGATGTTGTTATCATTCTCTTGCAGGATATGCAAGTAACATACACAACTCTCATTCGCCTCTTACATCATCATAAGTACATTTGCTGTTTCCTTGTGTTGCTGTTCGGGCGAGTGTTTGTTCTGTATGTGGTGTTTCCTGCATGACTCATTTTTGTACTTTTACTATATGATCTACCAAATTATGAACGGATAATGCGTCGTGTGTTCGATGTACATATGCAAAATTGGTATTCTCATATAAATAATTCTAGTAGACTAGCGTAATATTGTATATACCCATTTTCTCACTTTGTTCATCAAATGTGACAAAACATCATTAAAAGGGATATAATTCTATAGTACTATAACTTACTGCATGGTTGGTTGTCAACCCTTGTACAGTTGGCAATCACGCTGCCTTAATTGCATGTATGCCGACAATAAAGGTTTAGTACTCTATAAAGGCGACCTCTTAAATCCAGAAACTGAAGGAGGACATCGGATATTTGTACTTTCTCGTTTTTTTACCGTACCCTTTATTACTTTGCTATAGTTACACTATTTGCAGCTGAATCATTGAGTACACTAGCGATAGGTGGATACAGTTTGTTTCACTTATAAATGTTTTCGTTTTACATACTCTTTACCACTGTATTTGCAATCGCGGTTGTTGTAGATAAGCCGGAGAGGATATACGTTTATTTAAACTGTTTGTCTTTTAGTGTGGTGATGGAATAAGTGTGAGGTTGGGTGCCCCATAACCGGTTTAAACCTCAGTGACGTTTGTCACTGGTCGTTTCAATGCGGTACTTCCATCTTCCCCCTATTGTTTGTTGGTTTTGGTTTTTCTTTGTACGCCTCTTTATATTTTGGTAGCTATATAGCTCGTACATTTGTTGTGTTCTCTTGTGTTGTTGTTCGGGTAGCTGTTTGTTCTGTATGTGGTAGTTCATGCATTGTCATCACATCAGCTAGCTATTGAGACTTGCAGAATAAGAATATATCCATGGGAAATAGCATATCCATACATCGTAATCAAAACGCCATTGGAGACGAATATCACGTTTTGCTGTGTGTTCTGAGTACAGAGAACAAGATTCTTTAAACCATACTACCATGCTATTGTCACTGACCAACGTTGAATAAATTTGAATTGCTTATGTCTGTACTAGTCAGAAACAAATACTGAGGTCCAATTATATATAATATGCATCACAATTAAGGACAAGCAATTATTATCATATTCTGGGAAACTTTCTCAGTAAATCATAATTAATTCAACGTGTCAAAATATGCAGCATTTGTTATGTAGTTTCGTGCTGATACACAATCCTGCATTTGTATATGTACGACTATATATGTGTGATATGCAACTTTATGCCGAATACATTTATGTTATGTTATAAAAGTATTATTAATTTTCTGCACAAAAAATAACAATACACACATCATGGCGTCACCATTTGTTTTAGTATAGTGCAGACAGTACTATTGCAGATACATTTAAATTTTACCGGGCACCATTTCACAATATTCCACGTTGCATTTTACTTAACCTGTTCGTGTCCAGTGTACCTTACAACATGACATACGCAAACAGTAAAGACCCAGATCAGAGGGCTCCTGAAGGAGCCCCCTGGTCAGGGTCTACACTGTTAGCTGAGTCAATTTATGCCAATGGCTTATTCCAGCAAAAGCTTTGTTTGCTGTGCCCCCTCCACATGACAAACGGGTCGATTCGAAAGTAAGATCTGGGAATGGGTTTTCCTTAGCAAATATGGGAATAAATGGTTATATCAGGGACATGACCTCACAATCTGTGGTAATATTGGAGTAGCTTGATTTCCAATCTGACGCCAAGTGACTCGGGATGTTATCAAGATCGGAACTATTTGAAAGTCTTTTCCTAAAGATAGATGGAAGCCATTATCATCATAGCGAATGTGTTACCGACACACAAGTTTTCAGACGACAGGTTGTAAGAGGTCAAAGAGCATATACTTGAAACGAGTTAAATTGCATTGGAACATGTATAGGTCCATACCGGAATACAACTAGATCTGCAAATCAGAAGAGCCATGTGATCAGTGTCTATATTGTGTATCACTTAAACCGTTCATACTAGATTAGTTGTACGGTAACGCAATAGTTGGCAATTCCACCTTTAATATTCAGCGTAATTGAATATGCATTACGAAACGATTATCTAGGAGAAAATGCTACGTGCAAAATGCAAACCTGTAATACGTTTCTGGTCTAGCAAAGTCGTACATCCGGCTTTAAATTCCACTTTTTACTTACGCGCTGCCACCCCAGCCAGTAGAATTATCTTTATTTGTACTGAAAGGTTTTATGGTATTCCAAAACTCTTTATTCTTACATCGTTCAGGGAAATAGGTAGGTTGGAAATCAGTTACTCAGATTAAATATATCACACACCTGACATAACAAGGGTGCCAATGGGCACAATATACGCCCGTCAAGACCTTGTTTAAAACAAAATAAGGTTAACATATTTGCTAAACGAAAATGCTAAACGCAAATTCTAAGTCCAGTTGTGCGTCCTTGACCTTTGCGATACATACTAGGACACACCAATGCTACTGAAGCATGTCCAGATACACATCGTGGTGTAATTTGAGACGGATCCATCAAGCATAATTTGAGTAAGAGATGTTACAGACAGACAGGCAGACGGCCAGACAGTGTCATTCCATAAAGGTCCCGTTATTTCAAACATATGAAGCTTGTGATGGTAGGCAAGCGTTCCAAGTTTAAGACTTTATCTCAAAGGGTTATGTAAATAAGTGGACTTTAACAAAACCCTTAACCAAAACTTCCCAATTAAAAAGGGTCATGATTCTGCCCAAATGCTTGACAGAGTTGTCTACAGATGACGCTTGTGAGTTTCAAATTTCAAATATTCATCTCAAAGGGTTGTGTAAATAAGTGGACTAAACATTCTAAGTTAAAACGGGGTTATAATTCTGTTAATCTGTTTGAATTTAGCAACAAAAACCTAAAAGTAAAATTCTAATTTAAAAAGGGCCGTAATTAAAAGTGCTTGACAGAGTGACGTTTGATATGATAAACACGTGTTCAAAGTTCCAAAGCTTTATCTCAAAGGGTTATATAAATACGTAGACTAACATCAACATAAATTGAGGTTAACATATTTGCTTTACGCAAGTCCAATTGTGTGACATTGACCTTGGATATACGTACCGGGACACATCTATGCTACGTAGTATGTCCAGATAAAGATTGTGATTACATTTGAGAGGAATCTACCAAACAGAACGTGCGTTAGACAGACAGACATTTAACATATTTGCTAAACGAAAATGCTAAACGCGAATTTCAAGTCCAATTGTGTGACATTGGCCTTGGCTATACGTACCGAGACTAGTATGCTGCTGTAGCATGTCCAGATAAACATTGTGATTAAATTTGAGACCAGCAGAACTTGATTTAGAGATGTCACAGACAGACAGACAGACGGACAGACCGTGCCATTTCGTAATACGTCCCGTTTGTTTTCAAATGAGAGTCAGGGTTATGTATAGTTGAAGGTCGATACTTTCCACAGATAAACCATTTAAAGTGTAAAGTTTGATCTCAATATAAATTTATTCTGTGAACTGAACTTCTAGGTGAGATTTTCTGTCACCAGCAAGATCCCGACTGAGATATGCAGCCATGCCACCCTCTGTTGAAGTTTTGTCTGATCTCTGGTGAGTGTTGTTGTCTACCATAAACTGTGTATCATCTAGTATTATTTCTGCCAAGAAAAGAAAGCCAACAAAAGATTTAAGTCTATATTTTAATGAAGCCAGTTTATGTTCAGTCTGCTTTGGTAAGGTTGTCAAATTATCAGTACAAATTCATCTTGATTACAGAAAACAGTTTCAGGATTGGTGGGTTGAGAATTTAAAGGCATGTCGTCCTGTCTGTTAACGCTTGTTATATATTGCTCATGACGAGATAATATTCTTGGGCAAGTGGAAATTAATAATAGTGAAAGTTTTTGATGCTTGAAAGGTTATTTGAGACACATGAGAATGTCCATTATAGACTGAAATGTGCCAAAATGAGGTAGATATTATTTTCAATCTGTCTTGAAAGAAAGGAAAATATTGATTCAAGTTGTGTGGCAAAAGTGATTCGTTTTGATTCGAAACAATACTCCGTGATAAAAAATAAGCAACAAAACGAACGGCAGATAAATATAATTGATTTTTATTGCCATTATGTGTACCAGTATATAGCACTTTCGCATGTCATATTCCATATAGTTCATTGGTTTCTGATCACAGGGTCTAGCGCAATGCTCATTACAAGAAAAGAAAACAAAAATAATAGCCGACAAACACTGCACTCATCAGTAAATCAAGATTTGTTTATTTCACGTTTGATAGTTTGGATAAATAATCTCGAAACTTCAGCATCCCAGACAGCTTTAACGTCATTGGACTTTAGTGTAGTGGTTAACATTCGGGCATAAAATATGCCATTGATCCGGAGTTCGATTGAGGTGATTCTCGTGTGTATGCGAGGTTGTTACATGAACGCTTCTAGAAAACTCTTAAACAAATAATTTTGATTGTTCTCAAAATGTCCATTATATAGCAAATTAAGCCTCCATATGTCCACCCAGCTAATATAAACATATTTAGGAATAAGTCATTTTTATGCCTTTCTTCTCTAGTGTGCTAATGTGTAATTTTGTCTTGTAAATAACAAATAAGCTTCGATGCGCCTTGCCTGCTGTGCACATTTAAGAATAAGCCTTTTTTGACAGATGGTGTAATTGCAAATTTGTCGCTTAGCAATTTCATTTTGACCCAGAGCTACAGATAAAAGACTGTACCAAATTACTGAACTCGTCATTTCTCCACCGAACCCTATATTATGACTACTCTTTGGAGTCATATCGAAGAGACTATTCCAAAGAGTGGCGAGAGTATAGGGTTTGTTGGAGAACGGAATAAAGCATTCTTGAAAATGTTTCAAAGTACGCATCTTTTCTGGACCTCTGTTGGTCGCAAAATCGTTGCGCATATTTCAAAATACAGTAACATATTGTTAATTTGATCACTCAAATAAGTATAAAATTATCGATCCTTAAGGCAGTTTAATGCTGGGTAAAAATGGTGCAGAAATCCATCTGGGTGTTTTCTATTTGACTTTCATCCTGCATTAAGCAGGCACCTGCTTTAAACTTAGCAATACTTATTTGCTAAAACGTTGTTTTAGCGGTGTTTACTTGTACATTCTTTGAACATATTCATTTAACAGATGATGAAAAGAAATCCATACCACCTACTGTGTAGCATTCAAAACATTATCCGTCTAGCGTTCATAAAAGTAATGATAAATTCCATCAAACGTTACGCAAAACATAATAAACTCATTAGCACATTTCAAGCATTACAATTTATTTTATAATGCGTGGCATATTTGCATTTTAGATGCATTTTGAAACTTTTAATGTATAGTGTTGCGATAAGCAGTTAACCCCATCTAAACCGGACCAGACTGGTCTTTTACGACCGGTGGTTTAATGCAGTATGAAAGCCACACAGAAAGCTCCAAAATAAGCTTTCTGCATTAGGCTACCACCTGTCTTGAAGACCGGCATTGTTACTTATTTAAACGTCCAATGTAGAGGGGTAACTGTAGATCTACTGGCATAGTACTTATTTCTTCATGAATGAGAAGTTGAGTGGCTATCAGTGGACAAGAATATTTGCCTTTGTCTGAATCGTAGTTTTTAATATTCTATACAGCTTTGTGCCTATTAAGTTAAATAAATACGAGATTCTACAGAAGTGTCAAAATGAGCAGACATACTAAAGTAATATGTGTCAACTCTCTCAACTATGCGATTGTTTTACCCTTTACTCATTGAAAACGGTTTTTTGTACGCCTTTGCAAACGGAGTAGACCCAGATCAGACGGATCCAATAGGAGCCGCCTGATCAGGGTCTGTTCTATTTGCTTGTGACGTAATATTGATATGCTTCTACAGTTTCTACTTCGGCCAAACGTGCCTGTATCCATATACGATTACGAAAAATAAAATAATTTATATTCATGATACCGTTATTTCTACCATGGATATTCATAGAATACAGGATCAATGTCTTCCTCTCTCCATTGTTCTACGGGATTGTACAAGTAAACGCACTTTACTTACACATTGTATTAATTAACCCTTCGCTTGCTATTCACGTCAATATACCTACCTGTAAATAGTGAAGACCCAGATGAGACAGCTCCTGCAGGAGCTGTTTCATCAGGGTCTGCACTATTTACAAGTTGATTGTGCAACCAGTGCACTCCACAGTAGTGATTGCACAGCGAACTACATGTACATAGTGAATAGTTATGTAATTATACAACAGGGCATGGGTAAAGAAAGAGAAATGTATTTCAAAATTCAGCAAGATAAGGGTTAAGCTGTTTAGATTAAGAATTATTGGGTAACCATTTACACAACTTTTATGAATACAGGTACAGTAAAACATGCCGGAATAAATTCAAACGGGTTACATAATTCTAACACCACCGACCATTCAAATATGCGACATCTACATGTACATTGTTAAATACAGGTCAAAAGTCCATTCAGCATAAAATCCACAAGGTTGTTTAACCCATTACCTCATAGGCTATTTTTAGATACAATCTCTTTAAATCTTATCTCTTTAAATAAATATACCGAAAAGGAGCATTAACTAGAGAAAAGGTAACTTTTAGATTTTTTTAGTTTGAAACCGTTGTGATAAATAGAGTATTTGCTCCTATAGGGCAAATGCTCTATTTAGCACAATGGTTTCATAAAGTACCTTTTACAGAGTCGTCAAAAGTCGTCAATATGAGGGAATGGGTTAAATGACAAAATGTAATTCTTGACGTCTGATTCCATTTCAGTTTGGTTAACATGATTTACAAAGTACTTTGCATTTAATCAATTTCTAGCTAGTTCAATTCCATGAGTGTATGTAGCTGCATTTGGAAACACAATCAAAATTCATGACCTCCCAGGGTTTTTTACGCATTTTTAAAACAAATCATTTTGTGTTACGTTGGTCCGGTATTTGACGTTTAGAATCATTCGTTGACTGCTGCATAAAGTCGTCAAAATCGTGGATTTTCTAATAACGATATTTTAAGTAAAATGCTCAGATCTTCAGAAAAGATAAAAAAGACACAGGATAAGAGTGCATGACAAATGACATGCTAGATGCATAATGGTTCGGGACTCACGTTTAACTCTTTGGCTGCCAATGTTGCATCTGTGATTACCTATGCACACAGTTTAGATCCAGATAAGACGCCGAGTAACTCGGCTTCTCATCAGGACTCACACTCTTTGTTACTGCGACTGTTTTAGTTTTTAAACAAAACTTGAGAAAAATAGAAAACAAAATGAAAATTGTAGCAGACGACAAAGTTTGCAGACGACAAAATTTGGCAGCGAAAGAGTTAATCTGCAGTCTGATGAGTAAATTATATTTATACAATTTTACACTCACTTCATTTTCAAACTTCAAGTAAGAATCGACCTGCCTACCGAAATGCTAACAGGGTGTCCAACAGTGTGGAACCTGAATTGCTGGGTGGCTGATCTGGATCCAAACTGTTAGCATGTGTAATCACTCCACCTCCCACAGCAGGTTAAAATAAACATGGCATCAAGTATGTAGGCACGGACAAGATTTGTTTCATTAAATACAACAGTGACTACATGCCTATCAAAATGTTTTGCCTGTACGGATCACCGCTTGGTTTTTAGCCGCCATGGCTGTATCAAGTGATATTTTTTGCAAACGATTTGCATACTGATGAGACGACAAGTTACTCGACATCTCATCCGGATACAAGCTGTTTGGCACTCTGATAACATTTGTTGTAAAGAAATGGAAGAATACTACACTTTGAAACCCGAAGCAGACGATAATCTTAGCAAACGAAATTTACTTAGCAGCGATGGCATTCATTAGCTAAACTGTTTTTATACCAAATGTCAAATGCAATTCTGGCAACCACGAGAAGATTCTAAACTAAGCAGAAGTATTCATACAACGTAACATTCGTTAGAAATATTGGCTCCAGTTTCTTTATGGCTGCTTAACGTTCTGACAGTAATGAATGACATATAGTGTCAAATCAATTAGTAAAAATCGTAGATCAGTTAGGAGATGAATCTAATGCATTCTACTTCCGAAACCTGTGCATGTTTTGTTTATTGCCGCAATACCTTACATTTACCTCCCACTCTCATCCTTATCATGCTATTCAGGGCCTGACTCGTATTTACGAGCAGCGTGGAACCAAAAGGAACGCCGAATAACTACGTGTGTCACCAGAAGACAAGCTGTTTGATATTAAGTCAATAGTTTCTCAAAATGTTGATCGAATCGAAGTAGTCAAACATTGCACCTGACTAATATCTGAGCCGACATTTTGTTTTCACAGCAGAGAAATTGTTAATTTAATTATATATGAATTTATGTACAGTAAAACCCCTCTTATGCGACCATTTAATGAATAAACACGACTGTCTGTATAAGCAGGTGGTTGCTTAAAGCAGGATGAAAGTTATGCAGAAGGCTCCTATTGGAGCTTTCTGTATAACTTTCGTCCTGCATTAAGCTACCACTTGCCCTTGTCACTGTGAATTATGCCCGTTTGTGCTGGTCGAATTAGAGGGGTTTTACTATATTCAATGTTCATTCTAACACGATCTGTCTGTTTTTGTATAACAAAGAACAAGCTCAGTTGCATTTTATCACGCACATCATGTGCCACGAGTATCAATCCGGAATGTCCATTGACCTGTTTGAAATTTGGTTTAGTCCATTTGGAAATTAAACATTTAAAGGGTGAATTATTAAAGGTACACTTTTATGTTACCTTTTCATGGATAGATTATATAATGTACCTATTATACAACAGTCGTGTTTCACCATATATTTATTGAACCTACAACTACAACCTCTACACAAGTCTATGACCAAGATCCCTGTGCAGTGTGTACCGATGTCAACGGGTGCTTTATTGCTAATATGCGTGTAAGCAGGATCTACAAGGCTTACCTTTTATCATCCAATATGAAAAACAGCGAAAACCTGATCACCTGTCAACTGTCTGTGTGAATTGTGTCTTCATTGGTTGTACAGCTAGACAGACGATGTCTAGATGTTTGTTTTTGTTTTTAGAGTAGCTCATAAAAAGCGAGATCTGAAACGCTGTATGGCTATTGACATCAAATTAATATTACCGAAATGATTTTTATTTCCTTAGTCTGAATTACAGACGCATTCACATGTTAAGCATGAATTTAAGTTATTGTTATTGTAATTGTAAACATGCACTTTACCACTTATTTGCCATCATCGCGGTTGTTGTAGATTAGTCGGAGAGGGGATACGTTTATTTAAACTGTTTGTCTCTTAGGGTGGGGATGGAATAAGTGTGAGGTTGTGTGCCCCGAAACATGTTTAACACCCAGTGGCATTTTTTCAATGACCGTTCAAATGCGATACTTCTATATCCCCCTATTGTTTGTTTGTTATGTCTTTGTGTCTTTTATATACATGTACATTTGCTATTTGTAGTCGTGGTGCTGTTTGAACGGTTGTGTGTTTTGTATGAGGTAACAGGTGTTACTTTGGAATGCCCAGGAGATATCTTCAGCCATCTACCTCAACGAGACATATATTCCTGCATTTGGCGATTAGGAGACTCATATGGGAGGTGTTTGATCAGGGCCGATCTGTTTGCTTATGGAACAATAGTGATTCTTTCTGCCATAGCCAAACACTTCCTGTGCTCATATGCCAATATAAACCATGGTTTCATTATTTCCTTTTCGAATATTCATCATGTACAGTTTTAATTTCCATTGTTACAAATTGAAGGAACTCGGATTTAATAGAGATATGTGTATGTATTTGATATTACACAATATATAAAGATTCATATTTTAATATATAGCCAGCTGAGCAAATTACTTTTACACAGTATTTCACCCGCCACCCTTAAGGCTGTAATCTGTTTGTCTACCGTAATGCCATCATGTTGTCATACAGTTTGGATCCAGATGAAACTCCAAGTTCCTCGACGTTACATCGTGATTCAAACAGGTTACAAATGTAATCATGGACCCACCAACAGCAGGCTAAATGTTAAAAGCGTGTAGCCACTGTGATACTTTGAAGTTGCCTACAGAGAAATCAGTTTTTGAAAGTTATTAGATTCAAACTTTACACATAAGTAACCGTTTCTTAAACTTCTTAAAATACTTAAGGCAATATCGGGATAAACGTTGAAAACGATTTTGATCAAGATGTGAAATTGTCTAATGGGTGACCGAGTGTCTTACGGAGGTCCTCACTTTCTGACACATGATGTTATCGTATAGAAATTTAAGAATTCGCCACCCTGAAAACCTGAAGCACTCCCAGCAATCTTAGGAGACGACATTATAGTGGTGTCAATTGCCTGTTGCATAAAGATGTTAATAGCATACTTGTTCTTCATATAAATTCTTTGTTGGGTACACATTGGTTTAAGATGTCTCTTTGTGTGATTTTGTAGACACCTAAACACTCTTAGGAAGATACTATTCGCTAGATATTGCCATGCTAGAGTCTCGCTACACAGGGGTACTTAAAGGCAAATGTTTGCTCAATGCAGCGCAAATGTAATACAGGGAACTCTTGTATGAGCTTTATTTGCATATCATTGTTCCTGCATTAAGCTACCACCTTGTATTAAACTCCATAATTGGACTTCTAATTATGCGTTTTATTTCCATATGAATGTATAGTCTATGAAAACGTTTGATTACATCTACGTGAAACACTTACCATAACATGATAAGCATTTGCAAACAGTTTGGATCCAGACGAGGCGTCGAGTAACTCGGCGTCACATCAGGATCAAAGCTGTTTGACACTCACTCAGCCTAAAGGAATTGGAAATGAGTAAACTGTCCAATAGAATAGAGTTTAAGCTGATATAGTGTGTTCATTGTTTAATCATTATCCTTTACACTGGAAATACAACACGCAACCGAAGACTTTATAAAAGTGGCTATGGTTACTGTACGGCTATACTACTTTGACATCAATACGCTCAACACTCACGGTTACCCCTTTACTTCTCGAATATTTACTGAGTTGTTTGTAATTGTGGCATATGTACAAGTGAAAGTTTGGCCCTATATAACAACTATAAATTCAGATAAATAGTCAGGTTCAATCTTCCATTTGACTCATTAACTCCCCAGTTTCTAAGAGTAATTGTTCAACTGTATCTTTTAACCACTTTACGATTCATTTAGCCAATGTTATCTTTGAACATGTATTTATGAAGCAGGCACTGCAGATTTGATCATGGTATACACTGTTTGCCAATGTCCTTCTAAACCTTACTATGTACAAATGAATTAGAAAGAAAACATTGCCATAACTTAGTCACATACACATGTATGCAAATGATCAATCTATACACTACACGTAAAGGTACCAGCTTACAACACATAATAATTATATATAATATAATAATATATAATATCATATCGATATATAAGTATTGCATGACTGTAGTTCTACATTATATATGCGTACTTTCTGTTTTGTTTGAATTGCAACATTTAATTTAATGTAGTATCAAAAATATCGCCAACCGTTTTCGACGCTGAATTTTCCAATGGACTATTCGGAATTGCACAGAATAAGCTTTTAATAAAAGAACGTGTAACACAACAAACAGTGCAGTGGATTCCTCTATGTGCTCTCTCGTATAGGTCTACACTGTTTTACAAAAGATATTAGCGACTCGTTTCCCGCACTGAAAGGGTTAATTGATTAACTAATAAAACCATTGTGACATTTGAATGTGCGTGGCAAGTATTAATGAAACTCGCAAGGGCTTTGGCAGTAACTGCAAAGACAACAAACAGACAAAAAGTGACACAATAAGCTTTCAAATCACAGAAAGGTTCAATTGCTGCTTGCAATAGGAAAGTAGATTGTTAGATAATAGGATTTTCTATTCCAGACAGGGAAATCTGCTCCCAGAGTATTTCACCTTTCATGTGTCATGTCATTATATGTTTTTATGACATTAGTATCTCAGAGTATTTTGGTCTAGTAAAGCAATATTCAGGAAGATAAACTGCCCATATCTAAAAAATGTTGAACCTAAATGCATAATTGCAACGTTACAAGGCAATATTACGAGAAACTGGCTATTTCGCAATATCAATGACAAAGACTAACTGCCGTCCTGAAACTTATATATCAGCACTATGAACGTAATTGTATAAATAGTGTGACTCGCAAGACAATAAACAGTACAAAAGCTGACTGTCTATGTCCCCTCGGCATTGGGATATGTCATTGGAAGTATAAATGATGTAAAAGTATTGAGAAGCAGGATTTTAAAGGTATCAACAATGTACCTATGTAACGTAAAACTAATATGACAGCGGTTAATGCACATTGTATACCTAAAGTAGGTAATAGTCCTTAAATATGTTTACACGTTATCTTGAACTAATATACTTGACTAAATATGAATCATATATCAATTACATCGTCGTTACTGACCTTAAAGGCGTATGTCACAATTGTTTCTAACGGACAGATTTATTTTAAACTTTGCACATATAAAGTTTATGGTTTACTCATTGAAATGCCATCAGATGTTTATGGGGTCACCGTGCTTTTTCCGAGATATGATCCTTTGAACATGGCCACTGGTCCTTTTAATGTATGTGTGTGTCTAAATACCTGTTTTTCTAAGCAATATGGGAGAATCGACAAATATTTAAGAATCGTCTGCAAACTATATTTAATTTTATTTGAAACACATCCATGCACGTCTTGCAAGTAGAATAAATGTTTAACTTCTCAGAATTAAAAACAATTAAGCATTTATAACAAATATCAAAATAGAGGTAATTTGACGAATGAAAAATGGAAAATGTGTAAATAAGGAATGTTCTAGCAGACAGATTTTTATGCCCACAACGGCGGGCATATAGTAATGACATTGTCCGTCCTTCCGTCTATCCGTCCGTCGGTCCGTCCTTCCATATGTTCGTCCGTCCACCCTAAATTCGTGTCCCTTCTATAACTTTTTTATCTATGAATGGATTTCAAATTAACCTGACACACATGTTCACTACACAAAGACGATGTGTCGCGTACAACTCCCTGGTCCATTGATCCAAGATCAAGGTCATCCTTCAAGGTCAAAGGTCGGGGGCATAAGTGTTTAATTAACACTCTTGTTTTCAATTTGTTTATAGTTGTAGCAAATATTCTTCAAACCAATTTAAAGAAATAAAAATGGAACCTACCTCTATTTTTTTTCTATACAGCATGGTTAAGTCAGACACCTGTCCTCAATACTCCACTATTGTATCTAATGAGAAGTGCAAACCTCAACATTGTGCATCATTATAAGTCACCTTTGTTTATGAACAAATGCAGAAATGTTGATAAATAAAATAAGATTATACTAACAAGTATGCATATTTGTTTTACAATGGTCCTTAACGTGTTTATAACCCTATTGTATTGCTGAAACTGTCATCTGTTACCCTACGTCTACACGACGGCATCAACTACCACGCGCAACGTCGTCAACGTCATCATGTTATGTATACAAGTTTGCAGAATAGTCATTGAATCAGCCGTAAATCTTTATCTAGTTACTTGATTTAGACCTTGACATTGTGTTTTACATCAATATTCAACAGTGATTGTGTATTACTTTACTCGGTGTATGATAAATAGTTCCACGGTGCTCTTGTTTCCATTACCCGAGTAAAATCTTTGCAAGAGCAGTTTGAACCCAGAAGAGACGTCAAACAGTGTATCACTCTGGTCATGTGTCTGACGTACAAGATATGTAAGAACAGGTTTTTGGCATTCAATATATGGCATTTGGCAGTGGAATGAGAAATCTATTGCGATCTATTTTTTTCAGCTGAAATACATTGACCTGAATAATTTTGGTAGATGTGCATAGATGGTCTCCTGGCCTAATGACTCATATGACATCAATGAAATTCATTGTTTCCTACTTTATATTTTGAATCTAAACTAGTATATCTAAAACGATCACAGAACAAGGTATTTCTCATACATTATCAAATCCACAGACAACACTGAAGTCCAGATAAGATGAGTAAATTTAAACATTTTCAACAAGATTTCCTTTATTTCTACACCAAATCCTATACTGTGACAATTCTTTAGAATCGCCTCAAAGAGACACAAAGAGTTGTCACAGTATAGGATTTAGTGGAGAAATGACGATTGTAGTATTTTAGTACTCACATTTATCTGCAGTTCTGCGTCACGGTTACTAATCAACCATAATGTAAACCATTCTCTCGCTATCTGTGATTTTACTCGCATTTGCAATCAGCTTGGGTCCATGTGACGCCGAGTAACTCGGCGTCTTATCAAGAGCCATGCTGTTTCAAACTCCGTCAGAACAATGTTATCGGATCGGAAGTGGTCAACATTGTACCAGATCTAAAGTTGAACACATATGTTGTTTTTGTCTTAGAAGGATACGAATTACGTGTATGTCTTGAATGGCACATTCTTGTAAGAAACATGTTTCTGGTATACATTTAGTAATATCGTAGTTGACAATAGTAAAATACATAAATACTTGAATAGATCTGATCTATTATTTCGACCACTAAGGGCCTTTTTAAAGATAATCATCAATTATCGTCACATTTTTGTTGCATGCATTCAGCCATAAAATCAAAGAGAATAATATCAGATCAGAGCTATTCAAGTATTTATGTATAATATTAATTCCTTTTTTGGAATATTTTCTTCAATAGTAAAATATTTATATTGAATTATATTAAACGAATTATGACAAAATTCACATTTTAACACAGTCGTTTTGTTTCGATGTGTAATGATGGACGTATTCTATTTTAGCAGCTCTGTTGTGCTTCATTTCCTTACTCATTTGGGCAATCATAAAACACATAACTCTGCTCATCCGGAATGAAAGTTCATATAAATCACATGCAACAAAGTCTTCAAACAATAACATGTTGATGTTTGTTAATCAAATAGGGATGTGCACACCAAATATCAATCAAACGATAACAGGATTTCCGTACCAGACGGGTCAGATTTGAGGTCTGTGTTACTCGTAGCTAATTTAATAAACCGCAATTTTCCACTGGTATTGTATTCTAAACAGCAGATAGTTTTGTTAATCATGTCATGTTTTTACCAATATGCGGGTGGCCAAAACAATTCGATTTTAAGACGTGTACTTTTTCTTTTTATCTTTTTCTTTTTTTCTTTTTTTTCTTTTTCATATACGCACGTAAACATATTACGGTGAGATTTTGTGTTCGCCGACTGTTTCGCGTTCATTAAGCCAGACACTGGATAGCACTAAAGCAAACGGAATCTGATTGTAAACTTCAAATTAACATTTAAGGTATTGAAGTATCTAACAAAGCAAACATTCCGTCGGTGGGTCGGAAGGTCGGTCTACCTACCTATCTACCTTCCTACCCTCCTACAAACTCATCTACCTACACATTGCCTATCTACCTACCTACCTCGCAACCCTCACATCACCATCCAATATATCTGGTAACGCCATATCAATAGAATGTATGGTAAGAATTGATAGAACAGTCTTAAAATATCACAGAATTCTCAATGATTATAAATGCCTGCGAACCCGCACATCACCCATCCTATATATCTGGTAATGCCATATCAACAGCATCTATGGTAAGAATTGATAGAACAGTCTTAAAACAGTCTCACTTCTCAATGATTATAAATGCCTGCGAGTTTCTGAATTACATTCTTTGAAACTGTGCTAGACCCATGTTTGTAAAGTATATATAATAGTATGTTTATTTCTAATTATCCCCAGGTTGACGGAAACTTATAACAACAAGCTAACAGCAGTTAGATTTTCGAAAAGGTGTATGTCAGGTTTGTAAATCCTTGTGTAATAATTTGTATTGTCATCTAAATGAATGAATGTGTTCCTGACCTGGTACTCGCCGTGTTCTGTACACTTTTATACCAGTTGGTCGAATTATTTGCAGTACCTCCTCACCATGTCATGATTGTGTCTTCCGGTTTCTTTCGATTTCATTAAAATCTCTCATTAAACGATAAGACAACATGAAAATATAGATACATATTTATTCATTATAAATCTACCCTAGTGACGCATTTTTGCGCATCTATAAAAGTCACTTTATGAAACCATTGTGATAAATAGAGCATTTGCTCCTATAGGAACAAATGCTCTATTTATCACAATGGTTTCAAACTACAAAATTCTATTTTTTTCATTACATATAGTTAATGCTCCGACGAATGAGTTAAACCTTCACCTGATGCAGCCGCCTTAAACCCATACAACCGCCTTTAACCAATACATACACCTTTAACCCATACAGACACCCTTAACCCATACTGACGCACTTAACCCATACAGACGCCTTTAACCCATACGCCTTTAACCCATACATACGCCTTTAACCCATATACCTTTAACCAATATAGACGCATTTAGCCCACGCAGACATCTTTAACCCATATAGCCGCCTTTAACCAATACGCCTTAAACCCATACATACGCCTTTAACCCATACAGACGCCTTTAACACATTCAGACGCCTTTAACATATACAGACGCCTGTAACCCATACATACGCCTGTAATCCATATACACGCCTTTAACCCATACAGACGCCCTAACCCATATAGCCGCCCTTAACCCATACAGACGCTCTTAACCCATACAGACGCCATTAACCAACACAGACGTATTTCCCATATCAGCTATTTTAGACCCGAACTCTCTGACGAAATCTACCGAAAAGGAACATTTACTAGAGAAAGGGAACATTTTAGATGTGAGCATTTCGAAACAATTGTGATAGATATAGCATTTGATTCTACGGATCTATTGCTATATTTATCACAATGGTTTCAAAGCGTGACTTTTACAGGCATGTCAAAAGGCGTCAGCATGAGATATGGGTTAACCGCCTTGCAAACAAAAGATACCCAGCTCAGATAGCTTATGTACAAACAAAAAGTATATAGAGAGATGAGAATCAACATCAAAGGAATTAGTCTTAGCTTACATTATTTTACAGCTTAATCAAACTTGGCATTGGCATAAATAGTATCAACTTCATCATGAAATAAGCTTATTGATATCAATTCATCTACCAGTAAAGAGTACCAACTGGCATCGTGCTTTAAACAGTGCAGTGCTCCACAATACAACGCAAAAGCAAACAATCTTAAATTCAATTTTAGTATGCAAATCAATGACCTAGCAGTTACACCATCGCCTGTTTCATGTGGCGCTTAATTAGCAAACATGGTCCCGAGATTATAAAACTTTTTGCGTCAGTCTAAAATCATTCTCAAACGCTCGGAATCTGATCAATCAGATACTCAAAAGTTTTTAACCTTGGACCATGAACCTAAAATCGATAAAACATTATTGTTGCTGTATTGAGACATTGTATTGGCTTGTCAGACTAATACACATATAAAACACATATAAAATCATATTTGAAGCACGTACATGTATATCAATATTAGCGATGGAGTAATGTAATATCTCCTTATAAAAGAAGCGTACATGTATGCGTCATGCAGGGAACACCACATATATAAAACACATTGCCGCCCGAACAGCACCACGAAAAAAATAAAATATACATGCATATCAAAATACAAAAAGTGACGCACAAAGACATAACAAACAAACAATAGGGGAAGATGGAGGTACCGCCTTGGAACGGCCAGTAACAGTAAGCATGTGGGGGTAAAGCGGTTTAGAGGCGTCCAACCTCACATTTATTCATCCCCATCCTAAAAGACAAGCAGTGTAAATAAATATGTCCTCTCTCAACAACCGCGATGGCAAATACAGTGGTATATTTCATGTACGAATACATATTTAAGTGAAACAAACTGGATCCACCTATCGCTAGCGTAATCAATGATGGAGCAGCAAACAGGGTAACTTTAGAAAAGTAATAAATTGTCCGTTCCCAGTTTTAAGAGGATGTCTTCATAGAATACCTAGGCTTTCCTAACGGTCTACTTGAAAAGAGGGCAGTGTGATTGCAAACTGAAAGGGTTGACAATCAGACATGCAGTATGAAGCATATCTCTTTGTAATGTTTTTTTACATATCAATCAATCAACCAATCGGTCAAAACAACAGCTAGAATTAGCAATGAAACGCGCTTTATTTGTTTTTTATGTAGTTAAGGTAACCAATAAACTATAGTAAGTTTATGTTGTGTTATTTTAATATCTGTTCCAAGTTGTTCAAACTTTTTGACATGTTCTGAAACGACGGTCTTTTCGTCAGTAGTAACTGAAGTATATGACTAAGTAGCGATAAGTTCCTGATTCAAGACATCGGTATAATGTAATCGTCAAATGATAATGACACTATACGATGCCTTATCAGCATGAACACAAAGGTATTCTAAATGTTTTGTTATCACCAATAAATCACACAGCCTTCAATCAAACAAAAGGTAATGTAACAGTGCATAGTTAAAAAGATTCTGCAGCAAGACACTCTTAAATAAAGCATACCACGGCGCGTGATTGACGCAGATTGCTAATAATCTGCATCAATCATTTACCCTGACAGTAGAACAGAGTTCCACGTGTCCTTATCATAGAATAAATACGACCTAGATTTAAGAAAACATTAAATGGATATACAGAGCCACAGATAAAGGTGCGTACCCAAATACTAAAATCGTCATTTCTCCACCACCCCCTACACTGTTACCACTCTTTAGAATCGTCTCGAAGAAACGATTCTAAAGAGTGATTATAGTATAGGGTTTGATTAGAAAAAATAATTAAGTCTTGAAAATGTTTTCATTTACGCATCTGATTTGGAGCTCTGGGCACGTGTTCTTTCTAATGATAGGAAGATTACCTAATTCAGCTAATACGCCTTTACTCTCAAACTGGTTTCAAAGTATTCAGAACATAATGTTTATGTAACATTGCCTGAGAAAAGGGACTCATTGTAGAGAAGACTCATATTACCAATAATATGCCGTACCTTCAGTAACGACACAACTCGTGCAACGGTTTGTAGCCTAGCTACTAGATTCAGAGAAAACAATGTATCATGTATACGTATATTGTATCGAGTTAGGTCAATGTTTGGTGTTTATATATTTGGTTGTCTGGTGAATTGGTTTTTAACTGTTTTTAGATTATAAGGATCTAGACGATTCTGCATCGTCAATTTGTGATTTCGATGTCTAGTTGTCTAAATAATCAGGATCGACACTATAATAATATTGTGTCATCTGACCGTATTGAAACACTGAGCATTTTATGTTCTGACTCTGTTGCAAAATATTTCTGGTAGGTGTCGCTTTGCTTGTTTGTGTCACGTGATGTTTGTTGTCGCTCGTGCTTAGAGAGTGTTTTGTAGATTCTGACGCGTTCTATCAACATCAGTTTTCGCGCATTAGGAAAATGGCAACTTGAAATTTTGTCGTTTGAACTCAACCATGCCTTTTACCTACAAGTTGCATGACTCTTGATTCAGCACGTCCAGACCTAACATTCACGTCCTTGGAAGAAAGAGAGCTGGGGAGCGAGACGCAGTCCCTTAGACTGGTAAGATAGATTTATTCGTCTCAAGCTCTTATAAACTTAATACCAATGGTTTTTTTACATTCCATGTATTCGTTTTAAATATATTATTTGGTACGCTAAGTACGAGGCCACCAGAACTGTCTATGCGAGTTCTCAAGTTTTACTTAAGAAAATATGATTATTGTATGTTTGAGTATATTTCCATTGAATTTATGTCATGTCGTTGCTTTCACAGGTTACGGTGTATTTTAGCTAAACACTAAGACAGTGGTATGTGTTGCTTTCACACCAGGTGGGCATAGAGTGTGTATATAAACCCTTTACTCTATGAATATTCATGTAAGAAATAATGACATCATGAATATTAATTAGATTTATTGTTATAATAGGAAACATGGAAACAGAACTGTTTGGCCATGACATAAACTTTAGAATCATATCTGTATTATAGCATAAGCAAACAATGAATACTCTGGTCTGGGTCTACTCTGTTTGCAAAGGCGTAGAAATATGTATTTATGGAGTAAAGACTTAGCAGAACATACATACATACATACATACATACATACATACATACATACATACATACATACATACATACATACATACATACATACATACATACATACATACATACATACATACATACATACATACATACATACATACATACATACATACATACATACATACATACATACATACATACATACATACATACATACATACATACATACATACATACATACATACATACATACATACAACATACATACATACATACATACATACATACATACATACATACATACATACATACATACATACATACATACATACATACATACATACATACATACATACATACATACATACAACATACATACATACATACATACATACATACATACATACATACATACATACATACATACATACATACATACATACATACATACATACATACATACATACATACATACATACATACATACATACATACATACATACATACATACATACATACATACATACATACTAGAAGCAATTCTCTAATTGTTTATTATTTTCCTTTTGCTGAACATACAGCAGGTCTTTGAAGAGGTATCTGATCAGTGTTGTTATATCTTATGGTTCATTGGGGATGTCAACGCATTTAGTTAGTGTGAGTGTGAGTAGTGTTGCACTTTATATAACTTCTCATGAACTGACTCAATTTTCACGTTTCGCATTACTGCTTTTCCTTACGAAGGGTGTCCTACTTCCAGAATTTACACCATATGGGAAAACTGATAACAAATTACATGTACTACGCATACACATGGGGGACCTACAGTGCAGACCCTGACTACACGTCGTGTCGGACACGTGGCGGCTGCTCTGCTTATTGCAATTAGAATACAGTAAAACCTCTCTATAACGACCACTAAATTTTGTTAATTAGTTGGTATTTTGGGCAGGTGGTTGCTTAAAGCAAGATGAAAAAGTAAAACAGAACGCTCCTAAAGGAGCGTTCTGTTTTACTTTCTCCTTGCTTTAAGCATCCACCTGCCTGTAACACAAAATACTTGATGCAATTTAGTGGCCGTTATAGAGAGGTTTTTACTGTAATTGTATCACAACCAAAGAGCCGCTGTGTCTTCCTCTTCCTGTAATTAGCTGGACGTCACACTTATGACAGAGATACTGTTAAAGCAACGTAAAACCAAATTTAAACAAGACAAACAAACAAACAATCAACCACATTTATAACAATGGAGGGATATTGCCATCTGCATGAATACCATCTGACTAGATATAATGTTATCTTTAGAGTGAGTATTTAAGGTATATACTACATATATGACTGACATTCTTGGCTCTAAACATACATATATCTGCTCATTTAACATGCCATCAACCTGTCTTGTTTCTGTTTGCAAATGTTATCACGAATTTGCCCACGGAAAACAGGCATATAAAGAATAAAATGTTAGTGTCGTGGATAGGACATCTTTATCCGACGAGGGAGAAAACGGTGAGACAAGGCTTGCTGAATCTCATCTGTTTTCTCTCCGAGTCAGATAAAGATGTCCTATCTACGACACTAACAAATTATTCGATTTATCCCGTCACTCACATTTCAATAAGTTTAGGATAATTTTAACGCTTTCTTAATTTTATATTTTTATACGTATGATTTAACATTAATGAAAATAACGAACGTTTTAAAAATCAAGTGTAAGAAGGTAGTCCCGGTAGTTCTGGGGAGGTCGATAAATAACACTAAACAGAACGAAATTGAAAATAAATTCATTTGAATCGAAAATATGACCCTTTTATCAAAACTCTCTTAATGTATGTTTTTTATTCCCGTTACTTGAATTTGCCCTTCATTTGTCATGTTTCTTGATCGTGTCAGACGGCTGTGATAAAATAAACTACACAAAAAGCATGTAAAAATGCAAAATAATGCAATAATGATACAAATGTGTTTTTACATTGATAATTAATGTTATATTTGAATAACATATGCGCGTGTAGTTCTTGTTTTGATTTGTTTTACAATTAACGATATGAAATGTAACTAGTTTTCGTGTCATGTAGTTTTGATTCAAATCAGTCTTCACACACGAACATGCCCCTCTCCCGATTAAAATCAGCCACACAGTCCAAATAGAATTCCAAAATGGTATGATATTAGTAAATCTGACATTTTGTTTATAGTTTTCAATAAGTTTTCAATAAGGCAGATTGTGTAGCAGAGGACAGATATAAAGGGAACAGGGAGTAACTCAATATATTTTAAGATTTCAGTTAGGATGGACCAATATTCACTTTGATTTGACAGCAGTTCTGATTAATATGACCAATCTGATAAAATAAATAATTTAGAAGGGAATTTCCTTTTTCGTTTGACATCGTTTTGCTACGTTTAAGTACAAATGAGAGTATTCCTCAATAGCTCAGTGGGTTACATGGAAGAGCGCCAAATAGAACTGTGCCTGTTTGATCCCCGGTGGTGGCCAGTCGTTTTTTAGCTCACCAGAGCACAAAGTGCTCAGGGTGAGCTTTTGTGATCGCCAGATGTCCGTCGTCCGTCGTCGTGCGGTGTGCGTCGTGCGTCGTCCGTCGTCCGTCGTCGGGCGTCAACAATTTGAACCTTTAAAAATCTTCTCCTCTGAATCTACAGGGTTCTCAGCTTTCATCTTTGGTACATAGCATCACCTATAGGTCCTCTACAAAAGTTATATAAATTATGCCCCTGGGGTCAAAATTGGCCCCGCCCCAGGGGTCGGAAGTTTTCAATAGAAACATATAGTAAAACTTTGAAAATCTTCTCCTCTGAAACCAGAAGGTTATTAGCTTTCATATTTGGCACATAGCATCATGT
The DNA here is from genome assembly GCA_963576725.1 of Azorinus chamasolen. Taxonomy (NCBI): domain Eukaryota; kingdom Metazoa; phylum Mollusca; class Bivalvia; order Cardiida; family Solecurtidae; genus Azorinus; species Azorinus chamasolen. Next base: position 85,130,776 of record OY755243.1, on the reverse strand, counting down.
TCAGGTCCTCTACAAAAGTTATATAAATTATGACCCTGGGGTCAAAATTGGCCCCGCCCCAGGGGTGGGCAGTTTTCAATAGAAACAAATAATGAAATCTTTGAAAATCTTCTCCTCTGAAACTGAAAGGCTTTCATCTTTCATATTTGGCACAGAGCAGCATATTCAGGTCCTCTACAAAAGTTATATAAATTAAGGCCCTGGGGTCAAAATTGGCCCCGCCCCAGGGGTGGGAAGTTTCAAATAGAAATATATAGTGAAAACTTTTAAAATCTTCTCCTCTGAAACTAGAAGGTTCTCAGCTTTAATATTTGGCACATAGCATCATGTTCAGGTCCTCTACAAAAGTTATATAAATTATGGCCCTGGGGTTAAAATTAACCCCGCCCCAGGGGTGGGCAGTTTTCAATGGAAACAAATAGTGAAATCTTTGAAAATCTTCTCCTCTGAAACTGGAAGGCGCTTAGCTTTCATATTTGGCACAGATCATCATGTTCAGGTCCTCTACAAAAGTTATATAAATTATGCCCCTGGGGTCAAAATTGGGGCCGCCCCAGGGGTGGGAAGTTTTCAATAGAAACATATAGTAAACCTTTGAAAATCTTCTCCTTTGAAATCAGAAGTTTCTCAGCTTTCATATTTGGCACATAGCATCATGTTCAGGTCCTCTACAAAAGTTATATAAATTATGCCCCTGGGGTCAAAATTGGCCCCGCCCCAGGGATGGGCAGTTTTCAATAGAAACAAATAGTGAAATCTTTGAAAATCTTCTCCTCTGAAACTGGAAGGCGCTCAGCTTTCATATTTGGCACATAGCATCATGTTCAGGTCCTCTACAAAAGTTATATTAATTATTGCCCTGGGGTAAAAATTGTCCCCGCCCCAGGGGTGGGCAGTTTTCAATGGAAACAAATAGTGAAAACTTTGAAAATCTTCTTCTCTGAATCTGGAAAGTTCTCAGCTTTCATATTTGGCACATAGCATCATGTATAGGTCCTCTACAAAAGTTATATGAATTATGGCCCTGGTGTCAAAATTGGCCCCGCCCCAGGGGTGGGTAGTTTTCAGCAGAAACATATTGAGAAAACTTTGAAAATCTTCTCCTCTGAAACTGAAAGGTTCTCAGCTTTAATATTTGGCTCATAGCATCATGTTCAAGTCCTCTACAAAAGTTATGTAAATTACGCCCCTGGGGTCAAAATTGGTCTGCCCCAGGGCCGGCTAGTTTTCTATAGAAACATATAGTGAAAACTTTGAAAATCTTCTCCTCTGATTGTCTGGTGAGCGCTTCAGGGCCATTCTGGCCCTCTTGTTTAATTTAATTAATATCGTCCGTATTTGGTTAATATTAAGGAACAATTTATTGAATTTAGGAAGATATATACAGATGTATGTTAGGTTCAATTTTAAACATTCGATGATACAGTAGAATCTGTTTTAAGCGGCCATGAAAAATAATTTGTAAGACCGATGTTAGCTAAATGGAGGTCAAAGTAGTGCAGAAAGCTCCTATATGACCTTTCTGCATTATTTTGTCCTGCATCAAGCAACCACCTGCTTTTTAATACTAGTGTGTTCAATAAACAACCGATCGCTTAGGATATCAAGTAGATTTATAATGACACATGAACACATGCATATTTGGCCATGGCAGAAACTATAGATTAGTTCATATCTACTGTATATTATTCATAAACAGCCAGAGCATACCCGGATCAGGCGGCTGCTATGGGAGCCGTCTTATCTGGGTCTACTCGAATTTCAAAGACATAGAAAGACGTTTATATGGATTAAATATTATATAAGTTCAAGAGTAGATTATTTCGCCTTAAGTTTTTGACGTAGCGGCAATAATTATTTAACATAACATGCTAATGAAGTTGGGGTATTGTTTGGTTGAATTAGTATGAAGAAAAGTGGCCGTTATTTTGGAATGCATAACCCACTGTTTTATGGTTTCATTGATGATTAAAATTTCTATACTTATTGTACTATATGTTGAAATATGGTTTGATCATAACAAATAAGTTTATGTAACAATACATTATAATTAGCTAATGTTGTCCGTTTAGGGTTATGACCCTATTATATTGCAACACACTGCATGTTTGGTTATCGCCCCCTTTACAGTCGGTCGCTACGCTTTCCTCTTTGCTTGCACGATGACAGGCCGAGAGTAGTACTCTATGATGGTATACTACTAAACCCAGAAATGGGATGAGCTTACCATGTATTACCTTTTCTCTGTCGTGCCCTTAACGGCTTCCCTGCAGTTGCTCTGTCTTCAGCAAAGTCATTGAGTACATATTTGACGGACTTTCACAGTTGTTATGCTATGTTTTACATTTTGTACTGTGATTACTGTGGTCTATGTTGTGGGGAAGTCCGGCGGGGATACCTTTATTTACAATGTTTGTTTAGCTAGGGTGACTTTGAGATAAGTGTGAGGTTAGGACGTCCGTAAACCGGTTTAAACCCCCAGTTGTGATTTACTACTGACCGTGCCAATGCGTTTCTCTCTTTGTCACCCTTACTTTTGTTTGTCTTGTGTCTGTGCTTGTGTTTTGTTCATGTTTGTCTCTGGTGCTTGTGTATTTGTTGGTGTTTTCTGTGTTCTTCTTGTGTGTTTGGTTGTGTGTGTGTGGCATGCTGTCTATCGATGTGTTGGTGGTGATTGTGTCTTGTATGTGACTTTCTACTGTATGTGTGTGTGTTTATGTGTATAAATTGCTATATAAATTGCTTTCTGTCGGTGTTTTGGTGATGGTGGCGTTTTGTGTGTGGCTTTTCCTGCTTGACTTTACTAATTTTTCATGTAATGGAAGAGGTCGAACGAACAGCGAACAAGGATGTCCTGTTAATTGCCATAAAATTAGTATGGTACCATGGTGACATCATATTCACATTTGGAATGCATCATTCTTTACCAATAATGTCCATTGATTATAATATGTTATAATTTGCTTCACATTTTTGAATGACAAACAGTACATGCCCTGATTGAAGGGATCTTATAGAAGGATATTATAGAAGGCATCTGCTTTAGGTATGCACTGTTTGCAAATGCTAGAACAGAAACGCATACGGGTGGTACAAGATACACTGCAGTAAATAAATCATAGTTAAAGTATTTCGTTTATCTCATTATTTTAAAATAACTGACGTTATACTCACTAGAACATACGGACAGAAAGTCATCAAAACAATACCCCTTAACCCTTTCCTTCACATGACTGCCTTTTTACGCCTTTGCAAACAGAGTATACCCAGATCAGACAGCTCCTGTATTCAGTTGATAAAGATTCATGATATCATTATTTCTTACACAAATATGCAACAACGAAAGAGTTAAGGATCTTTCTATATGACTTTAATCCTCTAGTATGATGTACTCGTGTGTATGGTCTTCAAATGGTGACTAATAAGTCTTCAAATGGTGTCGTCTTGTCTCCGTTTAAAATCTTTACGAAACATGATATTTCATTTGGGAGAAAACACCGTGTGATCTTACGCAAATGTCAATACAGAGATGACACATAACGAATAATGGCTAGTGTCTAGGACGATATTGCCATTTACTTAAAGTTCATTGGGCGGAAAGGAAAATATTTTTAGCTTTTAAACCTGCCATATTTTCACAATGAATATCAAATGAATTGATATCAGTGTCGGAGACAACTCATTCACCACCGAAGTCGCCGGAGAACGACACGCGGGGCTTACTGCAGTGGACGAATATGTGATGACCTTTTAATCCAGATGAGATACCGAGTCACGCAGTGTCTTAACAGGATCAAAACTGTTAGACACAACACTTACTTAGATAAGTGTATTGAATGAATGACCTGCCTCAAACTTAAAGCAAACTGTTTTATTTTTCAGATGATGGATACAAATATGAAGAAACCAAATTGTTTGGATCAGGATAAGATACTGAGTTGTAAGCATTACATCAGATCAGGACCCAAACTGGTTGTCACTCTGGTTTTGTTTATAAAAACAAACAGAAATAATTTTTAAAAGTGACAATTTAAGCAGTCGGAAGTGATAGAGTTTAACTTCTTTCTTTTTCTAAACATGTACCGTCAGCATTTCTCTAAATGAACCCTCGCTAAATAATTAACTCTTTTCCTGCCACATATTGTTTACTGTAACAATTTAAGTGCTGAAATTATCAATGTTGTATATAGCCTTCCATATTTCTTTCAAACTGTATTATTAACCAAACAGTCTGGAATATACAGTGGCATAAACTTAATCAGTGTCTGATCTGGGTCCAAGTTGCTAATCCCCAACTGGCCACCAGAGGGGGACTATCGATTCGTACTCCTTCCTCCCGTCTGTCCGTCTATCCTTTCATCCGGAGTTTTGCATGTACGATTACTCCTCGACCACTTTGGTAAGGATTCCCATTTTTGTGGGTGCATCGTAGGAAGGGAAAGTGTCGACAGGATTTCGGGATTTATTGTTTGAGTGGGTCTTAAGAAAGGGAAAATGTCACATACTGCTCTGGTGTTTCTGTAAACTTGACTGTGGCCTCAGTTTTAGTAAAACTTGTCTGAAGTGTGTCCGGATGATTTATCCACAAATCCTAGAGTAATGATTTCAGAAATACTTACGCGGATGCATCTTGAGGTGGCATAGTGACTTTGACCTCAATTTTATTAAAGTTTATCACCAAATTCGTCTGGATTATAGAAATGCTAACATCAGTCTCCGGTGGGTGGGCCAATGGATGGCTTATTTTCCAAAGGTTATGATAAATCACTAATTGCACATAAGCTCTCTCTCCCTCTCTCTCTCTCTCTCTTTCTCTCTATCTTTTTCTCTTTGTCTCTATCTCTTTGTCTCTTTGTCTCTGTCTCTGTCTCTCTCGCTGTCTTTCTGTCTCTCTGTCTGTCTCTTTGTCTCTGTCTCTGTATCTCTCTCTGTCTCTCTCTCTGTCTCTCTCTCTGTCTGTCTCTCTCTCTCTCTCTTTTCTCTCTCTCTCCCTCTCTCTCTCTCTCTTGGTCTGCTCTGTTTGTTTTTTACATTGTGTTTAGTCACATAATCATACTGGATTATTTATTAACGACAAGTATTTTCTTGCCCTAAATGTATTTTCTTAGAAGCATGCCACTTATTTTATTTTAACATATGGCTCAAATTACTCAGAAAACTCATCTAAAGCAGAACATAATTTAGATACTTTTAAGCAAGTGACTGTTTAATGCAGTTTGAAATTGATACAGAAAGCTCCTTTGAAACCTTTCTACATTACTTTAACTCTACATTAAGCTGCAGATTGCTTGTATTGACTCTTGACTTTATATAAGCGACCTTTAATTCATTTGCAAATGGAGAAGGACTGTCTTATCAGGATCTGCCCTGTTTGCTAATGGAAATTTATAGATATGATTATGCACTTTCCATAACAGAATAAAACAACTTTTCCATGTTCCATTGTATTGATTGAAACTAGAAACAGTTAACCCTTTCTTCCATATATACGCCTTTCTACGCCTCTGTAAAAGTCACTTTATGAAACACTTTATGGGTTTCAAAACTACGAAATTCTAAAATGTCTTTTTCTCTAGTAAATGCTCCTTTCGGTAGATTTGTTCAAAGAGGTTAGGTCTAAAATAGCATATGGAGGAAAGAGTTAAAGCCCGACACTGATTCTTATTGGAATTACCGATTTAGAGGGAGTTTACTGCATATTAAACGTTGATCTCAGGTGGACTGGTGTGTAACTGAACCATCACTTAAAGTCGTTTGTAAAACTTGTGTCATCTTGGTCCGTTTATTGTCACGAAAAAGCGAAATTAATACAGTAAATATTCTCTAAACCGGTATTCTAGTTTATAAGAAGTAAGATACTTTTAGTTACGTGGCTGCTAATGCAAAATGAAAGGCACACAGAAAGCTCCCAGTGGAGCTTTCTGAATGACATTCATCCTGCAATAAACTGCAACCTGTCTCAAAGACCGATGTTCTTACTAAATTGAACGTCTGGTTAAGAATTGTTTTACTGTATATTGATATTGGTAAAAACACTTCTAGCATATCTGTTGTACTTTAATTCTTCATCCATTTTAACAAATGTAAAATACATAAGTCCGGCCGAATGAAAGATCACACTCATCACGTGCAACACAATCTTCAGTCGACGAGATGTTGAACTCTGTTTTATCAAATACGGATTTGCACACCAAATATCAATCACACGATAATAGGATTTCCGTGCCAGACAGGACAGTTTTGAATTCAGTGTTGATCGTAGCTAATTTGATAAACAACCATTTCCCCCTAGAATTGCGGTCTAAGAGCAGACAAGTCAAGGATTTGTACTAATATGCGGGTGGCAAAACTTCGCGATGTGTACAATTTTTTCCTCTTAAACTACAAAAAGCAGGTGAAATATTACAGTGAGCTTAATACGTGGTTCGATATAGTGACAGTATCGTGCTGATTAAAGGGGTCATTTCACCGAGAAATCTTCCCGGAAGACTGAGCTGCGATCTCAGAGCGTGGCTTGGTCGCCGCAGGTCGCACGTAGTCGACAGTTGACCGAGGGTTGGTCGTGCCTTGGTCTCCCGTGGTCGCACATGGTCGAGGATTGGTCTCCCGGAAAAACAGATCGTAGCTCGGTTTTTTGACATGTCAAAAAACCGAGCCTCGACCTAGAAGTCGCACGGAGAGCGTCGAAAGAGCGAGCGATATCGAGGAAAGAACGCATTGGTCGTGAGACGATCGGAACTAGAGCGGGGATGAGCTAGGCTCAGTCTTCTCGAGCGAGAACTGGTCGCGCGAATGGTCGTGCTGCTCGACCCCTGCTCGATCCTCGCTCGATCCGTGCGATCTAGCTTCGCTCTTTTGCGATTAAGCCTCACTCCGAGCGACCTGTCCTAGGCCTTCCTTAGACCCGTACGTTCCATATTATTTCCATTGGCGGCCTCTGTGCGCTTAAGCTTCAACCAAATAAGATCGACCCTCGCTTAACTTGCGGTTCTATAGATCTTCTATAGTTAGTGTTCAATTCTAGGCCCCACCCTGGCCAAAAGTTCGTCAAACATCTCCGGGAGCTTACGGAGATAGATCCGGAAGATAGCTTCATCTCACAGCCTCAGTTCCGTCATGAGGGAGGTGTACTGACCATAATGTTCCCTCTGGTGTTCACGCAGCTCCTTTTCAGCATGATTAGCATATAACCAGATAGTCTTGCTGCAATTTCAGGGCATGGTGCAGAGCGATTTGGTCCATGTTATCCTTTCGGAGACTGGTCAAAAGCTGATGGTCGGCCAACGATCGCCGGGCATTGTATAACGATCGCAGTGGGTCGCGCGCAAATCCGTGCAACCAAACCCAGTGTGCACGTAGCTCGAGCGAGACTCTGTTGAGAAAAGATCGAGAATTGGTCGTCTGAGCGAGGCTAGAACATTTGAGATCGCAACTAAATCGTATTAATCGAGGGTACATTGCAACTCGTACGTAGCTAGATCGGCCGGGAACGAGTCTTGGTCGGCCGAGGTCGCGCGCTTGCGAGAATAGATCGCCGAGAGATCGAGGCAATGTCGCAGATTGGTCGAACAGAACGAACCTTGGTCGTGTCAAGATCGCTTCAGATCGAGTGGATAGACGTAGATAGAGCGTATATAGAGCGTGTGTAGAGCGTATAGGACGTATATAGAGCGTACACATCGAAGGTCAAACGAGCTAACATCGAACATAGAGCGTGCACAGAAAATAATGGGGTAGGTCGCACGGTTTTTGCCCGCGACTATTGGAAAACCGAGCTGCGATTAAGGTCGCGCGTGGTCGCGTGCGACTTTTCCAGGTCGTACTCGGTGAAATGACCCCATAACATATAGACACTGTAGTCTTGAAAGAATATTCCATTTTGATTTTATCTAAAGGGAAATTAGTTCAAAGTCTACTCTGTTTGATGGATGAGCTATATAGATCTGATTCCACAGTCCCAGCAAACCTGTTTTCATATAGCTTTCACTAAACCCTTTCCCTGTTCTATGTTTATTCCAAATTTAAATACCTACTGAATATTCACGTATAATATACTTATAATGAAATATGGAACATGGAACATTGTAGCAATTTTAGAAAGTAAAGAAACAGATCTATCAAATTCCAATAGCAAACAGAGCAGACCCTGATCAGACGTGTCTAATCTGGGTCTACTCTGTTTGCAAATGCGTGAAAATGCGTTTCTATGAGGGAAAGGCCTAAGCGAATACTTATGCATGGTGTTAGTATTTCTTAGATAATTATTCATTAGGGAAAGCTTTGAAGTAGACACGATATGACAAGTTTTACAGTTACACTATTACGCAAACGGAATATGAATGTAATCATGCAATTATCATATGAAAGGTACTGAAGTACAGTAAACCCCTCTAAACATGACGTTCAATTTAGTATAAATGTCGGTCTTGGAGACACGTGACAGCTTAATGCAGAGTGAACGTCGTGATGAAAGCCCATCTATACTTTAAAGATTTAAATAATAAAAAACAATAAAAACTGAAACCAGAATAAGAAATTATATTTATCACATACAACAAGACTCATGCCAATGGTTTAAATACTAGTACAATCTCTGTGGGCAAATGCTGCAACATAATTAAGATATTACCGCCTTCTATGTTGTGGGAAAGTCCGGCGGGGATACCTTTATTTACTCTATTTGTTAAGCTAGGGTGAGTTTGAAATAAGTGTGAGGTAAAGACGTCCGTAAACCGGTTTAAACCCCAAGTGGTGATATTGCCACTGACCGTTCCAAGGCGGTACTTTCTTTGTCATCCGTACTTTTGTTTGTCTTGTGTCTTTTTACTTGTGCTCTTGTTCATGTTTGAAATGTTAATCTCTAGTATGTGTGTGGTTTTTTTTAATGTTTTGTGTTCACTTCGTGTATGTGCGTGTGTTTGGGTGTATAGTTGTATGTGTGGCATGCTATATATCGATGTTTTGGTGGTGTATGTGGCTTTGCCTGCTTGACTTCACTATTTTTTCATCAAAGTTTACGTCATCGTCCTTAACTGTTTGTCTGTTTCTTAACTGTTTCTGGATCTTAATTAGCATTAACCCAAACTGTTTATAAATGATGATTTATTACAAATTAAAACAATTCCCTCCTACTGACTGTAGTTTTTGAAACCACTGTGATAAATAGAGCACTTGCTCCATATGAGCATGGGTATGTATACGCTTACGTTAATGGTGTGTAAAACTAGGTTTTGCTGGAAACTGTGGAATCAGATCTATATAACTCAACCATCAAACAGAGTGGACCTTGAACTGAACTGATTGGTTAAGGCGTCGTATTAGCGGCGGATATGTGCGATGAACTAATTTATTAAACTAAAATACACATAAAACATATATAAATGTGACAAATTATGCTAAACGTGTGGCACGTAATCAAATGTTATTCATCTAATAATACAAAATATCTATAAAATTCTAATAAGGTTAGAACCAACAATAAATCACATAAAATTTAATCAAAGGCAGGGGATTGCACGTGTGCGTATTTCAAATACTTCCACAACATGACATTTTGCTGCTTTATGAATAATATATGGCGCATACTTAACGAAGCTTTATAGGAATCTGAACAATTACTTTACCCTAAAGTGTCCTCATCATAAGAACGACACAAAATACAAGTTCGTTACCCTTTTCCCTGTGCTATGCTTATTCCAAATGTTGACACCTACTGAATTTCCATTGGCAAATAGTTATAATGCAATCCGGCAGATGGAACACTGTAGCCATTTAAAAAAGTAAGGAAACAAATACTTCCAATTTCGTTAGCAATCAGAGCAGGCCTTGATCAGACGGCTCTTATAGGAACGCATGCGTTAGTTAAATAACACACTAAATATTCTGACGATATCATTAAACTTATCACAAATTGTTACAATTGACACACAGTACATTCCTTGACCAGACGTCGCCCCGGAGTCGCCGCGGCCGTCCTTTTTCAACATACACAACGTTGTCATTGCAATTTGATACACAACAGTAAGATATTCTTACAAATTGCTTGATCAACATATAATCAGACTTCTTGTTTAGGAGTAAGCTCTAGCACGAGAATGAATGATGCATCTAAACTTATAAACTACGCATTTGATCGACATTCCTGTCACCTTATATTCATATATCTGCTCTATTAAATTCTTAGTGCAAAGCTTATTATGAATCCCCCAAATGTTTGCCTATATTCAGTCTGATAGAAAATAGGCACAAAACGTTACAATGGCAAAAGTGCGATGCTGTGTTTGTGAGACAAATTGAAACCACAAGATAAAACTTTGGTTTGGTTTTTATCGGGTTTTACGTAAAACTTGCAATAATAAAAGTCTTATGTTCTTACATTGCAATATTTGACAGTTCGCAGTAGAATAGAATCTATAGTTAGGCAACCGTTATACACAGTACAAACTCTTGATTATTTGTTTTAATTAACTGTTTACTCATCTGCCTTGAAAACATGTCCCTAAACGAGTGCTTCCAAGTAAGATTTCATAATAGATTACTTCGCTTTAGGTTGTTGACGCAGATAAAATATGTATTTGACATAAGACGCTCATTTTCTCTTTGATGTTACTGATGCAGTTGTAATATTGTTTGATCTATTTTGTTTGAATAAAAGGATCTACCCACATGGAAATCATAATATTATACTTACTCGTTGATGATTATGTTTGTACCAGATGACTGTATGTACTACATTTTGAAGAATGGGTTGTTTATTAAACAATATTTATCGGAACATGAATATAAAAAGCATAATAAAATAATGCATATACAAATAATAGAACAGTAATCAGGTAGGAAATGTCACTGCCATACAATCTTCCACATCAACACCAGAAGCACAAATAAAGTATACGTGCAAAGACAACCCTCAAATAACTGTTTCCCGCCTGCTTAACAGCGACAGTATAGCTGCGATACATAACCAATATGATAAGCGCGGTTAAACTAAAACTCATCGAAACCAAGAGGCAAGATGTGACGTCATAACCTTAATCAAGAATAAGAACATATCGTCACAAAACGCTTTACTGGAAAGAAATGTATCTGTTAGATTGGGTCAATGGCACTTCGATAATAACTCTGATCATTTGGAGATTGAAGAACTGCAAAACTGATCAAGTTGCGTAGCGGGAAATCATTTTGAACATAAACTTCCTCAAAAAAACATGTATGAGTCATGCAGGAAACGCCACATACAATTCACACAGCCTCCCGAACAACTTCATGACAGGAAAGTACAGCAATTGTACATGTCTCTCAAAACACAAGCCACGGAGTGCACAAATGACGGTAGCGAACACACACACATACACACATACGTATGTACGCACGTACATACGTACATACATACGTACATACATACGTACATACATATGTACGTACGTACGTACGTACGTACGTACATACATACATACATACATACAGTACAGGCCACGCGGACTTTTTGTTTTCCGTTTTACCAGCGCGGACAAAATTATTTGAGAGCGGGTTTCCAGCACGGACAAATTTTATGGATCACCGCGGACAAATTCTGTGTCCACCGCGGACCGAAATTTACCCTACGGGATATTACCGCCGCCGAGCCATCGCTGTCCGTGCTGAGATCCAGGTGGATTGCGAGGCATCACCGCGGACACTACCTTTATGACTGGCAGTCGTTTAATCGATTTAGGTATAAATTATTTAGATAAGATATATACAAAAGCTTACATGTATATATAAATACACATGTGCATTTTTTTTTCAACTGAAGAAACGCATATTGAATATACTGTCAGATCTAGAATTCAAAATGAAATTAGATAGCATACGTATATAGATAGCCTTCACCCAAAACCCGAGACTGAAACGGTTTCTTTCTGCTAAAACTACAATTTATAGTCAGATTTTAACGATTACCAGACTGTAAATGCTCGAGAAAAAAGAAATAGATACAAACTATCAGCAGCAATTGTTTTCACAATCTGCTTTTCAGAAAATGCGTAGCGCAGAGATTATAGATGTCAGGAGCACTCGGTCATATTTGTTTCGACCCCACGCGCGTATTAACCCTTTCCCTGTTCTATATGTGTTCCAAATTTAAATACAAATGTACATGTACCTACTGAATATTCATGGACAAAATAGTTATAATGAATTATGGAAGGTGGAGCATTGTAGACATTTTAGGAAAGCAAATAAACAGATCTATAAAATTCTATTAGCAAAGTGAGTAGACCCTGATCAGACGGTTCCTCTAGGAGCGGTCTGATCTAGGTCTATTCTCTTGACAACAGGTTTATATGAGGGAAAGGGTAAAGGGGTGGAGAGTTGTATCCAACCATTATTTGTTGAAATACTTTTTTTTTGAAACCTTAACACTTTACTCCATAGTTTGTTTTCAGTATTGAAGACAGATGTTTGATTAAAACAGGCTGAATGGGACCATTTTGCATTTTTCTCAGCCTGCTTTAAGCTACCGTCTACTGTGATATAGAAATATTTCTTATGGCGCATATTCATGAATGTATCAAGTGGAACTATTTTTGAGTGGAGGAATGGATTAACGCACTATAATGAGTACCTATGGAGTAAAGGGTTGAACTGGGTATCATTCGACGAAGAGATGCAAACAGTTGATTAAATAATTATAAAGTTCGAAACGCATCTACACTAATACACCGCATCTACACTAATAATCTATACTGTTACAGCTATTCTTGTTTGACCGACCATGTAGTGCAGCTACAAGATTTAAGTTGATATCAGAATTAAGATGAAAATTATTGTAGCTTATTGTATTATAATTTATTTTGAAACGGCGCAAAGCAGTCGCCTGCATAAGTCATTACTCTGTATAAAAGAGCCACCTGAAATAACAGATAGCCAAATATTGGTATGTCGTTGTCTTTCAGATGAGTTCAAAGCTGCGATCGTAATGTTATTCATTTAAGTCATATTAACCCTTTTCATGCTAGTAGCATATATTGACGCAATTTAAAAACAGTGCAGACCCAGATCAGACAGCTCTTAGAGGTTGTATGATCAGGATGTGCATTGGTTTCTTATAGGATCTGTCAAGCATAAATTGCCATTCGTAAAGAGACAGAGAGAGAGACAGAAATAGACACACACAGAGACAGACAGACAGAGACAGAGAGAGACAGAGAGACAGATAGGGACAGAGACAGAGAGACAGACTGGGAGAGAAAGAGGTGAAGGAGACGGACGGAGAGAGAGAGAGAGAAAGAGAGAGAGAGACGGGGAGAGAAAGCTTTTGACGTCCCTTCTGGCCTTGTGATTGCGTATCATTGTAAATGTTTTCGGGGGGGGGGGCTTCTTAGAAACAACAACAATTGTACAGAGAGATAGAGGGACAGGGACGGTGAGGAAATATATTATGGGCTTATTAATTATGTGTCAGACAATAACAAAGTCTAAAACATGATAGATATTTCATTTTGATACAGTGTCCCTGTATTTATTCACAGGTGCTCGTAGCATGCTAAGTCTGGTCTATAAGGCGTTGTCCCGGTCTGATAGCATGGATCGATATCTGGTATTCACAATTTCATAAAATAATACTAACATGCAAAATAACATTAACTGGTTTTAAACCGAAAGTCAAACCCATCAATTTCAAGCTTATAGAGATTGTTTTATTTAACCATTTCCCTGTTCTATGTTTATTCAAATTTTCAATACCTACTGAATATTCATGGACAAAAGTAGTTATAAATGAAATATGGAAGGGGGAACATTGCAGCTATTTAACAAAGCAAAGAAATATATATCTATCAAATTCTATTAACAAACAGAGAAGACCCTGATCAGACGGCTCCTCTAAGAGGTCAAAGAAGGGTTAAAGTACAATATGAAGAAATTTTGAATACAAAATACCCATTCATTTTATATTTAATATTGTGGGAAATATAGATGGTCGCTCATCAATCATAAAGAGCAATATCAATTATTGGTGATTGACACGCCTATAGGTGACAGTTGATTGGATTATGTTTTTCAATGGGTGGGTCTTAAAGATACTGAACCAATGAGCTGTGACATATTGATAGTCGCAAAAGAGCGGAAATACCCGATAAGACTTTCTTTAAAGTTGTCGGAACTTTATTGATGACCAAATAATTAACACAATGATGACCATAAATCAATGACCCCCTGCACTGAAACATCAGGGTAGTTTCCTTACATTGTAGAGCACGCAAAGCGATCATTGTATGACCAAAACATTTGACCTTCATTATACTGAATTATCATCCGCTTCAAAAATGTAATCTGCAAAATAAATGAAATAGGCATTGCTTTAGTTCGTTGAAAACAAACAGAAAAAATGAGAATCAGACATATAAGACTCTGAGTTCAGTATACAAACTGTTTGTAAATATTAAGGAAGCCACGCTCGGCGGGCTAAGGGTTGATCTGCATATTTTTTTTTATCTTTTGAAACTTGTAGGGTCCTATAGAGAATGTCCAAGTTACCTAAATTTATTATGCTGAAAGAATTTGCTTTTAAAAATGATATTTTGTTTTCTTGTCGGATTTCCTTCTATCTTCTTTTAAAATAAAAATCGACTAAATTTTATTTCCGTGTAAAAACATCGAATTAGTGTTAGTGTATCATTTTCAAAGGCAAGTGACTGCTTAATGCGGTGTGCGGAAAAATGCCACTGGAAAACATGCCACCGGAAAAAATGCCACTGGAAAAAATGCCACCCTGATTTGGGAAAAATGCCACTGGAAAATGTGCCACTTGAAAAAATGCCACCCTTTTTTCAAAATTATCTTTTAACCTTTTTTTTTCAAAATAAAAATCTTGAATTTATTATACAGGCAGTTAACCTGTGTTAGGCAGCTACAGTCCACATAAAGCTAAAACACCAGGGGGCAAATATCCGCCCATACCCAAATAGGGGACAAAGGTCCGGGGGCAAGTGTCCCGGGGGGGGGGGCAAATGTCCGTAAACCGAAATACCGATATCATGAATATTTATTAAATTTATTTTTAAAATAGCCTTTTTTTACTGAGGCTGTTTTGGTATTGGAACAAAACTATAGAGTTAAATCCAACATAAATTCATAAGCAAACAGAGAATACCCTGATCAGACGGTTTCTATAAGAGCCATCGTATCCGTGTCTACTCTGTTTGCAAGCACGTGAAAAGCGTCGATGCTCTCAGAACTTTTACTTCTATTGCCGGGTCATGTCAGACGTGCTGATCTTTAGCTGAATTCGTAACCTAAAGTTTGGTTGTCGGTGGGTTTCAACCATTTCCCTGTTGAATATTTAAGTCAGAAAAGATGACATCATAATATTTATAAGTTGATTTTTATAATGGTGTAGGTACACGGTCCATTACTTTTCTTGGTACTGGTAGAAAATGTAGAGGCAGATCTTATACAATTTCACAAGTAAACAGAGCTGGTTTCGATCATACGGCTCCAATAGGCGCCTTCAGATTTTGGTCTACTCTGTTTGCAAGGGCATGGAAATTGTTTATATATGGTAAAGGGATAAGCAAACAGAGCAGACCCCTGGTCAAACAACTTCTATTTGAGAAATCTGATCTGAGTCTTATCATTTAAGAGTTTTAAATAAATAAACATATTTTTATGAATTGTATAACTATGAAAACTTTCTTGTTATTCTGTTACTTTTGCTGATTAACCCTTTCCCTGTTCAGTATTCGTGTAAGAAATAATGATATCATGAATATTTATAAGCTAATGTTTTAAATGGCATTTGTAGACAAGATTTTCTGTAAAGTCGGGCCAATTACAATTCTATAAATAAACTGAGCAGACCCAGATCATGCGTATGATCTGGGACTATGCTGTTTGCAAATGCTTGAACATACGTTTATATTAGAGAAAGGTTTGTATTTTAAGGTGGAATGGCCCGTCATTGTTTAACTGTAGATTCCATTCATTATATAAGACCTAAATTAGCTATATGATTTTGAATAATACACAGTGAAGACCCTGGTCAGATGGTTGCCTTTTGAGCCATCTTGTCTGGGTCTACAGTTTTCAAATGTCAGTAGTTTTATTTCCCGCATTTAACAATACAAACTACAGTGAGACCCCGCTAATGCGACCACTTAATAAACAACCACTGGCGTCGTTTGAAGCAGGTGGTTGCTTAATGCAGGACGAAAGTTATGCAGAAAGCTCCTGCCACCCAGATTTATGCCCCTTTTTGGTGGTCGCATTAGCGGGGTTTTACAGTATTTGTTTTAAATACTGAAAATGAATTGTGTTATACTGTTGGAGACTATATTATTATATTACTTACTCAGCCTAAATACATGTATACTGTAATTTACTAGCTAGACATAAGAAAATAGTAACGATCAAAGGTGCCAGATGGTCAGTAAATCCCCTAATTTCTCAGCGGGGGCAAGTGGTCAGTGATTACACAACTGCCGTCTATCACACACTGTTAACAAAGTTTTGAATTATTACGTAATAGGAATGCGTGTAATGAAACCGAACTACCTAACAATGTGCCAATTGTCTAAAGTTATGATTTGTTATGATTTCCCGAAAAATAGAAGATAACTATGCTTTGACTTATTAGATCTATGACTAAGCATAATTAAACCCTAACGATTTAAAACAGTTAGATTATTGTGAATTCTAGTTCTAAAGACAGTATAGATTGAAATGATCTAGATCTATACTAAAATACTTTTACAGTAGCCAAAAAGAAGATATTTTACTACACATAAATGATTGCCGTGAGACTGTACATGTATATCTTAATATCTAGATCTTATTAAAACAAAACGAGATTTAAAATTCTAAATACTGTTGATCTAAATTATTCAACGGGTGTATAACAATAGCCTCTCACTACAAAAGCCCCTCTTGCAAAAGCCCCTCACCAAAATGGTCGAGGTTTACAAAAGCCCCTAACAAAAAACAATACTAACATTAATTGAACTTTAAGTGTTTTGTTAAGTGTACTTTTAAAAGGAGTGTGCTAATTACCTTACTTAACGAATCTTTATAAGCTTGTCATTGAGCAAACAGAGTAGATCCAGATCAGATAGCTCAGTATTTTGATTTTGGTCTACTCTGTTTGAAATTTAAGATTGTTAAGGAATTAGAAAATGGAAACAGTTTGTGTTTAAGTTAATTGAGGTAGTATTATAATAATTTATAAACAATATGGATAATATTGCATCATTCACAGCTGTTGAATCTATATTAACTGTCACAAAGCAAACATGGTTGAACCAGATCATATAGCTTTAGATTTGAACTGGGTCTACCCTGTTTGAAATAAATATAAGGAATCTCCTCCTTGTGATCTACAATGTTTACTTTTTTAAGTATAGAGTGTGCTAATTACCTTACTTAATGAATCTTTATAAACTGGCCATTCAGCAAACAGGGTAGATCCAGATAGCTGTAATTTTGATTTTGGTCCACTTTGTCCAAATATTTGGAGTATAATGATTAATTAACAAAAATAGTGGGGGGCTTTTGTAAGCCTTGGCCATTTTAGTGAGGGGCTTTTGATCGAGGGGCTTTTGTAGTGAGGGGCTTTTAGATGAGGAGCTTTTGTAGTAAAGGGCTTTTGAGTGTACCCCTATTCGACATATGAAGCATGTCCAACACATAACTAAGAATGTCTTCCATTTCAAAGAAAGGCCAGATCATGGGATCTTTTTTTCCAAAGTTCAGCTGGTAATGTATAGGGCGTTCCTGAAGGCCGATTCATTCCAGCTTCTTGTTGTACATTGTATCTACCCTTCGGTATACGGACATTTTCTCTCTAGGACATTTGTTCTCCTATTTGGGCATGGGAGGATAGGGCTGACATTTGTCCCCTTCAAATTTTATTTTATTTTTCTTGCTCTACTTGCTCGCAAAGGATAAAAAAGAAAATACCTACATTGTTCTAAAAACGGACGGTTGATTACACAGGAAATCGGTAATGCAGAAAGAGTAAGGAGCTTTCTAAATTACTTCAATTCTGCAATTAGCTGTCATCTGTTTTAAACGATCGTCAAATCAACATTTTTAAGAATGGTTGTTTACAATCGCCACCCCATAACCGATAATCTTTCTAAACCGATATTGGAGCTACATGTATCCTGTGTTTAGTTACCACCTTTTTTAAATGACAGCCAATTCAACTGTTTTGAATTGTTATTTTACTTCGCTATACCGGTTTGAGAACCTCTCTAATCAGGTCATTTTCTCGGTATGGTCACAGGGTTCGTTTTATAAGGTGTTGCAGTAATTTTGTTATTATCAGGGGCAGTTACATTTTTAACGCATCGAATATTAGACCACCGGCTTACTTTAAAACTAGAAATTGGCATTTAAATTAAGTAATATGCTTTTAAAAAGAAAGAAAGTTGGCGTACATGTATGAGAGATATATTTTGCTGTACGTATTTATTAATAAATGATAACTACAGTATAACCTCTGCAAAGCAACACTCTGGGGGATATAAACTTCTGTATTGTCGTTGTAGAGAGGTTGTTGCTCATCGGAGTTTCATGGCAAATCTCTCTCAAGAGACAACCCAGTAAGGAATACCTGGGATCTTTTGAATACAAGTGGCCGCTTAATGCAGGACAAAAGTACTTTTATCCTGCATTAATCTGCCACCTGTCTTAAAACAGACATTTTATTTGTACATGTATCGATGTAGAGAGGTTCCACTGTAAGTTTTGGGGTTGTTGAAAGGAGGTGTTTGCTGTAATCTGTACTGTATGCTATAAACCCATTCACTGTCATTATGACGTAATAATCCACTAAAATAGTCACTGTCAAATCATTGTCTGCTTACATGTTTCATCTACTTTTCTTTATAAAAAATTTATGATAGTTTTTACTTAACCCTTTCCTCCATAAATACTCCTTTCTATGCCTCTGTAAAAGTCACCTGTTGAAACCAATGTGATAAAAAGAGCATTTGCTCCTACACGTATAGGAGTATATGCTCTATTTAACACAATGGTTTCAAATTACAAAATTCTAAAAACAATAATTTTATCTACTTAATGCTCCTTTTCGGTAGATGTATTCAAAGAGGTTGGATCCAAATTGAGCCTACATGTATGGAGGAATGGGTCTTAAGAAACTTTAATATAAGTGTCAAATGGTTTGGATCCTTATCAGACGCGGCGTCTGATCAGGATCCAAACTGTTTGCAAACATTAGAGTTTTCAAGTTTGACATGGAAGGGTTTAATAGTAAATACAACTTACAATGGGGAAGTTGTGATCTATTTCTAAATAAGGAATTGGTCATGGAATTTAAGCAGGCGACACGTTGGTTTAGACATATCCGTTTAACGAAAGAATGTGGGTGTACGAGGTCCGTGGTGTACATACTGTATACGCTTCTTTAATAACATTGATTAATTTAATTCGTATGCCCCTTCACTCCCAGAATTCGATTGCCATGACATTAACAACAGTTTAGATCTAGACCAGACATCCAATATCTCATTATCCAACCAGAACCAAAAACTGGTTTACATCTATATCTACGTTTGAAGACAAAAAATGGATTATCTTTTTTCATCCATAGGATACAGGTACATCATGGCAATGAATCGATTGAGCAACATCTAAATATGCAGTACATGTGCATCAAGTAGAAAGACAAAACCTGTACACAGACAGATTTTACACAGTAAAATATTAAGCACAAGCGTATTAAAGCAACCATACAAGTATTATTCGAATGACTATTGAAACTGGTTAAAACGTACATTTTAAGCTTCCGAACCAAGACTAAATAATGGAGAAAACTTCTAACATTACAACCCACCTGGCTGAATTGATATTAGATGTATTTAGTAAATAAAATCCCTAAATTCTTTCGTCTGCCAGCACAATATATATATAGATTTATACAGGAATCATAAGAAGACCAGTGAGGACTATTCTCATAACAGAATCAATAGGTTCTGTTGGTCGTTTCCAGTAGATTTCTGATAATTAAAATTTAGACTGATGTGAAACTGAAAACAAAATCGATTAGGAATTAGAATCGGAACCTAAAACATAGAATCGAAATGAAGATGAATTCACTAACAATGTGCACAAAAGTATGCAAACTTGATACAACTTATACAACCTATTAACTTATTGCGTGTGTGTTTTGTGTTTAACGGGTGTTCCGTGTTTCTATATAAAAAAAATCTTACGTTTTGAACAACAAATAATTGAAATAGAAAGCATACTAGAATATCGCATCCATATTTTGCAGAAACGAATCAGACAATTCGTGACCAGGTTATATTCCAGTACAATCAAACGCGCCAAAAATAATGGATTTTAATGGATTAATTTGTGTTTGCCGAATGCAGAACAGTTTCGGTTTGGAATTAGTCTAAACGAACCATTTCTCGAGTGTTTTATTTCATACATTTCATATCAATTTTGCACAATATGGATGTATATATTTGTATGTACATGTAAAGAGAAAGATAAGCCGTGAACATGGATATAAAAGGATGAAAATGATATAAATATCAATCCAGGTAAGGTCCAGCGCGATCCGCAGTGGTACACAGTGGTCCACGATGATACCACCGCGACCTGCGGTGATAACGATCGCGCCCGGCGACGAGTGCCCCTGTGGAGGGACCAGCGCGGACCCATCACAACCCGCGCTCGATTGCGGAAGATCGCATATCAGCGCGGACAAAAATACCCGTGTCCGCGTTGGATAAAATTGCGATGGGCCGCGGAAAACAAAAAGTCCGCGTGGCTTGTACTGTACATACATACATACATACATACATACATACGTACATACATACATACATACATACATACATACATACATATATACATACATACAATGTGTTATTTAACCATGGTTAAGGGACACGCGCTCAACCTCATACCAACTTACATTGATTATTTTTCGGTGAATTGTGAATATGAGAAATGAAAGAAAGGTACTAGAAAAAAAGTAAAAACTAGATTTTAAATATTCCGTTATGCTCCAAATACACAGAAATATGTTCTTATACATGAAACTGCATTAAGTAGAGTAATCTGTCTGATATTATATTAAAACAAAGGTGTCGGGTTGGGTTATTTGCATCTTTACAGAGAATTAGAGGTTGCACAACAAACGTACGCGTCAGCGCATAGAGAAAATAATAACGATATACAGTAAAACCTCTCTATAACGGCCTCTAAATTACATCAAGTATTTTTTGTTAAAGGAAAGTGGCAACCACCTGCCATAAATACCAACTAATTAGCATAATTTAGTGTTCGTCATAGAGAGGTTTTACAGTACATAGTTAGGTCTCTGCCACGTGTTTTTGATTAGGGACAATGTAATGTAATGTACTCTGCTCACATGTTCGCTAGCTTACTTCAGAATCGAACTCGGTGTGACTTGAAACTGATAAGGGCTAAACAGATGTCATGGAAAGGTGTTGTTCTTAACGTATAGAGGATTTTTTATTACCACGGAAACCACGAAAAAACACATCTTCCATATACGGGACCTGTCGTAAAAATCGATTACGTGTACATGTGTACACAGTAGACATGCTCTTTTTACACATATTAGCTAGTGTTGTGAAAACCAAATTAATATCCATAGCGTTGTTCCGAAATCCGAGACTGACCATACGTGTCCGTTGATTACCGTGTAATCGACGAAATATTCCGTCCCTTAAGAACGCGTTTACAAACTACATATACCGCTAATAGTTATCTTAACCCTTTCTCTTATGTAAGTGCATTTTCACGCATCTGCAGACAGAGTAGAATCAGACAAGACGGCTCCTAGAGGAGCCGTCTGATCAGGGTCTACTCTATTTGCTAATAAAGTTTGATAGATCTGTTTCTTTGCTTTCTAAAATGTCTACAATGTTCCACCGTCCATATTTCTTTATAACTATTTTGTTTTTGAATATCCATTAGGTATTGGAATTCGGAATAAGCATAGAACAGGGAAAGAGTAAATATATATAAATTGTTTCGAGATGGACTGTAAGCAATTTTTCCTTGATATAACTATGTATACAACTTTTGGCGCTGAGTCATTAATACGAACAATGGGCATAATAGAACTTTAACATTGAATGAATATGTCACAAGATCTGAATGAACAAAGTGATCAAATAAACAGAATAGCTATATAGAAAAATTCTTCCAGTTTGAAAATTGAAACTCCTCTATTTCACGTTGAATGAGAACATTCAGATGAAAGACATTCAACTCCTGACCAACGGATGCTTGAAATTAACTCCAACTCGGAAGTTATATAAATTGGTAGTCATGCTTAAGCACTTAGCCTTATTGTGACTGATTTGACATCATCATTTTTCTAATGTCCTGGCTCGCTTCTTGCGTGTTGTCGTACAATCATTTGACGCATTTATTGTGTTTATGTGGTGCACTTAAGTGTAAAATGCCATTCCATAAAACACTTCCAATCCATTTAAAGAAGAATTTGGATCTTCTTAGGCGGGTGTTTCAAAAATTTGAAAGTCGTGCAAAATATTATTTTTGGTTTTTGTTTGCGACTTTTACCTTGTAACTATCTACAAGGACGGCGCTGATACTAATATGAAAATCTGGTTTAGAGAGATTTTACTGCATTATTACATCAATGTGTACGGTGAAAAAACGTCCCATTCAATAATGTCTTTGTTAATCTAGGTTTGCATAGTATAAAATATGTTCTACTTATAAGCCACGACACTTCGAATCAAATAATACCCTCCAGTCTTGTAAAGATGAGATATTGCATTGCCCAAGACTTTTGATTTCATTAGTCTTGAGAAAATACATTTTGCCTTTTTATCTGATGAGAGATAAAGTATTCCGTTATCATTCTAAACGGAGACGTAGTAGACAATATGACGTCGTTTGCGGACTGATTACAAATCGTCACGTAACATGATTTTTCTTTTTGGAGAAAAACAGTGAACTAAACATTTCAGAGATGACGTATTACGATTTAAGGCTGGTGCCCGCGACGGAAATGTCTTTACAGTTATCGTAGTGGATACAAAGACTTTATGTTCAGCTTTTATACCTGCCATATTTTCACAAGAAATGAGTGGTGCAGTAAAACCTCTCACTCAAAGAAATACGATATCGGTCATTAAGACTGCCTGCCATTCAATATCCTTTCACAAGTTATATCATTCAATACGAACAGTGATGAACTATTCCACTTTAACCATTCTCTTGCTATTCACGTCAATATACCTACCTGTAAATAGTGAAGACCCAGATGAGACAGCTCCTGCAGGAGCTGTCTCGTCAGGGTCTGCACTATTTACAAGTTGACTGTGCAACCAATGCACTCCACAGCAGTGATTACACAGCGATATACTTGTACACAGTGAAGATATATGTAATTATACAACAGGGCATGGGTAAAGAAGGAGACATGTATTTTAAAATTCAGCAAGAGATGGGCTATTCCACCTTGAACAGGTTGACAGTGTTTGGAATACACGCTCTAGACAAATGCCTCGGGATTATTCAACTACACTATTCGTAACAGCCTTCGATTGTGTATACAAATTTGTAAACAAATGTCGCAATAAATGGTACATTGTTAAATTGTCCACCTATCAATAAAATGGGCAATTCAGGTCATGTATGTGGGGGACGGGGTCTGTGCCTGTGTCTGTCTGTGTCTGTCTGTCTATTTTTCTTAAATAAAAAGCTGAACGTCAAATGCTTAACTGATTACATTGAACGAAAATCAATTTATGTTTTACTTACACTGTCAGAGCTACAGATAAAGATGCGTACCCAAACACTAAATTCGCTATTTCTCCAATAAACCCTATGTTATGACAACATTTTACTATTGCCCCTTCGACACGATTCTAGATAGTGGCAACATCATGGTGCAGAAATAAAGAAGTTATTCTTGTAATGTTTGATTTATGCATCTTATCTGGATCTCTCTGCACTATAGAATTGAACACATTTCGAGGGCTTGGTGGAAAACTATTCTAACTCCTTCACTTTAGTGAAGGAGTTAGAATAGTTTTGCACCAAGCCCTCGATTTGTTCTAATCAATGGACGTTAGAATTGAACACATTTGCTCTAATCAATGGACGTTCCATACTACAAAGTATTCTTTCTTGAATACACGGCGTTCAACTTAATAAAAAATTAACTACATGTACGTTTAAACCTTTCTAATGCGACCACCAAAACGAGGTATAAATCTTTGTATTAAAGATTGGTGGTAGCTTAATGCAGGAACACAATTTGGAAGAAAGCTCCCATAGGATATTTCTGTATATTTTTGGTCTTGTATTTTGTAACAACCAGTTTTCAAATTCATCTTATGTTTTTATAAAGTTGCAACATAAGTTATATAGTTGAACTTCGATATATCGATATCGGATAACTCGAACTCGGAATAACTTGAAGTAAAAGTTCTGTCCTTTCAAAATTTAAAATATGAAATTGATCACTCCCCATATCTAGAAACACATGCGACAGCTTAATGCAGGTTTAAAGTAATGCTAAAAGCTCCTACAGGAGCTATCAACATTACTTTAGACCTGCAGTAAGCTGTGAACTTGAGAAAATACCCTGACTAGATATCGGATGAACTAATTATGTGGTCCCTTGAAGTTCTAGATATCGAAGTTCAGTTGCATTCTACTGTGTTTCGGTACCGATGGCAAAATTGTTATCATCTTTACAACAGTTGGATCAGGATTAGACGCTGAGTATTTCGGCATCTCATCAAGATCAAAACTGTTAACCCTTCGCTTGCTGAATAATTATTTTAAAATACATTTCTCCTTCTTTACCCATGCCCTGTTGTATAATTACATATATCTTCACTGTGTACAAGTATTTCGCTGTGCAATCACTGCTGTGGAGTGCACTGGTTGCACAATCAACTGGAAATAGTGCAGAGCCTGATGAGACAGCTCCTGCAGGAGCTGTCTCATCTGGGTTTTCACTATTTACAGGTAGGTATATTGACGTGAATAGCAAGCGAAGGGTTAACTTCTCTGATTATCTTTTGAAAACCAACGGAAGAATTTCCAAAAATGAACATTTTTGTAGACGGCTACTGTTGTAGACGAAACTGCTTTACAGTAAAATAGGGTTTTTTGTCGTTTTTCTTTTTTTAAAGACTGCAACCAACATATCTCTGAACTAATATCTGAACGGCTGAATGTTAAACTATTTCATTGTTGCATATACATTGTTGCCTGCTCCAAATATCAGTGTTGTATTATATTCCAAATATGTTTCGAAAACATAACCAGACAGGTCGAGTCCTGATGGGTCACCTATCACTCGACGTCTCATCCGGATCCACACGTTTTAAAAGCGATACAAGAATCATTATTGACTGCAAAAGAGTCAAAATGTCCCAACATTTCTGTTCCGTGTTGTGATTGATTATCTGAGGTTGCACTATTTGATAACGTAATTGGGTCATCTTATTACCCTCACGAAGATAATTGCTTACAAAAATGCATGTTCAATTAATGTTCTTTTATATGAGACTGAATTACTCTTCCGCCGCCATTGGCGTATCTGTAATCCTCTCTGCAATTAGTTTTTATACAGATGACACCGAATGAAAATAACAATAGTTTGCAAACGAATGTTGGTGAATACATTTCAGCGCTCATTTAACTGTCAAATGTTTTGTATAGACAATATCACCATTTTATGTTTTTTTGCTAAAAACACAGAGGAAAATATCGCGGAACAACAAACAAATCTGAATTCAGCGCGTCTATGGTGTCAGCCGATTAGGTGAACATTGACTATACAGCATTTTTGAATATTTCACTTATTGCAACCACTCAGCAAAAGAGAAATTAAAACTGGAAATAATACAAACAACTGGTTCTATTTTCCCATCGTTCTTTTATTAACCCAATCCCTCGTATTGACGCCTTTTGACGCCTCTGTTAAAGTCACTTTTTGGAACTATCTCGATAAATAGAGCATTTGCTCCACCGGAACAAATGCTCTATTGATCACAATAGTTTCAAAATCAGATTTTCCTTTTCACTAGTAAGTGTTTCATTTTGGTAGATTTATTCAAAGAGGCAGAGTCTAAAATAGCCTATTAGGTAATTGGTTAAAGCCGAAATTATGTTTCGACTAGGACCAATGTCATTTTTGTTCTTTTCTATTCTTCTGTGATATCGGCTTTGAATGCGGACTTCACTTCGCCATTTTTTGTTTTTACTTTCTTTGAGCGCAGAAGTCACATGACAGCCATGTTACAATAGCTAGCTTAATGGATGACCTTTCCAATTAGGGATTCCTTTGGTAAGCCCTGTTCTTTTCGTCGAACTAAAACATTACTTTAACATCTCAGATTGTTTGCTAATGAATTGAAACCGTCTTTGGATAAAACTTGATCTTTTCAATTTTTCACATGGAAAAGTGGTGCCAAAATATAATTGGACTTTAAACAATGTATAAAAAGAGCGGGAATTTACTTTATACATTACTCTGTGTAGGCAATTGAATATACAGTACCGGAATCTTAGAAACACCTTCTTCCACCTAAACCTAGAATTTCTTTTAGACATCTTAAAAAGGGTATACAGGATTTCCATTCAAAATACGTTTTTGTTCCTGCTGATAAGGCATCGAATAATGTGATTATTATTTGACGATTACATTATATCGATGTCTTGAAGCAGGACATTATTAATACCAAGTCATACATTTTAGTAACTATTGACGAAAAGACCATCGTTTCAGACCATGTCAAAAAGTGTGAACAATTTGGAACCGATATTAAAATTACACAACATAAACTTCCTACAATGTATTGGTTACCAAAACTACATAAAAACCATATAAAGCGCGTTTGATTGCAAATTCTAGCTCCTGTACAACTACCAAAATATACTTTTGACTTCTTGTTTAACGAAGGAAAAGGAACTACTGTGATAAGACTTATGAAAATTCTGAAAAAAAACTCTTCTGGTCTATTAAGAACTCTTCAGAAGTGTTAAACAAACTTAGGGTCAAAAAGTGTGAACAATTTGGAACCGATATTAAAATTACACAACATAAACTTCCTACAATGTATTGGTTACCAAAACTACATAAAAACCCATATAAAGCGCGTTTCCTTGCAAATTCTAGTTCATGTACAACTACTAAATTGTCTATTCTTTTGACTTCTTGTTTTACGAAGGTAAAGGAACATGTACAATTCTACTGTGATAAGACTTAAGAAAATTCTGGAATAAATCTCTTCTGGTCTATTAAGAACTCTTCAGAAGTCTTAAACAAACTTAAGAACAAAAGGTATCTTGCATCCACTGTAAGCACGTACGATTTTTCTACTCTGTACACAACCCTTCCTCATATTTTAATTAAGGATAAGCTTACTAACTTAATCCAGAAAGTATTTGCACGGGAAAAACATCATTCTTGGCGTGTAATGCTGAAAAAGCTTTCTTTACTGACGAGCAAATGAAATATTACACCAATTGGACTTGTTCAGAAGTTTGCGAAGCACTTACCTTTCTTTTGGATAACATATTTGTACGTTATGGGAATGCTATATACCGTCAGGTAATTGGTATTCCTATGGGTACGAACTGTGCACCACTTGTCGCAGATTTGTTTTTGTACTGCTATGAGAGAGATTTCATGTTGCGTTTGAATCCTCAATCACAAGAAGATGTTATAAAAGCCTTCAATGAAACTTGTCGATATTTGGATGATATTTTTAACTTAGATAACCCTTTCTTTGATGCTCTGATTCCTACAATTTATCCTAAAGAACTCAAATTGAATAAAGCTAACCCGTCCGACAATTATGCAGCGTTTCTTGATCTAGACCTTAAAATTAATAATGGAAGGATTTCTTCTAAAATATATGACAAAAGAGATGATTTTGATTTTAATATTGTAAATTGTCCTCATCTTGACGGGGATGTTCCCCGTGCTCCATCTTACGGGGTTTATATATCTCAACTTATTCGTTTTGCTAGAGCTTGTTGATCTGTTGACGATTTTAACAGTCGAAATCTCATTTTAACTGAAAAGCTGCTTAAGCAAGGATATAGATACCATAAACTAAGAAAAACTTTCTCTAAATTTTACTATCGAAATCTCTCGCTTATTGGCAAGTACCAATGTAATCTCAAGGTGCTTCTGCGACACGGTATTTCACATCCTGAATTTTATGGTGATGTGATTTACAAACTTCGTAAACTTATTGGACATACCCATTTTCTCACTTTGTTCATCAAATGTGTTAAACTATTCATTAAAAAGGGATATGATCCTGTAGTACTACAACATACTGCATGTTTGGTTGTGAACCCTTTTACAGTTGGCAATCACGCTGGCCTCTTTGCATGTACGCCGACAAGAAAGGTTTAGTACTCTATGAAGGCGACCTCTTAAATCCAGAAATGGAAGGAGAACGTCGGATATCTGTACTATTTCATTTTTGTCGTACCCTTTATTACTTTTCTACAGTTACTCTGTTTGCAGCTCAATCATTGAGTACACTAGCGATAGGTGGATACAGTATGTTCAATTAAATGTTTTTTCGTTATACATGCACTTTACCATTGTATTTGCCGTCGCGGTTGTTGTAGATTAGTCGGAGAGGGCATACGTTTATTTACACTGTTTGTCTTTTAGGGTGGGGATGGAATCAGAGTGAGGTTGGGCGCCCATAAACCGGTTTAACCCCCCAGTGACTTTTGTCACTGACCGTTCCAAGGCGGTACTTCCATCTTCCTCCTATTGTATGTTTGTTTTGTCTTTGTGCGTCTCTTGTTGTTTTTTCTAGTTATGTACATTTGCTGTTTCCTTGTGTTGCTGTTCGGGCGAGTGTTTGTTCTGTATGTGGTGTTTCCTGCATGACTCATTTTTGTACTTTTAGGGACAAAAGGTATCTTGCATCCACTGTAAGCACGTACGATTTTTCTACTTTATACACAACTCTTCCTCATATTTTAATTAAAGATAAACTGACTAACTTAACCCAGAAAGTATTTGCCCAGGAAAAACATCATTTCTGGCATGTTATGCTGAAAAAGCCTTCTTTACTGACGAGCAAATGAAATATTACACCAATTGGACTTGCTCAGAAATTTGCGAATTACTAACCTTTCTTTTGGATAACACATTTGTACGTTATGGGATAGCTATATACCGTCAGGTAATTGGTATTCCTATGGGTACGAATTGTGCACCACTTGTCGCAGATTTGTTTTTGTACAGCTATGAGAGATTTCATGTTACATTTCAATCCACAATCACAAGAAGATGTTATAAAAACCTTCAATGAAAATTCACGGTATTTGGATGATATTTTTAACTTAGATAACCCTTTCTTTGATACTCTGATTCCTACAATTTATCCTAAAGAACTCAAATTGAATAAAGCTAACCCGTCCGACAATTGTGCAGCTTTTCTTGATCTAGACCTTAAAATTGATAATGGAATTATTTGTTCTAAAATATATGACAAAAGAGATGATTTTGATTTTAATATTGTAAATTTCCCTCATCTTGACGGAGATGTTCCCCGTATCCCATCTTACGGGGTTTATATATCTCAACTTATTCATTTTGCTATAGCTTGTTCATTTATTGACGATTTTGACAGTCAAAATCTCATTTTAACTGAAAAGCTGCTTAAGCAAGGATATAGATACCATAAACTAAGAAAAACTTTCTCTAAATTTTACTATCGAAATCTCTCACTTATTGGCAAGTACCAATGTAATCTCAAGGCACTTCTGCGACACGGTGTTTCACATCCTGAATTTTATGGTGATGTGATTTACAAACTTCGTAAAATTAGTGGACATACCCATTTTCTCACTTTGTTTATCAAATATGTTAAAAAAATCATTAAAAAGGGATATGATCCTATAGTACTACAACAAACTGCATGTTTGGTTGTCAACCCTTTTACAGTTGGCAATCACGCTGGCCTCTTTGCATGTACGTCGACAAGAAAGGTTTAGTACTCTATGAAGGCGACCCCTTAAATCCAGAAACGGAAGGAGGACGTCAGATATCTGTACTATTTCGTTTTTGTCGTACCCTTTATTACTTTTCTACAGTTACTCTGTTTGCATCTCAATCATTGAGTACACTAGCGATAGGTGGATACAGTTTGATCACTTAAATGGTTTCGTTATACATGCACTTTACCACTGTATTTGCCATCGCGGTTGTTGTAGTTTAGTCGGAGAGGGGATACGTTTATTTACACTGTTTGTTTTTTAGGGTCGGGATGGAATAAGTGTGAGGTTGGACGCCCATAAACCGGTTTAACCCCCCCAGTGACCTTTGTCACTGACCGTTCCAAGGCGGTACTGCCATCCCCCTATTGTATGTTTGTTTTGTCTTTGTGCGTCTCTTGATGTTTTTATAGTAATAATCCTTGTGTTGCTGTTCGGGCGACTGTTTGTTCTGTATGTGGTGTTTCCTGCATAACTCATTTTTGTACTTTTTTTTAGATCGGGTCTAATACTGTTTGCATGGCAAAATGTACTTTTCACAGGTACACTATCTATTAACATTTGGCATGCTATGGGCGGATGAGTGATTACCTATGCAAATAGTTTGGATCCAGATGAGACGCTGACCAGGACCCAAACTGTTTGACATAATGATCGCATTGTGGTAGAAAACTGGTAATAGCTTGGGTTTTGGGAGTGTAGTGGGTTAACAGTTCTGTAGAAATAATTTGCTAAGCAGGCTAAAGGTTAATGGACTCATTGCTAAGGTTGAACCTTAATAAGTATTTCTAGGTGTCTGACCCTATCCGTTTGGTTATTGTTTAATTTCTATGTTTATTAACCCTTATCCTGTCCATCGCGACTTGACTGTTCGCAAGCGGTTTGAATCCAGACCGGATTCCGCATAACGCGGGGTCCGATTTGGATCTAAACTGTTTGACAATTGTCTTGACGTTTACGGCGGAATAAGGATTAAGGCTAGTGTCAGGTTTATATAGTTATGTCTTATCCTTTTCCATTGTTCGCATATTTCGCTGGAAAACTGATGGGTAATTATATGGTTCCTCTATATAATGGGAGGTAGTGTACCTTCCTATATAAATTGTTGAACGGGTGACTGTAGTCTCATTAGGGCGAGCGTTGGGCGGTTTTGACTCTGATCAGACGTCATGCTACGTCGCGCCTGATATGGATCAAAACTGGTTGCTTATGTCAGCTATTAGTGGGTGTTTAACTTTTATCTCAATTGTCAGTCGTCTATTCCAAATTTCGTTTCGTTGGAAAGTATACATGGGTGCTTGGTGTTTCATCCCTGATAGATATACAATGGATGAGATTAATGGATGTGTGGGAGACAGGTGGTGGCTTGGAGCTGGGCAAGAGTAAGGCGAAGAATCTATAAAGGAACTTTCCGTTTTGCTGTCGCGTTGCTCTGGGCAGCCGCCTGCCTTATTTCTATTTGAATAATGTTCACTTGTGTCCTTGTTCCATGCATGTGTATATGTATTAATATCTGTATATATGTTATAGATATCCAGATATGGAGGAAACTAATAAACTATAAAATATACTACTACTATTTAAGCAGATGCTTAATGCAGGGTGAAAATCATGTAGAGAGTTCACAAAAGAGCCTATTAATGACTTTCTTTCTTTATTCAGCTGCTAATTTAAATACCCGGTTTAGATTGCTTTTAGTGTATTAAAGTAAATCATGTAACACATAATTAACCCTTTCAACCGTGACTTGTCAAAGTGGAATAAGCCAGTGTTCAACTATAGTGTCCACTCAATGAAACAGGTTCAAATTTGCTGGAGAATTTTGAATGACAAACAGTAATGACCTTGATCAGAGGACTCCTCTTGGAGTTATCTGTTATTGATCTATACTTTGTGCAAATGACAATGCACGCCTCTCCCAGGTTGAAGGGGGTTAATGCATACGACAGGCATTCTTTAGAATATGTTTGCATACAAATTACAAAACGGCTTAGTTATTAATTAGTGTTTTTCTAACAAACCGTTTTTTAATATTGGCCATATGCCGGTTTTAGTTTAAGGAGGGTGTGTTAAAAGCGACTGTACCATATATAGTAGAATATCTGTATGGCGACCACTTAATGAATCAAAATTGGAAACTTTAACGGTAGGCGATTACATAAAGCATAGTAAATTCATGCGCCAAAGTGTGAAGGCTGCATTAATTTTGCTCTGATGTTTTGCATAGTTTTAAGAAGAAAATACTTTATAAAACTTTCCGAAACGTGACACAAATGTGCATGAAGGGATTGTGAACAGATTGGTGAACTTTTAGGCGATTCTGTTGTGTGATTTGACAGAAAAAAGTGAATTTAATAAAACAATTTTGTGCCATATTGGACTTTTAAAACCAAATGTGTGAGCCCCAGGCATCAAGATATACAGGTGGAGATGAGAAGTGGATTAGTGGAGAAGCGGATTACTTATACAAGGTGTGATCTTTCTTTTATAGGGCAATTATCGCCCAATTTAAAACCCAGCAACCTATTAGTATCAAGATTAAAACAGCTAGGACTGTTAGACTTCGGGCAATTTGGCTTAGCTAAATTTAGGGGTTCGAGAGGGGGCAACTCGAAATCAAAGCGTGTTTGGGATGTAAATAAAGGTGTTCATTTAAACAAATTAAGGGAAATACTCCAATCAATTCCAATTGTTTCTGGAAACCGTCAGATCAAAAGGGAAATTCCATCTGCTGGCGTAAATTTCTATCACTTGAAAGAGTTACCCCAGATAATCCGACCCACTGTTTCAAAACCTCACAGAAACACTGGTAAATTCTCAGCAGTGCCCTTTTCCAGGGAAACGGACAATCTTGTACTTGTAAAACGCGAACCTCCGACGCCAGCCAGAATTCAGACTTTTGTAAAAGTATGCAGCATAAATCCTAGATCAGTCAAAAACAAGGCTCTTTCTATTTGCGACTATATTGTTTCAAATGACTTAGATGTGGTAGCCGTTACAGAAACCTGGCTCGGTAGTTCTGTAGACAAATCATGCCTAAGTGAACTAGTTCCCACCAATTACAAAATTGAACATGTCCCTCGCTGCAATGGCAACCGTGGCGGCGGGGTGGCAGTCATACATAAGACTTCAATAGGACTTCGCCTCCATTCGTCAACAAGAGATGGCGATTTCTCAAATTTTGAGTACATGGACTGCACCGTAAGTATCCGAGATTTCACTCTACGCCTAGTAGTCGTTTACAGACCACCGCCTTTGCGGGGAAATGGCATTAAAACCGGAGATTTTCTTGATAATGAATGGCCACTTTTCCTATCTAAATTTGTGACTTGTGACAGACCGGTCATCATTGTAGGGGACTTAAACACCCATCTTGACAATCAAAGTGACAGGAACACAGTTAACTTTGTTAGTACATTAGAGTCATTTGGATTGTAACAGCATGTGGATGAAGCCACTCATGTAGGTGGACATACCCTTGATGTTATTATCACGAGAAACGGTGATAACTGTGTGTCAAATATTGAGGTCGCCGATCCAGGACTATCTGACGGCACTGGTAAAGTTTCGCGCGATCATTTTTCCGTAACTTTCGAAGCAAAGGCGGCTAAACCTCCAACAGTGAGAAAAACTGTTTTATTTCGGAAACTTAGGGCAATTAATGTTGACTCATTTAAAAGAGATCTCATCAACTCTGAACCGATCAAAGTAAGTTTGCAAATGACAGATGTTGATGAGCTGGTTAACACATATACACAAGCGCTGGCGGCACTTGCCGATAAACATGCACCATTGTGTACTAAAACCATAACGCTCAGACCATCATGTCCGTGGTATACCCAGGAACTGCACGATGCTAAACATGCACGGCGCAAGTTGGAAAGAAATTGGAAAAAATCCAGACTCACAATAGACCATCAGCTATACAGAGACCAGTGTGCCAACGTAAACAAGCTGTTGACAAAGGCAAAGGTTGATTTCTACTCAGAGAAAGTAGACTCTTGCCAGGCAGACTCAAAGAGTCTTTTCAAAGTTACTAAGCACCTGCTAGGCACAACTAGTGACATCAAATTGCCTAAGAATTCGTCCTCAAGACAACTTGCACAAGACTTCAGTGACTTTTTTGTCAACAAAATGGACAAAATTCGGGCAGATATTGCATCAGATACTGTATCGAGTGCACCAGTTATTACTGAAAAGCAGCATGCAACGAACGCTTTTGATAGTTTTGTTACAGCTACAGAAGAAGAAGTAGAACAGATCATTAAGGCATCCCCTTGCAAGCCCTGTGAACTGGATCCTATACCTACATGGCTGTTAAAATCATGCCTTGGTGAACTCCTACCGGTTCTGACAAAAATTGTAAACTCCTCTTTAGACACGGCCTACGTTCCAAAAAACTTCAAGATGTCACATGTCTGACCTATTTTGAAGAAACCGAATCTGGATTCAAACGAACTTAGGAATTATAGGCCTGTTTCGAATTTGCCATTTGTCTCCAAAGTGTTAGAAAAAGTGGTCGACAAGCGAATTGAGTCCCACTTGACCTCAAACGGACTACATGAGCATCATCAGTTGGCATACCGAAAGCATCATTCAACGGAGACTGCTCTCCTGAAAGTTCAGAACGACATCCTTCAATCCCTAGATAAAAACGAAATAACAGTTCTGGTCATGCTTGACTTATCGGCTGCATTTGACACTATCGATCATGAAACTCTGCTAAAACGCCTGGAAAAAGACTTCAGAATTATTGGAAAACCTCTTGAGTGGATAACCTCCTACCTGAATGACCGCTATCAAATAGTCTCAGTAGATGGAGAACTGTCCACCCCAGTTAAAATGGAATATAGCGTGCCACGGGGTTCCGTCCTAGGACCAAAACACTACATCATGTACACGAAACCTGTCGGCTCAATCTGCAGAAACCATGGGCTTAATCATCATTTCTATGCCGATGACTCACAGTTATACCTGTCCTTTAAGCCCAAGGGCATATCCTGTCAACTGGAGGCTTTATCGCGAGTTGAGGACTGTCTCAAAGAAGTAGTCTCTTGGATGCATCAGAACATGCTGAAGCTCAATACTGACAAGACTGAGGTCATTCTGTTTCATACAAAAAACACAGAAGTACCTGCAGAGGTTAGTGTGCAAGTAGGACCCTCTAAAATCAGGCCATCTTTGTGTATAAAGAATCTCGGTGCATGGCTCGATTCACAAATGGATATGACATCACATGTCAATTCCGTGTGTAGGTCTAGTTATGCACAGCTCCGACAAATAGGCCATATTAGAAAGTACCTCTCACCTGATGCTACCAAGACTTTGGTAAACTCTCTTGTTACATCGAAAATAGACTACTGCAATTCACTGCTGCATGGGATTTCAAACAACTCACTGCGGAAACTTCAAAGAGTGCAAAACACAGCAGGCCGCATCATAACCAGAACTTCTCGATATAATCATATCACGCCGATTTTGAAGGAACTTCACTGGCTTCCGGTTCAACATCGGATTGAATTCAAAATTCTGACTCTTACGTATAAAGCCATGCACAATGAATCTCCCAAGTACATTGTCGACATGCTTGACGTATACAGGCCGCGCAGAGAGTTAAGGTCAGCAAGCAGATCATTGTCGTTGGTTGTGCCAAAAAGTCGTAACGTAAAATACGGTGAGAGAAGTTTCATGCATGCAGCTCCGAAACTTTGGAATGCTCTACCTTCAGGCATTAGAGACGCAAGGTCATTGGCATGTTTCAAAAAGTGTCTGAAAACGCACTTTTTCAACATTTGCTACTAGGCTACTAGGACAGTTTTGTTCAGAATAGGAATGGCTTTCAGCCAACCTATTAAGCTAACAGATTACCCAATAGTCATGTACAGTGGCAACTAAGCTAAGGATAGGAATGGCTTTCAGCCAACCTATTAAGCTAACAGTTGACCCAGTAGTCATGTACAGTGGCAACTGAGTTCAGGATAGGAATGGCTTTCAGCCAACCTATCAAGCTAACAGTTGACCCAATAGTCATATAAATGGAATGATTTTCAGTCAGCCCATTTATTCTAATTTGTGATATTGATGAGCATGGCTTTCAGTCAACTTGTCTGTATCAAGTTTGTTAATATAGAGTATTCTAATTTGTGATATTGATGAGCATGGCTTTCAGTCAACTTGTCTGTATCAAGTTTTGTTAATACAGATTATTCTAATTTGTGATATTGATGAGCATGGCTTTCAGTCAACTTGTCTGTATCAAGTTTGTTAATATAGTTTATTCTAATTTGTGATATTGATGAGCATGGCTTTCAGTCAACTTGTCTGTATCAAGTTTGTTAATACAGTTTATGCTATTTCTTGCGGATAGTGATTTTATATCTATTGTATATCTTTTGCTTATCTTTCACTGACCGGGTGGAAAATCATGTAGTTCCTTCCGGCTAGCGATTTCATATATATTGTACATCTTTTATTGTCTGGATAGATAATCATGCGGATGGTTCCGGTTAGTGATTTTATCCATGTGAAGCGCTTTTGAACGCACATATCCAGTGTGAAAAGAGCGCTATATAAATGTGGTATAATAATAATAATAATAAAGCATTCATCACTGGAAGTGATGCAGACCGCTTATAAAAGAAATGTCTACATAACGTTATACGTTCTCTCTTAAGTTGTCAACCTTTTTGAAAATGCAACAATAACCTTTAGTTTGAGTGGTCGTTATAAAGAGTTTAGTTTTCCCGTTTTACGTTTCTTTTGTGTTTCGTAAGACAGTAACGACGCTCTCTAAATCGGGAGTTCGATTTAGCATAGATATCGGTCTTGGAGACAGGTATCAGTATAATGCAGGGTGAAAGTCATGCAGAAAGTTCCTCTAGCATCTTTCTGCATGACTTTCACCATGTATTTTGCACTCACCTGCCCTAATGGTGTGTATATTCCTCTGTACTGGAGGTCCAGTTTAGAGGGGTTTCACTGTAAACACTAATTATAACAACGACACAACACTCACTCGCAATGGTAACAAGGGTGCGTGGTATTATACTTTTCAATCTTTTTCATGTTGTGAAAATGATATCTGCTAAACACCTGACTATGTTCTGTTGCTGATTGTATAAGAGTAAATGCACGAGTCGTGCAGGAACCACCACACAAAAAAACAAAATGTCGCCCGGAAAGTATCATGACAAAAAGAACAGACAAAACAAAAGAGACATAACAAACACGTATTAGAGTGAAGACGGAAACACCGCATTGGAGCGGTCAGTGGCAAGTGTCACTGGGGGATTAAACCTGTTTTGAGGCGCCCAAACTCACACTTATTCCATCCCCAATCTAAAAGAAAAAGATAATAAACAAACTTATCTCCTATCCGACCAATCTACAACAACCGAGATGGCAAATACAGTGGTAAATTGCGTGTAAGACGAAAACTTTTTAAGTGAGACAAAACTATTCCACCTATCGCTAGTGTATTCAATGACTGTGTTGCAAACAGACCATCTGCAGTTTTGAACAGCGTTTACTTCTGTTCCTCGTCTAGATCCAAACTATTCGAAAGCACAAGTCGGATGGCTATTAACATGACAGTAGTTACTGCATAAAGTACTGAAATGTCTTTTGGTAACAGCGATACTTAATACTCTAATTTCAGAAGAAAATATTGTGTTAGATTTGTTCGTGTTTTCAGACGTCAATTATTCGCCCGACCTAGTTGATCATACTTCTCAGTCAAGCAATATCCATTTACAATAGCAATTTTAGCATGGACACTTCAGAATTTAATCATACCTTGTTTTAACGTAAACTAGCACGGCCACATGGACAAGAAAATTTTAATCAGACAAACGTCACTAAGTGACCAAAGTAGAAACAATAGAATCTATATCCATATTATTTCATAAGCAAACAGAACTAACCCAGATCAGACGAATCCTCCAACAGCCGTCTGATCTAGGTCTGCTCTGTTTGCAAAGGTGTATCACACAAGCATGGATATTCAGGATAAGTGATTGTGTTCTCCCGTGACATTAATTAAGCGATGCATTATACTTATTTTATATTATCATACATCAAAGAAGAAAGCTTAGTTCCAATTATCTTTGGCGGGGTATTGTATTTAATTGAATAAATGGTGTTACTTAAAACCATTCATAAAACTAATTGATGTGGTATTGTCACGATGAGCACAATGAGCAATGATTTAGGTACAAATGTTCACACATTTGTAGTTACCAGTTTTATTGACCTCAGTAAATGCAGTTTAGCTATTTAAAAAGCTGTTATGGCATATACCAAGACTGGTCCAAATTACTAAAGCGTAGAAATTAGACGTCATTCCAGCTTCCCAGTCATGTGATATTGAACCATTTACTTTATATAAACATGATTTCAGACATTTTCAAACAGACTACATGTATAGCCATATCAGGCTGCTCCTATAGGAGTCGTCTGATCAGGATTTGCTCTATTTGCTGATGAAATTTGACAGATATATTTCCTTACTTTCTACAATGGCTACAATGTTCAATCTTCCATATTACATTATATCTATTTTGACCATGAATATTCAGTAGGTATTGAAATTTGGAGTCAATATAGAACAGTAAGTATTAACAAGAACACGTTTTATTCTTATGAACAAAGTGGTAACTTTGCCTTACGATATTACCATTTAATCTTTTACCCGATAGAGAAGCATTTCGCCACCTTGCAAAGATAATAGACCAAGACCAGACAGCCTCTGTAGGAGCTCTCTGATCTGGGTCTGTCCTGTTTACATATTAAATTGTGAAGATTAGATTCTAAAGTTCCTAACGATAACGTCACGTGTGCAAGTAGCATTATTAAACATTCGGTATCATTATTTCTGACATGAATATTCATAACCCTTTCCCTGTTCTACGTTTATTCCAAATTTCAATACCTACTGAATATTTATTGAAAAACTAGTTACAACGAAATATTGTAGTCATTTTAGTAAGTAAACGTTCAAATTTCATTACCGTTGTTACATCTTATTATCATGTCCGTTCTTAATTTGATAGATTACTATGCACTTCCTTTTTAAGTGCATGGGCAATATTACATATAATCAAATGAAAATACCACTCTAGTTCAACTCTGGTTCAAAGGTATCAACCTGCCTTTGTTGATATTGAAATACTATAAATATAACCAGTACTCCAGTACATATGCCCACAGGTTGTATGAGTACCATTTGGACGAGGTTTTGATTTGTTTGTAGTTAGAATAATCAGAATAATGTAAACCGTTGTATATGTAGCTTCTATTTTGTTTAGCTTGTGTCGGAAATGTACATTTTATAACTCGTTGGAGGACAGAATTAATTCTAAGGACTCCATTTTCAATGAATAGAAAGTAAACGATGGCTTTAGAATGTTTGAACAATTAGTATTTTGCAAAGGTTTCAAAAGAAAGCAGTTTTTCTAATTACTAATGTTTCTTTTAATGTACCTAAAGTGTTTACAACCTAAACTTTATGTTTAGATATATGTTATTTACACGAAAGATTTCAACTCTTTACAAGTCTTGTAAATTGTGCTTATAAATAGGGAACTTTTGCATACCATAGTTAGATCGTTAACTTTAAACAGTTATAACATAATTATTTTACGCTGGAAAAGAAATTATCGAAATTGTCCAGAAGGTGATATATCAGCATTCTTTGTTTGGTAAGCGAATTAAGTGTAGAATCATATTCAGTTTGTTGCCAGAAATAATACATCCGCGCTGTACGTAATGTGGTATCTTTATTATGACTGTTGATCTAACTATACATTAGCAAGTAAGTAATGATGTCTGTGTACGATGACTGTTGATCTAAATATACACTAAGCAAGTAAGTTAGGTT
Source organism: Azorinus chamasolen (assembly GCA_963576725.1). NCBI lineage: Eukaryota > Metazoa > Mollusca > Bivalvia > Cardiida > Solecurtidae > Azorinus > Azorinus chamasolen. The sequence continues at coordinate 85,090,890 of OY755243.1, read as the reverse complement.
GTCCATTTGCGATGGTTGTTGATCTTACTACAGTAGAACATGTAAGCGACCATTCAGTTATTAAACATATGAGTGTTAAAGCAGGTGGTCGCTTAATGCAGGGCAAAGGAAATACAGAAAACTCATACTGGAGCTTTCTGCATTACTTATTACCTGTATTAAGCTACCACTTGCCCTACAGACCCAATACCGATATGTATGCTAAATGTAACGTCTGGTTTAGAATTAAATGTGGAAAGAGTTATTACTTTTGCTAACGAAATGGGACATCGAACAGTATGGATTCTGAGGAGACACCCAGTTACTGGGCATCTAATCTGGGTCCAAATTGCTTGCAAATGTTATCATCGCATATCTGCCAATTACAACAAGCTCCATGTGTGGTTTACCGGCGTATGTAGTGAACTAAGGGGTTACCTGTTTTCCTATACAAACACTTTTTCACGCCTTTGCAAACAGAGCAGATCCAGATCAGACGGTTCTTGTATGGGCCGTCTGATCATGGTCTTCCGTTCGCTTGTGAAATAATAATAGATATGACTCTACAATTTCTACCAACACCTAATTAACCAGTGCACATATGCCATTGTAAAAGATCAGCAAACAGTGTAAACCCTGATTAGACGACTCTACCGGGAGTCCTCTCATCTGGGTAAACACTGCTTATAAATGACAGTGCATGCAGGTCCCACATTCAGATGACTAATACAGTAAAACCTCTCTATAACGACCACTAAATTGTGTTAATTAGTCGGTATTTAGAGCAGCTGGCTGCTTAAAACAAGGTGAAAGTAAAACAGAACGCTCATATAGGAGCGTACTGTTTTACTTTCATTTTGCTTTAAGCAGCCACCTGCTTAAAATACTTGATGTAATTTAGTGGTCGTTATAGAGAGGGTTTACTGTACCTATATTCAATATCTTTGTCTAAATCTATTGTACATAAATTGAATACGTAGGGAAACGGTAAACGCCATATTAATGATTACCATTAGAATAAAAGGAGTACGTATGAGGGCCACAATTATTGAACAGGAAGCGTGCTTGGTATGGAGCGAACCGACTTACTTTCCGAATAATCGTCTGAGACAATACCTTCTCGTTTTGAAATACGAGATTGTCAGTTTGTGATAGATTATGTAATTTTGTGAATGTTACAGCAATGTGAGACTCTCTAGAGACACTAATTGATCAGTTTGTCTCCTCGATTTGTTTATAGTTCTAATCGTCAGCTTTCAGTATTTTAACGTTTCGACTGCTAAGTAATAGCATCTACCAAAGGTGTCGTGTGCTTAAATTTACATAGGTGAATGTTATGTCTCGTTCTGTATCACTCTCTTCATCGCAACAGTCCGGACCAGGCCCCGAGGTTATAAAACTTTTTTCTTGAGCCCGGGATTTTGTTCAAGCATCTGATTGGTCAGATACATGGGAATGATCTCAGACTCAGACGTTTTATAACCTAGGATCCTGGTCTCAGATATTTGAACCAAATGCTATCAACTTCACAGAATACTTCAAATGTGCATGCTTTTGTTCGCCCAATGTCGAATTCATTCAGAAGGATGCTGTCGAAAAAAGAAAAACAATGGTATAAAATACGGAAAGATGCCATGTTTATCAGATGCTTTAGGAAAATCTAAATCTTTAGAACGTGGAAGTATGTTGGCGCCTGCTTCTGAATATGGTCCTCGAAGTCAAGCAACTTTTGTATGCAAAACACCTAAGCCAGAAGTCAGAAACTGTAAGGCAAACATTATGACTTAATATCCGTTTTCAAATGCTTTGATGTTTAAACCATAGACCGTAATAACATCTATAATTCATTATAATAATTTTATATGCATGCATACCTCTGTAAATAAATAAATGGTTCATGTACTACTTAACCATTTTCTTCGATCATAAGGTTACACTTTATTGCTTCATGAATGTACATTACCTCAATATATAAAGGCCATTTTGCACCTTTAGGAGCCGTCTGAAGTTGAGGGCACTGCGACACTGATAAGGGCACATGGCGCCAAAGGATGTTAAACATAAATGAACTCTACAAATCCTGATTCACAACAAATGAAGAGCGCTCATACACATATATCATTTACATATGCCATGCACCTATACATACATTGTTTTCCTTGTCTGATCAACATCGCCAACATATTAACTATGCCGTTAAACCAAAATGCAAAAACAAATTACAAGATTTGGTGAAAGAGTGTACGACATAACGACAAAAGACGTACAAAAGTACATGTATATATTGAGCTTGGTCTATGGCAATGCGACACTCAATTGGATAGTTTGAAGTTGCGGGCACTACGTTCCGTCAATGATGTTAAGTATCATAAAGGAACTCAACAAACACCGAGTCACAGTAATTGAAGAGCGTTTACACACACAAACACACACACATACACACACAAATCACATACATACACACAATTACATGTACAAAAGTATGAAGGATGCACGATACAAGCATGAAAATAAGGTAAAGACAGGAGTACCGGCTTGGTACGGCCAGTGTCGAAATTACCACTGTGGGTTTAACCCAGGGTTAAGAGACGCGCACAACCTCACACTTATCTCTTCTCCACTTAGTCAGACGACAAATATAAAATAAATATCACCCGCCCGACTCCTCCACAAAAAGTTAGTATTAATTTATCCAATGCACTTGATATAAAAAAATAGAATAGACAGCACTACCAGAAGCACAAATGAAAAACGCGCTCACGTATACACACACAACCTTCATAGATCTGCTGCATGTATGTTAAACACTGACACCATATTCGCAGTGAGATAAAAAATATACTGAAAGTGGGTGATCCAAAACCAAACCTCAGTCAAACTCATCGAACACGTCTACTATACGTCTACCTCAGATCCGCTCACGCTTTTGAGAAACTATTGAGCAATGATCAAACAGCTTGAATCCTAGTTAATCGGCATCTCTTCTGGATTTAAGTTGTTTGCAAATGCGAGAGAAGTCGCGCATAGCGTGTATAGTAAACACTTGTTTAGGTGTACCAATAATGCTTTTATGCAGTATTCAAAGATTTGCCATCGACAACTCGTATATTCTAAATTACAAAAACGAATACACATACTTGCAGAAACAACAAATACTATTGAAAATATGTTAAAAATATTGAAATTTCATCAAAAGAACAAGTGAATGTATAAGCAAAACAAAGATTTTAAATTAAAATAATTGTCTTTCGTAGATGTCGCTTAGGAACCTTAAAATCAATTTAGGGGTAAGTAATTGTTTGCAAACTTACAATAAGCAAAATCATTGTGCAGATTTCAGCTTTTGTTAGATAATAATTAATCAACTTGCAGCTGCCGACATTCTACGGAGACCATTTGATCTTTGGTTTCGTTGAAAATGTCTGTTGACAACATGATCACTCTATCATTATCAAACCCATTATTCCATTGATATCCATGTAATACATAAAGCAATACAGTAAAAAACCCTCTAAACCGGATTCTAGTAGAGAATAATTTAGATATTTTTACGCAGGTGGCTGCTTCATGCAGGGTGGCAGTCATGCAGAAAGCTCCTCTAGGAGCTTTCTGCATGACTTTCACCTTGCATGAAGTTGCCACCTATCTCCAAGACCGATATTTATACCAAATATAACGTCCGGTTTAGAGGGGTTTTACTGTATAAATGATCATAAGAAGCATTCTCTCAATGGCATATATGCATTGACATTTTAAGCTATAGAATCTTAAATCTATATCATTCCATTAGCAAACAGAAAAAAGATCTGATTAGGCGACTCCTGCTCTGTCCTACTCCTAAGTCTAGGTAAATGGTTAACCACCCACTTCTTTATATGCTCGTATGCGATAGACTCCACCATCAATACTCTTCCAATACAATAGCAACAAGAAAATTACTGATGCTAAGCACCAGAGGGTGTCTGTTACTGGATATTGAATACTAATAATCGAGAATAAAAACATTGAAATGAAATATGAACAAGATATTTGGGTTACCTTCCGATTATTGTCTAAGTATTGTTTATTGTAACTTCCCATGTAGCAAAGCAAATTAATTATATGTAGATCTAATACGAATTTGGTTCTGATCACTTAGATGGTATTAAAAAGGTCCATTCAGATTAGTCAATGATTGAGGTTTTGACGAATTTGGTGTTGGTTCCAATTTGAGTCTATAGATTTGAAATTCATTTATCAGCATGGACATGATACCAAGAAGCACTGAGAAATAATGAAATTAAAAGAGAAATTAAAAGTGTCTATTTGAATGGAGATAGTGGCTATATTATCAAATAAATGCAGTGAAGCCAAGCAGGCAAAGCCACATACAAGACGCAACCAACACCAAAACATCGAAAGATAGCATGTCGAACACACAACTACACACCCAAACACACACACACGAGATGAACCGCCGGACTTTCCAACAACATAGAAGACATCGTTGAGAAATGTAAACCCCATAAGATGTAGAACGGGGCACATCTCCATCTAGAAAAGTATAATTAACAATTTTGAAATCAAATCATCCCTTTTATCGTATATTGTGGACGAAAATTTATCATTAGTGATGGGCAGATTCAAATCTAAAAAGGAAGCCCGAATGTCGGATAGATTGGTTTTGTTTAAAGTAAGTTCTTATGGGTAAATAGAATAAACCATATATTCAAAATAAGGATTATCCAACTTCAAGGCGTTTTACAAAAAGCACTAACAATATCAGCTTGTGTATCGGTTTATAAGCTTCCCTCTCATAGCAATACAAAGAAATCGGAAACAAGAGGGGCACAATTTGTACCCATATGTAAACCAGCAACTTGGCGATTATGGTATCCCGATATCACAAAAATATGTTATATTTACTTGACTTTTCGTTATACATGCACTTTACTACTGTATTTGCCATCGCGGTTGTTGTAGATTAGTCGGAGAGGGGATACGTTTATTTACACTGTTTGTCCTTTTAGGGTGGGGATGGAATAAGTGTGAGGTTGGGCGCCCATAAACCGGTTTAACCCCCCAGTGACTTTTGTCACTGACCGTTCCAAGGCGGCACTTCCATCTTCCCCCTATTGTATGTTTGTTTTGTCTTTGTATGTCTCTTGATGTTTTTATAGTTATGTACATTTGCTGCTTCCTTGTGTTGCTGTTCGGGCGACTGTTTTTTCTGTATGTGGTGTTTCCTGCATGACCCATTTTTGTACTTTTACTACTTTTTTATCTAAAAAAAAAACGTTAGATATCTACAGACATCAAAGCAAATCCATTTTGCGTCATGTTCAACTTCTGAATTCGAAAAGAACAAACGTTGAACATTACAAGCAAGGATTTTCTCCGGCAAAAGTTTTTTTTCTATTAATTTAATCAGTTTATGCTTTAGGAGATGGCGCGGTAGAGTAGTATAGAGAAATCATAAGAGCTCAAAGAACTAATGTACTGTTCATTTTCAAGTTTAGTTAAAATATCATTAGAATTTCTTATGGACAAAAAAACATTAATTCCAGATTTTTTATATATTTTATCACAGTAACGTTTTACATGTTCTTTGATAGTAGTAAAACATGACGTCAAAAGTTTAGATAGTTTTATAGTAGTACAACAACTAGAGTCAGCAATATAAGCGGTTTTATGTAACTTCTGAATCCAGTTCATGGTAGAAAGTTTATAAACTTATTAACTTAATCCAGAAAGTATTTGCCCGGGAAAAAACATCATTCCGGGCATGTAATGCTGAAAAAGCTTTCTTTACTGACGAGCAAATGAAATATTACACCAATTGGACTTGCTCAGAAGTTTGCGAATCACTAACCTTTCTTTTGGATAACATATTTTTACGTTATGGGAATGCTATATACCGTCAGGTAATTGGTGTTCCTATGGGTACGAATTGTGCACCACTTGTCGCAGATTTGTTTTTGTACTGCTATGAGAGAGATTTCATGTTACGTTTCAATCCACAATCACAAGAAGATGTTATAAAATATGGAAAAATAGTCAAACAGGGAGAGCCACACACGAAATGACACCGCACCAAACACCATCTAACAAGAAACGGTAAAGCCACAAGACAAAACATAACAGGACGCATATCAAGACGAAACACATTAAACATTAAGCATATTAAACAACAAAATTGACCGTAGGCTGAAAGCAGGAGTGCCGCCTTGGAACGGCCAGCAACCAAAAGGGCTACTGGGGGACTTAAACCTGGTTTACGGGTACCCAACCTCGTCATTATCCCACCTTCACCAAAGTCAAAATGTAAATAAAATTCCCCCTCCAAAGTCTTCAATGAAACTTCTCGATATTTGGATGATATTTTTAACTTCGATAACCCTTTCTTTGATTCTCTGATTCCTACAAAGTATCCTAAAGAACTCAAATTGAATAAAGCTAACCCGTCCGACAATTATGCAGCGTTTCTTGATCTAGACCTTAACATTGATAATGCAATTGTACACACATTTTTTTTCTGTTATTACATTTCCTCAATGTTACAGAACTGACTGCTCCTACCATGGCCAAACAATTCGCAAGCCCATATAGGCATCCCCGCTTATGCGGGGGCGCCAATGACGACATAGGTCTTAGGCCTTTTCAGTTCGGAATCACTGATGTCATATGCAAACAGACGAATCCTACAGAATATCTATAATTAGGGCCTGCATTGTTTAAATTTTCGCATTAGTGTTTACTGTTCTTACCAAATGCTTCATGAACTTGTACATCCGGGGCTATATCCATAAAGCGTTTTGGAAAATGATACTTTGACCTTAGAACAGTGTAAGGAGATTATTCTTACAGAACAGGATATTTTGTTTTAAATGTTGTTCACATTCAGTTTCATTTGCTCGAAAATGATGCTAGTATAGTAAAGCATATTTAAAACTGAAAATCCAATTTCTTAATATTCTTCATCGGATTTTATTAATACGGCCTCTGATGGTTAATCTCTAGCCTGATACCTATCGATCTGTTATCATGGCGTCTCATCAGGATCTAAAGTGCTTGACACCCTGCTTACGTAACTTTCTATTGATGGCATATTTGCTCTCAGCAGACTAAAGGTAAATGCAACATTCCCATGCCCCCATATGCTATTTTTAGGCCCAAACTCTTTGAATAAATCTACCGAAAGAAGTATTTATTAGCAAAAAGGTAACTTGTATGATAAATAAAGCATTTGCTCCATAGCCACAAAAGCTCCAATTAATCACAATGGTTTAAAAAATTGACCTTTAGAGAGGCGTCAAAGAGCGTTAATATGGGGGAATCGGTTAAGTGTACAAGTACTTGACTTCAGTTGACGTCAATCTTTGAATGTGTTTCCCAGATGAAACGATTCTGTGCAAGGTCATTGGCATGTCAATTAGTAAGAACATTAGTGAAACAATTTAGATTTCAAGTAGTGTTATAAAACACACCTGCCTACTGGGACCATACACAGTGATCTGTCACAGTTGATAGCAATCAGTTAGGAGTGCCTAATAATATAACATGGTTTATATAATCCGATACAACGTTGTAAATACACTTAGGAACAATATAATCGGTGTAAAGTTGTATTGGATTTTAAACAAACGTCATTAAACATGTTTCGGGTTGCTTGTGATGGCCAGAGTCTAAATCAGTGTGACGTGGTTCTTCGTGTTTCTTAATACGTTGCTTAAGTGCCAATCGTTGTGGTGAATCTAGATCGAAGGGAATAAAGTCATCAATTATTTTGAAACAAGTTCTAAACGGTACTCACAATAAACATACAATGAAAGATACCAACATCGTTTGTGACAGTGTTATATGCATCCTTCCAAAATATTTTATAGTTAATAAGGTGATAAGACGAGATCCAGTGTCGCATTGAACACCTCAGGGAAGCAGACCTGTGTAAATATACAACAATCACTACCACTCGCATAGGCAAACTTATGACATATACTAGCCTGAAACAATTAAGGCCAACTTCGGGCGACAAAAAACTTTTTTTGAGTATTTTCTTAATATTTTATATAGATCTATACTGCTTGTACATTCATAGTGATTTCGGTAATTATCTTCGTTTCATAACTGTGCATTTGCTGTTGTTCTGTAGCGACGGAGTGTTGGGAAAATGATCGGATTGAGGAATCGCATACACGTGGGTTACAAGTTGTTATACCTTCTGATCATTCGAGATCATGATTTTCAGTACTTCTTGTTCTGAAAATTGAATACCGCTTAAGCCGGTGCTAGGGGGGGGGGGCGTGAGCAGTGTTGCACTTTCAATTAATGTTCATGAACAAACTCAATAACAATAACACCGAGTCTGCAATTTTCTCTTTTTGTGTTGGATTTTTGCTCTCGAGAATCACCTCCCTTTAGAATTTATTACCTACGCTCCGTTAGATCAGCTAAAACTGTCAAACAAATTATTATTTCAAGTTTGCTAATGCTACCGGTTATGTTTTAACTTAAAACCACGATTCGCTAGAAATGTCAGTGTCTATTGGGCCATCACGATGTCTAATAGCAATGCTGTCCATTACCGCGTATCGCAGTGGAATCAGAAGTCAGTTCTGTACACTGATATAACCCGCTTTTCTATTAGCACAACAATGTAATATTTAAATAGCATAATTAACCAAGTCAGCTGGGAAAATACGTCGTTAGTCGCAGTTGAAATTTATTCTTTTGTGTGGTTATGTTAGTCCATTAATTAGATACTGAGAACACACAATAAATATTCTCCGTGAAAGGCCATTACGAGGCGCATTCATTACATTGTGTCACTATTGCTCTTCGACAAAAGAACGAAAACAGTCCTCACGAGGGAATAATAGTAGTTTCATACCACAAGAGTTAATAAATTGCCGCTTTGTCATTGCGTAAACGTGTCCTCTTATATACTGGACATATGGTGAATTATTGAAAAGAAATTGACAGCTGATACGCGTGCCTATATCACAGATCATATTAAATGTAGCAGTTTCCGAGATATATACATGCATGAACGACATATATATGGAGTCTATGGATCATCTATGTTTTCAAAAAGAACAGACCTCAGGTTGGAAAACTATGTCAAAGATGGTTTCGATCAACGAAAGTTGCTGTTACTAGGACAAACATCGTTGTCGTTAAAGATACGCTTGAACTAGATGGTGGGTTTGCAGTTAAGGTATTAGCTAATAATGTTGGCATCTCAACGGGGTATGTTTATACAATTATAGCGAAATAAATTACTAAACTGTGTACGCGTCGTGTGTCTTATTTACTAACCGAAGAACACACCCTCGTGTTAAAATAGTTAAAAATCTCTTGAACAAAAGTAAAATTGTTACAATCTAATAATTACAGAATTATTGAATGATGATGATACCTGAATGTATTATTCTGCAGTACGCAGACGTATTCATAGGAAGCTGTGGTTGAAATTAAATCCGTCTCGCCTAGCCATTTCTAAACGATCTTAATAGCGCGAAAAATGAAGCATGCAATATGTTTCCATACTGCGGGACCAGTTGTAACGGGGCATTAAGCTATGTGAGCGGACCTTAACGCATGTGACTAAAACCCTAACCCACCTGAGCGGACCATAACCCCTGTGACCGGACCTTAGCCCATGTGACTGAACCTTAATTCATGTGACCGGACCTAAACCCATGTGACCGAATCTTAAGTTGCGTTTTCCTTTTTCGATCGATAATCCTTTAAACGCTGAATTTCAAAGAGGGATAGTCCGTCATTGTTTGTTCAAAGTGGGATAGTCCATCATTGATTGTTCAAAGAGGGATAGTCCATCATTGTTTGTTCAAAGAGGGATAGTCCATCATTGATTGTTCAAAGAGGGATAGTCCAACATTGATTGTTAAAAGAAGGATAGTCCATCATTGATTGTTCAAAAGGGGATAGTCCATAATTGATTGTTCAAAGAGGGATATTCAATCACTCATTGTTTAAAGAAGGATAGTCCATCACTGAATGTTCAAAGAGGGATAGTCCATCATTTAAGGAGGGAAAGTTCATTATTGATTGTTCAAAGATGGATAGTCCATCATTGATTGTTCAAAGAGGGATACTCCATTATTGATTGTTCAAAGAGCGATATACCATCATTGATTGTCCATAGAAGGATAGTCCATCATTTAAGGAGGGATAGTACATTATTGATTGTTCAAAGAGGATAGTCCATCATTGATTGTTCAAAGAGGGATAATCTATTATTGATTGTTCAAAGAGTGATAGTCCATTATTGATTGTTCAAAAGGGGATAGTCCATAATTGATTGTTCAAAGAGGGATATTAAATCACTGATTGTTCAAACAAGGATAGTCCATCACTAGATGTTCAAAGAGGGACCAAGTCCTTCGGACGAGACTATAAACCGAGCTCCGATGTATCAGTGCTTTACACTGGGCATTTAAAAGAACCAGAGAAACTCAGTCGATAATAAGAGTAGGGCATCGCGCCCGGGTTTCTCTGTATCCTCTCCCCTCTCTCTGGGGCGTCCAATTAGCCCATAGTGAGCAGAAACGGACGTTAATCAACACAAACAAACAAAGGGATATTCCATCATTTAAGGTGAGGAAGTTCATTATTGATTGTTCAAAGAGGGATAGTCCATCATTGATTGTTTAAAGAGGGATAATCCATTATTGATTGTTCAAAGAGGGATAGACCATCATTGATTGTTCAAAGAGGGATAGTCCATTATTGATTGTTAAAAGAGGGATACTCCAGTATTGATTTGTTCAAAGAGGGATAGTACATCACTGATTGTTCAAAGAGGGGTAGTCCATCATTCATTGTGCAAAGAGGAAAGTCCATCAATAATTGTTCAAAGAGGGATAGTCTATCATTGTGTGAAGATAGAAGTAATGAAGTTGTTTAATTTACGAGAAGGGTTTGAATGACACACAGCCCAGTCCCTGAAAGACTTCACTAAGATTCCTCTGATCTTAGTCTACAGTTCTTGCAAATATCGGTAATTTCGTTTCCCTAATTCAAATGGTTAATGAACATACTTTCTTGGCGATGTTTTGACCAAAACAACGCTTGGTATTACTATTTTTCAGTGTCTAACGCGTGTTTATAAAGTAGACTACTCTGGTGCTTTCACAAAATGTATTTTAAAATTACATTTTTTCTGTTAAGGAAAGAATAAAAATGAGTCATGCAGGAAACACCACATACAGAACAAACATCCGCCCAAACAGCAACACAAGGAAACAGCAAATGTACATAACTATAAAAACATCATGAGACGCACAAAGACAAAACAAACATACAATAGGGGGAAGATGGAAGTACCGCATTGGAACGGTCAGTGTTTTAGAAGGGACTAAAGTGAAACGCAGAAGTAGTACTTGTTTGTATTATTTCTAGACGCCTTATGTATCCCTAGTATAAGGTTGGACAAAACAACGCCAAGTATATTTAGAGTAACGCCAAGTATATTTAGAGTAAAATCACTCCAAATACATATCCTCTAAAAGCTTTATGACTTTTACTTTGTATTAAGCAGCCTCGTGCCTAAATTTTTCTCAATTATTCTCTACTAGAATTGCGGTTGAGAGGCGGTTAACTCTAGATGCATAATAAGGTAAATTTAATTGGCGATATACATTAACCCTTTCCTTCATATAAGAGTTATGCAAACAAAGTAGACAAAGATCAGGCGCTGTAGGAGCTGTCTGAAATGGGTCCGCTCTGTTTACTCAAGATGTTTTAATAGACCTGACTCCACATTTTCTACCAATACAAACATTCATATGTACGTATATCATTATACAAATTCAACTAATAAGTATCCATAATGCAAGTATTAAATACATGAATGTCCAAAATTGAAAAGGTTCATCCATTGTCTATCATTCCATCGCTAAATACACTGTACATATGTATGAAGGCGAACTTCAGAATATATGTACTTCACAACAGTGTATATGTACTTCACAACAGCAGGTGTTAAGTTTGTGGCGGCCGTAAAAAGTCGTCCCGTACTTCATTCTCAGTGTTGTTATATTTTCTGATCCTTCGAGATCATTAGTTTTGATGTTATTAGTTTTGAAAATTGAATACTGCTTAAGCCGGTGCTAGGGGGCGTGAGTAGTGTTGCACTTTTAATTACTACTCATGAACAGACTCAATAAAAGCGAGTCTGCAATTTTCTCTTTTTGCAGTTCTACTTTTGCTTTCGAGGGATCACCCATTTTAAGAATATAAATATTTATAATGCTCTGGAGAAAAAAGCTGCGACGCTTGAGCGCTTGTCAGATGTTCAAAACGCAACATTCAATTGCGATATTGCCCGGAACTATGTGCATTTGCTGTTAATGATTTCGCTAAAACGATTCAATACATCCTCCAGATTCCACGTCGCTTGTCTACTTAAACATGATCTAGATATAATTTGCTACATGCGTATGAAAATATGTACACAATATAAAGTCGTATTCAGACATTACATGTTGCCTGCAAACTATTTGAAATAGAATTAGTTTACTTTCATACACATTCAATGTGTAGTAATAAACGGACATATGGACATTTTATATCATAAGATCAATAATGAATACATTACATATAGATGTTAGGACACTTATATCCTAAACGAATGCTTACAGCTAAATACATTGCTAAGAGGACCATCACCTGAACACATACTGTGTCGATAAAACTAGTGGTTACTTATTGCAGGAGATACGTAAAGCAGAACGCTCCTTGGAAGCTTTCTGTATAAATTTAACACTGCATTTTTTCTTTACCTTATTTTGCGCCTTTTGACGCCTCTGTGAGTCTTTTTGATACCATTTTGATAGAGTGGGCTTTTAAAAGTTTAGGCTCTATTCATCACAATGGTTTCAAAAATACACATTTCCATTGCTTTCCTTGTTTCTAGTAAACGCTCCTTTTCATGAGATTTATTTAAAGAGGTTGGGTATAAAATAGCCTATGGACTAATGGTTAAGCTACCACGTGACTTTAATACCATAATACAGTCCTCCTTTGGATGGTCGGTTGAGAGAGGTTTTACTGTATCCATCATAAAAAATGAAGGCAATATGATAATAACGATATCAACGATTACTATTGTAATTATAGAAAAAGTATGTATTGATGAATTTTAGGTTTGCACTGGTTAAATGATATCATTACGCCATCAAGATGCATTTTATAAATGTATAGTTCTTCCCTATATATTTGAAACACGTTTCATATCTCCTTCAGCACAACTAACAACCTGGATTTTTTTACACTGTTCCTTTAGCACTTTAGACTAATAAACTCTCTCTAAATCAACTTGACTCTTCTTGATCTACATACTTTACGCCTAACTTCGGGTAAACATGCCATGCTTTCTAGACTTTCCTCCTTATCTATATGTTCATTAAAAGAAATTGACGAGCAAGCCGATAAAATTATTTTTAGATCAGATCCTCTCATAGGAACGGCTAGTTTGATACAAAGCTTTACTCTACATGTTCTCAGACCGCACATTGACAAATTATCTGAACACCAAAGATTCTTCTTGAAAATTCCTTTTATCAATAAAGGTATTGATTTTATTGACCTCCAAAGTATTTTTAGAGACAAAAATGTAATTGACACTATTCCTAAATACTTTAAAAATACAGAACCACCTATCATATGCTACAAATATAACAAACCCATCAGAAATACAATTTTCAACTATAATAAAATTGTGGCCGACCTTAATATTAATGATAATATTCCTGATAATTGAGATTGCGCCACCTCAAAATTTTGCTATTCTCCGGCTGGTCATGTGATTACTGGTAATTTTGAGATAATTAAAGATAAACGTCTACGATCTCTTTTGAATAAAGGTCCCAAATATAGAATACCATCCTTGATAGATTTCAACTCTTGTCGAGTTCAGATTGCGGAGGCTTTACAAAATTTTAGTATTAAATGGTGTCGAAGAGAACATGTTGAGTCTAATGCTCTTTCTTGTTGGAAAAAACTAATTTTTGATATAGTTGATAAACGCATTTCCTTTTACAGCTCTAATAAACACCTTCTTCCACCTAAACCTAGAACTTCTTTTAGACATCTTAAAAAGGGTTTACAGGATTTCCATTCAAAATACGTTTTTGTTCCTGCTGATAAGGCATCGAATAATGTGATTATTATTTGACGATTACATTATATCGATGTCTTGAAGCAGGAAATTATTAATACCAAGTCATACATTTCAGTTACCACTGACGAAAAGACCATCATTTCAGACCATGTCAAAAAGTGTGAACAATTTGGAACCGATATTAAAATTACACAACATAAACTTCCTACAATGTATTGGTTACCAAAACTACATAAAAAAAACCATATAAAGCGCGTTTCATTGCAAATTCTAGTTCATGTACAACTACTAAATTGTCTATACTTTTGACTTCTTGTTTAACGAAGGTAAAGGAACATGTAAAATTCTACTGTGATAAGACTTATGAAAATTCTGGAATAAATCTCTTCTGGTCTATTAAGAACTCTTCAGAAGTCTTAAACAAACTTAAGAACAAAAGGTATCTTGCATCCACTGTAAGCACGTACGAATTTTCTACTCTGTACACAACTCTTCCTCATATTTTAATTAAGGATAAGCTTACTAACTTGATCCAGAAAGTATTTGCCCGAGAAAAAACATCATTCTTGGCATGTAATGCTGAAAAAGCTTTCTTTACTGACGAGCAAATTAAATATTACACCAATTGAACTTGCTCAGAAGTTTGCGAAGCACTAACCTTTCTTTTGGATAACATATTTGTACGTTATGGGAATGCTATATACCGTCAGGTAATTGGTATTCCTATGGGTACGAATTGTGCACCACTTGTCGCAGATTTGTTTTTGTACTGCTATGAGAGAGATTTCATGTTGCGTTTGAATCCTCAATCACAAGAAGATGTTATAAAAGCCTTCAATGAAACTTGTCGATATTTGGATGATATTTTTAACTTAGATAACCCTGTCGTCGATGCTCTGATTCCTACAATTTATCCTAAAGAACTCTAATTGAATAAAGCTAACTCGTCCGACAATTATGCAGCGTTTCTTGATCTAGACCTTAAAATTAATAATGGAATGATTTCTTCTAAAATATATGACAAAAGAGATGATTTTGATTTAATATTGTAAATTTTCCTCATCTTGACGGGGATGTTCCCCGTGCTCCATCTTACGGGGTTTATATATCTCAACTTATTCGTTTTGCTAGAGCTTGTTCATCTATTGACGATTTTAACAGTCGAAATCTCATTTTAACTGAAAAACTGCTTAAGCAAGGATATAGATACCATAAACTAAGAAAAACATTCTCTAAATTTTACTATCGAAATCTCTCGCTTATTGGCAAGTACAAATGTAATCTCAAGGTGCTTCTGCGACACGGTGTTTCACATCCTGAATTTTATGGTGATGTGATTTACAAACTTCGTAAAATTATTGGACATACCCATTTTCTCACTTTGTTCATCAAATGTATAAAACAATTCATTAAAAAGGGATATGATCCTGTAGTACTACAACATACTGCATGTTTGGTTGTGAACCCTTTTACAGTTGGCAATCACGCTGGCCTCTTTGCATGTACGCCGACAAGAAAGGTTTAGTACTCTATGAAGGCGACCTCTTAAATCCAGAAATGGAAGGAGAACGTCGGATATCTGTACTATTTCATTTTTGTCGTACCCTTTATTACTTTTCTACAGTTACTCTGTTTGCAGCTCAATCATTGAGTACACTAGCGATAGGTGGATACAGTATGTTCACTTAAATGTTTTTTCGTTATATATGCACTTTACCACTGTATTTGCTGTCGCGGTTGTTGTAGATTAGTCGGAGAGGGGATACGTTTATTTACACTGTTTGTCTTTTAGGATGGGGATGGAATAAGTGTGAGGTTGGGCGCCCATAAACCGGTTTAACCCCCCAGTGACTTTTGTCACTGACCGTTCCAAGGCGGTACTTCCATCTTCCTCCTGTTGTATGTTTGTTTTGTCTTTGTGCGTCTCTTGTTGTTTGTTCTACTTATGTACATTTGCTGTTCCCTTGTGTTGCTGTTCGGGCGAGTGTTTGTTCTGTATGTGGTGTTTCCTGCATGACTCATTTTTGTACTTTTCTCATGCGTAATCTAATCTTCTTTAAACATGTAATGGCTAAACTCTGTCGCTGCCAAAAAGAGTCGTCTGCAGACGTCGTCGTCTGCTGCAATATGCCTTTGCTTTATACACCCTTTTCCTTGTCTCTTTCAAAGCCATTACCACAGTTTGGGTCATGTTAAGGTTCCGAGTAACACAGCGTCTTATCTGGATCCAAACGGTTTGCATAGGTACTCACAGATGCGATATTGGCAGGGATAGGTATATTTACACTTCCGTTTAGGTTGGGGATGCAAGTGTGAGGTTGGGCACCCCTAAACCGGTTTAAACCCCCAGTGACTATTTATTGTCACTGACCGTTCCAAGGCGATATTTCCATCTCTCCCTATTATTTGTTTGTGTTGTCTTTGTGCGTCCAGAATTACACATAATGGTCTTTTCATCGTTTTTACGAAATTATTTTGATGGAAAACGAATTGAAATTAAAAATCTATCGTAAAGGAACTAATTGCAATCCATTTCGCGGTCGTTTTTATTTACGACGCAACAAAACTTGCATACCGGAATTCGGATACTGTTCCCGAGTTTTAGTACTGACCGGTGTCGATATAAAAAAATACTTCCGCTGTTAAAACGTCAAAATGGCGACTGCTAAACGCGGCCGTGTACGAAAAATTAAAACGACACCCGCAACAAGATTTTTTTTGATTTTTCAAGTGACACGAGCCATCGTCAAATGAAGTAGATACTATAGTTACCGAGTATATTATCAACAATCGTCGCAGAATCTGAAGGACCGGAGAGAGCGCCGCAAAGCACCGATCAGTTTTAAGAAAAGCAGCATGCTTCATGGAAAAAATACATTCATTGGCTGCAAGTCGAAGGCTCGGGGTTGAAACTCGTACTGACAAAAAGACCATCGTTTCAGACCATGTCAATAAGTGTGAACAACTTGGAACCGATATTAAAATTACACAACATAAACTTCCTACAATGTATTGGTTACCTAAACTACATAAAAAACCATATAAAGCGCGTTTCATTGCAAATTATAGTTCATGTACAACTACTAAATTGTCTATACTTTTGACTTCTTGTTTAACGAAGGTAAAGGAACATGTAAAATTCTACCTTGATAAGACTTATGAAAATTCTGGAATAAATCTCTCCTGGTCTAAAAAGAACCCTTCAGAAGTCTTAAACAAACTTAAGAACAAAAGGCATCTTCCATCCACTGTAAGCACGTACTATTTTTCTACTCTGTACACAACTCTTCCTCATATTTTAATTAAGGATAAGCTTACTAACTTAATCCAGAAAGTATTTGCCCAGGAAAAAACATCATTCCTGGCATGTTATGCTGAAAAAGCTTTCTTTACTGACGAGCAAATTAAATATTACACTAATTGGACATGCTCAGAACTTTGCGAATCACTAACCTTTCTTTTGGATAACATATTTGTACGTTATGGGAATGCTATATACCGTCAGGTAATTGGTATTCCTATGAGTATGAATTGTGCACCACTTGTCGCAGATTTTTTTTGTACTGCTATGAGAGAGATTTCATGTTGCGTTTGAATCCTCAAACACAAGAAGATGTTATAAAAGCCTTCAATGAAACTTGTCGATATTTGGATGATATTTTTAACTTAGATAACCCTTTCTTTGATGCTCTGATTCCTACAATTTATCCTAAAGAACTCAAATGTAATAAAGCTAACTCGTCCGACAATTATGCAGCGTTTCTTGATCTGGACCTTAAAATTGATAATGGAATGATTTCTTCTAAAATATATGACAAAAGAGATGATTTTGATTTTAATATTGTAAATTGTTCTCATCTTGACGAGGATCTTCCCGGTGCCCCATCTTACGGGGTTTATATATCTCAACTTATTCGTTTTGCTAGAGCTTGTTCATCTATTGACGATTTTAACAGTCGAAATATCATTTCAACTGAAAAACTGCTTAAGCAAGGATATAGATACCATAAACTAAGAAAAACATTCTCTAAATTTTACTATCGAAATCTCTCACTTATTGGCAAGTGCCAATGTAATCTCAAGGCGCTTCTGCGACACGGTATTTCACGTCCTGAATTGTATGGTGATGTGATTTACAAACTTCGTAAAATTATTGGACATACCCATTTTCTCACTTTGTTCATTAAATATGTTAAAAAATTCATTAAAAAGGGATATTATCCTGTAGTACTACAACATACTGCATGTTTGGTTGTCAACCCTTTTACAGTTGGCATGTACGCCGACAAGAAAGGTTTAGTACTCTATGAAGGCGATCTCTTAAATCCAGAAACGGAAGGAGAACGTCGGATATCTGTACTATTTCATTTTTGTCGTACCCTTTATTACTTTTCTACAGTTACTCTGCAGCTCAATCATTGAGTACACTAGCGATAGGTGGATACAGTTTGTTTACTTAAATGTTTTCGTTATACATGCACTTTACCACTGTATTTGCCATCGCGGTTGTTGTAGGTTAGTCGGAGAGGGGATACGTTTATTTACACTGTCTTTTAGTGTGAGGTTGGGCGCCCATAAACCGGTTTACCCCCCCCCCCCAGTGACTTTTGTCACTGACCGTTCCAAGGCGGTACTTCCATCTTCCCCCTTTTGTATGTTTGTTTTGTCTATGTGTGTCTCTTGATGTTTTTATAGTTATGTACATTTGCTGTTTCCTTGTGTTGCTGTTCGGGCGACTGTTTGTTCTGTATGTGGTGTTTCCTGCATGACTCATTTTTGTACTTTTTGTAAGTCAGGCAATGTTGCTACAATTAGGGCTAGATGTGGTTCGTGTATTATTAAGAAGGACACAATCGTGAAGCACAACAAAAGTGCTGAGCACAATGACGCTAAAAAGAAAATTCTCTTTTCTTGTGCAATAGCATCTGCCCCCCTGCGAAGATAATGATACTGATGTTGTAAATGTAGATGATGACACTGTCAAACTGTTTCGGACTGTTTTTATGCAGCACGTAAGGAGTCTGGGAAGGTAAATAGTTTACTTGAACTCCAGAGAATAAATGGGGCTAATATTAAATACAAACATCTTAGTTGGGATAGTGTCAGAAATTCATGAATGCATTAAGACTGTTTTATCAAAGAGACATTGTAGCAGATATGTTGGAGTCTGGTGTGTAAGCAATCATGCTCGATGAGAATACAGCTATTTTTGGCTTCTGACCGTTCCCATGCGGTACTCCTGTTTTTAACCTATGGTCTACTTTGTTATTTAATATGCTTAAGTCTTAATGTTTTATGTCTTGATAACCGTTAGGTTTGGTTTTGTGGCTGTACCGTTTCTTGTTTGATGACGTTTGGTTCAGTGTCCTTTCGTAATTGGCTCTCCCTGTTTGACTGGTTTTTTCATATTTAAGAATATGTCTAAGTGACAAACAACTTCAATTCTGATGAAACACTGAGATAGAGATATTCGACTAATCACTAGACTTAAAGCATCTAGCAGGATATCAGGATAAGGAATAAATCAGGTTGTATGACATAAACCGTTTTCAGTAAATAATGTTATAGCATAAACCAGATCGTTTATCAAGATCTTTACCCTGCTTGAAAAATTATAATCGTCGAATTGTTAGTACATTCTTATCTATATATAAGTATTAAATATATTTTATTTTAAATGTTCTATAATTATGCATTGAATATACCCTGTTTTGTACATAAAATGTATCTATGTGAAGCGCTTTTGAACGCACATATCATGTGTGAAAAGAGCGCTATATAAATGTGGTATACAGTCGAAATCTCATTTTAAATGAAAAACTGCTTAAGCAAGGATATAGATACCATAAACTAAGAAAAACATTCTCTTAATTTTACTATCGAAATCTCTCGCTTATTGGCAAGTACAAATGTAATCTCAAAGTGCTTCTGCGACACGGTATTTCACATCCTGAATTTCATGGTGATGTGATTTACAAACTTCGTAAAATTATTGGACATACCCATTTTCTCAATTTGTTCATCAAATATATAAAACAATTCATTAAAAAGGGATATGATCCTGTAGTACTACAACATACTGCATGTTTGGTTGTGAACCCTTTTACAGTTGGCAATCACGCTGGCCTCTTTGCATGTACGCCGACAAGAAAGGTTTAGTACTCTATGAAGGCGACCTCTTAAATCCAGAAACGGAAGGAGAACGTCGGATATCTGTACTATTTCATTTTTGTCGTACCCTTTATTACTTTTCTACAGTTACTCTGTTTGCAGCTCAATCATTGAGTACACTAGCGATAGGTGGATACAGTATGTTCACTTAAATGTTTTTTCGTTATACATGCACTTTACCACTGTATTTGCTGTCGCGGTTGTTGTAGATTAGTCGGAGAGGGGATACGTTTATTTACACTGTTTGTCTTTTAGGATGGGGATGGAATAAGTGTGAGGTTGGGCGCCCATAAACCGGTTTAACCCCCCAGTGACTTTTGTCACTGACCGTTCCAAGGCGGTACTTCCATCTTCCTCCTATTGTATGTTTGTTTTGTCTTTGTGCGTCTCTTGTTGTTTTTTCTACTTATGTACATTTGCTGTTTCCTTGTGTTGCTGTTCGGGCGAGTGTTTGTTCTGTATGTGGTGTTTCCTGCATGACTCATTTTTGTACTTATAATAATGATAAATAATAATAACATATAATTCTTGATTCCAGGCCTTGGAATTTTCAAAATGGCCACCGTTGTCATGGGAGCCGATGACGTAAATAACGCAAACGTGTACTATATATAACTGATGACGTGTCTTAGATGTTTCAAAATGGCCGCCGTTGTCACGAAAACCGCCAAAATAGTGTAAAATATAACAATACTCGGATTTTGATGAAACATTACGGAAATGTTGTTTGGCATTAGTAGAATGATTTGTTGTCGAGGAATTTTCAAAGTGGAGGCCGTTGACATGGAATCCGCGAAAGCCCTGTGGGGCCATGGGGTCATTTGGGCGACTTCTGTGTTGAATCCAAACACAAGTATTATTTGTTATTATTATCATTATTATTTCCGATTTTTGTTCTTATTTTTCGCATTCTTCTTATTATGCCGTTAACTTGTCCGATACATTTCTCGGTTAAGTAGATGTGCCTCTCTCTTATGATTTGTTTTAAAAAAATTGCCATAGTAACTGAATGACGGGCTCTAATTTGTTGACATTTAGGTTATATATTTTTCGATTTTGCTGAAAATTAGTATCTCGTGATATTTTTGTACTCCAATATTCTGATAGTGGGTGATATTGAGTCGGTTCATGAGTAGTAATTAAAAGTGCAACACTACTCACGCCCCCAAACACCAGCTTAAGCAGTATAAACTTATACCATCAACACTTATGATCTCTAGTTGTTTCGAAAGTATTAGTTGCCATGGTAACCGAATGGTTGGCTCTGATAGATCGTAATCTAGTCTTGCTCGACGAAATTTATATACTGTTCGATTTTGCTGAAATTTGTGTATGAGAGTATGTGGGTATCTCGAACACAATCAAAGGATATTCGAAAACAAAATAGTTGCTATAGTGACGGTATGGTGGCCTCTGATCGGTCGAAATTCAAATATTCTTTTATTTTGCTCTGTGTTTGTATGTCGAGATATTTCTATACTCCGAATTTTTTGGTAGGATTTACGAAAGTAGTTGTTGCCCCGGTACCTGAATGGTGGGCTCTGATGGGTCGAAATTTAGATATTGTTCGATGAAAGTTGGATATTGTTGTATTTTTATGAAAATTGATATATCAGGATATTTTGGTACACCGACTTAATTGATGAATATTCAGAAAGTGTTGCTTTCCTTTGCGACCGAGTGGTGTGTTGAAATTTAGACTCGAGTTTGCTGAAAACTGGTTTGTTGGGATATTCCGGTACTCAAAAGTAGGTGGGTCCAAACAGTATGTTACCATGGTAATTGAGTAGTTGACTCTTATTGGCCACAATTTAGATGTTTGTTTTTTGCTGAACATTGGTAAGTAGGGATTTATTGGTATCCGAAACTTAATGACAGGTGATTCAAAATTTTCGGTTGACATGGCAACACGTGATGGCCTGTGATTGGTTGAAATGTAGATATTTTGCTCATCAATACCTGTTGTGCGTTTTGTTTGGGGACATTCAGTAATGGATTGTGTTACAAATAGATATTGATGCCAATGTAATTATGGATATTGTATTGTTCCTTTGGGGAACATTGTACCATAGAATGCGAGAAATAGTAAGGTTTTTAACTGTTAATTAATCTTCAATTTCAAACATGTTTTATTTACTCATTGATATTCCCGATTATTATATAATTATTATTATACCACATCTATATAACGTTCTTTTCATACAGGATATGTGCGTTATACACCCGGCGATATTTATTGTTGCAATTGTTCGTCAATAGGTATAGAAGTAAATATTAACCAGATGGCTCCAGAGGGAACTACTGGTCTGGATAATGCACTGGTTTATTCACAATTAGTTTCCAGTAAATATGGAAAAATAGTCAAACAGGGAGAGCCACACACGAAATGACACCGCACCAAACACCATCAAACAAGAAACGGTAAAGCCACACGACAAAACATAACAGGACGCATATCAAGACGAAAAACATTAAACATTAAGCATATTAAACAACAAAATTGACCATAGTCTGAAAGCAGGAGTACCGCATTGGAACGGACAGTAACCAAAATAAGCTACTGGGGGACTTAAACCTGGTTTACGGGTACCCAACCTCGTCCTTATCCCACTTTCACCAAAGTCAAAATGTAAATAAAATCCCCCCTCCAGACAACTCCACAACATGCATAACGATGTCTGCCAAAATGAAATGATTTGAAAATAAACGTTAGCGGTAAACAAGCGACGTCATCATTTAAATGACGTCATCATTTAAAAGTACGGGAAAACTATATGAAACACTTCTACACCGACATTTTATAAAAAATGAATCGCAAGAAGATACAAATACTAGTGGATATTAAGCATGCACAACTGTTTTGTTTGAAAAAGAATAAACTTGACATCGTAG
Organism: Azorinus chamasolen; assembly: GCA_963576725.1. NCBI lineage: Eukaryota > Metazoa > Mollusca > Bivalvia > Cardiida > Solecurtidae > Azorinus > Azorinus chamasolen. The sequence continues at coordinate 85,067,723 of OY755243.1, read as the reverse complement.
ACATGTACTCGATGAATATTCAGAGGTCAGAGCAGCTGTGGAGAAGTCATTTGGGGTACGACAGAACTGGCAAAATAAAACTTCCTCCCTCCGTAAACGGGTTTAAGAGGGAATCTTCATAGAGTATTAAGCCTTTTCCGTCGTCGCACAATCAAAGAGGAAAACATAATGACCAACTGTAAAGGGGTCGACCACCAAGCATGTAGTGTGCTGCAATATAGAGGGGTCATATCCCTTTTTAATGAATTGTTTTATACGTTTGACAAACAAAGTATCAAAATATGTGTGTCCAATAATTTTTCGAAGTTTGTAAATGACATCACCGTAAAACACCGAATGTGAAATACCTAACTTTAGAAAAGTACGTAAATTACAATTGTATTTGCTGATGAGTAGAACATTACGGTGGTAAAATTTTGAAAAATGTTTTACGAAGTTTGTCATATCTGTAGCCCTGTTTTGGTAGTTTTTCAGTGATAATAAGGTTACGATTGTTAAAATCATCAACAGAGGGAAAAGCTCTAGCAAAACGAATAAGCTGAGAAATGTATACACCGTAACATGTAGCACGGGGAACATCCCCATCTAAATGAGGATAGTTAACTATTTTAAAATTAAAGTCATCCCTTTTGTCATAAATTCCTGAAGAAATTGTTCCATTGTTTATAGATAAATTTAAATCTAAAAAGGCTGCAGATATATCAGAACTATTTGCTTTATTAAGCTTGAGCTCTCTAGGGTAAATTGAGATTATCATAGAATCAAAGTATAGGTTATCAATATTAAAATGTCGTCTAAATAACGTGCTGTATTGTTAAAGGCATTGATGACATCCGCCTGTGAATCGGTATTAAGGTTAAGCATAAAATCCCGTTCATAACAAAACAAAAACAAGTCTGCAATTAAAGGAGCACAGTTGGTTCCCATGGGAATACCAATGACCTGGCGATAAACAGAATTACCAAAACGAACAAATATATTGTCTAACAGAAACGTAATTGCGTCACAAAGATCTAAACATGTCCACGAGGTATATTTATTTGTTATGTCATTGGTAAAGAACGCATGTCTAGAATTACAGGCAATAAATGATACTTTTTCTCTGGCAAATGTTTTAACAATAAGATTAGACGAATCTGTGAATCAATAATAACATTTTACATCGCTACCCGTAGACTTAAACGAAATACGAATACCATGCAAAATGAAATTCAGAGTGAGCAGTGTACTCACTATATGTTAAAGACGTAGTCTTTGAGGCTCACAAAACATGGTAATGTTGTGTGTTTGTAAAACACTGGTAGTGGACGTATGAACGTAGAGGAAAGCACCAAACATATGCACAATCATGTTAAACATTTATCGCTTGTTTAACGAATTATCACTTGTTTTAGCAAGTTCTTTCGGAAACCAATACTGTCTTTCGTCAACGAAGCAATAACAATTGTTCCCAACAGCGAAACGGAACTGCTTGCAGGATGTCCACAGAGAAAACGCGACATGGATTGAATTATAACCTCAGATCAATATTTTTTAATACGACCAGTGTTATGCTTTCTAAACAAAAGTGCATCTGCATGAGCATATTTGTTCTTAAATTGACGACTCCCACTGGGCCAAATTTCGATGTTTGTTCATTTTTCCCTGAAGCAACAGCCCCTGTGATAAGATTTGAATAACGATAAGATTATTCAAACCATTTCGCATAATGAGTTGATTGAATATAAAGGTATTATTTGCAGCATAATATTTTGATTAAATGCTTGTTCAGGGGATCCTGTACTCTAATCGTAATATCAATCGCACCATAGGATCCATGCTGATATTACCTTCGTTTACTGCATGCCAACATTATGTTGTCCAAGGATAAAACAGATAAACAGTGCTCCGAATTGTACTTCCACATTATTCTACAGTGTAAAGCACTGCCTTACAATAACTACAAGTAACAAAAATGCTGTACATGTACAGCAAAGTAGGTAAGTGCTGCGGCAAAACAAAGCTTACCATTATGTAAACCTAATTATTTGCTTTGTAAGTATTAAATGTTATTTTGACTGAAGTGTATAATGTGTATTACTTGGGCATTGAAAGCAAAATAGTTTTAAACAGTATAGACATTGGTAATTACAATTTTTATTTCGAGTATACGCTAGTGTTCTGACGCTGATATGAATTAATTATGCTAGGAGGTAATAAGAAGACCAAACGTCGGGTATAGAAAAGGAACAGCAAAGTTAATGATCAATTATCTTTACTTTGAAAAAGCTTCTAAATAATATACAATACATAAATACTTGAATAGCTCTGATTTAGTATTTCGACCACTAAGGGCCTTTTCAAAGATTATCATGTCGGAAAATGGTTTCTTCTTTAAAGTGTCAGATATTTTTTGGGTCAAAATATTAGATCAGAGCTATGTATTATGTATTATATCAATTTCCTTTTTGAAATATAATATATAATAGAAAAGGAACACTTTTGGTGTTGATAGCTTAATTAAAGCTACTAAGTAAACGACAATGAGAGACCTTAGTTGTTTGCTCTTGATAAAAAGAGAAGCTTTTTAAAAGATTCATGTCTTTTTTGAAAACCTTTGTGTTTATCCTTGATGCACCTGTCGACCAAGTAACGGTTTACATTGGGTCAATGGATAAATTATTTGGATGAACTTAATTTTGTGAAAAGAAGGACCTATCCTGTTTTGAAGAGTATCAAAGGGGAATCGACAACTAATGTTCCTCATTACAGCATGCATGCGCAACATCAAGAAAAGGCAAAACCTAATCCTCCATCGGAACCCAAACAAATAAATGAGATTTCTTTTCATTTTGTCTGGACAGAAAATGAAAAAAGAGAAAGAACTCCAACAATTGTGATTGCCGAGTTATTGACCTTGCTCAAATCAGTTCCACTCATTGTACTCCTTGTACAAATGAGTTTTGTTCTAAAAGTCATAGTAGATAAAACGTTATTATCAAGACAAGAAAATATAAAAAAGGAGAATAACTGCAAAACTACTGATGCTAGAGTTATGGAACTTGTGCATGAGTTTCTTTCATCATGCTTTTTTATATAATTATGATGTTTCAATTTAGTTGAATTGGAAGAGAAAGGGTGATTGACTTAACAAGAAAATATAAAAAGGTGAATAACTCCAAATATAATGATGCTAGAGTTATGGCCATTTTGCATGACACTTCCTCTCATTATACTCGTGTTCTATATATGAAGTCAAATTCAATTGAATCAGTAGCATAGGAGTTATTGGCCGGACAAGAAAATATGGAAAAGAGGAACAACTAAACAAATTGATGTTGGAGTTTTGGTCCTTAGGTATGACACATTCTCACATCATGCCTGTTCAATATGTGAAGTTTTTAAATCATTTGAATCAGTAGATAAAGCGTAATTGTCCGGACAAGAATATAAACAAAAGGGGAATAACTCCCAAAATATTGATACTAGAGTTATGGCTCTTGTGCATGACACTTTCTCTAATATGTGAAGTTATAATTAATTGTGCCAACCCTTGTAGAAGATATTGCCCGGACACGAAGCGTGACAGACAGACAGAGCATGAATATATGAAAAGGGAATAACTCCAAACATATTGATGCTAGAGTTATGGCACTTGTAGATGATACTTTCTCTAATCATGCTTGTTTCATATGTGAAGTTTCAAATTAATTGAACCAGTAGATAAAGAATAATTGTCCGGAAATGAAAATATGAAAAAGTGAAATAACTCCAACAATAAGAATGCTATAATTATGGCCTTGGTGCATGACACTTTCTCTCATCATGCCTGTTCTATGTGTGAAGTTATAATGAAGTTGGCCTACCTTTGTTGGAGATATGACCTGGACACAAATCATGACAGACGGACGGACGGACAGACGGACGGTCAGACAGACGGATGGAATCGAGCAAACCTATAGTCGCCTAACCGGTAGCCGGTAGGGGACTAATAATCTTTTCTCCGTTTATCTATACAGACGTTTATTCTTGGTGAATATTGTATTGAATAAACAATTTGGAAAAATTAAAAAAAAACTAATTTTAAGTGATATTAGGAGTGTTAACTGAGATATACATTAGTTTTTAATATAATTATCTTTAAATGTAGCAGACGAAAACTTTTTTAGGATCTTTTAGATCTGAGTTTACTCTTCCAAAATGTTTAAATGTATCCGTGGGAGAAATTATTAAAAATAACCATTTGAAACAATCAAATATACACAAAGAAAGTACAGGTAACATACGTTTTTATAAAGCAGTGATAAAAGAATAGTATAATATACAAGATTTTGTACCATAAGTAAACAACTCTAAAACCTCCAATGAGACTATAGAAATAAGTGAATAATTTGATCTTCTCAAAACCATGTAACTTTTATTTCCAATGCAAGTGCCAAAATATTAATTATTTTACTAGGAATTACGGATACGTTACAGAAATCGTTCTGAATTCGCTAACAGTGCAGATTCTGATATGAGGGCTCATAAAGAATGTCCTAATGGACTTATTAGTCAAGCTATTATGACCAGAATGACATATTTACGGGCTCATATGATATTGAATAAGTATTATCCATTTGGTATTACTAATGCTCAGTCCTAATTCCTCCAAGAAAACAAATGTCAAAAAATGCTTTAACTGATATATCGGTCGAGTGATCATGACCAAAATCACAGATGTACAATGTCTTATAATGACAAAGAAGTATACAAAGCTTGAGACAGATTCAAAGAAAGACGACCGGATAATGCTCCGGACAAAACCGGACAGACCGATGAACAGATAGACAGACTGATCAACAGACAGAGTGATTGCAGTATATCCCCCTCAACTAGTTGGAGGGAGAATAATAGTTAAAATAGTGAGAACAAACATCAGTATTTTGCACATAATTTAAAAATGAATTACGCATAAATCGTTGGGGTTGAATGGTTTCTGGGTCGTCATTCTAGCGCCTCTTTCCAAATAGTCATGTACTCTTCATAAAAACAAAAATGGAATTACTGTTAATCACTGTGTTAATGAATGATATTTTAATTAAGTTCAGATCTTCTTTGCTGAAGGAATTGGTAACTGAATACCCAAATACTTCATTGTGACTTGGAGGTATATAGTACACTATCCACAAACATGCAGTTAGTTTCGTGCATCACATTGTAACTGATGCAAAATATGTTTCATCTTTTTCAGACAATATATCTATATCTTGCTATATTTTGCTATACATGTACTTATAACAATTACTATGCTAGTAGTTTTGAAGTTCAGCTGTATTTTGGTTGAGTTAGAAAAGTTGTTAAATTCGAGACTTTATTGACAAGCCAAAATACAGCTTACTTCAAAACTGCTAGCATAGTAATTATTTATCATACAACACCAAGAAAAGAAGGAGAAAATAAAGAAAAAGACAGTGCACTCAAGCGGTTCTGTCCCCGGTATAAAATACATGTAAGTGCAATATACGTGACATCACATTGGCATGCTGTGACGTCGTTGACTTTTACAACATTAACAAACTTGATTTAATCCATTTAATGGACAAATAGTTGAGATAAAAGTGACCAAATGTGTTAAGTTTGATGTTTTATGTTGAATTATGCCTTTTTCGTCATTCTGTTTTTCTCCTATTGGTTGAACTAAACTTGCACCCCTGTGGTGTCAGTACTCATGCACTATACCTCACAAAATACAGTGTCTGCGTAGAAAATACGATGCTAGTAGGAAGTTTCTATATTTGGTGACGTTGCATGATAAATATATGCACATATGCATTTTAACACCTTGGCAAATAGAATAGATCCAGATGCGACACTCGTGTTGGACCAGTCTGATCAGGGTCTGCTCGGTTGGTTATTAAACATATCAGATATATTTTATCATGTCGCTATATAGCTCAATCATTGCTATTTATTCCTTATCTATTTGCTCTGTATAAGTCTTGCTTAATAATTGTGTTGGCTCATTCATATTTGTTCGGAATACTTAGTGGTTTTCTTAATTGTTTATTATCACACTAACATTCCAATTTCAAAAAGCTTTTTTATTTTAATTCCGTGCCTTGACTGTACAATTTCCACAACTTTGTAATTCAAATCAAACAGGATACTTACTGACATCATTCCGCATACTTAACTATCATAATACGGCATATACTTGTGTTGAAAGCTTATTTATCATCTTATTAAAAAAAACACATACGTATCTTTTGGATGTAATTCTGTGTGTATTGGTACTCTCCGTTCAATCATATCACAATTGCCATTTATATACTTTTAAATGCAAATCGGTTGAACTAAATTGTGCGTAAAATTGCTATATTTTATAATGGGGCCGAAACGACTAAGCCCGAAACGGATAGGGACCGAATCGTTCACAAAGCTCGTCCAGGCAGAAGGTAAAACTGTTACCCCAGTGCCAAAAAAAGTAGGTCATACCAAACCATTACATACTCTATGAGATACTCCGCAGCACAATAATGGTTTTGAATGCCATTAGCACGCCATGTATTTTGTACCGAACGGCACAGTGAGTGAATATTAAACTGTGGCAACTATTGTTACTATCCTTTTTTTTTGACGTAAACTTTATTACTTTTCTACAGTTACTCTGCAGCTCAATTATTGAGTACACTACCGATATATGGGTCCAGTTTGTTTCACTTAAATATGTTGTACGTTTGAGATACAATTTACCCCATTATTTGGCATCGTAGTCGGATAGGGGATACGTTCATTTACACTATAGGTCTTTTAGCGTGGGAGTGGAATAAGCGTTAAATTGGGCACCCCTCAACCGGTTTAAACCCTCCGTGACACTTGTCACTGGCCGTTCCAATGCGGTATTTCCATCTTAATCCTAATTTAGGTATGTTATATAGTGGTGCGTCTTTCTTTGTCTTTAGATAGGCATATTTGCTGTTCTTTTTTTGTCATGGTGTTTGTTCAGGCCACTGTGTGACTCATACATGTACTTTTAGAAGATGTCATACCTGCTTAGTAAGTTGTCATTTAATTAGTATACAATGTCAGTTTGTGAGTATCTTATTGTGCAATTGGAATTATTTGGAAGAACAATCATCGTAAAAACAGAATAGAAGCCGGGTGGGAAATTTGAAAATGATACACGGAAGTTCACAGCAAATCAGAAGCACAAATGAAATGCGTGCTCACACACAGGAATAGAAGAGCACTCATACACACATATGAAAGATGCACGATGAAACAAAACTCGTTAGCAACTGTTTGCGCTGCATTACTACTTCATTCAAGTCTCTTCATACTTATACTTTCCTTTTTTATTCAGGATCCATATTACATGGCAAAGGTCACAAATGTGTGACCAACATCGGTTTCACAATTATAAGTTTCGTAAAGAGCAACCGATGATATGTGAATGAAAGTGTCCCTCTTTATGATTTAAATTGATATAGAATTGTTGTTCGGTGGTGTGCGGTGGACTAGTGGTAACGCGCTCGACTACCACTCCGGAGGTCTGGTGTTCAAATCCCGGTCCATCCCGGAAATTTAACAGATGCTTTTCAGTGTCTCCCATCCGGACCATCTCTTCATGAGTACATGTGAGGGTCACTAGCCGGTACTGCGGCTGCATGATTGCGTAATATGTTAGCAGTGTTCAATATTGTAGGCGATTGACTCAATGACCAGGTGAGTGAGTAAATGAACAGTCGGCTGAACGGTCATCGGGACTGAAAGTAGACTAGGTACTTTACTTTTTTGTTCGGGAATGTCCAAAATCACCTTCCAGTTATTAGCATTTGTCGACCTTACGGCATTTGTAGAGTGTTACTGTCGTACACACATCAATCAATCACCCCATCATTCATTGAATAACTTATGATGGTGCCTTATTAAGCTTTCGAGGTATCCCCATTGACGAATAGTTTTCTGCAAGGCAGCTGTCTGCATTTAATGATATGTATTAAGCTGTCATTACCTTAAAGGCCCCTAACATTTACCTCTTTTTAACCATATAAAAATAATTTTCAGTAGAACCTGTTTTAGCGGCCATTTGTTGATTGAACACATATGTCTTAAAATGCATGTGGCTGTTTAATACAAGGTAAACATAATGCAGAAAACTTAACTCATTCCCTCCTAGGCTATTGTAGACCCAACATCTTTGAATATATCTACTGAAGAGGAGCTTTTACTAGAAAAAATGATGTTTTCAGAATTGTATATTTTTTTAGATTAATGTGAAAAATAGAGCGTTTGCTCTTTTTATTACAATGGTTCCAAACATGGCTTTTACATAGGCATCAAAAAGCATCATTAGGAGGGAATAGGTCAAGGCAGACTACGTGGTGTGGTGTTTCCTGCATGACTCATTTTTCATTACTCTTAAGTTTTAAACAGAGTGTCAAACAGCTTGGATCTTTATCTGATTCTAAAAGGTTTAAAAATGATATCACATACACGTCTGCATGGGATAAGATGAGATTAGCATCTGTATATAGTTTAAAAAGGTAAAGTACCCAGTTATAGTCTACTTTCAGTCCGAGGGACCGCTCAGCCGACTGTAAATTTACTCCCCTGGTCATTGAGTCATTCACCTACAATATTGAGCAATGCTAACATATGGCGCAATCATGCAACCGCAGTACCGGCTAGTGACCCTCACATGTATCCATTTTAACCCCTGTGTGGAGAGGGGTGCGGGTGGGAGACACTGAAAAGCGTCTCTGAAATTTCCGGGAAGGCCGGGATTAGAACCCCGGACCTCCGGGCCGGCAGTCAAAAACATTATTTAAGTCGGGAGTATACAGAATGTGTCATACAGAAAGTGTCATACAGTTTTCTTCATTATTCTAACAGTACACTTGTGTGAAGAAAACTGATATAACTTTCACTTGAGAAAAACATTTAAACCAGTTCAACTGTTCTAACACTGTATATCACATATACGCCTTTTGAATCTTTCTCTGCCCACCACGACTAAATATTACAAAGAATTTAAAAAACGGCTTCAGATTCATAAGTGTGGGAAAATAAAAACTATAGAAGTGATTGTGATTGTGGAATTGTCATATTTTTAAAACGACGAGCATAATTTTTTATAACTTGTAACTCACAAATTTGGATCCATCATAATCTCCCACACATAGGTGGGTTAAATACGCCACAGAAACTAATCAATACAATACATATAAAATATCCATAAAACAACTACATGGGTTTGAAAAAAAGTAAATTTACATGATTAGACAAACAGATTTATCCTTTAGCAAGTTATCTTACTAAAAGTATTTTTTTAAACAAAGGAAATGGTATTTGGCACGCATTAATAATAATAGGCACATTACAAACCAACTTGACAAAAGAGTTTTTGCAACAATTAACACCTATCAAAATGAAAAATGCTTAGGATGGAGGTTGTGTGGTAGTGTTTTCTTTGTCTACATGTGCTTATCACGTGACATCCTCAAAGAGGCATTCGATTTCTTCGTATGGTAATAGAACATTTTCTGACTCAATCGAACTTATTTAAAGGGGAAGTCCTTACATTCGACGCGTTTCAAAAATGCCTAAAATATACTAAACTCATTTGTTTATATGCTGAAAAGTAATATATCGCAAATAAACCTATCCAATAAACGTTGAAAATGACAAAACATCCATGTGTTTGATAACGACAATCCCGATTTTATTCGCCGATGTTTCAGTTTTATTCGGGGTGGGTTTTAGTTTCGTATCTGTTCGCGCTATTCGCGTCTCTCCGACCACTTCCGAGAAAGGCTGATACGTAAATAATAGAGGGATCGGTGATCATCGGCAAAACGCGGACAATTTCAACGGAAAATGCCGACACTACTTTGTTGTAGAACAAAATTTATAAGTATTGATGAGATCGGGGGTTTTTTTGTATCACAGGGTCATTTTTCGATACAATCTTATAATAATAATGATTGAGCATAACAAATACGACGTTTATGATATTATTAAACTATGCGTTCTTTGTAGGGACTTCCCCTTTAATGCTAGTCAGACTCAAATACATTTAACTGTTAAATATAATATGAATCTTTCTCTGCCCACCACGACTAAGCATTACAAAGAATTAAACAAACGACTTCTGGTTCATATGTGGGAAAAGGAAAACTATAAAAGTGATTGTGGAATTGTCCACATATACGCCTATTTAACGATTTTGCAAACAAGGTAGACCCATACATGATATTCCCTACAATGGTTGCTGTTTACTTATAAAATAATATTACTGTGCTTCTTAACATTTTGCCATGATCAATAAATCATAGCTCTACTGCGAGCTTTCTGCATGACTGTCACCCGGCATTAAGCAGCAACCTGCCTAAGGTATCTAACTTATTCTCTACAAGAATTCCATATTAGAGGGGTTTCATCGTATACCTAAACTATAACGACTAGCTTTCACAGGTAAAGGTCACACTTTTAACTCTACATCAGATATACAAAGAATTCCAGACTATTATCTATACTATTATCTGAAATACTGAAATACTATTTACACGTATATGTTGAAAACATATGTATAGATGTCAACGTTTGTTTCGGTTTAGCACATGATCCGAGGCAATAATTCTGTTTGAATCCAGAGTGGGGCATACTGAAGCTGATAAAGCTGATACGTTGTGGTCAAGATTGCACTGCTGTCAGTATGCCCCCTTCGTCACATATTGAAAACCTCTTTAAACCGGACGTTCAATTTAGTATAAATATCCGTCTTGGAAACAGGTGGCAGCTTAATGCAGGGTGAAAGTCATGCAGAAGGCTCCTCTAGGAGTTTTCCGCATTACTGTCACCCTACATATAGCAGCCGCCTTCCTAGGGTATCTAAATTATCTACTACAACTTCGGGTAGAGAGGGATTTTATTGTATGCTTATTTGAATCCTGGTTAAGTATTTTCGATAGCAATGATTTTATCAGCGTTGGCATTCGTGTAAGGGACTCATGGTAAATAATTTACGAAACTGACGCAATGCAAATAGCAGCTAAATAGATACTGTGTTCATTACACGAAAGCAGGCGTGCAACGTTAATTGGCAATTGTACTTGTATTTACATTTTAATTTAATGCTTAGATACATTTTGAAACAAACAGCCATGATTTGATGCATTTATTACATGGCATAACGCATGAAAGTGTCTCATTTGCATATCGCGAATATTTTTGTAATAGTTGGCAAATGTGAAACACAATTAGGCGTGAATTCGTGATATGCCAGTCTAGTTGACATCTTGGATAACCGCCTCTCCGTCCTAATGAAGTCATGTTGTAGTGAAATCTAATAACACATGTTAAACAATGGATCTCCTAGCATATCTCTCTAACGATAAATGTGCCAAATTGAATATGTCAGTGAATAAGAACGTTACATACGTCATCTGTGACAGTTTGAACAAAATCCGCCTCCCATCGTTGAATGAGGAGTTTGCCACACAAGAGTGTTTGACTATACGTTATATTATGAAGAAAAAATCAAAGTCCCATAACTATGTTAGAGATTCGTTCTTTACACTCATCTTCACATCTAGTTTGTTCATATATGAAAATTTAATGTAAATCCTCTTACTGATGCATTATGTTTTCACTGTATGTTAAATAATGTATGTTATATAGTGAAGAAACTTCAAATTACCATAACTCTTTTGAAATGGTCGGAGCAAAATACTCATTCCGAGGTTGTTCATCTGTGAAAGTTAGAAGTAAATCCTCCCTTTGGTGTTTGAGGTGTTAGACACATGAGATGTGTGGCCAAATTGTGGGACGTAAGTTCGGACGGACGGTGCAGACGGACAGACAAGAGCAAGGCTAAATGTCCAGGTGTGCAATTTTCAAATAAGATTTTTAAAAGCCTTCATACCGTTTGACAACGAAACGCTAATAATATATACAACATAAACTCAAGTAGTCACTCCGTGTCAAGGAATCAAGATCTAGTTTAAATTTGTTATATTTTATCTATTTCGGGATACATGGTATGATTCATTACAATAATAGTACTTAAAGGAACACATGTGTCAACTTCCAGCAGAAATGTGACCAAAAAGCTACTCCCTATTTGCATGCTTAAGCAATTGACACAAAAAGTGAAGATAATATCATACAAATCGTTTGAAGAAATTCATTTCTTCCAGTTTAAAGGTTTTCTATAGCAATGAAATGACCCCAACATTTGTTCCATTATGCGGTGCTAGGATTTGACTCTATACTCGCATCTATAGCTAAGCCAAGAAGATGTTCTTTAATTAAACTACACAATCAGTATTTGTAGGCAGATTGGAGCAGAAGCTTACTTAGACCTAAATATTAAGTATTATTTAGTTTGTTTAGGTTAAATATATGATAAGAAACTATGAGCATGTCGTGCCTGATAAATTCCCTACAAAACATCTGCAGTTTGAATACATCTGGTCAGCTGAATTTAAAATTAATATTGAAATTCAGCCTCTTATGTCCCTTTATTAACTTGTTCCTTTTTACATATACATAGATTCTACAGTTGTAAATTTATGTTTAAATTGATGAAATCTGATTCTGCAAAACTTTATAATATTTTAAATATACATTTTTACTGAATAGACCAATTTCTGACCTATTACATGCTTATTGTATAAATCAATTTCTAACCTATCACAGAGCAGACCCTGGGTCTATTCCGTTTGCAGAGTTCTGAACAGTCCGGTAGTTGTTTATAGTATAATAGGAATACATTTGTTTGGGAATCATCTGATTAGAGAGGTAGAGTGAAGACAGAACTTGCTGTGATTTTCGGAGATCAGCGTTCAAATGTTATACCATGCTCTTTTATTAAAAAGAAAATCGTATATCCATTTCATCACAATAATGTTGTTGATTTTCCAACGAAGGTTCTTACGAAGTTGTATCTACACTGATCAAGCCCTGTCCCTTATAGATCCAACTTTGAAACGGTTGTAATTGGCGTACTGACACATCTAGGAAATATTCTCTACCGAGAAGTTGTCGATACCGCTGATGGAGCGGTCATTTTTATCAGCAGAACTATTGCATAAAGCACATCTAGTAAAACACTAAATTGCGTGGGTTAATTTCTAGGGCATTACGACACTGTATATTTTGTTTCATGTACAGCAGAACAGAACAGAAAGAAGAGAATTCAGTCGGTACCGCACATAACCCTTACCTAGGTTTACTTTGTAGCCCCCGTGGTTGTTTTGCCATTGACCGTTCCAAGGCGGTACTCTCTTTGTCTTTGTCACCTTTATCTTTATGTTTGTAAAATGTTTCTTTGTGACTTTGTGTTTGCACTTTTGTTCGTGTTTGATGTTTTCGTCTCATGTGTGTGTGTGCGCGCGCGCGCATGTGTGTGTGTGTGTGGTTGTGTGGATGTGTTGCTTGCTTTCTGTTGGTGTTTTGGTGTTGGTTGCGTTTTGTGTGTGTGTTTTCCTAGTAGCTTTACTACTTTTGCATTTACTCTGTTTAACTTAAATTTATAACATTATATAACAAACGATCAAAGACTATACATATTTAAATGATATTTGTCAATAGTGGATGACGGCATATTATGTCGACTATATTTATGTACATACTTTATGTAACTAAGTAATATGCTATATTGAATCAAAGAAGCCTAAGCTTCACCAAAACAAACTGAAGCAGGCGAACATGTGCCCAGCAGATAACAGTACAGGCATTGAAAGGGTTGAAAGCGTACAATAAATGCACAAATGTTTTTCAATGGACCAATAGTTGTACTTTCACCTTTAAAATCTGTTATCCAAAATGTTTCTTCTATTCGTAAACGGTCCTTATACAAGCGACACAGAGTGTATCCGATTATCCAAAAGTGCTTTGCTAAGAGGTGCATATGTTGTAGTAACATTTCTTGTAATTCCACTATAAAATCTACAGTTAATGGTAGAACATTTAATGTCAAGATAAACTCAGACGTTGATTGTACTACTACTGACGTTATTTATGTTTTAACTTGAAACGCGCCTAGTTGCGGTATACAGTACGTAGGACAAACAGGACGTGCTTTGAAGACTCGATTTCGTGCGCATGCATATCAGTGTCGAAATCGTAAACTAAACATTTTTTTATACCAACACTTTCGGAAATCTGGCCATTCTTTTAAAGATGGTTTAGTACAAATTGTTGAGCATATAACATATGATAAAAAGGCTACTAGTAGCTTTAAATCGAAAGCTAGAATTATATCTGAATTAAATTTGATCAAAAAATTGCAAACACCTTTTCCTTTAGGACTGAATGATAATATTTACCAGACTGGAAATATTTCAAAAGAACCAGATATAAATATTTTTTATATTTTTTATATACGAAAACGCAAATCTCGATCACATGGCATTCGCAAAAATAGTAATATTAAACGAAAATCTCGTTTGAAAATGACTCTTCTTCCTTTTTGAGTCGCCAAAATAGACGCTCGTTTAATCTCCCCGTAATAGGTGTGAGGGGGTCGGGGAGGACCACCCCCCTACACACCTTACAATAAATACATGTACATATATCACAAATATAAGAAATGCATGGTAACAATTCATAAGTTCATAATGACGCCATGATTATGAATAAGGATAGCTAGAGGGTTTTTTTACATACCTACATACATACATACATACATACATACATACATACATACATACATACATACATACATACATACATACATATACATACATACATACATACATACATACATACATACATACATACATACAATTTCTATGCAGTATGGTGTCTTCATTTATCATTTATATTATATTAAGTAAGCGACAGTTATCCCGTTTTCATCACCTCTTACGAAAAGAAAATAAGAGATGATTTAGGGACATACATGTACAATGTTAGCCAAGTACATTATATTCTACAATGTACGTTCATATTATACTGTACATATGTAAAGAATGTCTTACCAGATCTTGACCAGTAATGCATTTGAAAAGACTAGTTCCTTTTTAAAACATGATCTAAAAGAAACTGATCACAATGCGATTCAAGTTGATTTTCCACCGATGTTTTGATGCATGCAGTAATGTAGTTTTTGTTCAAATATATTTTTTCATATTTGTAGATGTTTCTACTTTTCCAAATGAACCACTTGGCTTCTAGAATTATTGTATTTATAATCTTGCAAGTAGATGGTTTGTAATGGAGGCCTAGAAGACAGCATATCTCTGGGTTATCAATTTCATAATTCAATGTATTTATAGCTACTTTATCAATAATTGGGAATATTGATTCCCATATTTCTTGTGCGTGGCTACATTCCCAAAAGAGATGTCGTAGTGTCTCGCGCTGATTTGAGCAAAGAACACATATGCCGTTTGAATAGCCCATAAGATTTAACTTGTGTTCTGTAAATAACGCATGGTGTAACGTTTTCCAATGAAGCTGTTTTGCTTTAAGACTTGCTTTTGATTTTACTAAAGATTGCCAAATTTTATTCCAGTGAAATTGTTTGTCAAGCATCTTTTCCCATTTGTTTTCACAGTTTAGCTTTGTCGTTTTCATATTATATACGTTTACAATATCTTTTAGTTTCAGATCCGTAGGGTTTATAACTTTTTCCTGTATGTTAACTAGTTTGTTAAATTTCCGTTTCGGTTTCGGTTTGAGAGCTGTCGTGTTTATTTTGTTATTAACATTCATGTACCTTGAAATACATCCCTTCAGAATAGACCATTCACTAATCCAATTCCTTTTAATTTGGAGTTTTTGAAATATTTCATTATCTAGCCTTCAGTTATATTACTTTTTGTGAACGACGCGAAGAATAACGGCTTGTTTTTTACTTTTAATTGGCTGTTGCCGAAGAGAGTAATGTTGGATAACGATATAGAGTCTTCTGCATACGCTTGTATAGTATTTCTGAAATTCATCCAATCAGTTAATACTTTATCATAGAATACATTGAGTTTCAATCGCATGTTAAACCCTTTTAATGAAGAACAAGTGCATAAAAAATAATCCATTCCAAAACGTTTATCCTCGGACTTTAAATAATAGTTTCCTATCGCATTCCAATTTTGACTCTTCGAATGAATTATTCGATATGCTGTTTTAACATTTACAGCAGTACACAATAGTTTAATATTTGGGACACCGAGGCCCCCCATATCTCGTGCTAAGTACGCTGTTTTTTTATTTACTAATGGCTGTTTGTTGTCCCAAATGAAATTTTTAATCATTTTTTCTAGAATGTCTATATATTTTTGCGGTATTCCTCTAATTTCTATTTCGTACAGAATTTTCGAAACTACAAAAGTATTAACGATCAGTACTTTTCCCTAATATGTTAAATTACGCATTTTCCAAACGCTCAGACATGACTTTATTTTATTGATTTTTTCCTCGTATTTCATTGTCATCGATACTATAACCATGATGTACACCAAGCGTTTTAAATGCCTTTCTGGTCCAATTAATATATTTACATGTATGTTGTTTGTTTTTCAAACGTCCAATTAACAAGCCTGTTGTTTTTGCTTTATTCATTTTTGCACCAGAAGCTTTCTCTTAATGATTGAAGCAACCAAATATATGCGGGAGAGAGTGTTCGTTTTTGCAGAATAGTTGAGTGTCGTCGACAAATTGACTTATACGCGACTCGATTATCTGACCTTCGTTTGAGGGTAGTTTTATCCCTTGAATTGATGAATCGTTCCTGATTGAGCACGCCATAGCTTCCGCTTGAATGACGTAAAGCAGAGGGGCTACAGGACAGCCTTGTTTGATGGATCTCGAAATGCTGAAATATTCTGATACGAGTCCATTTGTTTTAATGCAATTCACCGAACCTTTTAGAAGCATTTGGATCCAGTTCCTGAATTTGTTACCGAAATTGAATTTATGGAAGCATTTGTCAATCCATGACCACTCTATGCGGTCAAAGGCTTTAGTCTGGTCAAGAAATATTATAACACCTTCTTCATTGATATCATCTACGTAATTTATTATGTCTTGAATATGTCTGTTAGCTTCACTAATGTAACGTCCTGTGACATAGCCTTTTTGATCCGTGTGAATAAGGTGAGGTAATACTAACTTTAATCTTTCCGAGAAGCATTTTGAAATTAATTTATAGTCTAAATTCAGAAGAGTAATCGGCCTCCAATTACGGAGCAGTTCTCTTTCACCATTTTTATAAGGTAGCGAATTTTTATAAGGTAGCGAGATAACCCCCCTGTACTGGGAATCGGTCATTTTATTTTTGTCAAGAATTTCGTCAACCAAAGTTTTGAATTCGTGTTTTATTAGATACCAAAATTTCTGGTACCATTCTGCAGTAAGACCGTCTTCACCTGGGGACTTGCCGCATTTCAAAGACTTAACCGCAGTGTTTAACTCTTCAATGGAAATTGGATGGTCAATTATCTTCTTCTGTTTATCAGTTAATTTGGCATTTAAATTGTTTAAGAGGAACTCCGCTGAATTTTCGTTGCACCCCTCTGAAGTGAATAGGTTTTCATAGAATCGTTTCTGTTCCTCCAAAATGTCTTTAATTTCGGTTAGTGTTTCTCCTGTGTCTGTCTTAATTTTGGTCCAAAGTTTGTTTTTACTTCTTTGCTTTTCTAAATTGAAAAAGTATTTGGTAGATTTTTCATTGTTTTCTATGATTTCCGCTTTTGAGCGCAACCTGCATGCGTTAAATTGCCGGTCATAATACGCTGCAATTGTGTTTTCTAATATTTCGATTTTCTCGTTAACAATAGTTGTGTATTCACCTTGTTTCAATGAAGTTAATTCTTTTTCGAGTTTGTTTATATTACCATGTGAGCGTTGCTTTGTTTTTGAGTAATCAATGGACAGGATTTTGATATTATGTTTAGCCATTTCCCACCATTCAGAGAGCGAGGTAAATCTATATTTTTGCTTACACCACGATTTCCAAAAAGATTCGATTATTTCAATATAAAGATTATCTGTCAATAGACTTGAATTAAACATCCATATTCCAGGGCCTCTTTCAGTTTTACAGGTGTTAAGTTTTATTTCAACTATATTATGATCAGAGAATGTACAATTTGTGATTTTTGCAGATTCAATTTCATTGTCTATTACTTTAGAGCATAGAAAGTAATCTATTCTTGATTTTGACTTGCCTCGTGAAAAGGTATACATTTTTGTATTTGGATGTCTTCTTCTCCAGACATCTTCTAAATTTAGAATGCTTTGAAGATTTGCTAATTCCGTTTCTCCTTCGTCACGAGACGCAGGTGCAGATTTCTCAGTTAATCTCCTATCAAGGTCATATTTGCTAACACAATTAAAATCACCGCCAATTATATGTGCAGTTATATCTAAATTTTGTAGCATAGATTGAAGATTATTTAAAAACTGTCTCCGATTTGTGCCGTTATTCGGAGCGTAAATATTTGTAAACTGGTAAACTTGATCACTTTCTAATTTTGATGAAAAGGATATTAATCTGCCTTCGTTATCTTTTACCACCTCTGTAAGTTTTACATCTAACTGTTTTCTAAATAGAACTGCTACACCTTTCGACTGACTGGAACCATTGTTCCATATTGATTTACATTGCCACTGACTACTCCACAAAGCAACATCATCTTCACTGACGCAATGTGTTTCTTGGGCGAAAATTATATCAAACTTTTTCTTCTCAAAAAATGAAACAGCTTAAGCCTTTTTCCTTTCTCTCTCAGTCCGTTAACATTTATAGTAACAATACTGTAAGACATGAGAAAAAGCTTGTATCGTCATTTCAATCAGTCCTGACTTGCTTGCTGTTTTGCGAACCGGAAGGTGACGTTGCTGAGTCGTTACTTCGTAGTCGTTTATTCCGTGGGACCTGCATTTCGTCTTCATCAGAAATGCCTCCCTCCAGAAAAGCGACTAAGTTTTTATACAGTTTTCTTGCTCCTTCATCATTGACATGTATACCAGACGGATCTCCAGCATCGTACAAAGACTTGACTACCACATCGTTTTCACAGAAGATTTCGTCATTGTCTATATAGTGAAAAGCTTTTGCAGCCAGACATCTGTTGAGAATGGCTTCATTGACAAAGTTTGCATCAGCGTTAAATTTCCTGATGGCTTTACTTTTGCCTAATCTTGGTATGATGCTGGAGAAGGCAATGTCACATGTAGGCCATTTGTTTTGAACACACTCGATGGCTTCTAGAGCGTTTTGCACAATTTTACTTCTCTCTACATTTTTCAGATCATTGGTACCTAAATGTATGCAGATCGAGTATACATTTATTTCCCTTTCAGCGTTTATCATATATTGCACATCACTGAATTTAGCGCCTGATATGGCTATGTTTTTTATTTTTCCATCTGTAACTCGCAAGCGGTTCATGTTAGAGTCGCCAATAATGAGTTTAACATCATTCGACAGAATATGTTCTGCTTGCGAGTCATTCACAAAGTCTGTTGATTGCTGTTTGGGAAGTCCATCACTTTTCCTCAGGTTATCCGCTAGATCCGCCCCTGTAGCACTGTTACTAGGCGAGATCTGAGTTCTGTACTGCGATTCGGCGTTGTCCGTGTTCATTCGGGTATCTTCGTCGTTTATTTCATCGACACTCAAACACATGCTGACCGATGTTGGTTCGGGTGCCGAATTGCCGGATAGAACACTTCCGGTATCCTGGTCCTGCGCTTGACCGTCTAATACTTCGTCCGCATATTTACCGTAAAGCTTCACTGGGCATTTAGCCGACATGTGACCTTCTTGTTCACAGAAGTGACAAATTGTATCTTTGTCACAGTCTTTTCTCGCATGAGGCCCTTTACAATTCCAACACTGTATTTTGTTCCATGTGTCACGTGGTTTTTCCATACATTTAAAGTAAGGATGAGATGTTTCCTCACAATATCGACATGGGGTCCTATTATTGTCCGCGAACAACCTGATTGTGAACCGGCCAATGTCGTCCCTAAGGGGAAGAATTGGGACACAATTCAAGATTTCCACGTATCTTGTACCGTTCTCAATGTCCGATCCCTTGATCTTCCCTCGGGCGAGACTACCTGACAAGATCTCACCGTATTGCGACAGGTTGACCAATAACGTTGAATCGGGCATTTCATATGGGGCGTCCTTTATCGTGACTCTTCTTGATCTACATACTTTACGTCTAACTTCTGGCAAACATGCCATGCTTTCTAGACTTTCCTCCTTATCTATATGTTCGTTAAAAGAAATTGACGAGCAAGCCGATAAAATTATTTTTAGATCAGATCCTCTCATAGGAACGGCTAGTTTGATACAAAGCTTTTCTCTTCATGTTCTCAGACCGCACATTGACAAATTATCTGAACACCAAAGATTCTTCTTGAAAATTCCTTTTATTAATAAAGGTATTGATTTTATTGACCTCCAAAGTATTTTTAGAGACAAAAATGTAATTGACACTATTCCTAAATACTTTAAAAATACAGAACCACCTATCACCTGCTACAAATATAACAAACCCATCAGAAATACTATAATAAAATTGTGGCCGACCTTAATATTAGTGATAGTATTCCTGATAATTGAGATTGCGCCACCTCAAAATTTTGCTATTCTCCGGCTGGTCATGTGATTACTGGTAATTTTGAGATAATTAAAAATAAACGTTTACGATCTCTTTTGAATAAAGGTCCCAAATATAGAATACCATCCATGATAGATTTTAACTCTTGTCGAGTTCAGATTGCGGAGGCTTTACAAAATTTTAGTATTAAATGGTGTCGAAGAGAACATGTTAAGTCTAATGCTCTTTCTAGTTGGAAAAAACTAATTTTTGATATTATTGATTAACGCATTTCCTTTTATAGCTCTAATAAACACCTTCTTCCACCTAAACCTAGAATTTCTTTTAGACATCTTAAAAAGGGTATACAGGATTTCCATTCAAAATACGTTTTTGTTCCTGCTGATAAGGCATCGAATAATGTGATTATTATTTGACGATTACATTATATCGATGTCTTGAAGCAGGAAATTATTAATACCAAGTCATACATTTCAGTTACTACTGACGAAAAGACCATCGTTTCAGACCATGTCAAAAAGTGTGAACAACTTGGAACCGATATTAAAATTACACAACATAAACTTCCTACAATGTATTGGTTACCAAAACTACATAAAAAACCATATAAAGCGCGTTTCCTTGCAAATTCTAGTTCATGTACACCTACTAAATTGTCTATACTTTTGACTTCTTGTTTAACGAAGGTAAAGGAACATGTAAGGTTCTACTGTGATAAGACTTATGAAAATTCTGGAATAAATCTCTTCTGGTCTATTAAGAACTCTTCAGAAGTCTTAAACAAACTTAAGAACAAAAGGTATCTTGCATCCACTGTAAGCACGTACGATTTTTCTACTCTGTACACAACTCTTCCTCATATTTTAATTAAGGATAAGCTTACTAACTTAATCCAGAAAGTATTTGCCCGGGAAAAACATCATTCTTGGCATGTAATGCTGAAAAAGCTTTCTTTACTGACGAGCAAATGAAATATTACACCAATTGGACTTGCTCAGAAGTTTGCGAATCACTAACCTTTCTTTTGGATAACATATTTGTACGTTATGGGAATGCTATATACCGTCAGGTTATTGGTATTCCCATGGGTACGAATTGTGCACCACTTGTCGCAGATTTGTTTTTGTACTGCTATGAGAGAGATTTCATGTTGCGTTTGAATCCTCAATCACAAGAAGATGTAATAAAAGCCTTCAATGAAACTTGTCGATATTTGGATGATATTTTTAACTTAGATAACCCTTTTTTTGATGCTCTGATTCCTACAATTTATCCTAAAGAACTCAAATTGAATAAAGCTAACCCGTCCGACAATTATGCAGCGTTTCTTGATCTCGACCTTAAAATTGATAATGGAATGATCTCTTCTAAAATATATGACAAAAGAGATGATTTTGATTTTAATATTGTTAATTTTCCTCATCTTGACGGGGATGTTCCCCGTGCTCCATCTTACGGGGTTTATATATCTCAACTTATTCGTTTTGCTAGAGCTTGTTCATCTATTGACGATTTTAACAGTCGAAATCTCATTTTAACTGAAAAACTGCTTAAGCAAGGATATAGATACCATAAACTAAGAAAAACTTTTTTCTAAATTTTACTATCGAAATCTCTCGCTTATTGGCAAGTACCAATCTAATCTCAATGCGCTTCTGCGACACGGTGTTTCACATCCTGAATTTAATGGTGATGTGATTTACAAACTTCGTAAAATTATTGGACATACCCATTTTCTCACTTTGTTCATCAAATATGTTAAAAAATTCATTAAAAAGGGATATGATCCTGTAGTACTACAACATACTGCATGTTTGGTTGTGAACCCTTTTACAGTTGGCAATCACGCTGGCCTCTTTGCATGTACGCCGACAAGAAAGGTTTAGTACTCTATGAAGGCGACCTCTTAAATCCAGAAATGGAAGGAGAACGTCGGATATCTGTACTATTTCGTTTTTGTCGTACCCTTTATTACTTTTCTACAGTTACTCTGTTTGCAGCTCAATCATTGAGTACACTAGCGATAGGTGGATACAGTTTGTTCACTTAAATGTTTTCGTTATACATGCACGTTACCACTGTATTTGCCGTCGCGGTTGTTGTGGATTAGTCGGAGAGGGGATACGTTTATTTACACTGTTTGTCTTTTAGGGTGGGGATGGAATAAGTGTGAGGTTGGGCGCCCATAAACCGGTTTAAACCCCAGTGACTTTTGTCACTGACCGTTCCAAGGCGATGCTTCCATCTTCCCCCTATTGTGTGTTTGTTTTGTCTTTGTGCGTCTCTTGTTGTTTTTATAGTTATGTACATTTGCTGTTTCCTTGTGTTGCTGTTCGGGCGACTGTTTGTTATGTATGTGGTGTTTCCTGCATGACTCAATTTTGTACTTTCATATCAAACAATGTCGAAAAGTTTAGATCCTGATAAAATACTGTGTCTATTAGACTGTAGGTGGTACGATGTCACTACTTTCGCAGAAACCGTACATTGACGTCTGTTATATAGAGCAACACGTGTGTAATGGCATCTTTAATGTGATACCGACCAATCATAATGCCATGCCAATGACACTATGAAGTATTGCACGAAACTATCGTCTGCGATTTGTTGAACAGTCACGCGTGTCCTTGTTTTGTTTTATTCCAATAGAAATTTATGGCTCAAAATTTTACCCTTAGCAAAAGTTTAATTACAATAATAATCGTTTGTAGTAATTTTCATTGACCTAGTTTTGTTTTTATTTTCATGCTGCAAGCTATTAACGGTTTTTTGTTAATGCACTTTCACTGATACTGGTTTTTGTAACTGCAGATGGAACTTAAATTGTTCCTTATGAAATATGCCATTGAAAGGTCGATAGAAGAATGGGTCATGTCTCCACTATGTCGTAGCTCTTTTCGTCCAAATGTAGTCAATTGTTCGCAATACTTAACTATCCATTGTTGTAAGATGACAGGTTTGCTGAAACATTCGACGTTTAAATTTATTTGTTAGGTAATGCCACACGCTAATTATAGAGTGCGGAACTGCATTGGAGGCATTGGCTTGTTTTGCGAGATCCTATCGCCAATACTAGGACCGTACTGAAAGTAATCATTTTCAACATTTATATATGCACGCAGTCCAGTGATTGACGTATCTTGGATGAGAGAACCATTCACGAGATTCATATTTACCTTCAATGTTAATTCCTTGATAATGGTCAAATAAAGACATACGCCACAAAGTTGCACATTCAGAAGAAAGCTAAGGGATGAAACTGCATGATTGATATGAGCGGAACATCAGAAACAATCTCACTCATATTCGATTTATTTCCCAACCTTTTCGAATTGTGTCTCGGCAATAATATCTAAATTGAAAATGCACACATATGTGTACAACCATATTTACTTGCCCATTCTCTTTATCATTGACTGAGCGGAAAGTGTCGGTATATGACGTTTTTATGGAACACTTGTCTGCGAATAGCATACAATATTGGAACGCAATTTATCATTTCAGAATTAATCTAGTATGTACGACGTGCGATGATATTGAGCAAGAAATTGCTATGTCTGGTCGACCGCAGAAACTCAAAAAATACAATGTCTGCTGCAAAATGCAATTACATTGTACCTTCAGTATCAACGTACTTGATATTGTCAAAATCTTCTCCTATGCATTAAAATCAAAATAGTATGTACCAAGTCAGGATATAATGCACTTTTTATGATTTTATTTAAACAGATCGGATAGTATGGGAACTGGGATACAAGGTCGATTCAAAATTGCTTGAAGACACAAAGCTTGTCAATCACATGTAAGTGCCACTATCTCTGCAACATATCAAAAACTATATACCAGATATCGTGTGCAACTGCCTATATTTTAATTGATGTTTAAATGCATATTGTGTAGGCAAGTAAAGTTTAAAACACCTCTAAATCATGACACAATATGAAAGCACTGTACAATTGAAAGTCCCAATAACTTAACTTACAAATTTTACAAACAGTAGTCAGTAGCTAAACTCAATTACAAACAATTATACACGCAAACCTTGACTTTTCATCCACGTATTGTGGACTTCGTCAGCAGAGTGAATGGTTTTAACGGGAGATTAACACCGCTAGTTGGAGTAAACGATTTTAATGTCATGCCCCACGTGTACGACAGGATGTGGCGGCCTCCGTCCCTGTTCAGTGTAGGGTTAAGTGCTCTTATATATATACTGCCTCATTTATGCCTCTCATAAATCATGAAGGTTTCCGGTCAAGAATTTTCCCTGTGTCCATATTAACAGAATGTCCCGATTGGACGTGATACCTCACTATTGATAGAGCTCGGTATCCTGTGGTCCATACATTTTGCTTTGAGTGTCCGTTCTGTGTCTCCTATCTAGTCTTTGTCACATTTTTTTCTGTTGTTAGCATGGCCTTTTATATGGTTGATACCTTTTGGAACATTTGTCTAAGGGTTATGTGTGGTCTAAAGCTTACATTTACCATGTGCTTTTGGAGAATGCACCGCAAATGGTCAGAAATACCTTTCAGATATGGTACCGTGTTTGAACTCTCCGACTACCCTATGGAGACATTTTGATCATTTCTTAATAACTAAGGTTGGATAGTGGCATCTTCCTAATTCTTATTTTAGATCTACTGGTTCTGTCAACACAGTTTGTGCCGTATTATGCAGTGTTTTTACCATTCCATCTTTGCTCGTCTGGATGTGTGCCAACCGTTCAAAAGTTCCGAAAGTGGGAGAGGGAGATCCTTTTAAATCAAAAAAGAGAAAATTGCGGACTCGGTTTTATTGAATCTGTTTATGAACATTTATTGCAATACTACTGACGCCCCCTAGCACCATCTTAATCGGTATTCAATTTTCAAAACTAATAACATTGAAACTATGGATCCCGAAGGACCAGCAGATATAACAACACTAAGAAGATTTCGGTTGTGTTCCGAAAGTGACAGTCCATTATCAACACATGACATGTTCCCGAAACAGTTCTGGATACTTTTGGCTAAGATAGAGCCCAACTTGTATTTTCTGCTGTAACAACTCACTATATGGTTATACTGTAACCTGGTTAGAAATATTTGTCTGGTTTATCATGCTTTAACTATTCTTTAAAAGTCCCTGTCTGCTTATGTTACTCTAAGATTCATATCATTGACATCTAGTCCACCGTCAATAGCATCCCTGTTCTTTCTTCAGTTTTAGTTCACTGCCAATTGTTACATCGTTGTAAGCTAATTTCTATCGTAACATTTTGAATGTGAGAAACGAGTGCATTGTCATTTACAAACGAGTGCATTGTCATTTACAAACAGTGTAGACACTAATCAGAGGATTCGTAAATACACATCTACGATATTTTCAGCTGTTGTTTGTGTTTAACCATTTACTCCATAAACACGCCTTTCTACGTCTTTGCAAACAGAGAAGACCCAGATCAGACGATTCCTATAGGTGTCTGATCAGGGTATGCTCTGTTTGCTTATGATATGATATACAGTTGATTCTACAGTTTCTGTCGTGGCCAAAACTTCCTATGCCCATATGCTATTATTCTATAAATCTAATTAATATGCATGATGTAGTTATTTACTGCATTAATATTCATGGAATAAAGGGTTAAGTATTCAGCAAGACCTACATTTGACCCTTTCAGTGCGGGAAACGATCCACGGATGTCCTTTAAAAACAGTGTATACCCAGACGAGAGGGCTCACAGAGGAACTTCTCATCAGGGTCTGCAATCTTTGTCGTGAATATTACCAGTAAACTAGGTAAGACTGTTTGAATATTGGAATAGTTCATTTAAAATTTCAGTTGACAAATGTTGGACCCACAAACTACTAATCTGCGGGAAACAGGTCAGGTCAGGTCTGATCAGGATATACAATGTTTGTCATTAAAATCCTGTCAGAAAGTATATCCTTTCATACGAAACAAACAAGCTGGTATTTGCAGACACCAATATTAGATGGTTTCCAGGAGTCCCTCTGATCAGGATATACAATGTTTGTCATTTAAAATCCTGTCAGAAAGTATATCATTTCATACGCGATAGACTTTATAGCTAAATGACGAGATGAACGCTAGTTAATTCTACCCACTTTCACTATGACAGTGTACAATATGATCACGTCATTGACATTGCACATCTAAGTGTAAGTAGATATAATGAACGAGTCTTCAACGTTAACCCTTCTCTTGCTGAATTTTAAAATACATTTCTCCTTCTTTACCCATGCTTTGTTGTATAATTACATATATCTTCACTGTGTACAAGTATTTCGCTGTGCAATCACTGCTGTGGAGTGCACTGGTTGCACAACCAACTTGTAAATAGTGCAGACCCTGATGAGACAGCTCCTGTAGGAGCTGTCTCATCTGGGTCTTCACTATTTACAGGTAGGTATATTGATGTGAACAGCAAGTGAAGGGTTAAAATAATACGAATCGCATTTGCAAACAGTATAGACCCATATTAGATAACTCCTGTGAGCAGTCTGCGTATAAAATAGATCTGATTCTACCTTCAGCCATGGTAAAAAAATGATTATGCCCAATTGTCATCATAAAAATTCAGCTATTTGATATTCCTGATGTCATTATTTCTTATATTAATATTTATGGGGTACATGATTAATACATATTTGCCATAAAGCTTCAAACACGCACTGCTGAAATGTGAATTTGTAATTTAATGCCATATGTTTCAGCAGAGTGGTGTTTTGTCTAAATTCTGTAATTACTAGTTCCTGTTTGACATGATTAAAGGAGACGGCAATTCCATTAAAACGGGGCAAATGCGAATTATTCTCTTGATAAGATGACCTTAACGTAGAAATATTGACAGTATTCGTCGGATATGTTTCATCACCAATCTTTAACAGAGTACAGTGATACATTAAAACACCGTGTCTGAATATTCGCTCTGTATGAACCTCATTCTCATTGTCACGACTTATCTCACATTAGCAAACAGCTTGGATCCAGATGAGGCGCTGAGTAACTCGGCGTCTCATCAGGATCCAGGCTGTTTGTCACACGGTCAGTAGATTCTCAAAGCTTTTTAACAAATAAATGTAAGTACAATTTGCATCAGGCTGGTAGTTTTTACACGAGGCTAAGGGTTACTACTTGACGTGTTCACTAAATGAGCTCCAGGGGCAACAGTGGATGTCACAACACTGTTGCCTACCAAGGATGTTAAACTGACACGAGATGCGTTTTAAAACAACACCATGACGGGTAAACATGTGACCACTTAACCCTGTGCCTGCTATGAACATGAGGTCTGCTTGGTCCCCGATCTGTCACATGTGTTACTAATTTCAGATTCGTTCAAGCTTTTGAGAAACGATTGTCAAATACATGTAGCTTGGATCCTGGTGAGACGCTAAATTACTCGACCTCGTATCTTGATCCAAGCTGTTTGTAAATGCAAATTAGGTTGCGAATAGCGGAATAATGGTTAAACAATGGGTTGACAGATAAACACGAGATTCTTTAAAAGCATGCGACTGCTTAATGAAAAAATAAAGTAATGTAGAAAGCTTCTTTGTCGATAAATAAATCAAGACGCCCGGAGGGTATGTGTTTCTGACTGAAGGCATTGTTTTAAGAGGTTTTACACAAACATAGAAAATAAAACATCAACCTCAGACGGGACTGATTGAGTTTTCAAACAAACCCATAAACTACGGTGCATTTGCAGTCTCCAGTTCAACAGTAAAACACAGTTCTAAAAGGCGTAAAATACAAACAGGGTTCTTATGATAGTTTTTGCAAAGAAATAGTTCCTATTAGGCAGATTACAGTAAATATATCTTGACTAGGAGAAACTTCTCCTTAGACGAATATTAACAATATAAATTGATTTACCATAATAAAAACTGAAAAACGGATACAACACACTGGAGTAAACTAAACAGTGTATATACTACAGATCGTTATTTGTCTTCCGCGTTATTTTCATATAGCCGTTCTCTATGGCGTCCCTTTCATTGGTGTGAGATAGTATTAAACATCTCAATTAATCACTTATGCAAGTGAAAGGAAATCTCCATACATTGATTTATATATTTCCATAATCCTGGCATAAATGTCACCGTTCCTGATTTAAATAACAAAGATTTACATTCTGTTGTAAAGAAGAAATATTTCACAACGAATGTTGACAGTTTCGATTTCTTTCTTGCAGCAGTTTTGTTCGAATATTTACATGGATTGCATTTACATGTAATGATATTCCTCATTATAGTATCATTGGTATTCACAGCATTTAAAGTCTATAAAACGGATGTGTTTTCAAATGCATGCTTCTCGACGGTCTTACTTTATTTACGATACGACCTGGGTTTACGATTTTCATTTCAACATTTCCGCAGTTTCACAAGCACTATCGTAAATCTAACAGTCATATTGTCATTTTAGTTTCACTTAGCTGGTTCAACTCCCGCTCTAGGCGTTTAGATATTTCATGTGAAGACACTTCGGGCTTGCTTGCGGTCGATTGGTGGTTCTTCTGTGCATGAAACAATATAATTTGTTCCAGACACGGAAAACCCCTATGGGGTCCTGCTCCACCTTTAATTAACTGGAAGTCGCGATATAACTGAAATACTGTAAAGTGATGTAGAACCCTGATTCAAACAAACAAACCATCCACTTACGACGTCATTATACAAAACAAACGAGTATGAAGACTATTTCATGCAACACGCCTTTGGTGGTATTTATTCATCCGCCACTGACACTAGATCGAAAAAGAATATGTGGTAGTCCTATCCGATCTACTGCCAGTGCAATTTGAGATTAGTAGCAAGACCAATGCTGCAGCGCACTCCTGGGTTCATGCTTATAAAACTTTTTAGTTGAGTCTGAGTTCGTTCTCAAGCTTTTAATTGGTCAGATTTGAGTTCTCAAGCTTTTGATTGGTCAGATTTGAGCCAAAGGCTCAAATCTGACCAATCAAAAACTTGAGAGCGAACTCAGACTCAACTAAACGTTTTATAAGCATGGATACTGGGTAATAATTCCGGGACAATGCAAAATGCTCCAGTGGTAAATCACTTTGCCTTACTGAGCATGCACTAATGGTTAACTGAAATCTGAACTTGAAATAGAAACATAAAAGCTTTAAGTACATTGAAACCCCCTTAAAACAACTACCAAAATGAAGTATCATTCTTGTTCTAAAAGACAGGTGGAAGCTTTATGCAGGACGAACGTTTTATAGACAGCTCCCATATACTTAGGGAGCAAATGGGGTCTACCGTGCAACCCCACCTAGACTTTTTTCATGGGTACTAAAATGTTCAGAAAAGTCTACTGAATCAGAATCGCGAATGTACTTAAGTTTAAATTATTTAGGCTATATGTATTTTAACCGTTTCCATGCCCCCCCCCCCCCCCTCCCCAGTTTCGTAATGATGACCCATACCTGCAATTTTGCCCATATCACGGCCAGTTTTTGCCCTAAACCTATAAAACTGCCAGATAGTTTAAATCACTTTATTTGCATACTCATGAATATAAATGAGAACATTAAAAATAGTGAAAAAAGTATAGGACTAACGTCAACCTTTCACCTTTTTATCCTACAAATATCAGAAAACATCTTCAAATGCAGTTTAACATGATGACAAAATCCTCAGAAAACAAAATAGCCAATTTGAGAACCAAAAC
This sequence comes from Azorinus chamasolen, assembly GCA_963576725.1. Taxonomy (NCBI): domain Eukaryota; kingdom Metazoa; phylum Mollusca; class Bivalvia; order Cardiida; family Solecurtidae; genus Azorinus; species Azorinus chamasolen. The sequence continues at coordinate 85,037,487 of OY755243.1, read as the reverse complement.
ATTAACTTTAAGTAACATTTTAACCGTTTCCATGGCAACATTTGAGTTTTCGTAATGATGGCCCATACCTGCAGAAATCGTCAATCAAAGCCAGTTCTAGTCCTAAACCTATAAAACTGGTATCTAATTAAAAATAAGACATCGTGCTTTTAGTTCTAACTATTCAACTGACCAAAACATTAACTCTAAGTAACGTTTTAACTGTTTCCATAGTAACCATTCATTTCACTCTGTTCACACTTATTTTATTAGTCGACACCTACATACAAAAATAATCATATATCACAGAATGTTTTGTGCTAACTGTATAAAATTAGTACCAACTTAAAGCTAAGACCTTGCGCTTTTGTTTAAAGTCGTTACTTAGGAATTACCTTATTTGCATATACGAGTACATGAATATAAATGAGAATAATAAAAACTAGTAAAACAATATAGAAATAATGTAAAATATTCACTTTTTTATCATACAAATATCAGAAAACAATTTCAAATGCAGTTTAACATGATGACAAAATCCTCAGAAAACAAATATCCAATTTGAGGACCTAATAATTAAATCTAAGTAACGTTTTAATTGTTTCTGTAGTAACCATTCATTTTACTCTGTTCACACTTATTTTATTAGTTGACACCTACATACAAAACTATTCACATATCACAGAAAGTTTTTGTATTAACTGCATAAAATTGGTACCAACTTAAAGCTAAGACCTTGTGCATTTGCATATACATGAATATACATGAGAATGATAAAAAAAATAGTAAAAAATATAAATCAGAAATAACGTAAACTTCTCAATTTTTATCCTACCAATATCTGATATTTGTAGGATAAAAAAGTGAAAGATTGACGTTTTTCTATACCATTTTCATTTATATTCATGAGTATGCAAATAAGGTCATTTAAAAGCACAATGTCTTATCTTCAATTTGGTACCAACTTTATATGTCTATAGGCGAATTTGCAGGTATGGGTCATAATTACGTAAACCAGGGGGTTGCCATGGACACGGTTAAAATAAACATAGCTAAAAGAATTTAAACTTGAGTACATTCGCGATTCCGATTCATTAGACTTTTCTGAACATTTTGGTACCCATGAAATAAAGTCTAGGGGTGCACGGTTATCCCCATTGGCTCCCTGAGTAATAGGAGCCCTTGTTTCCCTCCCCTCCATCCCCTCATTTGACGCATTTTGACACCTCTGCAATATCAGATTTGGAAACCATTTTAATAATTCGAGCATTTGCACCATTGGAGCAAATGCTCTATTTATCACAATGCTTTTATAACTACACACTATTTTGCTGTTCCTTTCGCTAGCATTCTGCATTAATTTCGTCCTATACTAAGCAACCACCTGCCCTTATAAAGCCCCATGTGCATTCATTACGTGTTCGCTATGACATGATGTCACTATATCCGGTAAAATGTCAACTCGAGGGGAAGTTTAACTGTGGTCTTTAGGACTTTAAACCACAGTTGTTGTTTTTTAAATTCTGTGGCGTTGGCCAATCAGAGTTAATTATTTAGTTTTTCCTTTTTCGTGAAGACTGGATTATTGCCGCCAAAATGAAACCCTCGTGAAGAAAATTTGATTGGCTGACTATCGTTTCTGACAGCTTAAAATCATCGTCTCAGCACGTGGACAGCATTATGGCCCTTATTTGGATTTAACAGGGTGACCATAACTGAATGAAAAAATTCCTAAGATTTTCAAAATGTTCAATTCCGTCCGCGCGACTTTAATATTTTAATCGCATATGTTCCATTCTTTTCGCATGTATTATGTTGTATATACTGTGCAGGATATATATTTGCCATGCTGAGCAAGTAGATCTAATAGACCTTGAATCACCAAGTAGACTATATAATGAATTAATCTCAGACTTAACTTTAAAGAATACAGTAGAACCTGTCTTACGCGGCCCTTCATTTACTGAAAATATGAGACAGAGAAAGCATCATATAATGCAAGGCATTTTCCCTGCATTAAGCTACCATCTGCCCAGCTTACAGACCCATAATTAGACATATTTTTGATATCCGCTCTACTGTAATCAAACTGTTTTTCCTATGACTTGTTTCTCAGATATTTTTAGTGGGCGGTTTAAATCGGACTTGTCATAACGCAGTATAACCTATATTAATGTACAGTAAAACTCCTCTAAACCGGACGTTAAATGGTATAAATATCGGTCTTAGAGACAGGTGGCAGCTTCATGCAGGGTGAAAGTCATGCAGAAAGCTTCTAGAGGAGCTTTCTGCATGCATTTCACCCTGCATGAAGCAGGCACCTGCCTAAAAGTATCTCAAATCTTCTCTACTAGAATTCCGGTTTAGAGGGATTCTACTGTACATGCATCTTGATGCATGGCAGCAGTAATGCAAATAATTCCAAAGAACTGGTTTGTGTTACTTTTAATTTTGCATTGAAAACTGACCAACGTTTTAAGAATGTTTTGTTTATCAATAAATGATTGTTTAAAAGATGCGTCTTAAGTAACATTCAACTATGATTTCAGAATCAGTCCTTGTTAAACTATTCCCTCATAGTCAGCCTCTTGACGCCTCGGAAATTCATTTTTTGAACCATTGTGATGCGAGTAAATAGAGCATTTGCTCCATAAGAACAAATGCTCTATTAATCACAATGATTTCAGAACTACGCATTCTAACATGTTCTGTTCTCTAGTAAATGATCATTTTTCAGTAGATTTATTCAATTTTGAAAGAGGTTTGGTTTTAAAATAACCTATGAGTTAAGGTACACCGTTTTGGCATGCATGTTAATTTCGACACCACCTAGGTTCTAAACCCATTGAGTGCTGAATAGTCAAAGTGAACTGGTCCGTCAATATTTTACTTCATGGTCTATTCAGTATGGTACACTTGAATTTGTAAGAGGACTTTTGAAGACAAACGGCGAAGATCCTGATCAGAAGAATCCACTATGAGCCCTCTAGGTTAAAAATAATGATATAAAAACTAATAAAGACTTAATTTTACGTGGTTTACATATTTGATAACAACCAATTTTCAATATGGTCCACAACGTTTTTTAAATATATATTTGATAATAAAAGCATTCAGTTGGTGTGTTATTTTTACTTGCCTCATCTACGGACCAGTTTGGATGACCGTTACAAAATAGTTGGATCCCGATCTGGGTTCATGCTTATAAAACTTCGTTCTCAATTTTTTTTTAATTGGTCATATTTGAGCCGTTGGCTCAAATCTGACCAATCAAAAGCTTGAGAACTCAAATAGGACCAGTCAAAAGATTTAGAACGAACTCAGACTCAACTAAAAAGCTTTATAAGCATGGTCCCAGATGACAAGTACCCTGCGTGCCATCAGGATCTACACAAAAGTATGGCTGTTTCTCAAAAAACAAACGAACGGTAAGCTTTGATATAAGCGACACGTTTAGCAGATGAAAGTTGCTTAATGGTGAAAGATGGACCATCAATCACAGCGAAAAAACTTAACCTATTCCATGTTCTACGTTTATTTAAAAGTTCAATACCTACTGAATATTCATCAAAATAATAGTTATAATGAAATATGGAAGGTGGAACCACGTAGCGTTTTTAGAAACTAAAGAAATAAATCTATCAATTTCTGATCTGGGTAATTTCTGTTTACAAATGCATGAAAAGGTGTTTATGTGAAAGAAAGGGTTCAGTTAGTATTTATATCGATTTATATTTATAAGATGTCTTACCCCTTACAACGCGGGACACGAGTCACTAATTGCCTTTGCAAAGTGTAGACCCGGATAAAAGGGCTCCTCTACACATGGGTCTGCGCTGTTTGTCATTTTGCACGTTTCTTTGAAAAAACCCTAAATATTCACCATAAGCTTGACCTGTTTGAATTTTGGTATAGTCCATTTGAGGATTCAGCGCTGTACGGGTTAATTTTGAACATTTACCACGTTGTAAATCAATGTCAGCTTTGGATCTATTTTAACCTTGAACTAATTCCGGTTCTATCAAGCATTTAAGAAACTATAAACCCTTTCCCTCATAGGCTATTTATAGATCCAACCATTTTGAAAAAATCTTCCGAAAAAGAACATTAACTAGAGAAAAGGGAAATTTTAGAATTTTGTAGTTTGAAACCATTGTGATAAATAGAGCATTTGCTCCTATAGGAGTAAATGCTCTATTTATCGCAGTGGTTTCAAGAAGTGGTTATTACAGATGCATATAAAGGTGTATTTATGGAGGAAAGGGTTAATCAAATATCAAGCAGGTCACCCTTCTAATGAGTTACTCGGCGTCTCATCTGGATCCTATCTGTTTGCAATTGTGAGAGAGGTCACCATTAGCGGACGAAGGGCTAATGCTGGGTGTCTTCGAACTATGCGAACTGCTAAATGTTTCATTGTTTAATTTCTTCTGTTTTCAATAGAAACATAATCACATCATCGAATAGTTTTTATCTTTATAAGATACCGAGTTACTCTGCGCCTTATCTAGATCCAAGCATTTTGTAAATAGGCGCGGGCAGACTGCGGGTACATTCTGGTGAATTGCAAGGTACAATACTACGATAATTTTCCAAAATCGTTATTAATTATAGTTTGATCTTCAGTTATATGTTAAAAGTTTTTTGGTTCACAGGACAAAATATCAGAAAAGCATAGTTTAAGAAAGGGTAAACACTTTATCTTATAGACTTACATGGCAGATCAGACTAAGACCTGGATCAAACCCAGAGCTATGAGAAGCAAAGTAATAGTCATTGAGGGACTGCAACTACATGACCACTGAGGCCCTTTTGATTTGATGTTATATACAATATATTTAAATTCAAATGCATCTTGCTATATAAGCAACACTTGAGCGGGTCTTTTTCTGCGTTATTATAACATTATCTACTAAATACAACCGACGCCATGTAAAACCAAATAAAAAAAATATATTAAGAGCACTAATTTAAGTGCGGTTTATTTAATTTAGTTATGATTTCTCAAAATACTACTTGGTAAAGAGTAACAGCTAAATCCGATGTGTTTGGTTTTTTTCACTTCACAATGAATTTGAACATATCTGTGGGATGTTGTCTAAAAAAAACCAGCATGTTCATCAGTTATCTATAGAAGAACAAAGAAACATTTTTGACTGTATATTTTATTAATTTTATTCAAACCTTCCTTCATTTGCAGTCTATAAAACTTAACAAAACAAAAACAAAATATCAAGAAAAGGTGAAAATGAAACAACAGAGCGAATACAGTAATACAAAATTTATATAAGACTTCTTGTCTTTTATGCATTAGCTGGATGCAAATAACATTTCTAGTCTGCATAAACTGGGTAGACCCAGATTAGGCAGCTGCTACAGGAGCTGTGATTTTATTCTATTTAGCTACCCTAAAACAGGCTCGGATATGCAGCAATGTATGTTTTTCATGAAACATTGAAAATAGACAATACTTGTCTAAATAAGGCCAATAATAAATTATGCACATAAAATGTTAGTTTGCATCAAACAGCATGTACACCTAAATGAAACATTGTCTAAATAAAGACCCCTAAGGCAATGGTATGCTAGTTTGCACTAAAGAGCATTTAAATGCTTCATGAAACACTGAAAATACTATTTTCTACAATAGGCATATAAAACCAGTTTGCTATTTTGCTTCAACAGTATGCCAGTCTGCATGCTTTTAAACATATACTGAGTGGGGGTTTAGCAGTTTGCAAACATTGAAGACAGTATCTCCTATCTACAAAAAGTAAAGCCATACTATTATTAGTACTGGAAAGATGCATATCGTAGAATCATTATCTGTTTACCTCATACTGACATATTTGGAATTTTGCAAATAGAGCAGACCTATAGGTCAGTATAGGAGCTATCTGATCTGGATCTACTTTGTACAGTAAAGCCCCTCTAATGTGACCAACTAAATGAGGTATAACTTTTGGTGGAAGAGGCAGGTTGTAGCTTAATGCATGACTAAAGTCATGCATAAAGTTCCTATATGAGCCACCTGCTTATGCAGGCAACATGTTTATTCATTACATGGTTGCATTAGAGGGGTGTACTGTATATACAGTAAGATTTCTTTGTATTTAAATAGTGTTATAGAAGAATGAAAGACTTGTAATACATGCTCCATATAAATACATAGCTTACTGAATATTCAAAGTGGACATAGTTTGAATGAATGAACATAAAACAGATTAAGGGTTACATAGTTATACTAGTAAGGTTTTAGTTGTACTAGTTTACTGTATTATGAGTTAACCCTTTCCTTCATAGATACCTGTTTCCTGCATTGGCAAACAGAGAAGACCCTAAAGGAGCTGTCTGATCAGGGTCTGCTGTGTTTGCCAAGGAAATTTCGAACATTAAATCTTGTACTTTCTATCAGACTTAAATGTTCAATTGTAAATGGTATTGTATTGAAATTATGCCCATGAATATTCATGAGGTCATGACATTTTAAAAACTTCAGATCAGGGAAGGGGTAAATTTAGCATAACATTGACTATGCATGAATTGCATATTCTAATATGCATAGTAACTCTTGATATTTTTTATTTGAAATCCTTTAACACTTGTTTCAATATAATTCGACAAAGACCCATTCAGTCATATTGATATCTTTTTAAAAGTCTGTAAAAGTCACTTTTAAAACATTGCAATAAGGTTTGCTGCAAAAGCAAATGACTCAAAGCAAATCAAAGCTATATCTACACGGTTTAAAACTTACAAAAATATTTTGTTCTTATTTTTTCTAGTAAATGCCTTTTCGTTCAAGTCTAAAAATAGGATTTGGGGGCATAGTTAAAAGCTTCATCCTTACATTTAAGAATGAACTGCAGCTTCTGATTAGTTAGAATTGAGCTATATGGTAAATTTATGCCAAAGGGACACTTCTGTCAAATCATAAGTTTCAACTAAACAATTGCAAATGCTTAGCTTCAGTGCAAGTTTGACCCTTTCCCTGAAAGAGACACTTTGGCAAAATAGTAGCTTTAGATTCAGCAGCTCCTACAGAAATATGGACTGGAGCACCTAATCATATCCACAATACTTCTGGAAACAAAGATAGTAGACCCTGATTTGGACTTTCTCTGATAAGTTGTTTAAAATGTGTCGATGTGGGAAAGGTTTCAAACTGAATTTAAAGCGATTGTGCTTTTCTTAATGCTGTTATGTAAAACGCCAAAATAATGATCATACTGTAACAAAACTTTTTGACCCCATGGTATGAATTAACCCATTACATCATAGGCTATTTTTAGACTCAACCATTTTGAATAAATCTACCGAAACGAAAATGAGCATTTACTTAAGAAAAGTAACATTTTAAAATTGTATAGATGCGTCAATGAGAGGGAATGGGTTAATAAATCATGAATGAATCATGAATGAATATTAGATCTTTTTACCTACACTTAACAAATGGTCTATGTACACAGATGATACTTTTTATGACGACAATAACACAAAGAGAGATGTATTATCAGTGTGCTTAGAACATTTGTTATATAGATATACGTAACCCATTTTTTTAATTCTTTGGAAGTAGAGTCAGCCCTATCACGCTAATAAAGGAGCTTCCTTAACCGTTTTCCTCATATTCCCTCATTTTGGCACTTTTTCAAATAGAACAGACCTAGATCAGACAGGTTTTGATCAGAATCGGTTCTGTTTGGCTATGGAATATTTTATGTACCAGCCATGCAATGTAACAACAATGAAAAGTTTCATTTTCAATGTTACATTATGACAAATCTGTCAGTAATTATTCAATAGGTAAATCAATTTAACTAAAACTGAGCAAAAATATTTTCTCGTATTATAGTAATGACAGCGTGGTAAATGACGTCACAAATATGTGGTTTTAATAGCGCGTGCATTCATCCACCTGAATCGGGATCAAATGGCATTTATGCATTTCATTTGTGCAACAGTTAAGTTAGATCTAGTTTTATATTAACTATTTGGATGCTAGTGTCAAATCAAAACTATGATAACAGATTGGATCCAGATAAGACGCCAAATTACTCGACGTTATATAAGGATCCAAATGCGTGTCCTTGAAGAATATATCTACAAATTGAAGCACACATTTTAATTGTTTCTGAACATTGATTTCTTGTGCGTATATACAATGCCAGTCTTTGAGAAGTGCACACATGACATATTTAGGCCTTGGGTTTGGGGCGATTTGGCCGAGGACGCAACAGCTGTTTGCTCATCGTCTGTCATTTTATTGGGCTGCGAAAGCAGCCCACACTGATACGGCTTTGAATTTTGCCCATGCGTTTCTGCGGTCCTGTGTTTCTATAAATGCCAATCTTTTTTAATAAATATGGTTTACTGTGAGACAAGTTCTTATTTATATATATTCATTTATTTTATTTATTTTCATTCATATATTTTTCTCAGCATATTTTTGTCGGGGATAATTCTTTCTTCTCTGCCATGATCCAGTTTCAGTGAAAATGCTAGTGAATTAGGTATAAGTGATTAAAATAACATACACTAGCATAGCTGTCAGCGTGGTCTAGGGGTTATAGCGATGGACTAGGAAACGTGAGGTCGTGGGTTCGATCCTCGGTGGAGGCTAAATTATTTTTTTTCTCTCATATTTTCTTAGCACCCTTAGTATACGTGCTTTTGGTTTAAAACCATTTTGTACATTAAAATATAAGTCCTTTGTTTGCATTTTGGCTTTGTTAAAGTTATTTAGCTGAGACCTTTTACTCGTGGTTTTGTTGACAGGTTTGCATATTTCACCATTGTGAATTTGAATTTGCTTCAACTTTACTGTATAATTATCTTATACTAGCCTGTTCTGTTTTGGGGACAATATAAATGAAAAACTTAATGGGCATTGAGTCGACCTATCGGAATAATTTCATGTAGACTGTAAGTATGGGAGTTTGTATGCCTTGTGAACACCACTTAATGTGATAATGGTTTCTACGTCAGTGTGTTTCAGCAAATGAATAACATTGATATGTGACGTAATGTGTATTATTGGTGTCAAACAAAGGTATTATGCATCATGGCTCATTAAAACATTCCCCCGTTTCTGCTACATGTATTAATTCATACATAACAGTCATGTTTTCCCAATATTGCTCCCTCTTTTTCTTCTATCCTGCTTAAATACATGTCACGCAGCCATTTTACGCTTGCGTAAAACCTTGCTTGTTTCCTACTAAAACGCCGATAACTGTTGTACAAGCAACCCTTTTTGCATTGTACATACAGTAAAACCTCGATTATCCGAACACTAAAATACGTATTATTATCGATCTTTAAGACAGGTGGCAGCTTAATGCATGGTGAAAGTCATGCAGAAAGCTCCTCTAGGAGCTTTCGGCATGACTCTCATCATGCATTAAGCAGCCACCTGCCTAAAAGGGTCTAAATTCGTTTATAACGAAAATTCGAATAATCGAGGTTTTACTGTATATATTACCTACGCTGGGTTCTACCTGTGTTATTGGTTTCTGAGCAGGCGAGCTCCATGTGCGCACGCCATTGGTCTTAACGGAAGTAAGAGAGGAAACTGTGAACACGTCACTCGCCTTGGAAGGTCTTTTCCCGTCTATCTTTAGATGAACTATTTCTGTACGTAGGGGAATTTCTCTGTTTGTATCAAAACTGCGGATATAATTGCTTTTTCGATGTCAAATTATACAATTTCAATGTGTAATCTACCCAAACATAACATTACCCAATATGTACGTTGTGCCGTATTTACGGCAAATCCGACACAAAATCAAGCTCGTTCTTTTAATAGTATAGATATTAACTATTGGCAGCGAAAGGGTAGTCTTTTACACGCAGTCATGAAATTGTCCTCCTGTTTCAGCCTTTAAATAACATTTTGCTCTTGAAACGAGAGGTACTCTAAATCGCTTGACTGAAGCGACTGGTTGTGATTTCAGTTAACCCATTCGAACGTGTATTTATTTCTTTGCAAACGTGTCATAATATGTATTTTGATCGCAGGCACTCAGCAAATTCTCGCGCTTGTGTGATTTTCTGACCATCGGGTGAAATATTCCGCTCTAATATGAATACGTGTAATATATTCTTGTTATCTCCCCCGACATATAGAAGAGTAAAGAAATGCTAAGGCAACTAAAATGTCTCGTGAAAACCTTGATCTTAAATAGAGATAACCTTAAATGATAAAACAGTTGATAGCTTAATGCAGGATGTACGCTATGCAGGTAGCTTTACAGAAAGCTTTCTGTCTTGCTTTCGTCTTACATTAAGCAACCATCGAAGTTTTACTCATCCAAACCATTAGCATATAGCGTGTATGTCAGAAAATACAGTAGTTCACTTAATCTGGGCCAAGTCATTATATAGCATTAGCAGTAGAGTAAAACCTCTCTATAACGGACACTAAATTATATTAGATATTTTGTGTTAAATGCAGGTGGCTGCTTAAAGCAATGTGAAAAGTAAAACAGAACGCTCCTAAAGGAGCGTTCTGTTTTACTTTCACATTGCTTTAAGCAGCCACCTGTCCTAAATACCAACTAAATAACACAATTTAGTGGCCGTTATAGAGAGGTTTTACTGTATATGGTAACACTGTTTACGTGTCGGTGTTATAAATAAATGATTTGCATAGATATTACACAATAAAATACATGTAAATTACTTTTGTTTGGATTATGTAGAATTAATACGCTAAACAATGTTAAGTTTAGCAAACTGGTGCATCGACGACAGAGAAAAAAAAACAAGTTCGTATTATTTTACACTGCACTAGTGTATCACGCAAACAAGCCAGTCTGGCTGAAAGCTGGTATATAAATAGGAACACAACGATTGTTTTCCTTGTTTGTTTGTTGTTGGATTTTTGTGTCATATAATAAAATGAATATTACATGAGTGTTCATTTACTACTGAAACGATATAATACAATGCTTGCCGATTACGTTTAACACGAACATTGCCCTTTACAACTTTAAACTCCAGATTGCATGTATTAAATGATTACGCTACCGAAACCAAATGAAAAACGTCTTAAATTTCAAAGCTTCTTAAACCAAATAAAAGACGTCTGGCTGAAAATTCCTTGTACGGTTCAGTTTCGCTAATACGACCATTCAAAAGAAATATAATTCTCAATCTTTAACCCTTTCGCTGCCAATGCCGGATCTGTGATTACCTATGCAAACAGTTTGGATCCAGATGAGACGCCGAGTAACTCGGCGTCTCATCAGGATCCAAACTGTTTTTTACTGTTACTATGTTTTTGAAACAAAAATGAAGAAAATCAAACAAATAAAATTTTGTAGCAGACGACAAAGTTAGCAGACGACAGAGTTTGGCAGCGAAAGGGTTAAAACAGGTGATAGATAGTCTGATGCACATTATAGTGCAGAAATCTCCTATCTGATATTATTTGTGCCCTGTATTATATACCCATCTGCTTTAACAGACTCGTATGGTAACAAATATGCTGTCACCCTCGCGATACTTTACTGTATAACAATAACAAAAAGAACCTGTCTTAAGCTTCTAAAAATGGTCTAATTGTGGGTTCTGTAAGGCAGGTAGTAGCTAAATGCAGATCAGATATAGGAGCTTTCTGCATTACGATTGCCTTGCATTAAGCAATCACCTGCTTTTAAGACTTCTATGTTCAATAAGTGAATGGTCGCTTAGGACAGGTCCTACCGTATGAACATCTATCCTGGTGGACAAAATAAATTTCTACCGATATGATCTGTTTCACTTTTCTATTAGCCCTTTCCCTGTTCTGTATTAAGGCCAAATTTCAATATCTACTGAATATTCATTAACAGAATAGTTATAAATAAATATGGAAGTTGGAACATTGTAGACATTTAAGAAGCAAAGATATAGATCTATTCAATTATATTAGCAAACAGAGTAGACCCTGATCAGACGGCTCCTCTAGGAGCCGTCTGATCTGGGTCTGCTCTGTTTGCAAGTGCGTGAAAACACGTTTATATGAGGGAAAGTGTTCAACCCCAATCGTTCATGCTTTGGAATACCCCGTATCCTAATGAGACGTCAACTAATCTGCGTTTCATCTGGATCCAACAGTTTGTTAAATGCAAGTGTCCGCTCGCGCTCAGTAGATCACGGGCTTACATTGCCCAAGGTCGTGTATTCTACAGAGAAAACTAGAAATCCAGTTTTTACTCAAACGCACCAATTTCAAGAAGTTCAAGTCTCTTTTTTATCAAGAAGTAAGTGTGCATTTTAAAATGTTTCCTAAGTTGTAAAACATAAAACGTGGGCATTGTGTACGTTTGATAAACACGCGACACTATACTCACAGAGATTGCACATAACCCTTTGCATGTTAACGTGATTCCACGAGTCCTATACACACAGATTGGATGTGGCACCGAGTAACACGATACTCTATCTACATGTTTGAAGAGAAGTGAAGAAATGATTAACCATTCAGAATTACAGCAGAGAAATAGTTTTTGCAGACGATAATTTACTCAATGTGCAAATACCTAATAACACAGGGTGTTAGCAATGTAAACTAAATGTAGACACCGCAAAAGATGACTGCTTTGCGTGACAAATTACAGACAAACCTGCTGCATGTTATTTGGAAGTAAATTAGTAGGAAACATTTTCAATTTATCAAACTGCGACACAAGAAAACGACTTAAGCAAAGTAGTATTTTCGCTTGCAAACTTTTAGTGTTCTTCAATTTTCACAATTTGTGTTTATTCCATTTGGTTTCTAAAACATAATCGCAGTTTCAAACAGATTGGGTACTCGGTGTTTCCCCTCGGTCCAAACTGCGTGTAAGCCTGATCACATATTTAAGTGTAAATGGTGGAATTATTAGTATAAAGGTAGTAATAGATATATTTAGATTTAGATGAGGGTTATACATTGAGAGTGGGTACGATCTATAACGCACGTATATCAAACACCATTTTGTCTTCTAAACCCGCTACC